>JAMJFZ010004114.1:3052500-3665000 GCA_026225945.1 Cricetomys ansorgei
TAGCACTTTGGGAAGTAGAGATGGAGGATCAGAGTTTCAAAGTCACCTTTGGCTATAGAGCCAGCTTCATGTCAGCCTGGGCTACATGAGACCTTGTCTCAAGAAAAAAAAAAATATCAGTGTGAGTTTAGGGGGAAATATTTGAACCTTAGCACTTTTTAACAATTAAGCAAGATAGGAAAGGAGGGTCGAGGGCTATCCCCAGTTCATGGTTCTAGTGTCCAGAATTACAATGTGGCCACTTATTGAAGGAAAGGGTTGAGGGGTGGCTTTGGGGAAATCTGAGATGTCATGATGACTTAGCAGAAAGGGGTATACCAGGAGGGGCAGACCTACAGTCTAGTGGGCCACCACAGAAGTTAAATTGTGTCCTGGAGACATGACTTTGTTTCTTTGAGTGTGCAGACTTCAGTTCACTGGGGCTGTGTTGTATGTCGCCAGCCTGTGACTGAGTATCTCTAGTCAGTGAGGGTACATCGCTCTCCCTCAATCTTGATACCTCCTTTAGGCCTGGCTGAGATGGAACAGGCTTCCAGAAGATTCCATCAAGGCCTGGCACCCAGCCACAGTGCACAGGGTATAGGGTATGCTGGGATGCACGGGATCCTGAAAGCAACACGCCCTTCTTAGAGACAAAGAGGCCATGGGGGAGGGAAAGAGACAGCCCTTCTTTCTGATGTCACCGCTTTGGGTCTCTAGGCTTCAGCCCTCCTCCCACAGCTTCAGCTCCATGGGAAGCTGAGCTCACTTTTGCAATTGGAGTTCTGGATGCCCAGGAGATTTCCCCTCTCTTCCTTCGACCATCCTTTACTTCCTTCCTTCTTCCTCTTTCCTTTTCTCTCTTTCCTTCTATCTGTTTTCTTTCCTTTCTGCCAGGGAGACAGCTCAGTTGGTGCCTTGCAAGAATGGGGAACTGAGTTCAATCCTCAGAACTCAATTTTTAAAGCAGTTTATAGTGAGCCATGTTTGACATTTTATTTATTTATTAATTTATTTTGAAGTGCGTTGGTGTGAGGGTGTCAGTTACTGGAGTTACAGACGGTTGTGAGCCCTCATGTGGGTGCTGGGAATTGAACCTGGATCCTCTGGAAGAGCAGCCAGTGGTCTTAACTACTAAGCACTCTCTTCAACCCTGTCAGCCATGCTTGAATCTCAGCACTGTGGAGGGCAGGATGTAAAGTGGAGGATCCCAAGCTCACTGAACAGCAAGTCTAGCCTGCCTGATAAGCTTAGGCCAATGAGAGAAAAACCCACCCTGAATGTGAGCCCCAGAATGCTGTGGGCTTTCATTATCAAGATGTGAGGAGTCAGTTGCAAGCTCACACCTCCATGAGCTCGGCACGCCTTCCCAACAGTGAAGGATACCATCTTCCTACACCTTGAGCTAAAAATAACTCTTCCTCCCATACACCGTGTGTGTGAGAAATTCAGACACATTGACAAGAAAGGGAACTAAGGCACTGGCCAGGAACAACGTCAACACAGCCTTTGGAACTGGCCTCCTACTACCGGAGCACAAGCAGGGTCCACCGCAAAAGACGACTAGGAGCCCCTGGGTGAACAACAATCTAGCAGAACGACAGAGCGTTCCAGGGAGAAACACAGCCCATTCTAGGTGGGCAGTGTGATGGCGGGGCTCACAGTGCTCCCGGGATACTTGTCACATCCATGGCATTGGGGGCTTTCACGGAGCTCTCCTGCCTCTTCAAGTAATGACAATGATAACAGCGATGGTAAGGGTGAGTGACAGTTATTCCCGGAAACCAGCTGTATCCAGAGTTGTACAGAACAGCAGAGCCAGTAGGATGGATGGGATGGATAGATGGATGGATGGATGAATGAGATGGATGGCTGGATGGATGGATGGATGGATGAATAGATGGATGGCTGGATGGATGGATGGATGATGGATGGGATGGATGGATGGATGGGATGGATGGATGGATGGATGAATAGATGGATGGATGGATGGATGAATAGATGGATGGATGGATGGATGGATGAATGAGATGGATGGCTGGATGGATGGATGGATGATGGATGGGATGGATGGATGGATGGGATGGATGGATGGATGAATAGATGGATGGATGAATAGATGGATGAATAGATGGATGGATGGATGGATGGATGAATAAGATGGATGGCTGGATGGATGGATGGATGGATGAATAGATGGATGGCTGGATGGCTGGATGGATGATGGATGGGATGGATGGATGGATGGATGGATGGATGAATAGATGGATGGCTGGATGGCTGGATGGATGATGGATGGGATGGATGGATGGATGGATGGGATGGATGGATGAATAGATGGATGGGATGGATGGATGGATGGATGGATTGGATGGATGGATGGATGGATGAATGAATAGATGGATGGATGGATGGATGGATGGATGGATGGATGGATGGATGAATAGATGGATGGGTGGATGGATGGATGGATGAATAGATGGATGGATGGATGGATGAGCTGGTGGGTGGATGAATGGATGGATGGATGGATGGATGAATAGATGGATGGGTGGATGGATGGATGGATGGATGGATGGATGGATGGATGGATAGATGGATGGATGGATAGATGGATGGATGGATGGATGGATGGATGGATGGATGGATGGATGAGCTGGTGGGTGGATGAATGGATGGGTGGTGGGTGGGTAAATAGACAGGTAATGAATGGATAAATTGACCATAGGTAGGTAGGCAAATGAATGGAATGAATGAGTTGGGATAAATGTGTATAGACAGGAATGAATGGGTAGATAGATAAATGGATAGCTGGATGGATGGGTAGATGGTAAGGCAGATGGACCAACAGGCAAATAGGTAAATAGAGTATTTTATGGTATTGGCTCACATGACTATGAAGACCAACGAGTTCAAAATGTCCAGAGCCAGCCCGCAGGCTAGAAGTCCAGACAGGAGCTGATGCTGCAGTCTGAGGCAGAATGTCCTTTCTGAGAAGCTTGAGTTTTTGCTCTTAAAGTCTTCAACTGATCAAATGAGGCCCTCCCACCTTACGAAAGGGAACTCCCCTTTCTTAAAGTCAACTAATTGCAGATCTGAAGGACATGGCAATCTCTAAATGACACCTAAATCGTGTTACTGGACAATGGGCTATGGGGGATATCCCATCGTGCTTCCTTCCTCTGTGACGGCTCGCACCTCCAGCTCTCCCATCCTTAGCCAGGATTAGTCAGGTAGCATCCCTTTCCACACTGGAGCGGAAGTAGAATGAAACAGAAAGAGCTGGCAGCTAACTCGGGACCCCATGACTAACGTGCTCCACCGATGTGCCGCTGAATCTCAGCCCTCTTTTGACTTTCTGTTTTGACATAAGGGCTCACTAGGTTTCCCGGGCTGGCCTTGAACTTCTCATCCTCCTGCCTTAGGCTCCCAAGTAGCTGGGATTACAGGCCTGTACCTCCTGTCCCAGCTTCAGAAAGAGTGACTCTCAGGAACCTGAAAAGAGACCTGGATTCGCGCAAGTGAACCCCGAAGCCTATAAAAAGAGACTCCTGCTCCCCAGACATGCTGTTCATTCTCTGGGCATTTGTCTCTTCTGCTCCATGAGTTCCTTGGAACCCTCTGTCTCTGCCAACGTATTTCTACGATCTGTATTGTAAATCTGCTTCATTTGAAATTCACAGCTAATGACCTAGCCCTCGCGTGCAGGAAACGGAGTGAGGTTCCGGCTTTTAGAGGCCAGGAGTCTACTAGCCAGAACATGACAAGTATTACAAAGTATAGGCCTGCTCTAAAAGCACTTAAGACACAGTCTCCCATCAGAAATTTCCAGAATACCTTCAAATAACATCATTTATCTGCCAGGAGGCCAGCGGGGGGCAGGCGTGAGGACAGCGGTGGGCAAAGAATAAATGAGTATTTGATCAAATCCATACTTTTAGCCCCCAGGGAAAGGAGTAAATATTTACTAACCCTTCTCACCCTGGCGAGCTTTGTGTGCAGTCTGTGTAGGCAAGGGAGCGTATACGAGGTGGCAAGCGTTAGCCAAAATGTGTGTGAATCAAGGCAGCATGTGTGGTGTGTGTGTGTGTGTCCCCGTCCACCAGCCCCCATAGATGACAGGAACAAAGACTCCACCTCAGTCGGAACTCAGGGACCCAAGAGGTAATTTGATAAAACCAGCATCCCTGTTTTGGGGGTTGGCCCATTTAACTGAAACCCAAAGCCGGCTCTGGGGTAAATTGGACTGGGGAGGAATCGATTAGGCTCATCCGCACTTTCTCATTTTCAATGGAGTCAGGGCTTAACCAGGTTAATTTTTGTTAAACACATTACCCAGGTACTCTCCTCTTACCAGCACAATGATTTTGTGTCGGGCCTGAAGGATTGTAATTGCGATCCAGTGCGAAGCCCCGGGTGCAGAGTGATTGAGTGCAGACTCTGCGCCCAGGAGGCCGCCACCCGGTGCCGTGCCTCGTGCGCACAGAGCACTCCTCGAACTCTCGTCGGGATTGGTGGCCAGAGGTGCAGAACAGGAGCATGAGGGAAAGGTTCCTGGCAAGAACAGGATCCTGTACCTTTGGACACTGACTTTCTGATCCCTCCCCACCCCCCCACCCCCCGCCCCTGGCAGCCCCCAGCAAGCCCAGGGGCGGAGAGGGAGGGGTCTCTTTTATCAGAACCTTGGGGAACCGGCCTTCCTAGCTCAGTCTTGTGTGTTGCTGGTCAGTCCGTGTCATGCTCCAGGGGGTGACCTCTCAACTATTGCACAGAGAACCATTGTCCAGCCTTCCTTTCTGGTCTCCCCTGATCCAGGCCTCAGCACAGGCCCAGTGATCTCTCTAGACCCACTTCCTGCTCCTCTATGACCCCACACACTCAGACTTCTGTCTGCCCACCTGACATGTGCTCTGTTCTCATGTACGGAGCAAGTGCGGTTCACCCATGCTCACAGGGAAGTGAGACAAAGGCTAGGGAGCAGCAGCTGACTGACAGGAAGTGCCTGTGTTTGGGGGCATCCCTGATGCTCATGTGTTAGAAGCATTATTTCCTAAATCATTGCTGTGTGGGGGAAGGACCTTGGGAAGTGGTTGCGTGGTGAGGATCTGGCCCCATGGATTGTTGGATTGCTGGGCCGTCACGTGGCCTGTCATGTGATGCCCTCTGTCGTCTCTGATGCATCAAGAAACTCCTTGCCAGATGCTGAGGAGATGCCAGTGCCATGTTTCTGGGCTTCCCAGCCTCCAGAGCCCACAGGCTTTTCTTTAAAAGACCTAGACTCAGGCTTTGTTGTGATAGCAACAGAAAACAAAGTCAGTCCGCCTTTAGTGCTAACCGCAGTCATGGCGGTGTGTGGCGGGGAGGGGGGGGGGTGTGCTGGAGCCCTGGGACCCTGCTGGGAGAGTGAAAAATGGTGCGGGCACCTTCTACATGGATCAGTGTTTTCTTAAAATGTTAAATATGCTTTCACCAAAAACCTGAAAAACTCACCCAAGAGAAATGCGAATGTACACCCACAAAAAGACCCGTGTGTGAATGTTCATAGCAGTTTTATTTATAAAGCTTCAAAAATAGAAACAACCCAGATGTTGATCAACGTTGTTAGTGTGGTAGGTCCACACAATGGAATATTATATTGCCATAAAGAAGAACAGCATACTGATATGAAAGCCCAGGCTAGACCCTCGACTTATCAGGAAGACAAGGACTATTTTTACTCCCATTTCATAAATGAAAAGACTGAGGCCAGAGGGTTGAGGTGATCACTCAAGCTACTAACTGGCAGAGCCAAGCTTGAACTCATATGCTTTGACTCCAGAATCTGTGCCCTTGTCCTACACGAAGGTTCCAGAAGAGAGTGGGGTTCTCAATGGATCTCAATGAAAGAGGACATCCCTGACAGTGGGTGCTGGTCCCCAGAGCACCTGATCTCACCTGTAGAGTGGGAACAATAGCCACACAGTGTGCCTCCTAAGGTGAGATATTTGTTGTGAGGTGGGTTCTCCTGTAGCCCAAACTGAGCTAGAGTCTGTGCAGAACACAGGCGTGTGGGGCCAGCTGGGACCGTAGCCTGGCAGCTTGGAGATGAGCAGCCACGTGCGATGGTGACGTGCCACTTCTTCCCCTGCCACCCTAGCCTTCTGAGCAGAGATGAAAAGCAAAGATGACGGTAATCCCATCTTCCTCTCTTGGTTGGTACAAGGCTTTCATTCAAATACCCGAGTTTGGCGTCCTGGGATGCAGCTCTCATTGGTACAGTGTTCGCTTAGCACGCACGAAGACCAGGGTTTGATCTCAGCGCCGCGTGAACCTGATGAGGAGAAACACACCTTTAATCCCAACACTTGGGAGGTGGCGGCAAGAAGATCAGAAGTACCAAGCCATTCTGGGCTACATAAGACCCTGACCAAAAGAAAAAAAGTCAAATATTTAAGTTTGGGAATTTTTAGAGCTCCTGCCACGCCATGGCTAAGGTTGACCTTGAATCTGGACCTGATGAGAAAAGAGACAAAAGAGGGTTCTTATATCGCCCTGCCCTGCAACCCCACCACTGGGGCCATTTTATCAGCTGGCTCCTGTTGCTTTTAGGTCTTGTACCTGGGACAGCTTTCACATAAGCCCTGTGCCCGGACGATACCCTCCGGGCTCTGTGTCCCAGCCCCACAGGGCAATACTGAGCCAGCACCGAACCTTGATTTACAGGGCAGGAGAGCCGGGCGAGCGCTCTCCAAATATCCCCAAAACACAGAAAAAGCTCCTTCTGTTTTGCTGACACCAATCTTTTTTGTCATTCCTCGTTCCGTACTCCATGGTGACTCCTTCCCCGACCCTCCACCTCAGTCCCCAGCTCAGAGATGAAGAGCCACCCTGGACCCCGACTGGGGAGCCATGTCCCTATGGAGCTGAGACTGTCAGAAGCTCCAGCTGTGTTGCATGCCACGGTCCCAGAGACCTCTGTCCCCACCACTCTTAGCTGGGCACTCAGCATGGCCATCGGGCTGCAGGGTCTGCACAGTGGGACAGACTCCTCCTGATAGAGCACGCCCCCTTCCCCTCTGAATTCTCCTTCCTTGTTGATTCTTCCCCACCCCACAGAGTACACTCTAAGTGTGCCTCCCCTCTCCACCCACAGAGACTCTGCGAACAGTCCTGCAGTCGCCCACCACCAGAAAGTGCAAAAGCACGATCCAGGGGCCAGAGGAGGCCCCTGGATCCTTCCACAGCAAAAAGGTCCCCACCTCCTGTCCTAGGCCCTCTGTCTGCCTGCACTGTCAGGGGTGGAGAGACAGCTCAGAGAGTACGCTCTTCCAGAGGAACTGAGTTCAATCCCAAGAGAGCATCCCAAGCCAGGCGTGTCACGACTCCCTGTAACACCAGCTCCAGGGGATCTTATGCTCCTTTCTGGCCTTCAAAGGCACCTGCACTCACTCACACCTACCCAGACACAAACATACGTAATTAAAAATAAAACCTTGAGGGACAGGCATGGTGGCACTCATTCTTAATGCCAGCGCTCGGGAGGCAGAGGGTGGCAGATCTCTGTGAGTTCAATGCCAGACCTGTCTCAAGATAAAATAGAATCTTTATGTGAAAAAGACTTGTGTCCAAATATGTGGTTTTATTCACAACAGCCAAAGCCTTGAAGTAGCCCAAACAAGCTTCACCAAGCAGACAGAAAGCAGTGTGCTCTTCCCTGAGGAAATAGTATTCAGTAATAAAAGAATTAAACTCCCCTGCAGTGGCGGTGCACGCCTTTAATCCCAGCACTCAGGAGGCAGAGGCAGGAGGGTCTCTGTGAGTTCGAGGCCAGCCTGGTCTACAGAGTGAGTTCCAGGACAGCCAGAGTCACAACAGAGAAACCCTGTCTCCAAAAAAAAAAAAAAAAAAAAGAAAGAAAGAAACTATGATCTATGAACAGTGCAGGGGAACCTCAGAAACATGATGCTAAGTAAAGGAAGGTAGATTCAAAACAGGGGTGTGGGGGTTGGAGAGGACATACTACAGACTCCTCCGCTCAAACAAAGTTCCATCAGAAAGCAAACTGAGTGTCAGCCTGCCGATGGGAGGGGGGATTACAAACGGCGCGAAGAGCCTTTTAGGGGTGATGGCGATGTGCACCATCTTGGACCATAGCAATGGCTCAGCAGGTGCGTGCACATGTTAAAACACATCAAATTATACACTTTAAATACACACAGTCGGTCTTAATTTTTTCATGTTTGTTTATTTGGGAGCCATATGCAAGTCGAGGAGTGTGAGAAGGTCAAAGGCCAACTTTTAGGAGTTGTTCTCCCCTTCCACCCCATGGGGCCCAGGAATCGAACTCAAGCTGTCAGGCTTGGCGCCAAGCGCCTTACTCCCTGAGCCATCTTGGCAGCCCTCTTGTTACTTTTTATTTTGAGACAAGGTAGCCCTCTAGCCTTGAACTTGCCCTTCTCCTACCTCAACTGCTCAAACAATTGGAGTCTCGGACCTGTGACTTCAGAGTGGAGTGCACAGCTTGTTATATGCCAATTACACCCAAACAAAGGTCTACCCGTTCTTAAACATAAAAAGGTGGGGAGCAGCCTGGCTACACAAAGAGTTCCAGGCCATCCAGGGCTCCATAGTGAGACCCTATCGAACTTCACCTAGAAAGTAACAACGCACATCACTGTCTGGAAGATTCCAATACGGGCGGACATGGTGGTGTGAGTCCCAGCTTGTAGCATCTGCTGATTTCTGCGGTGTCGCTACTTCCCGCCACAGCCAATTCCAAACCGCTCACGTGAAGTCACTCGGCAGTTTCCACCCCGAGGCTCACAACGCAAATGGCCTCGGAACATCCGTCAAGGCAAAGCGCAGGAAAGTCACTAGGAAGTGGTGAGCTCAAGACGCTTGCGGTCTTTTTAAGTCTGATCTAATTGTAAGTTTATGATTTGATTCTTAATGATGTCCACTCGCAGAGCTACTGAAGACCTAACCGTTGGATCCAGCGAGGTTGTGCTGACCACTCCCACAGGAGGGCCCACAATGGAGGCAAAGTGCCCCCCAACAGTGTCCCACAGATGGAGAAAGGTAGCAGTCCCTAGCTTTACAGCAACATGAAGCTGTGGGCTGTCCCTAAAGAGCTGGGCCACTGGTCTCAGAATGCAAAATCAGACCAGCGAGACGGTACAGTGGGTAAAGGCACTTGCTCTGCAAGCCTAGAGACCTGAGTTCAGTCTCTGGGACCCACATGGAGGAAGGAGAAAACACGCCCACAACTGCTCTCTGACCTCCACCCTGGCACTATGGTGCACACACATGTGAATGTGCGCACATACGCAAACAAACAAACAAAACAAATAAATAGATATGCAAAGCCAGTGGGGACATAACAGAAGTATTGGTGGTCCCTAATGTACCCGTGCTGTCTGCTGCTGTTGCTGTTGTTGAGATACAGTCTCATGAATCACTGGCAGGCGCAGAACACACAACAGATGATGACCTTGAAATCTAATCCTAAACTTCTGGCCCTTTTCTGAGTACTGGGATTGCAGGAGTGTTCTACCATGCCTGATCCCCAGGGCGTTAGCCAGACCAGGCAGCCATAGTGTTAGGTGCTGGCCAGACACTGACGCCCCACCCGCAACCCAACGCTGTAAGGCTGAGAGCATCCCAGGCTAGGAAGCGACGACCCTGGGGCTATCATGAGCTTTCACTGCGGGCCTGAGAGTGCAGAGCTTTACCGCACTGCTCTTTCCTTCGGCTGTTGCTGTGGTCTGAGTATCCACCACAGGATTCACGCTGAGATTTACCGTCTCTGTGGTGATATTAAGAGGCAAGACCGGAGCTGGAGAGATGGCTCATCCGTTAAAAGCACTGGCTGCTCTTCCTGAAGATCTGGGTTCAATTTCCAACATTCGCATGGAAGCTCACAAGTCTAGTAACTCTAGTCCCGGGGGATCTGATGCTCTCTTCTGGTCTCCAGGGGTACTGCATGCACATGGTGCACAGACATACATGCACAGAAATCCATACAAAAAAACAAATACTTAAAAAACATATCAAGTGTGGGGACACACACCTGATTATCCTGAAGTAGAAGCAGAATGATAAGAAATCCCAGATCATCTTCCGTTACAGAATGAGTTTGAGGCCAGCCTGGGCTACATGAGACCCTGCCTCAAAAAGAAGGAGAAGAAGAGGGAGAGGAGGAGGAGGAAAAAACAGGGGGAGAGGGAAGGGAGGGGGAAGGAGAAGAGGAGGAGTCTGTAGAATGGATTGCTTTTTAAATTCCCTAGGTGGTTCTGAAGAACAGTCAAGTTCAGAAATGTCCATTCCACACTGCAGAGGCTACGCTGGAGGTTCTTACCGACACTCTGCCTAGTTCTGCTTCAACAGTAAATGAGTGTCGAAGGCTCCCACCTCTGGACTCTGTTCCTGGAGCAGTGCAGGGAAGGGCTTGTTGGATCTTTCTAAGAAGCTCTGTAGAAATGAAAGGTTATTGACCCTATATGACACAGGAGGAAACTGAGGCACAGAGGGCTTAAGGGGCACTGCCTGAAAGAGGAAATGCTGGGTTTTGGAGCCGAGCTGGGTGTCTCTGCCCTCCAGCCTGTGCAGCCCTTGGCACTGTCCCCCGGCACGGCCCCAGGGCTGCTGGTGGCTGGGCAGCCGCATTGTTGAGTGGTGTGATTTTGATCTTGACAAGAGGCCTTTTCACAACTGCTATTTCTGCTCCATGCCCCAAAGCAGACATGAGAAGGAGAGAGGAAGAGAGAGGGACCTGGCAGGGCCTGATGGGCGTGTGGTTCCATCATACTTTGAAATCAAAACTCCACTGTCTTTTGTCTACCCAGCCAATGCGGGGGGGGGGGGGGGGAGCAAGGAAGCAAAGGCACACAGTACCCATGCAGGAGGGCTTGGCACACCTCTGCGTGCCCTGGCAGGCCCCTGTCAGACACCTTTTACACAAGACAATGCAGGCAAGGAGCAACAGGAACACGCAGGCTCCGCACACAGGATATATCATACATGACATCATTCAGGATTACCCTGGGGACTCCAAAGTGTCCTGGAGGGACAAGCCAGCTAGACCTGGACTTTCTGCTTGTAGGTGACCCAAGAATATCTGGAGAAACTTCTCATTTTAATTATTGTCACATTTATGCTGGTGTGGTGGTGCACACCTTTAATCCTAGCACTCCGGAAGCAGAGACAGGTGGATCTCTGTGAGCTGGAAGGGAGCCAGGTTTACGTAGGTGAGTCCCAGGCCAGCCAGGAACTCTGTCTCAAAACAAGGGGCTGGAGAGATGGTTCAGCAGCTAAGAGCACTTGTTGCTCTTGCAAAGGACCCATGGTCAATTCCCAGGACCCACATAGTGGCTCACAGCTGCTTGTAACTCTGGTCCCAGGGGATCAGGAACACTCTTCTGACCTCCAGAGGCACTGCACACGTGGTACTCAGACATACATGGAGACAAACACAAAAATAAAAAATAAGTCTTTTTAATTTATTTATTTTTCTTCTCTCAAGTAACACATCTGACTCCCCTCCTCCCCTCCCTCCATTCCTCCCAGCTCCCCAATCTCCCTCTCCCCGAGATCTACCCCCCCCCACACACACACACACTCACCTCTCCCCAGAGAAGAGCAGTCCTCCCAGGGTTACTGTTCAAACAGGGCATAACAAGATGGAGCAAGGCCAGGTACTAATCCCTGCATCAAGGGTGGACTAGGCAACCCAGCAGGAGGAAAAGAGTCCCAAGGGCAGGAAAAGGGGTCAGAGACACCCCCTTCCCCCCACCCTGCTCTAGTCTGTAGGAGCCCCACAAGAACTCCAAGCCAGACAACTACAAGACATATCTAGGGAACCCTGCAGGTTCCAAGTCTGCCGCTTCAGGCTCTGTGAGCCCCCAAGTGTGCTGGTCAATTGACTCCATGGGGCTTGTTCTCCTGGAGTCCTCCTCTCCTTCTTCCGCAGGGTTACCCAAGTTCTGAATGCTGTTTGGCCCTGGTCCCCTACATCTGCTGCCATCAGCTGCTGGAGAAAGCCTCTCTGATGAAGGATGGGCTGGCTACACATCAGTCTGGAGTTATAGCCATAAGTCCTTATAAAAACTAAATATTTATTTATTTAGAGCGTATTTACTTACTTGAGTGCGTGTTCGGGAGAAATATGTCCACATATGGGTATGCGCATGCCATAAAGCACTTGTGGAGGTCAGAGGTCAACTTGAGGAAAGGAAAGATCCCTTCTACCATGTGGGTCCCAGGGATCGAACTCAGGTCACCGTGCTTGGCAGCAGACACCCTTCCTTGATTGAACCATCTCTTCCACCCATGGAAACACATTTCTTATGTGCCCTCGGATCCCAAGAAACGCAGAACAACATGTCCTGAGACCTAGCCTGCCTCCCAGGAAGCCATCTGTGTTTCCACACGCACAGCCCATCTGGAGCCCACAGGGCGAGGCAGTGTCTTCAAGGACTCCCGGGAACACTCTGAACACACACACAAAGTACTCCACGCTGCCAGCCATGGGGCCATGTGGACCGGCAGGGAGTGTGAGACAGGTCAGCCTGGTGGTGACAATCCAGTCAAGAAAAAGTTCCCATCCCGAGGCAGGGGCTTGTCTGGTGGAGTGCTCGCCCACCATACGTGAAGCTCTGGGTTTGAAGCCAGCACCGCATGAGCCAAGTGTGGTGGTGCATACGTGTAACCTAGTGGCGGAGGCAGGAGGATCAGAAAGCCAGAGTTATCTGAGAGGTTTAAGGTCAGTCTGGAATACACTACATGAGACTGTTGGGGGGGGGCGGTTCAGCAGTTAAGAGCACTGACTACTCTTACAGAGGATGCGGATTCAGTTCCCAGCACCCACATGTCAGCTCGCAATCATCCATAATTCTAGTTTCAGAGGATCCCATGCCCTCTGGTAGCCTTGGACAACAGGAACATACATGATACGCATACATACATGAAGGCAAAACACTCATATGCATAAAATAAAAAATAAGTTGGGTGTAGTAATGCACACCTTTAATCCCAGCACTCTAGAGCCAGGGGCAGGCAATCTGGCGATCTCTATGAGTTCAGGCCACCCAAGGCTCAATAATGAGACCTTATGTCAAAATAAAATTATTTTTAAAAACAAATTCACCAACTACGTATTAAGAGCCAGGCCCCGGGTACCTAGCAGAAGGCAGGATGCAGATGACATTGGAAGCTCGTCACCCAATACCTACAGTGTCAGTGACCAAACCCTCACACCAGCTGAGAGGTATTCCCCTGCCCCAGGCATCTTTGGTTGGATTTAGCAGCCAAGTTCCTTGGATGCCTGTGGCTCCCCTAGAACTGTCAGTCAGGGAGCCCCACCCAGCCCCTCCCAGATATCACTAGCTGAATGCAGGCGCTCCAGATTCACTCTGAAGAGAGGAGAGGGGCTGTGGGACCCACAGGGGATTTGGTGCTCAGAAGCCATAAACCACACTGGTGACAGCATTGTGAGGGATCAGGGTCCTCGGTGAATCATCTGTGCTCTGGTTAATGGCTCTGATGATGAGGTCTTAGCTGCTTGAGAACTCCTGGCGGGCTGGGAGAAGAGGGAGGAAGAGCGTCTCCTTTTGGGTGTCTGATCTTGGCCCTTTTCTATTTAGAGTGTGTGTGTGTGTGAGTGTGTGTGTGAGTGTGTGTGAGTGTGTATGTGTGTGTGAGTGTGTGTGTGAGAGTGTGTGAGTGTGTGTGTGAGTGTGTGTGTGAGTGTGTGTGAGTGTGTATGTGTGTGTGAGTGTGTGTGAGTGTGTATGTGTGTGAGTGTGTGTGAGTGTGTATGTGTGTGTGGGTGTGAGTGTGTGTGTGAGAGTGTGTGAGTGTGTGTGTGAGTGTGTGTGAGTGGTGAGTGTGTGTGTGTGAGTGTATGTGAGTGTGTGTGTGAGTGTGTGTGTGTGTGTGAGTGTGTGTGTGAGTGTGAGTGTGTGTGTGTGTGTGTGTGTGTGTGTGTGTGTACATGCATGCTTACCAAAGCCAGAGGTAGACGTTGAATAACTTCCTCAGCCATGGTCGGCTTTTTTTTTTTTTTTTAAGACAGGGTCTCTGGCTGTCCTGGAACTCACTCTGTAGGCCAGGCTGGTCTTGAACTCACAGCAATCTTCCTGCCTCTGCCTCCGGAGTGCTGGGATTAAAGGTGTGCACCACCACACCCGGCCTAATTGATTTTTTAAGTGGTTATATTACTTGACAATTTCCTAAGTGTACAGAACACATTCTAATTACCCTCAGCCCTGTGCCGTCTCCCACCCCCTCCTCATTCCGGCCTACCTCTCCAAGTCTTTCCCAGAATCCCAGCTTCTGGTTTTGTGCCCCACCTAGGTCAATGGGATCCTGAGGGCCCACACCCGGAGCAGCAATCCCTCCTCTCCCGGGCTCTAGCAGCAGCAGACAGTTGGCCGCCGAGTGCCTCCATCTGAGCCTGACTGTTGATGGCGCCATCTCGGCAGACCCAGGACAGACCTGGCTGCTGTGGGTTCAAGATTGTGATGGCTGCGCCTGCCTTGTTTTTTCAGACAGGGTCTCGCATTGAACCTGGGCCTCTGTGATGCAGCCAGGATGACTGATCAATGCGTTCCAGAGATTTACCTCTCCCAGCACCAGGGTTACAGATACAGGCTACTGCGCCCTGCTTTTGTGTGGTCCTGGGGATCCGAACTCAGGTCCTCTGTTTGTGCAGCAGGCACTTTACCAGCTGAGACAACTTCCCCAGGCCCTCTACTCTTCCCCTTCTCTTCCTCCTCCTCCTTCCTTTCTCCTTCTCCTTCTCCTTCTCCTCTTCTTCCTCTTCTTCTTCTTTTTTGAGACAGGATCTCACATAGCCAAGGTCAGTCACCAACTCACAATGTAGCACTGTGATCCTCGGCTTGCACCACCCTGTGCAGCTTATTCTAGGCTAGGGGGTCAAACCCAGGGCTTCATGCATGCCAGGCAAGTGCTCTCCCAACTGAGCTGCATCCCCAGCCTCCCTTTCTATCTTGATCGTGTTTGTCCCACCTTAGTGGGTAAAATCTGGCAACAGCTCTCCCAACACACATTTAATTTAACTTAAGAGGGCCAGAGAGATGACTCAGCAGTTAGGAGCACATACCGCAGAGGACCGGGATTCAGTTTCCAGCGCCCACTGTCAACTCCAGCTCCAAGGTATATGATGCCCTCTTCTGGTCTTCATGGGTACTGCACACATGTTCACAAACCCACACACAGTCACCTGATTTAAAATAATGATAATTCTAATTTGGGGCACAGAAGAATACAACCACCATATGTCTCAATGTTTTCCCTACAGCCCCAAAGAATGCTATGTTCCAAAGCTCATCTTAGACTAGACAAAGCCAAAGAAACAGGGAAGTCAGGGGACAGGGTTAGGGGCAGAAGAGAAGCTGACAGAGAGATTCATGTGCTTGGGGTTAGGGCTCATGGTCCGTGTCCCCACCAGCCCTGACAACCACAGTGTGATCTGAGCCACCGGATCCTGGTTTGTCTCTCCCTGCACCCCAACCTCAAGCCCATTGACTAACCACCAAAGTAAAGAGCAGGGACTAACCCTCACACCTTGTACCGTATCCAGACTCTCAGGGTCCTAACTGAAGATTAACAGCAAATTCCCAAAGCCTTGCGGATCTGAGATAGGGGCAGGGTTAAAGAGAGGTAGGGACAGGCGATCAGAACTTCCTTTGAACAGCTGGCTGATCCAGTAAGGAGTCTAGCATTCCTTGGCGGGCTGCGAACTCCCTTTACTTAGGTAATAAATGCAGAACCCAGGAAATCAGCACAGGCAGAGGCATGCTTCTGTTTAATCGCCCATTTCTGGGCTCAGCTCTGCCAGGCAAGGCTGTGCTGCCTGCCGCGGCCAAGACACGGCAGGGTGCGGGCACGCTGGGCCAAGGCTGCCCAGACACACATTCCCTTCTGGTTCCAGCTCTTTCCATGTGTAGAGAGGCGGAGGAACTGCCGACACAGAGCAGAAGCCGTAATTCCATCAAAGGCCCTGGTGCACACTGTAAACCACCCGACACAGACGGAGTGGTTTGTCACCAAAGCCTCAAAGGAGCTGACTCTGAAGGCACTGTTGCGAAGCCTTCCAACATGAGGCTGAAATCGTGAAGCTGACTCCGTTGTCTGGAGCTGAGTTCCTCTTTGAAAGTATTGATCCCAAGTTCAACTGCAAACCATGTGGTCACTAGAGCAGCCAAAGGCGTGCTGTCAGTCCTTCCTGCAAGGAGTCAGAGGCTTAAAAAGCATCTGAGCAGGGTTGGGAGTAGAGGGAAAGACAGGCCTGCGATCAGGAGCCAAAGCTTTTGGACAGCTGGAGCTGAACAACCCAGGCCACCGACCTCCGTACAGAGCTCAATGCTCCCGCGACGACAGCACAAAGGCCCTCTAATGTCTGGGGGCAAGAACACTGGAAAAGGCTGAGAGGAAGGGACGCCACAGTCAGCGGGAACCCAGGCTACCTGCCCACTGCACCGGCCTTGGGGGACCTGTGGCTTTGGAGTCTGAGACTTGTGGAGGGTCCCAGAGAGGAGTGAGGTGGCTCAGTGGGTAGGGATGCTTGTCTCCAAGGCTGACAACCAGAGCTCTGTCGCTGGAGCCCACAGGAAGGAGAGAACAGACTCCTGCAAGATGTCCTCAGACTTTCATATGTGTGCTATAGCACTTGGATGCCCGCACACACAAATTAACTAATGATCTAATGTAATTTTTTGATACAAGGTCTCAGTATGTAGATTTGACTGACAGAGATCCACTTGCCTCTGCGTCCTAAGGCCTGGAATTTAAGTGTGTGCCAGCATCCCCAGTTCTTTTTTTTTTTTTTTTTTTTAAAGGAAACAAGCCAGGCAGTGGTGGCACACACCTTGAATCCTAGCACTTGGAAAGAGGCAGGTGGATCTCTGTGAGTTCGAGGCCAGCCTGGTCTACAAAGTGAGTTCCAGGACAGCCAGGATTACCTGTCTTGAAAGAAAGAACGAAAGAAAGAAAGAAAGAAAGAAAGAAAGAAAGAAAGAAAGAAAGAAAGAAAGAAAGAAAGAAAGGAAGGAAGGAAGGAAGGAAGGAAGGAAGGAAGGAAGAAAGAGGGAGGGAGGGGAGGGGAGGGGAGGGAAGGGAAGGGAAGGGAAGGGAAGGGAAGGGAAGGGAAGGGAAGGGAAGGAAAGGGAAGGGAAGGGAAGGGAAGAAAAGAAAGGGCTGGAGAGATGGCTCAGCAGTTGCAGTGAACCTGGGTTCAGTTCCAACCCCCACATGGCAGCTCACAAGTACCTGGGAGACAGAGACAGGAAGATTTCTGGGTCTTGCCAGCCAGCCAGGTTAGCTGAACAGTAAACTCCAGGTTCAGCAAGAGACCCAATCTCAAAACACTAAGGTGGAAGGCTGGAGAGACAGATTATCAACTAAAGGGTACTTACCTTCTCTTGCAGAAGGCCCTGGTTTGGGCCCCAAAGACTCTGTCAGGTGGCTTGCAACTTTCTGTAACTGCAGTCCTAGAGGATCCGATGCCCTCTGGCTTTGTCCAGCACCCGTACATAGATGCAAATAAAAGGAAATATTTTACAGGCTATAGGGGAGTGTGGTAGAAGACACCTAATAGCAACCTCTGACCTACACACACACACACACACACACACACACACACACACACACACACACACGCACCAGAGTGCTTTGTGTCACTGTGGAGTGACTGACGGATCCCAACCTCAGCCACTTCCGAGGAGGACATAGCCAGGTGCACTGTGGGACTGGGATGCCAACACTCCATCTCAGAGTCTTCCTTCCGCTCTCATCACCGGCTCTCACTCCTGCTAGATGACAAGACTCTGAGACAGCGAAGGAGCTCATTCTCACAGTCTCCCTGATGTTAAAACAAAGGCAACAAGAGGCTAAAGAAATGGCTCAGTGGTAAAGAGTGCTTGTCCTTGCAGAGGACCCAGTTTGATGACCAGTACCCACATAGCTCCAATTCCAAGGGGTCTGACAACTGACACCTTCTCTGGCTTGGCACTATATGCATACAGGATGCACATACATACATACATGAAAAAGCACATACTTGTCATATAAAGTTTTAAAATTTGGGGTTTTTTGTTTGTTTGTTTTAGGGTTTTTGTTTGTTTGTTGGGTTGGTTTTTTGGTTTTTTTGAGACAGGGTTTCTCTCTTGTAACCCTGGCTGTCCTGGAACTCACTCTGTAGACCAGGCTGGCCTCGAACTCACAGAGATCCACCTGCCTCTGCCTCCTGAGTGCTGGGATTAAAGGTGTGCACCACCCCCAGCGTGACTTTTTTAATAACGGGTACTTCTGGTTTGACCAAATCCAGGACTTTGGAACTAGATCTCAAGACTTTCACCAGATTGGGAGTGAAGCCAACTGTCCGGGCCGTCGTCATTAGCAGTTATTTGCGTGTTCCATTCAGAAGCAGTTTGCCTCCACCTGTGAGCTGAACCTGCCTGGCCCGTGGTTCCTGCAGCTGTGGGCACGCTCCTACACTCACCCACCTGGCAAGCATTTGCAGACAGCTCCGACAAACAGCATGAATGTGAGAGGCAGCTCCGATCCAAGCCCCCAAGGACCTGGCCAGCTCTCAGTGGGTTCCTGAGCCCTCCAGAGAAGTGCCAAGGGGCAACATACGCACAGGAGGAAAACAGTCTGTCAAAAGCCAACCATCCGGGCTGGGGCATTCACAGTGAAGCCTCTAGAATAAGCAAGCAGCATGTGGTACCCAAGCACTGGCAGGCAGGCGTTCAGGAGGAGCAGATGGTGGCACCCGGGCCTCTGTAAGAGCCTCAGCATGGGGACAATAGGAGATGTGTGCTCAGGATCTAAGCTCCAAACCCCAGTCCCACTGTGGCCAGCAGTGGGACTTGGGGCCTGCAGCATAAACGTCCAAGGATCTGTCTTGTCTGTAGGCAAAGGACACTATCATACCTTATGGGTTCCACACGCATCTGGTAACCTCATGGATGGGTCCGTAGCCCCTCATCCACGACCCTCTGCTATCCAAATATGTCTGTAACCCTGCTGTCGTGCATGTCGCTTGAGTCCCACAGACCTGTCCAGCCAGCAGACACTGTGGCCACTCCCCTGCCCTTCCCTTCAGAGAACTGGAGGTTCCTTACTGGGGACAGCTTCTCAGGAGCTCATCAAGAGATCAGTTTAGCCAGTAAGTCACAGTCCAAGGTGCACCGCCCTCTGAGCAGTGTTTCCTCTTCCCTGGAGGGGGATAGAACGGGAGAACTTTCTGCACACCTTCAGGGGTCAAATTACCCACACTTCTGACCTGTGAACAACAGCCCTACACTACCCTGAGCACCACCCACACAAAGGGAGCCTGAGACTCTGCTGAGGTTGTAGCGTTGAGGGGGGGATCCTCTCTCCAGGATGCCCACAGCCTCTTTCCTAACTTTCCTAAGGGTTCCTCTGTGTGTATACCCGCCAGCACCCCCTAAGGCAGCAATCCTAAAACACCAGGGAGTAAGAGTCCGTGCCTGTTCGTGGTGCCTTTATTCACCAAAGAGACTTCGCCACCTCAAGCCACCCTTCAGATAGACTCATGAGCCCAGGCCTAAGCCAGGACGGCATGTTCTCCCACAGGTCTCGTTTTTGTCTAACTTCCTTACAGAGCCCCGTCAGGACGCGTCGAAGGCGCCTCAGCTCTAAGTACAGCCGTGTCTCGGGGATGTTTGGTCCAAGCCCACAGCCAGCCACTGCCATGCCTCATGGAGGCTTCTGGCTCCTCTCGTTAAAGATCTCAATATAACTTAATGGGCAAAACGGGAAACCAATTCTATATGATTAATTGATTAGGGTCCTACTAGGAAGGATAATAATATCAAAACGTAAGTAAGACTGCAAGGCCTAGCTGCCGGCCTATAAAAAGAAAGCCAAGGGAGCCCGATTAGACGTTCAAGGCAAAGGGAACCTGTGAGCAGACAAGGCTCTGACTGGTGCAGGCTCAGGCCTGCGATCAGCCTGAGCTCTATCCTCAAACCCCACACGATGGGGGGAAAGGAGCAAGTCCCATAAGTTGTCCTTCAGCCTCGACGTGTACCTCATGACACATGTGCGTGGGCACACACATGTGTGCAAGCGCACACGCACACACATACACGGTAAATAAGCATAAAAAGTGTTCAAAGGCCACATCCAAGCCCAACCTGAATAACTTTTAAGTCCACGTGCGTGCAATATGCATGCTCCTGTGAGTACCTGTATGTGTGTGAGCGTACGCCTGCGTGTGCGTGTGTCCCTCACACTGCGTGTCCTTCCTCAGTTGATCTCCCTTTTATTTACTGAGGCGTGGGCGTGGTCTCTCAATGAACCCGGAGCCGGCCAGGGATCTCGTCTCCTGTCCCCAGTCTGGGATGAAGGCAGCTGCCACACCTGCCAACTCTTACGAGGATCCCAAACCAAACCCCGATGCACGCAAAACCTCGATTCACTGAGTCATCTCCTTGGCACCCCTCCAAAAGAAGTCCTTTAAGGGGTTGTGGATGGCTCAATGCTGGAATGCTTGTGAGGCCCGCGGTCCAATCTTCGGCACTGATGAGAAGAGGGAAAAGCTTGTAGTTAGTAAAACGCCAGCCCTGCGCTTCCAGCTTCCAGAGCCCATGCTAAAGAAGAACAGAAGGTCCACGTGCTAGTGCACACCTTTAAACCCAGCACTCGGGAGGCAGAGACAGGCAGATCTCTGTGAGTTCAAGGCCAGCCTGATCTACAGAGTGAGTTCCAGGACAGCTAGAGTTACATAATAGAGACCCTGTCTCAAAAATACCAAAAGGAGAAGGAGCGGGAGGAGGAGGAATAGGAGGAGGAGGAAGACAGGCCAGCAAAGAAGACAGGCGGAGACAGAAGCAGGCAGATCTCTGTAAGTTTGAGACCAGCCTGGGTTACATAGTGAGATCTTGACCCAAAAAAAAAAGGGAAGAAGAAGGAGGAGGAGGAGGAGGAGGAGAGAAGAAGAAGAAGAAGAAGAAGAAGAAGAAGAAGAAGAAGAAGAAGAAGAAGAAGAAGAAGAAGAAGAAGGAGAAGAAGAAGAGGAAAAAGAAGAGGAGGAGGAGGAGGAGGAAGAGGAAGAGGAAGAGGAGGAAGAGGAAGAGGAAGAAAAGAGAAGAGAAGAGAAGGAAGGAAAACAAGAAGGAAAAGCCCAGCATGGCAGCACATACCTGTGCTTCCCTGGGGCTCCCCACCCAGCCTCATCCACTTGTCAAGTTCTGTGTCAATAGGAGGCTCTGTCACACACAGAGAAAATAATAAATCCAAGGTTGACCTCTGGCCTCCGCACACACGCATGTGCAACTGCACACACACAATCTGTATGTATACACTAGAAACAAATGCAAAGGTCTCACCCACCCCCTAGGGAACAGAAAGAAGCTAAGCCCCACCATGACACATCCACAGCCCCTAGATCTGTACATTCTTTTTTTATAAAGAACCAGACAGTAACTGAGCAGGCATTTGGGGCCACTGTCTATCAAACCGCTCGAGTCTGTGGCTATATCATGAAAGCAGCTGTAGACAACATGCAAATGAGTTTAGCCCTATCCCAATAAAACTTTATTAAAAAATAAAAAAGCCTCCAGGTAGTGGTGGCGCAGGCCTTTAATCCCAGCACTCTGGAGGCAGAGGCAGGTGGATCTCTGTGAGTTCGAGGCCAGCCTGGTCTACAGAGTGAGTTCCAGGACAGCCAGAGTTACAACAGAGAAACCCTGTCTCAAAAAAACAAATAAAAATAAGTAAATCAATAAATATAAAAATAAGTTAAATCAAATTAGAGCCATGTACCAGACTGGTCCAAGACTTTCTTGAATCTATTGGATTTAGGGATCACTGTCTTTCATTACTGCGACTCTATTTGACACTCAAGTCGTAGGGGTCATTTAGACACGAGGAAAGATCCAGAATAAGAGGCACTTGAGGCACAGGCTTCTTTCAGTGTCTCTTGGTCACAACACATGGCTCGAAAGCCCACGCCAACCCAGACACCTCTACATCTCCCATTTCCAGATCACAGGAAGGCTTCCAGCTCTGACGAGGTCTGTGGGGGGGACAGAAAAATGGCCAGATTGCTGGTCCCCACGCCCAGAGCATCTGACCCGGGGAGTCTGTATGGCACCAGAGAACTCCTGTTTCTAACAAACCCCCCAAAAGATTCTACAGCAGTAAGAGGACCATACTGAAAACTGCAGGACTGCTTGCAGGCTGAAAACCTAAATGTCTGCTGCCACCTAGTGGACAGATGCCAGCAAAACCCCTGCCAAGAATTTCTTGCTTCTTTTTGTCTTGGAAAAGAATCTGTTAAGGCCAATCTGTCATCTGTATACTTGAGATTCCATCACGGTATTCCAAGCTCCTTGAAAGAAACGAGGTGTCACGTTATTTACAATAACGTGGCAGTGATTTTAAATCAACTTAAACCAGAAACAGACTATTTTCCACCAGGGGGAAAAAAACATCTTAAATATCTAAATAGAAGCAAACAGCTGCTGGCATTGCTCTCTGGCCAGCATCCCATCACCAGATGCTCATACCTCTTCTGTAAAGCAAATCCACACCCTGCTCCTCCAGCCCCTGCCAGCAACCCACCCCTGACCTGGTGCAGCCCAGGAGATCCAGCAGGAGGCGGCTTGAAGTGGACTCTGTCCAGACACACAGAGAACAGCAGCAGTGGCGAAGCACCCTGTTGGCAGGTGACTGCAAATGTCTGCCTCAGCGGGCAGGAAAGCAAAGGGCACTTTTTCTAACTGAGCTCTTGGCCTGGGTGCTTGGTAGGGTGCTTGCTTAGCATGAAGGAAGCTCTGGGTGAGATCCACACATTGCACAAACTGGGCACGGTAATACACACATGCTATCTCAGTACTCTGGAATTCAAGGTCGCTTTCAGCTACAGAATGAGTTCAAGACCAGCCTGGGATAGATGAGAACCTGACTATGAATGAATGAAATTGAGAACTGATTTTCTCCTAATTTTCATTTTTTTCAAGTCACACCTACGTTGGCCTGAATTTATACTTGGTTTCCACTGTGCATCCAAAATTCCCTTCAGAGTACATGTACTTTTCCATCTGAACGAGCTAGGTGTATTGGCTCATGCCTGTGATGCCTTGGGAGGCCTAGACCACAGAAGCACAGGCTATGCAGCAAGATGCTGTCTCAAAACGGCTGGGAATATAGGTCCATCAGTAACGTGTTTGCCAGGCAAGCAAAGAGACCTGAGTTCAATTCCCCAGAGCCATATTGAAAAGCTGGACACAATGGCACGTGTGTGCTTATAATCCCAGAAATGCCAGGGAGGCAGAGGCAGAGGCAGGAGGATTCTGGGAGCTCACTGGCAGGCCAACCTAGTGTAATTGATGAGTCCCCGGCCAAATGAGAGACTTTGTCTCAAAAAAAAAAAACAAAAAAAAAAAAACAAGATGGAGGGACTGGGGAGACAGGTCAGCAGTAAAAGTCAAGTCATTGCCACAAAAGCGGAGGACAGTCATTTGGATGCCCAGCATACAGATACACGCCGCCTGTAACTCCAGCCTCTGAGGGCAGAGACAGGGCCTCTCTGGAGGCTCTCTGGAGTGAGCTGGCCACAGAGACCTGCCCCAACAGTGAGCTCTGGGTTTGATAGAGAAACTCT
This sequence comes from Cricetomys ansorgei, assembly GCA_026225945.1. NCBI lineage: Eukaryota > Metazoa > Chordata > Mammalia > Rodentia > Nesomyidae > Cricetomys > Cricetomys ansorgei. The sequence goes on from JAMJFZ010004114.1 coordinate 3,076,115, forward strand.
GCCTGAAAGCGTGAGATGGAAGAGGAGTAGAGGAAGACTCCCGACCTTGGGCCTCCGCACACGCGTGTGCACTCACACACATGAGAACACACATACGTGCACACTCTCACCAAAGAAAGGAAGGAAAACTACTTTCTGCCAAAGTGCAATTAACACTCCCTCTTGCCCGGCTCCTCCAAGACCTGAGTCCCTAACTCAACCAGGAACCAAATAAAGGAACACACAGCCAGCCACAGCAGATGACGTGGACTCCCAGCTTGGCGGCTGCTGGAGTTTTGTCGGCATGGAGAAGAATTAGAGCCACGCTACAAAGGATGGCGTGGTACCAGGAGAACAGAGATGACAGGGACCAACCGGAACGGTTTTTTGATGCCAGCAACTTATATTTGATCTCCAGATGCAAAGCAGCTGACAGCTAATTAGCTCGGCTCAGATCTCCTCGGAGCCCCCATCAGTCCTGCACACATGCTGCAGGCATGCCAGTTTGAACACGTGTCTGCCTGGGGTTGCGCTTTGATGAAGAAGTCTCTGGAATGAACGCAACTTGGAAGCCCTGTGATCTGGAGCCCTGGCGTGTGGGACCTGCGTGGTGCTGTCTTTCTCCATCAGCCTTGATCCCAGAGCAGGTAGTGAGGGGATGAATCCTGTCTGTCCTTCGGAGGGGAGGGGCACTGCCCAGCTTTGAGGTCAACCTGTTAGCTGTCAACCTCGGCAATCTGGAGCTACTGGGCATGAGCTGTGAAGCTGCTGATGAAAACCCAGTTGCAGTGTGTTCTCTGGTGTGCTGTGTGGGAGGAGTTGGGGGAAATGTTCAGAGTAGGCACTAGACTGCCCAACAGATGTGAGGGTCCCCACAGGACTGGTCACCAAGCCTCCCTCTGTCTCCCTGCCTGCTGGCTCCCGAGTTCCAGTTTGGAAGGACAGCAAGAGCATGAGACCATCTTCCCAGAGGTCTCAAGCTAAGGATGGTGCAGTCCTGCAAGCTAGGCAGTATTCACAGCAATCCTGAAAGCAGGCACTATGGGGACTATAGTTTTACAGAGGAAGAATCAGACACTGGAGTCATAAAATGATCCCTGAATACCCTTTCCAGAACCCTGGGGCTAAGGCATTTGTAGCCACTTCAAACCTCATGATTGTCTGGGAGAGGTGGCCAGGGAGCTGCCTTCCCCTGAGGTGGAATTGCATGATGAGCTTCGCTTTGAACTTGGCCTCAGGACTTGTTTGGGATCAATGGAGCCGTAGATCCTAAGTGTCTAAGAAGGGGGTTTGAGACAGGCCTGTAACCTTGTGCTGTGACCCCAGGTTGCAATACAGTGGATTTGGCAAGCCTAGAGCCCCACTGAGTCCAACCTTCACCAGCACCCATGGCTCCCCCAAACAGCTGCTGCTCCCTGAGAGTCAGAGAAACACTGAAAAGTCAGAGAGACCACTGTCCAGAGTCAGTGGACCTTCAGGGAACAGCCCGACCCATCTTCCTCTTCAGCTGTCTCAAGAGAACAGTATGTCCAGCCAGTGTGGGCTATACTTTAAAAAAAAAAAAGACTGGGGATGCCCACCAGAAAGAGGAGGAAGTTCTAAGTCCTTGATGACCTTGCCAAACCACTGAATCAGCCAAGGAACTAATCAGCCAATCAGTCGCTGACCAGCTCCACAGACAGGCCCTCCGTCAGCTTCTTCAGAACCGGTCCTAACAGTTGCTAACCATTTTACTGAGACAAGTCTCAGCCGCTCACCACTCCCTCAGGTTGGCCTGGAACTCATGGCAATCCTCCTGCCTCAGCCTCTCAATGCAAAAATTAGGAGTGTATCCACTTACGACTTATTGGTTTTCTTTTCGTTTTGCATTGCGCACGTGCGTTGTGTACCCCAGCATGCACGTGTAGGTCAGAGGACAGCTTTCAAAAACGCGTCCTCTTCCTCCACTGCGGGGTGCCAGGGATCAAGCTTGGTGGGAAGCGTCTTTACACTGTGAGCCATCCTGCCCGTTGACTTCCAATAGCAAACTTTCACAAATGTTAAAACTGCTCATCTTGCTCTTTTTCTTTAAATTAGCCAAGCCCTGAACGAGACAGGAGGATTGCTGTGAGTTCAAGGCCAGCCTGAGATGCACAGTGAGTTCTCGGCCAGCTGGATATATAGAATAAGACACTGTCTCAAAAATTAATTAATTGAGCTGGGCATGGTGGTGCACGTCTTTATTCCCAGCAAGCAGGTGGCAGAGTCAAGTGGGTCTCTGTGAGTTTGAGACCAGCCTGTTCTATATAACAAGTTCAGACAAGCCAGGGCTATCAACCAAAAAAGTAGTAAACTAATGTCAGCTCCACCCGCCAGTAGCAGAGGAGATTCCTCCAAGCCTTGCCTAGCATTCATGAGGCCCTAGGTTCAAGGCCCAGCACCGCATAAATCAGTCATGGTACTGCAAGCCTGTGATCCCAGTCCTCGGAGGATCAGAAGCTTAAGGTTATCCTCAGTGACACAAGGGTTTAGAACTAGCCTAGGATACGTGAGATTCTACCCCAAAAATAAGAAATAAAATTTAAAGACACCTTTTTGAAAAATTATCTCTCTCCCCTCTTCTTCCTCTCTCCTTCCTCTCTCCTTTGCCTCTCTCCTTTTCCTCCTCCACCTATCTCTCTCTCTTTCTCTCTCTCTCCTGACTAGAAAACAGTCCTCATCCTAGCAGACATTCCTGTCCAATAGCTATGCTACCCTCCTCAAACCAATGGGTCCCCAGTCTTAGACTCAAATCTCTAAAACCATGGTCAGGATAAACCTCTCTCCAGTTCAGCAGAGGCCTGTGTCAGGTACTTTGCTTCAGCTAGCAGATACTAGCTGACTCCCCTGACCTCCCGGCTCTCCTCAGAGGCAGCCTTTTCAGTGAAACCTGCTCTCCAGCTTCATGTAAATCACACTCTCACCCTCCCACCCTCCAACTCCCCACAGTTCTGCACCTCATTTTGTTACAGCGTTTAGTATATAATTATTTATCATGATCCCCCTCAAATACTCCTAGCATGCAGTGAGTGTTCATATGTTTCAAAAGTAATGACTTCATTAATCACCTTTTGCCTGGGATTTTTTGGTAGCCGTGTTTGCTGAAGATGCCCCTGGACATCACACCCAACTGAATCTTGCAAAAGCCACACGGCCTGAATACCAACCAGACCCTCCAGACACAGTAGAAGCTTCTCCCTGGACAGTCACAGGCAGAAACCATAGCAACCTCATTGACGTGCAATTCACGGACCATAAAACTGACCCTTTAAAGCACACAGTTCAGTAGTTCTTAGTATTCACGAGCTTGTGCAACCATCGCCACAATATAACTCTAGAACATTCTAATCACCCCAGAAGGAAACCCAAGCCTGCTGGCAGTCACTCCCCTTCACTCCCTCACCCAACCCCTCCCTAATCTACCATGAATCTACCTTCTGTCTGTATGGACTTACCTATTCTGTTCACATAAATGCAATCATACAGTATGTGTAGACTTTTCTTTTAATCAGTAAAATATTTTCAAGATGTATCCACGTTGTAGTGAATATCAGTACTTAGTTCCTTTTCAGGAGTGAATAATATTCCCTGATCTAGATATACCACATTTTATTTATCCGTTCTTCAACTGATGGACGCTTTGGTGGATTTTTGCTTTTTGTTATTGTAAATAATGTTGCTGTGAGCATTTATTTACAATTTTTTGTGTGGCAATATGATTTAATGTCTTTTGGTATGTTCAAAGAAAGAAAGAAAGACAGACAGACAGACAGATTTAGGGTACCTTCAGCTTGAATTTTCAACATCTAGAACTGTGAGGAAATAATGGTGGCTTAAGCCACTTGGTCGGCGGTGTTCTGTGATGGAGCCTTGAAGACTAACACAGGCAATGGAACCCTTCCAGGCAGGATTTAAGATGTCCTAAAGTCTCACGTAGGTCCCTTCCTCTGGCCATCAGACTATTAAGACAGTGTGTCCAAGGAACTGCTATTTCCACAGGAGTCTCATGCTGGGAGAAAGAAAGGCATGAGCCTGGGGCTCACCAGAGGGAGAAGAGAGTTCACAGTTCTGCGACTAGTCAGAAGCCTCACTTAGTTAGGGTTCTGTTGCTGTGACGAGACACCACGACCACAGCAACTCCTACAAAGGATAGCATTTAACTGAGGCTGGCTTACGGTTCAGAGGGTTAGTCCATTGTCTGGCAGACATGGTGCTGGAGAGTGGCTAAGAGTAACTAAGAGGTCCACCATCAGCAGGAAGGGAGCGTGAACTGCTGGGCCTGGCTTAAGTTTCTGAAACCTCAAATCCACCCCCACTGACCCACTTCCTCCAACAAGGCCACACTCCAAATCCTTTCAAATAAGGCCACCCTATGAGCCTGTGAGAGCCATTTTCATTCAAACCACCACACTAACACAACAGGCAATGATGCTGGCCAGCTGCCCCTTGGCTGGGACTCTGTTATGTGTGCAGGATCTCCAAAACCCTGTTATCCTCCCCAGTGTGAACTCAATAAATTCAATAATTTTTGGTTTCCACTACTGCTTCATTGAATGGGTGGTGGAGCCCGACTTGTTAGGGTTGCAAGAGCTCAGGCTCTCGCCCTAGATCAGGTCAGGGCTGCTCAGGGGCAGCAGGGGTGAGGGACAACCAGTATTGGCTAATGGGGGCTCAGCAGTAGAGCACAAGGTGCTAGGATCACCTCTGCTTCCACAGCCCCATCTTCCACTCCTATTGCCATCCGTGAAACCTCTGTCCCCAAAACACGACATCCTGACAGGCATTGTTTCCTTGCCCAGGAACAGTTCCATCCTCTCCACCCTGCCACAAGATGAGGGCAACGTGCTAAAACAAAGTGTCAACAGAAATAAAGGCCGGCCTTGGTCGTACATCCCTGGAATCAGCATTGGAGAGGCAGAGGCAGGGGGATCACAAGACTTCAAGGCCAGTCGGGACCATGAGACCTTGTCTCAGTGGTACTGAAGGTTGCTAGGAGACGACTCCATGGATAAAGTACTTGCCATGAAAGTGTGAGGACCAGACTTCAGACACACAGAGCCCACCAAAGCCACAGGACTGCATGACACTGTCTGTAATCCTAGCATGCCTCTCAGGAGGCAGAGACAGGAGACCTTCTGGATGCTTGCAGGCCAGCTAGCCTGCAGTGTGAGGAAGGCAAGGACTGACACCTGTGGTTGTCCTCGGGCCTCCACTCACAAAGTAATCCTGGGTGTTGTGAAAGTTTAGGTTGCGTTTAAAGTAATTGCTTTTGTGCACCATTGGAGAAAGGGATGAATACGCCCTGGCATTTTGTATTGTCTGCAGGTGTTGGATTTCTTGGGGGGGGGGGCACGTTTGATGGCTAATGATCTGCCCCTGAAGCATTTTGAATCAATAAAACACCTGAGTTCAGATGCTTGGGGTTCCATTGTAAGTATGGCACTGGCCATGATGGTGGTTCCTTCTGCTGACATCTGGCAGGGTTTACACCTATGAAAATACCTCATCTCTCTGCTGAGTCTCCACAGCAACAGATCAACTATACCTGGGCATGGTGATGACACCTGTAATCCTAGCACTTGGGAGAAGGATCAAAAATTCAAGGTCACTCTTGGCTACAAAGTGAGGTCAAAGCCAGCCTCGCCTAGATGTCTAAAGAAAAGCACTGATAATCTTAACAAGAGTAATGAATCAATGCCATCTTCAAACATTAGTAGTGAACTGTTTATGGAATGTGCCGAGTTTCAGGGCTGGGGCTCAGATCCACCTACCTCTACCTGCTGGGTGCTGGGATTACACCAGGTAACCACACCCAGCTTCTCAGGTTTAATTTGGAATATCCTAATTACTTAGCATTTCAGCCAACAGAGAGGAACCTTTCTCCCTGGGCAGTTGCTGTGAAGTGTTTAAGTCTTACCGTTCAGAGACACACAACCATGCTCTCGGCCCCTCGTGTTGGAAAGTGTCCCAAATGCTCTCGTGCTGTGTGCACTCCTGCACAGCACGCGTGCACTTGCTTGACATTACAGACATTATTCATGTCTCTATTTCAAAGCTTTTTATTGCTCTTTTAAAAAGGAATGTGCGTGGCTGACAGTCATGGCCTCTTGACTCCAGCCAGGGGCAGACAGTGCCAGAACTCCAGGAGCATTTTTCTTGACCTTGACCCATCCCAAAGCCCAGCTGAAGCTTTCCAATTTCCTACCGTAACTCACGACAGCAGCAACTGCACCTGTGCACACCATCTACGCCCAAATGATTCAAAGGTTACACGGTCACACACATTTAAGATACATAGAAAAATAATAATTAGGATTTATACAAATAGATTTTTACAAAACAACGTCACTACAAGAAGTATATCTTACATCCAAGCACAAAAATGTGGGCATATGCGTGTGGAAGTGAAGTAAGAAAAGACATTTATTTCAGAACGCCAAGCAGGGGAGGCGTGGGGTAAGCTCCCGTTTACTGGTCACATGTGGAAGTTTGAACACGCCAGCAGCAGCCTTGGCTCCCTTCTCCAGCTTCTGCGCGGTTCCCCGGGGGTTCACACGGCTGTTCCTCTCTCCAGGTTCTGCTTGATCTCAGCCGTGTACTTCCCGTAGAACCTCTCAGCTTTCTTGTTAAACTTGGCATTCCTCTCATTGATGTAGTCAATGTCAGCATCATCATTGTAAGGACGTCTTCGGCTGTATTTGTCTCGCTTTTCAATTCTGGGGAAGGAGGGAAATTATAAGGTTCGGAATCACCTTCCCAGACTACTTCTCTGATGAAATTTAAAAGATCTGCCTGCCTCTGCCTCCCAAACCTTGGGATTAAAGGCATTTACCACTACACCTGGTCTGAACTGCCTTCTTGATCTTCATAAAATATGGACAAAAAAGTTCGAGAGAAAACCAGCACTCATAATAAAACACGTTGGAGGACAAAAAAGCAGGCAGCGTTTTCAGTGGTTTCAGGTGGAGACTACTAATTAGTAGAACCTGTGGAAGCCATGAAACCCAGCAAATACAGATCTGCTCACAGCACTGCTGAACATCTTCGTGGTAGCCCACACCTGTAATCCAAGCAATTGGGAGGCAGAGGCTGGAGACCAGCCTGCGGTATAAAATGAGACCCTATCTCAAAAAAACAAAACAAAAAGAATGTTTCTAAAGAGCAATGATGCACTGCTACAAGTTGGGACAAAGACGTGACTTTTAGGAAAACCCCTGATTCTGTCAGTGATGGTAAGACGGCAGTGTGGTACACACCGCTCTGCCATGTAGGGTCCTAAAACATGGATACACCCCCTATCAGAAATAAATGCAGCCAGGCACTTGGGAGGCAGAAGCAGGAGGTTCTCTGTGAGTCTGAGGGCAGCTTGGTCTACATTAAAGTCTTCTCAAAAAAAAAAAAAAAAAATTATTAGTTAAAATATAATAAATAAATTTGACCAGGTGGAGTGACACACACACACACACACACACATACATTGTAATCTCAGCACTACTGGAGTTCCAACCTCAGGTCTTGATATGGAGGGCCTAGTCCCCAGCTGATAGGGCTAAGAGAAGATTCTGGAACCTTTAAGAAATGGGATTTACTAAGAGGAAGTTGTGTCCTAGGGGTGTGCGCTTGAAAGAAGTGTTAGGGCTCCGCCTCTTCTTCCCAACCTGTTTGCTTCCTGGTCCTCATGAGCTGACTAGGCCTCCTAGCATGTACTTCTGCCATGACCCGCCGTGCTGCCACAGGCCCAGAGACAACAGACTGAGGTGTCTAATATTATGAGCCAAAGTAAGTTGTTCATCTGAGGCCTTTTGCTTCAGTGGCAGAGAGCTGATGGACACCATGATAGTTCCATTACGTCAGTATCCCCATCTTACCCCAAATCTTATGGGCTCAACCCATGCTTGCTCTCTAGCTTCAAAATCATCAGATATTGGATCAAATGAGCTGGTATCCCTGCTGTGATCGGAACATTCCAGGCTGCTTTACTGAGTACTTACTGCTTTTCCAGATCTAAAACCATTCTGTCAATTTCCTCTGAGGAAGGCACGTGTGTCCCATGGAGAAGACTGTTGGATGTTGGAAAAAAATCTTCCCCACTGAAAAGACAGCAAGAAGGGTTTCCAGTCAGACACGAGTGTTCTGGTCTCCAATTTCAACTATACTGCCATTGGTGACAAGAGAAGAATGTAAATATACTTATTTCCACAGCAAAGGGAAAGGAAGAAAACGCAGGCTCATTAAGGATGAGCCAGGCTGGGGGAGCATGCCTATAAGCCAAGCCCTGAGGCGACTCTGGATCCCAAGCCAGCCGAGGTCACACGGTAACATCCTCATCCTTCAGATGCATAAACAGTGGCCAGCATTTAAAGGGCTTGTTAAAGTCACAAAGAGCTGGGGAGTGGAGCTTCTAAGGTTATTTCTCTGCATTAAAGCAGGAACTTGGCTTGGCATGATAGTACACGCCTTTAATCCCAGCGCTAGGGAGGCTGAGGCAGGCAGATCTCTGAGTTCCAGAACAGCCTGGTCTACAAAGAGAAACCCAGTCCTAAAACAAACAAAAAAACAAAACCAAGAGCCTGCCTCCCCTGCCACAGCCACACCTACTCATCCACCCTCTCTGCCTTCATACACAGTTGTGAGCAGCTGTGAGTGAGGAACACAGCCCCTTGTCCAAATATTTACCATCAGGTCCTTCACACAGCCGACCTGCCCCAGCACTAGAGCACTCAGCTTCTACAAGAGTACCAATCTCTGATGACCTGGTGCTAGCCACCCAAAAGTCTCCAAGGACAATCAGGCCTGAACTGAAATGCTACCAAAAGAACAGTAGATAGTCTTATCAAAACAGAGACTCTCAAAAGACAGCTGTTGGTAATCTACACTTCACCATTAAATGGAGTTCAGTCAGGCAAGTTGGCAAAAACCAGTAACCCCAACGCCCAGGAGACTAAGGCAGGAGGATTGTTGTGAGGATACCCAAGCCACATAGAAATGTCTCAAATAAGCAACTAACTAGTTTAACTAGTTTGTATTTACACGTGTCTGTAATAATCTACTTACACCGCCCCCCCCCCCCAGAACAGCCTTGCATTCCATTCAAGGACTTACTGTTTTTCTCTCTGTCGCTCATAGCTTTCCATGTCCGGTTTGATTTGCTTGGTGAGCCGGTGATACTGGCGTAACTGGGCAGCAGCATAATCTAAACAAAATGAGAACCAGACGTGATCATGTCCTTATCTGGGCATTTCTGATCAGAGAAAACTCAATTATCATTGTCCTACATGCACAAGACACTAACCCAAGCAGTCTCTACCCTGTACAGGCTGATGCGAAGACTGATGGATTCTGTCAGGGGTAGTGCCACATTCCTATAAACCCACCACTCAAGAGGCTGAGGCAGGAGGATCCTGAGTTTGTAGACTGCCTGGGCTACATAGTGAGACTAAAAAACAAAATGGCAACAACAAGAAAGGCTAACTTTACACTAAGGACCAAAGAAACCAGCAGACAGACAGGCGGCTGTGTGTTCTGCCCTGAGACAGACTTGCACTCTCCTTGGCCTTCTAGAACATTCCATTAATGAAGCTCAATGGGCATGTAATGGACCAGCCTGACTCAATCTTAAGAGTAGAAGCCATTTTGGTATAAGGTCAGAATAAAGCCTGGTGGTGGCGGCACACCCCTTTAATCCCAGCACTCAGGAGGCAGAGGCAGGTGGATCTCTGAGTTCGAGGACAGCATGGTCTACAGAGTGAGTTCCAGGACAGCCAAGGCTATACAGAGAAACCCAATCTTGAAAAAATAAATAAAAATAAGGTCAGAATAAGTTCATTTTTGTTTGCTGTAAAATTCAAGCTTGACAGTGCTTAAACCTGTTTCTGGAACTTGACATGTTTCCCCAGTGGAGTTAGACAGACACCTTGGACATACCATGATAAGATAAAATGTTCTGACAAATAAATTTGAAATATTCAGCCAAGTTCCTACATAACTAAAATTCCTCCGAAATCCTCCAACCCTTGGGAACCCTCTAGCCTTGCAGTTTTGAGAACTATATAAGCCCCACTATTTCCTATGTTTGATGCTAATTTCTTTAACGCAGCTTTAGGGAGTTAGCCCTGTCTGACAGTGTATGAAGCTTGCTTAATTTGACCAAGGAATTTGGGTAATGGTCTTTACTCTTGTTCGGTGGGATTAACACATGTGCCCTTACTAAAGCGGAAGCCTTGGTCCAACAGGCCCCTTCCGTAAAGCAGAGGTTACGGGCCAGTCGTACCTGAAAAACCCAGGTCGGGGTTCCTCCTCTTCTTTCTCCTCTCCCACCTCTCGGCGTCCTCCGCACTGATCTCCAGCAGCTTCACCTTCTCATAGTCCTCTCCTCTTGCCGCGCACTCCTAAGAAGACAGGCCGCAAAGCTACCCAAATGCACACAGCACTCACTTTCAGCTTTTGTTTTTTGAGCCCGGCTGACCTCAAACTCAAAGCAATCCTCCTGCCTCAGGTTCCCAAGTGCTGAAACTATTGGTGTGACCCACCACATCCAGCAATTCGACCTATTTTAAATGAAAACCTAATCAAAATATCAAGTAACAGGCCATCAAGGCGGCTCAGTGCGTAAAGGCATAGGCCACCAAGCGTGACCGCCTGAGTTCTGCATCAGAACCCACAAGGTGGAAGGAGAGAACCAAGTTGTCCTCTGACCTCCACTCTGTGCCCACACACACACAAAATAAAAGCACAATGCAACGGAACCGAGCAGCTGTCAGACCCTGTCTGCATGTGTTGCAGATGCTAACTCACAGACTTCATAATTCATTCAAGTAACCATCAATCACTACAGCCCCTGTCAGGTCCCCTGAGATGTATGCCTCACCCACCTCCCCCTACCAGGCCCCCTGCCTCAATGGAAGGGGGCAGCAGGAGTTTCCTAACCTTTTTCTTTTCTTCCTCCTGCAGCTGCCACTCTAAACGCGCTTTCCTGGCTTCCCAATTTGCAGGCAACTCAAGTCTCCTGTCTTCTTCCACGACTTCCTGGTGGTTCAGCTTCCGAGCTTCGTTCTAAGACAAAAGGCCATCAGACAAAATAGGAGAGGGACCTAAATGAACCGTCATCTTTGCAGTGACAAGTGACCGCAGTTGATGCTGCAGGTCTAAGCCATCAAATGATTCTAAGCACAGGAATAGACTCATAAGGCATGCTATGGAGGAGACTGCTGTGCTGCACAGCTTTGCTGTCCAGGAGACCCAGGGGCTGTCAACCATGCCTGTTTATTTGGGTGGTCCCTTGTACAAGATCAGAATAATGGTTGGCAAAGCACTCTCTCTGCACCACACCATAGTACAGTGGCAATCAAAGATATTATATTTTACTCTAAAACCTTTTTTATGAGTTTGTGTTTGTGTGTGGGTGCACACATGCCATGTAGTTTGTGCAGAGGTCAGAGGTCAACTCCCAGGCATCGGCTCTCTTCCTCCACCAATGCCCATACTGGTTCTGGGGTCAAGCTTAGGTCTTCAGGCTCAGCTGTCACCAGCTGAGCACCTCACTGTCCTGACTGACGCTCTACTTTTAATCCGGATTTTTTTTTATAAGGCCTCAATTTGGGTTTGGAGGGCTTTAATGCCTCTCTATCTCTGATACTTTCACAGTCCTCCCTCCTGTATCAGTATTTTAGAAGGAACTTTCACCTTAAGTAGTAAGGGTTCTCATTCAGAAAAACTTAACTGAGTAAAACTGGCATTTTCTCTCATTTTGTTTCTTAATCCATGGCCTAATGTACACCAGGCTAGCCCCAATCTCCCTGTGTCGTCAAAACTATAAACTTCGTAAGCACAAGAATGGCAGGTGCAAGCCATCAGAGTACATTATTTTAAGGAAAACTTAAGTTAGATGTTACTTAGGCCACAGGCTGGTGACATCTGGTCCAGGAAGCCAAGGTTCCCAGGCTCCAGGCACCTGTTCTTTAAACATCCCCTCTAGACCAACATTTAAGCAGTGATTTACTGTGCTAACTTTTTTTCTGGACAGAGATATTTCTGGGACTGGAGCTCTTGCTTAGCATGTGAAGATTGGTTTTCAATGTTTCCTTATTGTGAGTGATGTACACATGTGAGCCCATACTGCATACAATCTTCCTAGTGTTGCGATCCTTTAATACAGTTTCTCATGTTGTGGTGATTCCAAACTATAAAATTATTTTTGTTGTTATGTCATAACTGTAATTTTGCTGTTAAGAACTGTAATGTAAATATCTGATATGCAGATGGTTTTAGGCAGCCCCTGTGAAAGGGTCAATCAACCTCCAAAGGGGTAGCAACCCACAGGTTGAGAACCACTGGTATAGACACACGTGTGCACATGTGTGCAGGTACACATGCATGTGAAGACCAAGACTGAGTTAGGTGTATTCCTCAATGGCTTTCCACCTTACACATTGATGCAAGGTCTCTCACTCACACTCAGAACTCAGTTTTACTAGTCTGGGTGATTAGTCAGCTTGTTCCAGGAATCCTGTCTCTGCCTCCAGAGTGGGGGGATTAAAAGCAGGCCACCATACCCTCCCACACTTGTGTGAGTTGTGGGTGTCTAAATTCTGGCCTTCAACGCTTGTGGCAGCAAGTCCTTGATCCACTAAGCCTAGTAGAACCCCAGCACCTAGAAGAATAAAGTAGATATTTCTCTCAGTAGCACCCCTCATATCCTCTTCACCTCCGCAATGCCTCTATGTGTAATCAAAGCTGGGTTTGCTATATTGAAAGGAAGGGGGAAGCCTGAGGAACTATAGGTATGGGGTGTTAAAAGCAGCAAATTGTAAGTAAGATGCAAGGCTCTGAGCCAACACTGACAAGCAAGACAGGTCTACAGTTAGCAATTAGCTTCCTTTTGTGTACAGACAGTGAGGGATGCCTGCTGATAAGTCAGTGATACTGGCAAGGAGAGAGGGATGTGTGGACATCCCTTAATGTAAGCAGTCTCCCTGCCTTGTCTCCTTGTAACACCTGGAGCAGCGCTCTAAGTTATAGACCCATGTCCTTGCTGTGAGTCAGGCCCCTCCAAGGGCTGTTTATTTCATTTTCAATTCCAGCTACAGCCAGCTCTTGCTGGCCTCCTGTCTAATACAAGCTCTCCTTTATATCTGTTCCCTCAATTCCTTCTCTGTATCCATCTTTCAGACAACAGATTAGCCAAGCAGTGGTGGCACACACCTTTAATCCCTGCACTGAAGAGACACAGGCAGGCAGATCTCTGTGAGTTCGAGGCCAGCCTGGTCTACAGAGTGAGTTCCAGGACAGCCAGGGCTACAACAGAGAAACCCTGTCTTGAAAATCCAAAAACACAAGATAAAACAAAACAGCAGTTCAGAAGTCACTGCTTGTAAGAGGCATCGCTAGCTCACCCCAAACTTTACCTGTCTTTTCCCTGCACTTCCAGGCACTGTGTTCCTACCTCTAGCGTTGCATCTATGGCTATAATTTCTGGCTGAAAGTCTGCATCCTCTATTTCAGAATAGAGCTCTTAACAGAGTGGATGCGGCTTTTGAGAGTTCACACCACTGGCTGGACCACCATACTGTAAACTTTCAGAGGTATGCTGGTTCATTTGTTTTGCTCTCTATTCTTGGAGGCTCAGAGACCATTTTTTTTAAATAATTCTTTTGAGTCAGCAAGATGGCTCAGTGGGTACGGGTGATTGCCACAAAGCCAGATGACTTCAATCCCTGGCGCCCACATGACGGAAGGAGAAACTGACTGAGTCCTGTTGTCTCCCATCACCTACAAGCCCTCCATGATACCTGAGCATATACACACACAACACAAATGGCAAACGTAAAAAACGTTGTTTTTTTTATTTCTGTGTATGTGTGTATGCACACATGCCTCAGCCATGTGTGAAGGTCAAAGGACAACTCTGCAGAGTTGAATCTCTCCTTCCACTTTTACCTGAGTTCCAGGGATCAAACTCTGGTGGCCAAGTACAACGAGGGTCTATAACCACTGAGTCATCTTACCAACCCAAGTGCCATTTTTACTAGAGTTCAAGAGAAAAAACAAGTCTAGCAAGCTATAACTCTTGGCAGGGGCCTGGAGAAGGGAGACGGATAAGAGGAAGATATAGCCATGCTTTCTGAATTACATTCCAGGAAATCAAGCAGGTTCAGCAAAGGGGGTGAGATGGGCAAACAGTCACATGGGGGTAAGTGGGAGCTGCCTTCAGAGAAAGGATGATAATGTCCAGAGTGTCCGGACAGCCATGCTTCAGGGTTTGGGAGGGTATCCAAACAGGTGGAAAAGAAGTTGTAGCTTTTTTTTTTTTTTTAAATAATTTATTTTTTGTGCACTGGTGTGAAGGTGTCAGATCCTCTGGAACTGGAGTTACAAAAGCTGTGAGCTGTCATATGGAGGCTGGAAGTAGAACTTGGGTCCTCTGGAAAAGCAGCCAGTGCTCTTAACCACTGAGCCGTCTCTCCAGCCCTCAGTTACTTTTTAAAGTTTGAACTCAGAAAACAGAGCAAGTCTATGCTCCAAGTTTTTCATTCTTTTCTTTCTCTCTCTCTTTCTTTTTCCTCCCTGTTTTTAAGGTAAGGAAGCTAATACTGAGAAGTGTTTCCTGTTTCTAGATAAATATCTCTCTAGATGAAAATGAAGACTCCGTTAAAATCACGGAGCAGGGGGTCTGTCAGGAAAAGACCGAATCTACCTACCCGGGATAAATTGCCACGGGGGTGGGACCGAGGTGAGCGAGGGTGTGGCCTTTAACGTGTGTCAAAGCGATCTCGACGTGCTGCCGGAGCCCCGCTCCAGCGACGGAGACCTTCCGGTCCCGGGCGCCCCGCTCTGGAGGGGCGAGCTGGTGCGCCTTCCTCCTGCAGCCCGCGCCCCGCTGTCCCGTGTCCCCGCCACTCACCCGCTTCAGGTGCAGCTCACGAAACTTGCGCAGTCTCTGCTCGCGCTTCTGCGCCGCCAGCTCCTCCGCAGCCAAGGGCCTGTCTTCCGCCCGGTCCGCGGGCACCTGCGGTCACAACCGGCTTCAGGCTCGGCGTCCGCCTACGGCCACAGCCCAGGCCCGGGCCCGACACCCCGGCCTCCCCCGTAGCCGCCCCTGGATTCGTCCCGTGTGCCGCCCCGTCAAACCCCTGCGCGAGGCCTGTGGTACTCACCCCAATTTCGGTCGCTGCCGCCATTACACCCTTCTCCTACTTCCGGCAACAACACCCGGCACTTCCGTCGGCCTGAAGGCCGCTACTGCAAGCCCCGCCCCTCCGTATGACGTCATGTTCTTCCGGGCCCGTCCCCGCCCCTTTTAGTGCCCGCTGCCAAAGCAGAGCGTGGTCATGCGCAGACGCTGAAGATTGCGGAAAGCCTTGGCTCCCGTGGGCGAGGTTGGGGCGCGCAGGGTGAGGACGCGCTCAGAGTGCGTCACGAAGGGCGAAAGCCAGGAAGGAGCCTGGTTGGGCATCACAACCTGTGTCACCGGCTCTGAGAGCAGATAATTTCCGGATGTTACTGACTGCCGGGGAGCAGGGCCGGCCCAACAGTGTTCACTTTCAGGTTCCATAGGGGAAACAGGACCACACTAACTACCAAAGCTACCAAGACAATGCAGGAACACAACACGCATGTATGAAACGTGTTCCTTTCTAATCTACTAGAGATGAAAGTCTTCACCCAAGTGTAAAGATATCTGGGTACAAATCCGCTGTGTTGGCATCCTCGGGCATCCCAGCAAGTGGAGGCGGGAGAGTACCAAGTATGAGTCTTGCCTGGGCTATACAGTGACTTCTAGGCTAACCAGTACTACAAAGCAAACAAAAAGGAGTTCTCTAAAGTAAAAACTTAAGCAGTGACTAGAAAGAAATGTAAATTTAGGGTAACTCTCTTTTGAGTCCCTTCCCCTGTAGGGAGCTGCCTTTCAAGCTAAATAAAGCTTTCGTTGCTCTTCAAAAACAACCAAGGCTTAAAAAAAAAAAAAAAAAAAAAAAAAACCCACGAATTTAAAAAGTAAAAACTGGGCAAGGTGGCACATGCCTTTAATCCTGAGTTACAGCGGTCCGGTCTACACAGTGAGCTCTAGGCTAATTAACATATTGAGACAGTCTCAAAAATAAAAGCAAAAATTTTAAATCTAAACAATAGATAACCTATTTTCTGGATGGAAAAACTATCATCAAAATATATCATGAAAGTATCTCAAATGAGTATTTGTAAATGCATTCCCATCAGAAACCCAGGGGAGATTCGTTTTATTTTGTTTTTGGAGTCAGGGTTTCTCTGGGTAGCCCAGGTTGGCCTTGAACTTGAAGATCTGCCTGCCTCTACCTCCCCAGTGCTGGGATTAAAGCAGTGGGCAGGTGGTATGGGTCTGTTATCCCTGCACTCAGGAGGTGGCAGGCAGAATCAGAAGTTCAAGGTCAGATGGCCTGTGGTGGCACAAGTCTTTAATCCCAGCAGAGGCAGGAGGATCTCAGTTCAAGGCCAGCATGGTCTACATAGTATAACTAAATCCCATTGTGGCAAGACCCATAACTGCTACTGTGACAAATTACTATCTTGTAACTGATTCCTAACTTGTAACAGATTCCCACTGTGCCTTTTTTACCCTCTAGCTCTAAAAAGATAGAAAGGAAAAAGAAATCGTCACCACTCTTGTAGGTGGCCCTTACAGATAGAAATTCACTGCCCTTTTTGGGTATCCTTAGCTTGGATAACAGGAACTTCCAGAGAGAACTAGCTAAACTGAACTAACATCTTTCAAACCATCCCACCAACTGTCAACTTCACCCACCCCTGTTAAAATAACGTTATGGCACTTAACGGAGAGTCCAGCACTGAATTTTCCAATGCTTTTTATTAATCACAAACCATGTCAAATCTCAGGGAATTCTATACCCGGGCAGCTAGGCCGAGAGCTCACTCCAAGGCTCTTCACCCCATCGCTCTCCTCTCTGACGTTCTCTCCTACTCTCCTCCACCTCCTACTCCCTCTCCCTCCTTGCTCTACCCCTCAATCCCCAGGTGTTTTCTTCCTGTTTTCACACAGACCCTCAATCAAAAAATAACAGGAACCTCCTGTGGGGGGTGGAAGCTGGGGATGGCACAGAGGTGTAAACAAGTAAGAGACGAATCTTAACTAAAATATTATCCACAACTAAACATACCACAACACACCCCTACTCTGCTTTATAGTCTAAGCAGAGTTCCCAGAAATCCAAGTGACATGCAATCATACAGAAAGCTGCATATGACAAAAAACTTATCCAAAGTGTCCTGCTACAACATAGTGAGTTCCAGGACAAACAAGACCACATAGAGACCCGGACTCAAAATACAAAAACAAAATATATCAGGCATACCAGAAGGAAATAGATTTAGTAAATGACAGAATAAAGGCATCTTCAGTATACTGAAGTTTTAAAATTATGATACAACTACAGAATGAGACATCTCTATACTGACATGAGAAGATCACCAAGGGGTAGGATAGCTCAAATGGCTGTGGGCTGCTCTTCTAAGAGGACCCAAATTTGGTTCCTGGAATCCATATTGCCAACTGCATGAAACTCCAGTTCCAGGAGATACAAAGCCTTCTTCTGGCAGCTACACTTACATGCACATGCAAACATATACAGAAAAAAAAAAGAATTTAAAAACTTAGGGGCTTGCCGGGCAGTGGTGGAGCACACCATTAATCCCAGCACTCAGGAGGCAGAGGCAGGTGGATCTCTGTGAGGTCAAGGTAGCCTCGTCTACAGAGTAAGTTCCAGGACAGCCAGAGTTACAGCAGAGAAGCCCTGTCCCGAGGAGGGGGGATGGACTTAGAGGCTGGAGAGATGGCTCATTCCCAGCACCTAAATGGTGCTCAGGGCTCTCGGTAATTAGTTCCAGGGGATTCAACACCCTCATCTGACCTGTGGGTGGGTACCAGGCATGCAAGTGGAGCATAGATACCTGCAGGCAAAACACTCATATAAAAACTAAAGCATAACTTTAACTTACTTATAAGCAGAAATTATCTTCCTAGTAACATCTTTTGATGTTTTGTGGGTACTTTGTGTGCTACTGGAGACTGAACCCATGTACTCTCTCCGAGATTGTCCCAGCCCTGAGTAACTCATTCTTTACCTAGATGTCAAACACACCTGTTTACTCAGAGTAGCAACAGGTTCCTCAACAAACCATGCGCTGCTACTTGACAAAGAATGTGACCAGCGACTACACAAACAGCATGGAGCATCACAGCCAGAAAAACTTCTCAAGGGTGCTCTGTCCAATAGAATCTGGAGAGTTATATTCTTGCTACCTGTAGTTTTTTAAAAGGTGGTCTTAACCAGACATGGAGGTGGACACCTTTAGTCCCAGCCCATGGGAGGCACAGTCAGGACAACCTGGTCTACACAGTGAGTTCCAGGACAGCCAGGGTTATGTAGAACTTCTCCAAACAAGCAGGGTGGTGGTGGTGGTGCACGTCTTTAATCCCAGCACTCAGGAGGCAGAGGCAGGTGGATCTCTGTGAGTTCAAGGCCAGCCTGGTCTACAGAGTGAGTTCCAGGATAGAGTTACAACACAGAAACCCTGTCTTGAAAAAAAAAAAATCCAAAAAAGATTTTGTCTCCAACTCCTTGGTTGTTGTGTGGGTGTGTGGTAGTAGTGGGATGTTGGGGGTATATTTGATTTTATTCTCAAATTCTCAAATATTATAAAACTACATGCACTTCTGTACAATAAGCTGTTTATCTAGTAGCCTGAACTACTGCCAGGTCACCCTAACTACTGGAACCAGCTTTTTAGCATGCTAATTTGGAAAACCACAATTGTCATACTGAATGACCTCTGATTTGAACACTCATTCTAACGTTATCTACCCACTGAGATACTTGTACTAAAAGCAGCAACTTTACAGGGTCCTCCCCTGAGCCGAAGCACCTTGCAGAAGACCTTGCCTGGGGATTTGACTGGCTGGTAAAAATAGTACGTCAGTCAGCTAAAGTTGGTGGTTGGTGCACTGCAAAAGTTCTATTCATTATGAATTAAGGCCTGTGTAATGGTGGGTGGTGCTTCAATAAAATACCTAGAGGCCATGTATTGGGGGTCAGCGCCAAAAGGTCAGACCACGGGAAGAAAAGGCCTGTAAATCAACCATGTGAGACCCTCTGCGTTAGACATCCAGGTTTTCCATCTCGAAAAGTTGTCATGGCTCATTATTGAAACCCGCTGGAATTATTAATTTTAATTCCTTAAGTGTGTGTGGGGCTTGTCCTTTAATTCACAGTTGTCCTGCCTCCGGAAAGTGCTAGGATTATGGGCATGCACCAGCATGCGCATGCCATGTGAATGAAACTCAGGGCAGGGCCTAGTATGCTAGACAAATGCTCCACCGATTACCTAAGTCCCCAGCCCACTACTTGAACTTTGACGATAGCTGTTAGCCTAGTCACATTACAAATTGACTAGTAATGACAGGGAATTTGATATTTTAAAACAGCAATTGGCTGATTTGTTAAAAAATTCTGATAAAAAATACAGCATGACTTTATTACCAAGTTATGGTATTTGAGGACTGAGACAATACTTGTCCATCTTCACTTTCTGGTAAAGTTCAAAAAATCTTTTCTGC
This sequence comes from Cricetomys ansorgei, assembly GCA_026225945.1. Classification (NCBI taxonomy): domain Eukaryota; kingdom Metazoa; phylum Chordata; class Mammalia; order Rodentia; family Nesomyidae; genus Cricetomys; species Cricetomys ansorgei. Next base: position 3,095,718 of record JAMJFZ010004114.1, read on the forward strand.
CCAATGAGTAAGGATTCAAAGTAAACTCCCAATACAGCTAAGTTAAAGAGGGTGGCCAGGCGGTGGTGGCACAGCCTTTAATCCTAGCACTTGGGAGGCAAAGATATGAGTTTGAAACTGCCCTAGTCTACAAAATAAGTTCCAAGACAGCCAGTATTAGACAAAGAAACCGTGTGTGTGTGTTGGGGGAGGGAAGGTGGTGGTGAAGTCCTCTTGCCTGAGGAACCAACCCTTAGTACATTGTAACTTTCTCTGGAAGGTGGCAGAGATGGAAGCTGAGTTAATCCCAATTGCCTCTGTGACAAAAGCTAAAACTACAAGATGCCCAGGTTTCTTGGTTGTCCCTCCCACTGTTAGCAATGCAAAGCCACAGGCAAGCTTTTCTCAGGGTCTCACTGTCCAGGAACTTGACATGTAGTCCAGGCTGTCCTCGAACTCAAGAGATCTTGTGTCTGCCCCTGCCTCCCGAGTGCTGGGATTAAAAGCATAAACTACCATTTCCACCTAAGGCAGTCTTCTTTTTAAGACCACTCTTTTTTTTCCTTTTAAAGATTTATGTATATGGGTGATTTGCCTGAATACATCTGAGTAGGACACCACATGCAACAAGATCTGATAGATCCCCTGGAATTGGGAGTTACAGATGGTTGTGAGCCACAATATGGGCCCTTAAAATTGAACCTGAGTCCACCAAAAGAACAGCCAGTGCTCTTAAACCACTGTGCCATCCTCTCCAGGCCCAGGAAGGAAATCTTTTAGCACTTATCCCTCATAATTATAAGATCCTTACTGCCTTTGGGTTATACTTTTATATTTAAGGACACCTAGTACCCAGGAGGAAGAGGCAGACAGATCTCTGTGAGTTTGATTCAAGCCAGCTAATCTACAAAAAAGTAAACACTTAAGAATCAGGGAGACACCTTAAAGACAAACCAAAAAATGAGCCCAACCCACCACAAAGTCCAATGTTGCTATTCAGACTTAGATTTGGGATTAGGTTTCTTCAGACACAGACTCATTCAATATGCATAAAATCAAGACAAATAATAAAAATTTTATTAACAAATGTACAAAACACACAGTATACAACTGTGTCTTATAAAATCCAGCTTTGCATATAAGCAGTACTATAATACTTACAGGTATATACAAGACTCCCACCATACGCAATTCTCTGGTCCATCTGTGTTCTCATCGTTATCTTCGAGGGAAACCTCAAGTGAGAACATGTCACCATTAAGCATCTTTCTGTAATGGATTTAATCACAACATTTACTGCTGTGATTTCTCAAGCAGATGAGCTAATGCTAGACACAGAAACTCTCAGTAAAGTGCAGTTTTAGGCAATCCCAGCCCTTAGTTTTTCTTTAGATAGGTATCCACAGTCCATAAGGACTTTTTTTCTTATCTATTTTTGGTGATCCTGAGGGTGTCTCTTCGGCAACAGCTTTAACCATTTTCTGTACAGGCTTTGCTACGGAATTCTGTAAAACAATAAATTAAAGTCAACTTCCCAAAGAGATTATGAAGATTATGAATACAAAAGATGTTTTAAAAAAAAAAAAAAAAGGCCCATAACACCCCAGACCCAATTTTCAACAATAATGTGTATAGGCACACTCACATTAGAACTGAAGGCTATGTTTCTTTGTGCAGAAGATTTTTCACTGGCATTTCTAGTTCTGTCTTCGGCTTGCTTTTCTGAATGCTGGAGGGGTAGAGAATTTTTAAACATAGCCTTAGTTTTTTGATTATACAAGCAGCTCAATTGTACACAAGTGTAGCTGTAAGACACAGTAACAAGCTAAGCCACAAAAAGCTTAGGGTTTCCACCTAGCAAGATTGAAAGTGACACAGTTCCCCATGAAACTTGATGCCTGTTGTGGATACATACAGCTCATTTTTGAGTAAGTGCAGCAGAAGATGTTTTGTCTAAATAACTAAGACTTTGCAATGAGTGTTTTAATAGTCTCAAGGAGCACCTGTTAGGTACTTGTCTGAGCAAATATTAGGTAGACCCCTAAGCACTCAGGAATAGACAGACAAACCATCTTCCCTGAATAATTATTAACTTTTACCTTAAATTTCTATAAAGCCAATTTTTCAGAGACCAGGTCTCTTGTATTTATCCTTGGCTGGCCTCTTAACTCACTACGTGGTCAAGGACAACCTTGAACAATCCTGCCTCTCAACTGCTGGGATCACAGATGTCAAGCACTAAAACCAGTTTACAGCGTTGGGAACATATCACAGGTGTTATGCACCCTAGACAGGCTACCAACTGAGTTACATTCCCAGCCCAAAAAATCAATTTTAAGATTCATGTTTCACATTAATTAACTTTTAAGTACAGTGAAATGTGCCAATGCACATCCTTTGTAGTTCTGGAGAATTGTAATAAACTTATCTGCAAGTGAAGCAGGCCTCTTCTTCTGTAATCTCTCAAAACATCTGGAATATATTGCATACATTATGAGAGGGACATCTAGATCACAGATGCCCCACCGTTACACAGCACATCTAAGCTGAACTGTCCAACTGCCTTACACAAATGGTCCCTAGCCCAGAACTCTAGCATGCACATGGACTACCTTCAACAAAGCTAAGCTTCACTCTGTGAACATAAACTTTGGCACTTTAACCCATATTCAATTACCAACTGATTTTCTTCATCATTGTCTGGAGACCACATTCATGATTTCTATAAGACAGAAATAAAGCAGATAAACTATACTGTATGCTGAGCACAGACTTTTGGGACACAATGCTGTCAATGAAAGCTACTCCAGTCTCTAAAGACTTAATGGAGTAAAAAAAAGATGTCAAAAGTACCAGTAATAAGATCAGTGTTTTTGTTACAGAAAAACAAGTAGTGTCAAAATGAAAGCAAGCTCATCGTCTCCTGGTTTCACATGAGACTGTCTTGTATTTTACACCAAATTAAATTTAGTTTTATTCTGGCCAAATGAAATAGACATCCCAGGAGGGTCGTCTATGGAGAGACCAAGGGCACATGAGATCTGCAGGCAGTGGCTTTCTGAAGACACTTACCTCCATCTTTGAACCATTGCTCAGAACAGCCGGCCCCTGGCTTGTTTCCTTGGCTGTCATTCGGAGACTCGCTGGCAGGTCGAAGTTGGCTGTTCCTAGAGCTTTTGCTGCGTTGGCTTTTGCTATTTCCAGCAGCTCCATTCGATCTAAGGGCAGTGAAACATTCATGACCCTCTTAAGTTTCCCCAGGGCTTAAAGTAACAAAGTAAGTGGTTTTTCTGAAACAGCAATGTTTTTCTTTTCTTGTATAATGCCCTTCTGGAAAAGTTTCAATTTTTGTTGTGAAAAAAGGCAGCTTTCCAAAATTACTCCAACTATTAGTTGTTCATTTACTTCTGTAAACTACAGGATTTGGCAGAATTTACATAGCCCAATTATCTCCACTACTACACTGATTTTTTTGTAATATGATCATTCTTTACTTAAGGGCTAATACCCACTTATAAGTGAGTACATTCCATGTTGGTCTTTCTGGGTCTGGGTTACCTCACTCAGGATTTTTTTCTAGTTCCATCCATTTACCCGACAATGTTATTGCTTAGTGTGTAATGTGTAAACGGACCACATTTTATCAAATCGTTGTTTCTAAACTAATCTTTAACAACAATGTTAAAACTTTACTATTTCATAATATCAAGTAACCAAGTCACTTGACAGAAATTCTGAGTTTGTCCCACCTTAAACTAACATTAACAATACTTTAAAGGACCTGCTAAAAAACAGCCAACTGGTAGGAAAGAAAGTGAGACTCCCCTCTTTGGGCCAGCAAGGCCATAAATGGACTTTAACTCAGAAGATTACTCCACCACCTCCACACCCGGCTTGGACTTTACACTCAAACTGAAGGACTTTATGTAACTGAAAGTGCCAATTCTACCTATACACCAGCTAAACTTTCTCCTCTTTTCTCTCCAAGAAATCTCGAGATTACTGGCACCCTTAGACGCGCTGGAAGAGAGCCCGGGAGCGGGGCGGTCTGCCTAGCATTAGGCCCCGGGTTAAATCTTACCAAATCCAAGTCAAACCGCTCAACCACCTGACTCCCACCTGACTCCCTGGCAGCCTCACACCTCGCTGCGAAGTGAAATTCGGGAAGGGCTGGGGACGGGGCTCGGTGATAGCGCCCCCAGGACCCCGAGTGCACAACACCGAATTGACACCAAGACCCACCTTTCTCGCTTAAGCGAAAGGGGGTTCGGCTCCTGCTGCGCGACCTGGTCCTGGATCTTTCCCTCCACCTGGGGCGGTCCTCGGGGTACACGGTGCGGCCGAAGCCGTAGTAGCGCCGTCCGCGCGTGATCGCGTAGTAGGACCTCCTGTGATGCGACCTCCCGCGGGAGCGCGACCGGCTCCGGGACCGGTAAGGCGACGGCGACTGGTAATACCTCCGCGGGCGCCCGTAATAGCCGTCTCGATGGTGGCGGCGGCCGCGGGAACCGGACCGACTGCGCGAGTACGACCGCGAGTAGCGCCGGTACCTGAGCTGGTGGCGCCTGCGGGAGCGCGACCGCGACCGTCCGCTCCGCCGCGGCCGGCTATGGCTGCGCGACGAAGAGCGGCTGCGGCTGCGCGAGTCGGGCCCGGAGCCGCGGGACGATGAGCGGCTGCGGGAGCGCGACGACATGCGACTGGAGTGGCCCGAGTCCGAGGCGGCCGGCGAGGCTTTCTCCTGCGGAGAACCGGGCCACATGTCGTTCACGTACTTGGACATGGCGGCGGCGGAGGACACGACTTCCTTCCCGGAACCGGGCTCCTTCCGCAAACGCAACGGCGTCTAGAAACGACGGCGAGAGGCACGGGTCAATCCCGGAGGCGCGTGCGCGCAGCGCGCGAAGCAACAAGGGCGAGCCCGTCCCCTCGGCCACTCGCGACCGCGACGCCCACTCACCTCAAGCCGATGACGCGACCGCGAAGGCGAGAGAGAGGCCTGGCGGGCACCTTCCTCTCAAAGCAGGGACCGAGGGCGGCGGGGTTCCCGCATCTCCACCGATCAGAGAGCCCGGACGACAACCTCCACCTCCGAAATCCGGATGCGAACTGAACACGGTGGCGACGTCAGCGTCGAAACTACTAGAAGCTAGAGCGGAGCATGCGCACAAACATCCGCGCGGTGGGGTGGGCTCTCCTCTCGTCCAATCGTTTGCTTTCCGCCTGTTGCCATGGGCTACGCCTTCAAAACGCGCCTGCGCGTGGAGGCTGTCGTCGCTCCTCCCCTCGTCGCTCCCGTCCCCCCCCCCCCTCGACGCGCGCTGTCTACATCCGGGTATTTTGAGTATTTGTTTATGTTTTGTTGGTGTTGGTTGGTTTGAGGGTTTGTTTTTTTGAGACAGCTGCTAGTTATGTACCCCAGGAGTCTGGCGTCGAACTCGCGGCAATCCTCCTGCTCCTGCCTCTCCAGTACAGGGATTACGGGCCTGCACCACCACGCCTGACTGTTTTTTCCTTTGTTGATTTTTTTTTCTTTTGTCTTTTTTGCCTTGCACTGCTTTCGATTTTGAAATTCGGGGAAAGGCGGGATCGCAGACAGGCGGGCTGGGCCGCTGGTTTCCGCTCCGATCAAGGGCACGGAGGACCACAGCGGCCGCCGACGCCCTTCCTTCCTGGCCTCCTCTAGGGGAGATTGAAAGGGGACATCACAGGGCCCCGGAAATGCTGCTTCAATTTAGAAAGGGTGCATTAACTTCCTCGTTTCAGCTGGTAAAGATAATTGAGGTCGAGGCAGGACCACAGTTGACCTTTGAGGAGTAAGGATGGTGGTTGATGCGACTGTTCGTGTGTGCCCGGCGTGCAGGAGCCCACAGAGATCAGAAGAGGCATCAGATCAACTGTAACTGAAGTTACAGGTGATTGTGAGCCACCAGCCATGTAGGTACTGGGGCCCAGCCTTTAGGCCCCTGTAACACAGCCATTTCTCAACAGCCTAATAGGTCTGTTGTAAGAACAGGACATTTAAGCTGATTTTTAGAGTAGATTACAAACATTGTCATGAAGCAGAACAGTGACCTTGAAAATTGCAGTAAGTGAACTGTATTGGACGAAATAACTTTCAATTTGGAAAGTTAATGTTCTTCGAAATCAAGCAGGGTTTTACAAAAGCTGTGGATTTGGGAGGGAGATGGAAGAAATGGAGACTCTTCTTGTTCTGGTCATGTCTCCTTCCCACTTCCCCAACATACACGGAAATTGAAGAAATAAAAACCTTATGGGAGCCAGCAAGATGGCTCAGCAGTAAAAGTGCCTGTGTTGCAACCGCAACAACTTGAGTTCAACCCCACCCAAGGTGGAAGGAGAGAACTGACTCCCGAAGGTTTGTCTTATGACCTCCAGAAGCCTTCTCACACATACCACAGAACAACAGTAAAAATCCTCAAACCACAGGGGTCCAGAGAAATGGCTTGGCAGGTACTGAGTCCCAGGACCCACGTGACAGCTCACATCCATCTGTAATTCCAGCCCCCACCAACACACACACACACACCACACACACACACACACACACAGTGAAGACATGAACGCAGGCAAAATGTAAGAGGGCCAGACCTTAGCACAATTGACTCCATGACGGAAGTATTCAAGCCATCACTCAGCATGTAGGCAGTCCCACCTACCAAAATGAAAACAGAGACCTACTCCATTGAAGTCCATAGTTCTTGAGAGGTCTCCAAATGAAGTAACCTTGCTTTTTGGCTTCTGTCATTCTGCTTCCGGCTAACTTCTCGTTAACTGAATTGTGTCAACCCAGAATATGTTTTCTGTGCTCAAAAATTCACTCTGAGAAAGGCACCAGGCTACCCTGGGATCCTGAACACCCAGTGTAGTCCCTAATAAAAACCTTCTGTTGGTTGAAACCCATGTCCTAGGCGTCTTCGCTGCTAATACCCCGCAACACGGGACACTCATACCCAAAAAATTAAAATCTTTTTTTTTTCACCTCGTGATAGTGACTCTCACCTGTAATCCCAGCTGAGGCAGAGGCAGGAGGATTACTTGGATCCTCCTTACGTACCCACCCACCAGGGACTTTTGCTGACTGGTCTCAGGAAGCTGTGTGGGCAGACAGAAACCAAAATTTCACCACTTACAAATGGGGAAGTGTGGCAGGGAGAACTGGTGAGACTGCTGAGGGTGCTGTCGGGGCTCCTGGTCATGATGAGGGAAGAGGCTGGAGGAGTCGGTACAGACAGTCCATAGCACCTACCAAGTGTGTGCCTGAAACAGTAACTAGGACTCCCGGACTTGGTGACAAACACTGTAATCCCAGCACTTGGAAGGTAGAAATAGGAGCGTTCAAGGTCATAGTGAGCTCAGAGCCAGCCTGGCGTACATTAGACTGTGTCTCAAACAAAAGAAATGACTAGAAGAATCCTGGATGTCAACAGAACCTTGGGACAGTGGGAAACAGGACTTTCCCCTCATGCAGAGTGCTGGCGTCTTTGTGTTTAGGATATAATCTACCAGAGCTAAAGCTGCAGGTGCTGCTGTTGTCATCCTGGGGCATCAAGAGACAGAGATGAAACAGACTGGTTAGATCTGTTCAGAGACCTCCATACAAGAAAAGCTGGATCCTTGACTTTACTACAGGCAGGAGTGACAGGAGGAACCAATCTGAAGGAGAGGCAGGGCTTATTAAAGGATCTTAACATCAACTTAAGTGTGAGAATTGCTAGGTACCGGGGGTGGGGGTGGGGGTATGAGACATGCCCATGAAGAAAGGCACACTTCACTGTCTTTACCAAGCCCAGAGTGTGTGTGTGTGGAGTGGGGGGTGCTGCCACGATGTGTCAGCAATTAAGAGTATTTGCTGCTTTTCCAAAAGACTCAAGTTCGGTACCCAGTACACACATAGGGGCTCACAACTCCACTCCCATGGGATCAGACACCTTCTGACCTCTGGGGTACCAGACACGCATTTTTAATTAGAAAAGAGAGACCGGATCTCACACTGAAGCGTAGGCTGACCTCAAAGTTACCATGAAGTCCAAGCTGGCCTCAAATTCAAGAGTAATCCGTTTGCTATTGTGTAATAAGTGCACTGTGTCAGAGGCATACGCGGGATAAGACACCTGAATGTGTGAGAGACTGCTTTCTGAATGTGTGAGGGGATGTGCTCTGTGGGAAAACCCTGTAAATGACGGGTAACTGTTAACGACTACAAAAATGTATCCAATACCTGATAGTAACTCCTGGCAGAGGCAACTGTTGTTAAAGATACCCTGCTCCCAATCCCTTACGTGCTAAAGGCATTTGCTTATGATACTGCTAACGGAGGGACCGTATGGTCTTTGTAGCCTTCGGCAATGAGAGACTCCAAGGAACACCTGCTGTCCTCGGACTAGCCCGAGAGCCTGTAATGGCGCAGATGTAACTGAATGCTCCTGTTCTCTTGCCTTGAAAGCTGTTCTCTTGCTCCATGTTGGCATGCTGCTTGTAACTGAACTCTGAAGCCTGTTCTCTTGCCCCAACTGCTACTGTGACAGATTCCTACTTGTAACTGATTCCTAACTTGTAACAGATTTCCCTTGTGCTTTTTACACTGTCTAGCTCTAAAAAGAGACAGAAAGAGAAAGAACTCACCACCACTCACTCCTGCAGGTGGCCTTTAAAAATAGAAAAAGAGAGAGAAAGATTCACTGCCCCTTTGGGCTGTCCTTATCTGAAGCTTGGCGAACAGGAGCTCACACGGAACTGAACCACCCCACCGACTGCCAACCGCCACTGCCTCCTTTATCTCCTAAGCTGTTCCCAGAAGTCCAAGCGGCATCCAACCATAAGGAAGGCTTCACAGGATAGAAAACTTCTTGACAAAAGGATCCTGGAACTGAGACTGCAGGCTGTATCATTCTGTTCATTATGCAAAAAAGGCCCTTGTGTTGGTGGAGAAGGCCAAGTATCATTTTCTTACACCAGTAGAAGACTCCTGAAGGAAGTGAGCTCTGGGTTCAGTCCAGTCCAGTTCAGTGAAAGACTGTAATCCTCCCTCTAGTGAATTCGAGGTCTGCATCTTGACGTGGCTTTCCGTTCATGATCGAACCCATGGGTGACTAAGAACAAGCACAGACGCACTTCATCTTTCCAGAATGCCAGAACTTGTTGAATAATAAAAAATTCACAAGCTGCGCCAGTTTTGTTGGCGGCAATTTGCCAAGTACCAACTGAACTCTCTTGCTCAGCCCTAAACAGTCTTCTTTATGCTAATCTTGCCTTCTAGTATTAACTCTTAGTCACACAGTAAATCCGCATATGTGTATATGTAGGCTGCAGAAGGTACATAGAGGTTAAAGAGGTCACAGCAGAGTCCAGGGCACCTCAGAGAGACTAAGGCAAGCAGAAGACTGATAGAGACGTAGACAACATCTCTGTGGGACTAAGATAATGAAGCCCTGATGGAGGTCTGCTGGAGCTGCTGGGTCTGAGCCCATAGAGCTCAGGGCCAGGTGGAGATGTCCTGTCAAGGCTCTGGACTATTCGAGCCCACCGAGGCTGCACGGGTAAAGGGCAGGACAGGGTCCGGATGAACACACAAGTGAATGGATGGCAGAGTTAACCAGGTGGATGACAATTCTAATACGCTGCCTCAACATGCAGGGGCAGCCAGGCGGAGCTGAAACTAGTGTTTGTACAAAAGGATTTTAAGTGCTAGTCACAAAAATGCTAGTCAAACACAGAGACGGGCTTAAAGATAGCCCAGAATAATTTGGCCCTGAACCTGCCACATTCCAGCCCTCCAGTCAAGGAAGTTCTCATCAGCCAGTCACGTTTGTAGAATGTTTGGCCTTTGTAACAGCTTTGTTACTTTGTAACTGCTCTCTTTCTGGGCGGTGCGCTTCATAGGTCTCTTCATAGTCTCATGTAACACCGTGCACAGGGACAGAAATCTTTAGTTGTATTGATCTGCAGAACAGAGTGAGAACTGTCCCTGCCAGTCTTGGGATTTGAATATTTGGTTCCCAGTTGGTGGTGCTGTTTTGGAGAGGTTTAGATGGAGAAAGTGTGTAACTGGGGGAGGGATTGGAGATCACAAAGCTTTGCTCCCTTCCAAGTCTCTAGCTCTGCCTCATGCTTGTAGTAGAAGATGTGAGCTCTCAACTTCCCGCTCAAGCCACTGTGCCTGCCACTTGCTGTCACACTCCTTCCCCGCCCCCCAGTGATGGGCTCATCTTTCTAGAAATATAAGCCAATAATAATAATAATAATAACTTCTTCCTTTTTTTCTGTTTTTCCAGACTGGCTTTCTCTGTGAAACAGCCCTGGTTGTCCTGGAACTCACTCTGTAGACCAGGCTGGCCTCGAACTGCTTTTGCCTCCCAAGTTCTGGGATTAAAGGTGTGCACCACCAGGCCTGGCTAACTTCCTTCTCCTATAAGTTGTTTTGACCATGGTACTTTAGCAGAGCAACAGCAATGGGAAGAGAAACAGAGACAACACAAGAGAAAGGGGCACTGATACCTTTCCTCCCAGTCATTAGTTTGCTTCATAGAAGTTTTAGTAAGAGCTGGTTAAAGTTATCCATAGAGATTTAAAAGGTTTCATTAAGAACTGCCTTTGAAACTGGGGATATGGCTCAGTGGTAAGAGTGCCAACTTAGTATGTGGCTGCCCAGAGTAGTAACATCCTCAACAGGGGCATAGAATTAGAGAAATAGACACACACACACAGGAGAGGGGGCTGTAGAGAGGGAGGGAGAGAGGAGAGAACAAAGAGCACACTTCCTGACCTAGACTCCTGTGCCTTGAGGCATTAACCAGTCATTAGTCAGTAACAATAAACCTTTAATCTTAAGCGTTAAGAACATGTCCAGTTAAGAACATGTCCATTTAAAAATAGGTCACGGCAGGGCTGGAGAGATGGCTCAATGATTAAGAACACTGGCTGTTCTCTTGGATGACTTGGGCCACTCACAATGGCTGTAACTCCAGTTTCAGGCATCTTCTCTTCTGGCTTCTGCCAGCACCAGACACACAAATGGTGCACAGATCACATGCAGGCAAAATACTCACCATATAAAATGAAAAACAAAAGCAACAGCTTATAGGACTAGGGCTGAGTAGTTGGGCCGCGGTTTCCAGCCCCAGCACCGGAGGGGGAGGCGTGTGTAGTTTAATTTACTAATCAGCTCATGTCCTATCCCCAACTAAAGGCAGATTTAATGCATCAAAGGAAAAAGCAGGCCCCTGCAAAGCAGTGAGTCATTCCCCCCACCCCCAGTCTTCTGGGCCACAGGGACCTTACTCTACCTGCCACCCACCTGGACCTGAGGTCACGGGGGTGTATGGAGGGCAAACCCCAGCCTTATTAAAGTTACTGTTGGGCTGGCAAAATGGCTCAACCGGGAAAGAAAGGTACTTGCTGCTAGGTCAGATAACCTGAGTTTGATTCCGGGGACCCACTGGTGGAAAGAACCGATTCCTGCAGGTTGTCTTGTCTGACCTCCACACAATGGCAACAAAAATAAAGTGTAATTAAAAATTAAGGGTAGATCGTCGCCTCCCTTCCTGGGTCCCACACCTGAAGGCAGGCTCCACTGTAGTATTTCCCACGGTGACCAAAAAGGGATTAGAAAAGGGCGTTCGGGCATGCACAGACCGGTTGGCGCGGTGGGCGTGACCCACAGGCCCCGCCCCAGGAGCCTCCCTCCGCCCCGATACGCATGCGCATTGGCTCAGGGGCGGGGCCGGCACATCGACATCCGGGAGTCTAGTTGCCTGTGGCTGTTTTGTTTTCTTGCAGAACTGGAGTAAAGTGAGGCCGCTGAACGCTCCGCGACTCCGGGCTCCGGACTTGGACGTGAGTGCACACGGGAGGGCGGAGCAGCAGCCCGGGTCGGGCTCGAACTCGCGGCAGCGCGGGTTGCGCCCCAGCTCCTGGACGCCAGAGCCGCAGCTGAGCTCGCGCGACCTGCCGGGCCGCTTCCTGTCGCCGGGTCTCGCCCCAGACTTGCGGAGCGGGCACGCAGAGCCCACGGCGGAGCAGCGCGGCCGGCCCACGCGTGGCCGCGCCCTGCTCCTCCGAGTCCGCACAGCGAGGCTCCCTTTGAGCGTGTCAAGTAATTGTGCAGCGAGAAATGGACTCGGGTGGGGCGGTCGGGGTGAACGGATCATTACACATAGTGGGCGCTTTTCTCTCCGAGCATTAGACAAAGACAGTGCATCTCCAGGCCCGAACTCATCACAAAGGCGCATCAGTTTTTCCCTGTAGCCTATTTAGAGGAAGCTAAAATTGACGTCTCGCTCCCTAGGGAGTTAGGTGGGAGGTGAGGGTTCGATCCTCTGTGAGCGAGCTGTGTATGATCCAGGTTTTCCCGTTATCTTGTGAAATAAAGAGCTCGTGCGCGTGTCTCAGGCCGGGTCCGCGCAGTTGAGCTTGAAGGATGGTTTTGTGTCATTTCTTAAGACAATTTCGGTCGGCCGTGGTAATTTGACAGCACATTCTTTATTTTCAGTCTGAGTTAACGTCAGGTCTGCACTTTGAGTGAGGGATGCTGAAACACAGAAGCAGAGTTAGAGATATTAAATAAAATAAGATGGGTGCCCTTTGCATCCGAAGTCAGGCTTGGAGACGGAACAGATATCGTAAAAGAAATGAGGTAGAAATAACACCCGTAGTTCAGAGTTTCTTTTCTTAATCTGGGCATGAAAAAAAAAAAAAGCACACACATTCATGATAAAATGTGCAAATTGCTAGGGGAAACACTGTTCATCCAAGTCTATGTGTTTAACTTAAAACTAGAGTTTGTTGGGTCCACATTCAGTAAAACCAAATAGTTCCCAGGAAAAACCTTAGTTGGAACTAAAGTTATAGAAAAGAGCTCTGGAGGACCAAGCATCATTGTGCTCACTTATTTAAAGGACTGCTTAAATTAATAATGGATTTGGAATAAAATGTGGCAACTTTGAGGCGATCAGTGTGCGTTTTTGTTAAGGTTTGGGTAGTCACCTTCATATTATGTAAATAGCAAATACACTAAAGCAATCCTCTCGTTTTCTTGGAGTTTTTTTGTTTTTGTTTTTGCTTTGTTTTGTTTTGTTTTTGAGACAGACTGGCCTGAAACTCACTATGTAGCTCTGGCTGGCCTCTGACTGAGTGCAATCCTCCTGGTTTAGCCTGCCAAATGCTGGGATTACAGGCACAAGCTACCACTCCCCGCTAAAACTGTATTTTAAATTAAAAGTCTGTACATGCCAAGTGATCCAAATTTTGTTCTCCAGAGTTATAATGTGGCGGTTTATAAAAAGCTAAATAAAGCTTGGCTCCGTGGCTCCCATTTATAATCCTGGCACATGGGAGGTTGAGGCAGGAGGATTACCTAGAGTTTAAGAGCAGCCTGAGAAAGACCCTGCCTCAAAAAGAAACAAAAAACCTTGGAGCAGGGACTGGATGAGGATTTAATCTATTTGTAGAGCGCTTCCCTAACACCTGCTGGGCCCCACGTTCAGTCCCTCCGTACCTCACTCCCCTCTAAAAGCTGTATTAGGTATTCTGAAAAATTACGTAGAGCCAGAATAAAAATCGTTTGTAACTTGTACTAGATAATAAATGAGCTGTTATTTTGCGGGAACAGAGCCAGGCTTGAAGCAAGTAAACAGAAGTCTTTTATTTAGCTGTGTTGGTTTCGTTTTCCAGTGACCCGGAAAGATGTCTGGATTTCTAGAAGGTTCCAGGTGTTCCGAGTGCATGGACTGGGGGGAGAAGCGGAACACGATCGCCTCCATTGCTGCGGGCGTTCTGGTAAGTGTCTCTAAGGCCTTGGCCCTCCTCGTGTCATGTGTTTCTATATAGACGTTTTGGATCCTGTGTGATGCTTTTTAAAACATGCTATCAGATTTATTTTACTCGGTGATGTTTTCTTTGTGAGTCTTGTCGTGTGTTTGTTTATTGTGTTATGCCTCCTGTCAGTGAGTACCATAGGTTCAAGAAAGGGTTGAAGAGGGCCAGGTGTGGAACATATCTCTAATCTCAGTGCTCTGGAGGCGGAGGCAGATGGGTCTCACCTGGTCCACATAGTGGAGTACCAGGACAGCCAGAGCAAATAGTAAGACCCTGTCTCAAAGAAAGAGAAGGAGGGAGGGAGGGAGAGGGAAGGTTAAAGAAGCCATTGGATTAAAGAAACTGTCAGGGCAGAACCAGTCAAGATAGATAATCTCGTTTCTCGGGTTATCCAGAGTTCACATTCCCCTTAATCTCGTAGCGGAAAGTAGTAGAAAAGTCAGGAAAATACTCATGTAGCTCACGTTGGCTTTAAACTTGATAGCGTAGACCAGGATAACATTGGTTCCTCATCTTCCTGTCTCTTCAAAGTGCTGGGATTACAGGTGTACTCCACCTTACCCCTTAAAATACAATGCTCAGAGGTGATTTACAAAACAAAATTATCATTTACATCGAAAATTCCTCATTCTGTCTGATACTGTGGTTTAAGACCTTACGTGCTGCCTGTTCTAAAGAGAAATACTTTTGCCAGACATTGAACCCAGGACCTCACACAGAGAAAGCAAGTTCTCTGCCCCAGCCTGGAAAGAAGAAATTTTAAGTAAATGAATGACTAGAGACCCAAGTTTAAATACCTTTTTTTACCTACTCTCTGATTTTTATTATATTTTTAAAAAATCACTATTTTTCCAAAATCATTTTAATACCATACTAGAAACTCATATTTTGAAAAGCTTTAAATTTTGGTTTATGAATAAAGCACTCAGATTGCAGGACTGGAGAGATGACTCAGTAGTTAAGAGCACTTGTTGCTCTTGCAGAGGACCCAGGTTCAGTTCCCAGCACCCACATGGCAGCTCACAATCCTCTGTAGTAATCAATCCAGCTTCCTGGATTCTGATGCTCTCTCTTGAATTCCATAGACACCAGGCACATACATGGTGCACAGACAAACATGCATGTGAAACATTCAGGCATACAACATGAAATAAATGTTTAAAAATTTTTTTTATCTTAAAAAACACTAAAGGGGGGAACAAACAGGTCCCTACCTGTACTAGCCAAGAAAGCATCATCAGTAAGCATATGAATATGTCTGTTAACTTGAATCTTGTCTTTAACAGGCAATTCGACAGCTTAAAATAACTTTAAATCACCAGAAGATGGCGTTACTATGCCTCTGGGTTGGCAGTACGGGTAGGAAAGGAGGCTCCTTTCAAACCCTTACAAGCTATTGGTCAGGATTTGGTTGAGAGTATCTTGTATGTGTGGTACTGGGGTTGAAGCCAGGGCCTTTTGCACACTAGACAGTGCTTAGCCACCAAGCTCCATCCACTGCCCAGGTAATGCCACCCTGTATACCTGTTCAGATGAGTTTCTTTAATGTAGAGTTTTATTCTCGTTTTAATAATAAAATAATAGCCTTTCCTTTAATAATAACCAGAAGAAAACTTAGGTAGTATAAAACCTCGTGGTCGAATTGAATTTAAAAATCGCATCAGAAACCACCAAGTGACCACACTGACTACATCAAAAGGAATGAGAATTTTGAACTAAGCTAAAATTCTTCCAGCAATACCTGCTCTTCCCACGAACCTTCTCTTTTTGGCAGGGAGGGGTGTGCTGCTTTGTAGCCCAGGCTGACATCACTCTCAGTGCTCCCGCCTCAGCCTCCCGGGAGCCGCGTGCTGCCGTACCCCACATTACCTGTCTAGAGACCCGTCGTGGAGCTGCAGCAGAGCGTCGTCTCCTCTGTCAGCTGGGATTTGTAAAGCCTGGACTAGTTAACGCAGGTTCAGGGTACCTAGTATCTAATGGTGGAGGAAGTGTGGAAAATCACCCGCCGGGGTTTCTTGGTTCAGGTACCCCGAGGTAACGTGCTGTTGCTGTCGCATCTCGCTGAAGTCAGCTTATCCTGTCCGTCTGTCCTTAGTTTTTCACAGGCTGGTGGATCATCATAGACGCAGCTGTTATGTATCCCGACATGGACCGCTTCAACCACTCATACCACGCCTGTGGCGTCATAGCAACCATAGCCTTCCTCATGTAAGTGTTGGCGTCACCCTACCAGCCCAGAGCCGTCCCAAGCGGAAACGGTCCTAGACAGCTCTGAATCCTAGGAAGTAAGGGGGACAGCTGAGCATGGTGGCACACCCTTGTAACCCGCGATCCCAGCACTCAGGAGACAGAGACGGGGATCGCCACGGGCTTCAGGCCAGCCCAGTCTGCTTAGCAAGCTCCATGCCAGCCAAGGGACTCGGTCTCCACAAACAAGACGGGGTCTAGAGAGATGGCCCAGCGCTTCAGAGCGTGTAGTACTCTGGCAGAAGACCAGGGTTTGGCTCCCAGCCCCCCCCCCCCCCCACGGTGGCTCCAGTCTAGTTCCAGGGGATCCGACGCCCTCTCCTGGCCTCTGCCAGCACAGGCGCATACATACATGCAGGGAAGACACTCACATACATTAAATCCAGAAGGAAGAAACAAGACAAAAATCTCAGCACTTGTGTAGGTTGATTCAGGAGGACTGCTGTGAGTGCAGAGCCAGCGGGCGCGGTCGCGAGGAGACGCCGCACGGTCGTTTCTCTCGTTTCCCTGTCTCCACTCACATAGCAGCTCCCGACTTCCCTCGGCTGTGGTTCCTTCTGTGGTAGCAGAGTCTAAATGTCCCCTTCGTCACAGAAACTGTGTGCCACCTTGGGGTTATTCACCTTCCCACGGGGTCGGGGCCGGGAGAGGGAGCTGGAGAAAGTCACGGAGAGCAAAAAAAGGGCTCACCGAGGCTGTGACTACGGGTCTGAAATTTTCCTTTTGGTTTCGGCCTTCTAGCTCTACAGTAATGACTGTTTCTCTCCCCAGCATTCCTGTCTGGTGTCCTGCCTCTCAGGCTGACCCCTCTGTCTTGGATAAGTTGTCATGGATTCTCATCTCTCTGTCCTTTTGTGGCTCGTTCCAGATCACCTCAGGTTCATCTCCTTTCCTGTTGAATGAATTCCAAGGATTTCCTTGTTCCTGTGCCTGTATGTTTCTCCACTTGCAAGTGCTTCCTCTAGGGACCAGCTGTTGCTTTTGAGACAGAGTCTCACTGTGTAGCCAGGTTGGCCTGGAATTGGTTGTCCTTGTACCTCAGCCTCCCAATTGCTGGGGTTACATCATGCACCCCCACACTGGCCTTTCCTCAGATGTCTGCCAATCCTTGGCATCCGTTCATATGTGAGGAGAGGTTGAGATCGCTCCAGTCAGGGCTTCATCTTGGGACGACGAGTGGTTAAGGGGCTCTAGGGGAAGGGGGCGCTTTACTCTGGGCGTCAGTGCTTTCAGTAGTTGGACTTCTCCCCGGAACCTTCTTTAATACTTAGGAGAAAAGTCGCCCTACTACCTTGCTTCTGAGGGCAAGTAGTTGCCAAGCCTGCTGTAGGCCAGAGGGATTGGCAAACCATGACCACACATAGCTTGCAAATCGAGTTTGGTCGGGACACTGCCACGCCTTGCTGTCACAGTCTACGTACTTTTCTTTCCGTGCGCGTGCGAGCGCTAGCTATAGCCCACCGTCCGCCTTACCCCGTGGGTGGCCCGCGAGTGTTTATTTGTGATGGTCTGACAGAGGCCTTATTGTCCACAGACCTATAATATTCTGTGATCTTTAAGGAAATTCAGGCAAACTAAGGAAAAGTTTGCAGGGGCCTGGAAGGCTGGCTAAATGAGAGAATTCATCCTTACGTTCACGGGCCTTTAGATGACGCTGTACCCACCCCGGTTCTCACTCCCGCCGTAGTGAGCCTTCCTTTCTCAGCCCTGTGCTGTGGCTTCTCCACACAGATTCAGTGTGAGCTCTTCTGTGCTTCCTGTTTGCCTCACACACACTGTGAGAGACTTCGTCTGCGAACGGAGACCCTGGCGTTCTTTCTGTCTTTATTGTACGTGTTCCTGTTTTTATCATAGGGTGATGTGGTAGTCAGGCTGCTGTGGGGGCTCACCAAGAGAGACGGGGAGGCATTTTCATAGACTCACACCCTGCCAGACCTCAGCAGAGGGAACTACGGTCATGGCAAGCACCATCCTCCACAGTGGAACGAACCCCCAGCGTCTCAGCTCAGATGTTTTTATTGATTCAGAACTTCGCAGGTATTCTACTGGTAGCACATGCAGATCATTAGCAATTAAACAGCCCCCACAGAAATCCAACACCTGCAGACAATACAAAACGCCCTAGTCAGCCCCTCACCCAACAGTGCACGAAACAATTACTTTGTATATAACTAAACACAGACTTCTACAGCAGGCAAGTACAGTTGAGGTTTGAGAAGTCTCCATGTGTAGCCCAGGCTGGCCTCAAACATGATCCTCCTGCCTCGTGTGCTGGGCACATTTTCACTTACGTGTGTTCACTTATGTGTGCACCTGTGTAAGTCTGAGATTAAGTCGGAACCCTTCCCTCCCCCAACATGTTCCTCTCCTTCCTTCCGTGCTGCAGCTCACAGGTGGGGGCCGCGTGCCTGGGGGAGGGTGGAGGGGTAGAAATACACCCACCCACATGCACAGGGTTGTATACTTTAGGGACCTCGCTGAAATTATTTTATACTGAATTTTACAATAATCGAGGGAAATAGGAAAATTCAGAGGTTAGTTAAAAATACCAGAAAAATGACTTTCCCCCTCCTTTCTTCTAAAAGGCATTTTAAATGAGCTTGTGGGCATGGCGGTGGACACCTATAAATTCTAGCACTTTGAATCATCTGTTCCACCCTTTCCCTAGTCCAGGTGCCAGGTTACTCACATTTTAACCCCTCCCACACTTACGTACGTAAAAGTCTTCTCCAAGCAAGTTGGGGGCCTGTGAGCTGCTGAGGCAAGCACAGTTGGACCAACAGGCACAGAGAGCAGGTCTGACTTAGATACTTGCCCGATGGCAGAGCGCGGGCGGTTTTCTTTGGCATGCATCTGGTGTACAGCACCCTGGTCTCCCCATTCCGTTGCAATTTACTGCAATAATTAGGCGACCCCGCTCCTTTAGAGATGCTGACAGATAAATACATTTAAGCACTGTTCTGACCAAAGAGTATGTGTGTAAGGATTTTTCATTTATTTTTCCCATTTTGCTCCAGATCTTTACATTTCTTTCGCTTTGCACCTCGGGAAGCAGTAGCAGCCCTGCCCAGGGCGGAAGAGGTGCAGTGCACAAGTGTGTGTGAGCATGAGCGTGCAGAGCAGTCTCTGACCTCTGGGTTTCGGGTACCTGGTGGCAGCAGATCTGATTGGGCATATTAGTGTTTACCGCCTGTTTGGCTTCAACTCACACCTTTTCATCACAGTGTCAGACAATGTCACAGTGAAACCCAGCAGGCTTTAAGCTAAAGAAAAACTTATTGGAAGAAGATGAGTTTTTAAGTTTTGTTTTTATGTGCATGAGTGTTTTGTCTGCATGAAAGTACACAACGTGTGTGCAGTGCATTCAGGTGCCAGAAGAGGGTGTTGGTACCCCTCAAACTGGAATTAGAGTTGTCAGCCAACTTGTGGGTGCTAGGGACCCAACCCAGGTCCTCCGCAAGAGCAACAGGCACTAAACCACTGAACCATCTCTCCGGCTCCAAGTTAAAGGTCTTAATCACTGTTCAGGAGGTTAGGAATTAAAGACCAGCTACTAATAGCTTAGGAATTTGTGTTACTAGAAACATTCTGTGTGCTTGTGTGTCACGTGTGGATATGGCGCGTGCACACGAGTGGAGACCCACTCGCGCAGCAGAGCGTCGGGTGTCTTCCTCTATCCCCTCCTACTCAGTTGGGCAGGGTCTCTCACTGAGTTGGAAGTCCACCATTTTGCCTACATTGACTGGTCAGCACAAGTCCAACAGCCACCTGTCTCTGCCTCCCAATGCTGGGGTTCGAGGCACAAGCAACCATGCTTAGCTTTTACATGAGTGCTGGGGATTTGAACTCAGGTCCTCATGCTTGCACAGCAGCGTTCTTACCCAGCGAAGCATCTGCCCAGCCCCTCCCCTTTCATTTTAAAAAGTAGGGCATACTAATAAGCAAAAATAAAGAGACAGGACCTGTATCCCATCAAACTAACTTTTTTGTTGTTTTGGGTTTTTTGTTTGTTTGTTTTGTTTTTGAGACAGGGTTTCCTCTGGGTAGCCCTGGCTATCCTGGAACTCACTCTGTAGGCCAGGCTGGCCTCAACTCAGAGATCCGCCTGCCTCTGCCTCCCGAGTGCTGGGATCAAAGGCGTGAGCCACCACCGCCTGGCTCAAACTAACATGTTGATGCGTCTTCTAGACCAGTGGTTCTCAACCTTCCAAACGCTGCAACCCTTTAATACAGCTCTTCATGTTGTGGCGATCCCTCAACCATAATTTTTTGCTACTTTATAATTTTGCTACTGTTATGAGTAATGCAAATATCTGACATGCAGGATGGTCTTAGTAACCCTGTGAAAGGGTCGTTTGAAAGGGGGTCGTGACCCACAGGTTGAGAAATACTGTTCTAGACTTTCTCGTTGGTTCTCTCCCACTCACACGTTTTACAAATAATGTTCAGATTTTTCTGAAAAGGAAAACGGAGGCACCGGTGAGTGGAGCCGGAGATGGCAGGCATCCTCAGCAGCAAGGTCAGGTGCACAGGCAGGGCTGAGGCAGGCTGAGGCAGGCTGAGGCAGGCTGAGGCAGGCTGAGACAGGCTGAGACAGGCTGAGACAGGGCGGGACGTGGGTCCCCACAGGAGGGCGGTCCAGCACAGGCCCTCAGATCCAGATGAGGGGTGCAGGTCTGGTCGTGCAGCAGAAGTCTCAGCAGGGTGGGAAGGATGTTTGTGGTGGAGGAAGAGCACCCCAGGAACAGCTACACTGCAGAGAGCACACTTGTTTCCCTGATCTTGATGTGTCTGAGCCGGGATTTACTGCAGTCCAGAGTGGTCTTGAACTCAAGGCAGTTCTCCTGCCTCCGTCTTCCATGTGCCAAGACAATTTTTTGAGAATTTTGTACTCAGTTGTTTTTAAGGTTAATTTTTAAAAAAATCATGTATGTGGGGGCCAGGCAGTGGTGGCACACATCTTTAATCCCAGCACTCGGGAGGCAGAGACAGAGAGATCTCTGTGAGTTCAAGGCCAGCCTGGTCTACAGAGTGAGTTCCAGGACAGCCAGAGTTATAACAGGGAAACCCTGTCTCAAAAAACAAAAACAAAGATAAGAAATTATGTCTATGGGTATGAGCATGTTAGTAGCGTTCCCTGAGAGGCCGGAGGCTTCGACTCCCACAGGAGCTCCAGCATAGATGTGAGCGAGGATCTGAACTGGGATCCTCTCATGAGCGGTAAGCGCCCTTAACTGCTGAGCCGTCTCTGCAGTCTCTCCAGCCTCTCCTCAGCTTCTCACAAGCATTCTGATCACCTGGAAGGTTTGTTAGAACTAGGTTTGGAGCGTCACTCTGGAGATTCTGCTTCAGTAGGTTTGGGCAAAGCCAAGAGTTTTCAAACAACTTGCCAGATGATGCCATCCCTCCCAGTCCAGACCAGAACTGGGGCTCCAGTGCGTGCCTCACTTGAAGGGACTTCCTCAGGAGGCCTCACCTTGAGTTTGGGCAACCCTAGCTGATTGCATTTAATAGTTACAGACAGTTTCCCCTTGGAGTGAGAGCCCCCTGACTCCTTGGTTTTCTTCCTTCCGCAGGATTAACGCAGTATCGAATGGGCAAGTGCGAGGTGACAGCTACAGTGAAGGCTGTCTGGGCCAGACAGGTAAACAGGCACGACATCTTACTATGGGTCTTCCGTCCTTGAAGTGAGACTTCTTCACAGAAGGTATTGCCGGGCTCCTTGGGCTCCAACCTCGAATGGGGAGCTGCTGGGTCCCAAGGCATAGGTCACAGCAGGCTGTGAGTGCAAAACCCACCAGGTTTGAGCGTATGACCTCAGCACTAACGGTAGCCTTGGCTGCGGCAGCCAGCGGAGCTGGGAATGTGGCAGAGCAGAATCCACAGCACGTTAAACTACCTAGAGATGTCGTCTTTCCTGACAGCTACACTTGGATGCATTAGCATTCGTCTGTTTGTCTGTCTATTTGTTTTTCTAGATAGGGTCTCACTCTGTAGCCCAGGCTGAGCTTGAACTCGAAGAGATTCACCCAATGCGTCCTCTTGTCCGCCCTTTTGTTGTTTTGAGGCAGGGTCTTATGTAACTTGAACTTCAGACCGTCCTGCCTCTGTCTCCCAGTGGTGGGGGTCACAGGACCCACACTGAGCGTGGGCTTTCCTTTTCTTCATAAAGTCGGCAGCCGTTGTGAAGCCGCCATGGTGACGTTTGTCTTCACAGGTGCTCGCATCTGGCTCTTCATCGGTTTCATGTTGGCCTTTGGATCCCTGATTGCATCCATGTGGATTCTCTTTGGAGGTTATGTTGCTAAGGGTAAGGAAATGCCAGTAACGTTTTACTTTAATCTCATACTGGGGTTTTACAGCAAAACTGGTTATTTTAAGACAAACCTTTTTCTTAAAGTTTAATTTTATGCGTATTGATGTTTTGAATCCGTATGTGTTTGTGTGAGGGCTTCAGATCCCTGGAACTAGACTTATAGACAATTGTGAGCTGCCATGTGGGTGCTGAGAATTGAACCCAGGTCCTCTGGAAGAGCAGGCAGTGCTCTTAACTGCTGAGCCATCTCGCCAGCCCTCAGGATCAACCTTTATTGTTTTTAAATAGTTTATATGTATTTGGGCTAACTATCGCAGTGTGTTTTACCTGGAGACTTCTTTCCTCCCGTGAGTACACAGGTTTGCATGTTCTTTTCTTCTACCTAGTGCTTAGAAGGAAGGGGATACAACTCCACACCTTACTTTTGACTCTAGAGTACAGTCTTCATTGCTCACACTTTGAATTCTGTGGCCTGAGACGTGGCTTACAGGAGGATTTGTCTGGCTCTGGCCCAGAGGCTGCAGCTCGGGGGCAGCGGACTCTGGGCTCCAGGCTCCCTGACTCTGACTTTGGTTCAGCAGGAGGGGATGGTTCAGTTGACCAGAGGTGCTCACCTCATGGCAGCCAGCGACAGAGAGGACCAATAGGAACGAGCTAGGACCAAGACAGGCCAGGCCGACAAACCCAGATCCTCCAGGGAGGGCCTGCAATCTGAGACTTTTTTTTTTAAGTAAGGTGCTGAGGGGTGAGCCCACAGCTGCAGTCGCTCTCCCTCGGAGATAACCTACAGCCCTCGGGTCTTTGGATTTGTTTGTTGTTTTATTGGTGAAACAGACTACAGATGCGTGGCCTCAGATTCCCCCAGTCCTCTTGCCTCACTCAGACTCCCAAATGCTGGGACTGTGGACGATGACCACCACACCCAGGACAGATCCCCGCCTAGGGTGGCCTGGAGTCAGGCACTGCGCTGCTCCAGCTCCCAAGCACTGAGGTTACGTGTGTTTCGTTTGCCACGCTGCCCCAGTTTAGAGTTGACTTTTATTCAGTTTATTCCTTGGTGATGCGATGTCACCTCCTTTTACATAGAAAAGGTAACAGTTCATGTGCTGTGGAAGACCAGTTTAAGGCTAGAGAAAAGGAAAAGGCCTCGGGTCCCTGGCTGAAATTTCACCTTGAGGGACCCTAGAAAAATAGGAGACATACCTAGTAATCCAGATAAAATAGACCATAGCCGTCATAGTAAAAACTTTACGCTAGTGATTGGCAAAGCCTGGGCCGGCCTGGTCTTATTTGGTTGGTTTGTTTTGTTACTGTCGCTACAAGACAGGGTCTCCCTCTGTAGCCCTGGCTGGCTTAGAACCTACTATGTAGACCAGGCTGGAGGTGGTAATGTCTGTTAATGCGGAATAGTAGAGGGCGGCCTAGACAAAACTTGAAGCTATTTTAGGATGAGAAAGAGCTGACAGCCATCAGTGCCTCCGGGCTCTGACCTGTCAGTTAGCTAGTGCTCCTGACAGCCTGGGGGCAGAGATGCTGAGATCTCAGATCCCAACTCCCTGCTCGGAGTCCCTGCAGGGCCCTGCAGTGTCTTTGTCCTCCCAGCTAGGGCTACAGTGTCCTTCCATGTGTGTAGGCCGGTCACCGCTGCCAGCAAAGGCGTCTTTGCCTCACCCTGAGCATCCAATCCGGGGCGCAGTGCGTCCTGACTCGGCATCTCGTGGCTGTCACCCCCTTCAGCCCACCACAGCCTCTTCCTGCTCCCTGACAGGACTTCCTAACAGGTTTCCTGCCTCTCCCCTTGTCTTCACTGGGATCCTCTTAGGACAGGTCTGCTCATGTCACATTCTTTTCTTATGACAGCCTGGACGCATGGGACTGGCCTCTTGCCTGCCCCCTGCTCTTCCCTTACCCAGCAGCCATTCCTCTACTGTACCAGCTGTTCCCACCTCGGGGGTTTGCCCTCTGCTGTTCCGCTCCACCCCTGCCCTCCCTGGCTGTGCTGTCTGCCCTTCCTGGGGCCTTCCTGGCCTTGGCGCTGCTTCGTCTTCTCCCCTAGTTGTTCTAGCGGCAGATGGTACGGCTCCGAGGGCCAAACAGTTGTCAGTTTTGTTCTGCGGGTCCTCAGCACGTATCATGGCATCCCTCCAGGTATGATGACGTGCCCTCAGGAAGCAGCACTGCCTGTTGTTCACTGACCAGTGCCGCCTGCCGTGTTTGGGTGTCGTACGTTTACCGGTCACCGCTGCCGGAGCACCAGTTCCAGTCGGCAGGGGACCTCATCTATCTGGACCCACCTGCTCAGAGATCAGAAACCTCTAAATACTGTCATTGTTTCTTACAGAAAAACCCGTAGTGTATCCTGGGATTGCTGTGTTTTTCCAGAATGCCTTCATCTTTTTTGGGTAAGTTCTGATTCTCATTCTTTATTGTACATGTAAATGTGTGTGTGTGCGCGTGTGTGTGTGTGTGTGTGTGTGTGTGTGTGTGTGTGTACACGCATGCGCGTGCGTGCGCTTTAGTTTTGTTTTGGAGACAAAGTGTCGCTGTTTAACCTCGACTGACTTTTGATTCATGCTCCTCCCACCGCAGCCTCTTGAACTGGGACTGTAGCTGTGTGTGTGCTGCCACACAGATCCATGTGTGTGTTTCTCTCCGTGTGTGCATGTGTGCGCGGTTTTGTTGTCTTTTTCTGTGGGTGTGTACCTGCGTGTGCAAGCATGTGGTTTTGTTCTCTGTGTTTGTGGCTTTGTTGTATGTTCTTGTAGTTGTTCTGCGTGTGTGGTTTTGTTCTCTGTGTGTAGTTTCCTTCTCTGTGTGTAGTTTCTTTCTTTGTGTGTGTGTGTTCCTATGTGCACGCACTCGCTCCTCTGTGTGTCTGTCTGGGTGTGTGTTAGTATTTTCTTTAAAGGAAGGAATTCCTCCTTGTAGCCCAGGCTAAACACAATCTCATGAGCTCACACAGTCTTTCAGCTTCCTAAGTAGCTGGAACTGGAAGTGTGTGCCGCTAGGCCTGGTGGGACGTCCCGCCTTGTGCATTCTAGACATTAGCACTACCACAGACCTCCACCACCACCACCCCCGGCCTGTACCCCTTGGCCTCTTGGCATTTGCATTCTGAGGTACTGTTTCTTCACCCAAGGAGAGCTTGTTCATCATCCCCCTAGCCACTGTGTCTTCGTTAGGGTTGCTGTTGCTGTGATGGAACACCACGGCCAAAATACCTTGGGGAGGAAAGGGCTTATTTGAGGCTCACACTTCCACATCACTGTTCATCATCAAAGGAAGTCAGGACAGGAACTCAGAGAGAGCACAGGAACCTGGAGGGAGGAGGATGCAGAGGCCATGGAGGGGTGCTGCTTACTGGCTTGCTCCCCATGGCTTGCTCAGCCTGCTCTCATATAACTCAGAACCGCTGGCCCAGGAATGACACCACCCACAGGCTGGGCCCGTCCCCATCAATCGCTAATTAATAAAATGTCCTGCAGGCTTGCCTACAGCTCAGTTTGTGGAGAGGCATTCTCTCAGTTGCGCCCCCACCCATGACTCTAGCTCGTGTCAGGTTGACATAAACTAGCCAGCGCGCACGTCTGGCAATGAAAGCACATTTCAAATATCACCAGCCTTTAGATCCTTTTTTTTGTTTGTTTGTTTCTTTATTATTATTGTGTGTGCGTGTGGATGTGAGTGTACATATGTGCACACGTGGGTTTTTTTAAAGCAACATCACTATTTTGCCTTGTTTTAAAAATTTATTTTATGTGCATTGATATTTTGCATGCATGTTTGTCAGTGTGAGGGCATCAGATCCCCCAGAACTGGGGTTACAGAAAGTTGTGAGCTGCCGTGTGGGAGCTGGGAATTGAACCCAGGTCCTCTGGAAGAGCAGCGGGTGCTCTTCACCGCTGAGCCATCTCTCCAGCCCCTCGGAGACAGCGTGTAACAGTTACTTCACTCTTCCGCCTTCGCTCGGGTTCTAGGGAATTCGGGCTTTCACGGCCAACACTTCACTCAGAGCCCTCGCCCTGCTCCTGTCTGAATCATTTTAAAAGGAATTCAGAAATTGACAGTAGGGTGTAGTGATTTATACTTATAATCTCAGCATCAGGAGGCAGAGGCAAGAGGATTGCCATAAGCTCAAGGATAGCCTGGTTTATATAATAGGTTCCTTGCCAGTCAAAACTACACAGTAAGACCCCTGTCTCATAAAAACAAAAAACATTGAACTTGTCCACAAGGAAGTGAGTTCTGTGTTCCAGGCCTCCTTGATGTTCGGTATATGTGTCCCAATACCTCCCGAAGTATGCGACGTGTCATCAGATGCAAGCAGACTGAGGACAAAGTCTGTGTGTCTTACTTGCCTCGCACACCAAGGCAACCCGTCAAGGTGTATGGACGGAGCTGGGGCTGCAGCTCAGCAGTAGCGTGCTCACCCCCAGGCCTGGGGTCCCAGCCCCCTGTTCACCCCCAAAAAAGCCTTGTTGGATCAAGTAGGTAGTGATCACCTACCACACACGGACTGAATTCCAGAAGCCCCAGCAGTACCAGCGCAGGTCTGGGGACAGTGACTGTGGTAGCAGTCGAGCCTTATGAGGAGTCCATGCCTCTAGGACGTCAGTGTGTGTTGATCTCAGGCGATTTTTATGCAGTTCTGTGATGTTTCTCTGTCACGTGCTTCCTAACGTTCCAGAAGTTTCCCAACCCAAGTAGTCACGTTGTGCTTCTCGTTCTGTCCACAGAGGGCTGGTTTTTAAGTTCGGCCGCACGGAGGACTTATGGCAGTAAAGACACCTGCTTCCGCAGCACAGCCGCCCAGCACGGGATGTTTTTCTTTTCCCCCACTGCTCACCCAGTCTTTTATAATGCTGTTTTCCAAACTTATTCCTGAGTATAATCTCAGCTTAGTATTGTGTAATGCTAGAATCATGAGAACTCCTATGTAAACTGCAACAGTCCAGTGTGGCATGCCCCGATCAGCTTCTGCAACGGGAAAGGGTACTGTCGGCATGAGTAACCTCGTCGGCTTCTACCGTGGTCTAAAGAGTCGATAACGGAGAGATAGTGGAGTCTTCGAGGCGAGGATCCGCTGTGGGGTTCAAAGTGTTTACTAAGCATGGCCTCGCCTGCGTCCCATGTTGAATGGCGTCTAAGCATTTTCTTGTTATTAAAAACTCTTCAGTGGTCAGAGCTCTTTCTCACTAGACTTTGTGTTTGGTTTGTATGGTTCTACGAGAAAATTCTGCAGCTTCCTTTCCATGTAAATGGCCTAAGACAACCCGTGAAAAATGGTTCACAACTCTCTTGACCCAGAAAACCTTCCAAAACAGTATGTCAGGAGCTCCAAATCTCCGTGTTCACATTAAGAACACCTGTACGCCCGGTCTACCACGAAGTGAAAGATGGCGTTTTAAAGAACTGGTGTGTGCCACTCTGGCGGTATAGTGGTGGAATTGGTGGGAGTCCCCAGGCCAGATAGTGGGGCTGGACACAGTCAGTGGCTCAGACTTCTTGCTGATCATACTTAGAGACATTACTGCAGAACTGAAGGGTTCGGACGTAGATGCTTCAGTCATTGGAGATTTCCAGCAGAGCGGAGCACCCAGGATGACCCAGACTCCCGTGGCTGACCTGCACACCGGCTCCCCAGCCGATGGAGATGCTCCTTGCTTAGAAGGAGCAAACTTCCTGAAGCCAGCCGAGGGAGCCGTGCAGAGGACAGCTCAATGGAAACTGAGGGACAAAAGCTCATGGCGCAGGAAGAAGCTCAGCATGAATAAACGCAAGTAAAAGTAAGAGAAACTGGCAAACGTTTCAGCCTGAGTGGTACTCGAGGGTCTCCCGGAGAGTGCGAGAGTCCGCTAGAGAAACCCAGGCCACAGCCAGGCTCCCAGCCTTTCCGTGGACAGCCCCATCGTAATGCTAACTCAGAATGAGAACATGTGACCGGCGGTGACGCAGGGTCCTGGTGGGTACAGATGTTCGCTTCCACACTTGCCATGGGTGAAAAGAGGAAAGGGCACAGGCTCGACACCTAGGCTCTGAGCTCACAGTTTCTAGGACTTGTCTGTCTCCGGCTCAGGTGACAGAATTTGTTTCGGTAGTGACTTGAATTCTGCGTTTCATTTCAATTCAACAGACCATCTTGTGCCCATACCCCCCACACACCCCTCCCCCCACACACACCCACACCCCTCGGCTCCCGCCTCACACAGTGCGGTACAAATTTTTCAGAGCTTGACATGTTGGCCCTCATCGCGCTGCCTCAGTTGCCCCCTGGGAGCCACGGTCAGTGATGCAGATGACTTGGATCTGTGGCCTCTGCCGTGTCCACTGGCCACGGGTTTGAACGATGGCTGCTCCTCAGGACACAGAAGGACGGCTTCACCGTGCCCCCCGTGACATCACAGATCCATGGAGGATGGAACTTGGCAGGGGTCTCAGAAGTGAATCCACCTCTTAGGAACTTGAGAGCACATACCCTCACCCCGCAAGCGCCCCACTCTCTCCCCATAGCAACCTGCCTGATCCGAAGTCCGTGCGGGTTCTCAACTTCCCCAGCGCCTGTCACCTCCTCCCCACTGTGCCCAGGAGTCAGCCACCCGGGGAGCGGCTTTATTAAGTGTGAGATAAATGAAACAGTTGTCCAAAAACATTGGGCCAGAACTTTAATTGGGTATCTGCAACCAACAATATTGATAGTATCTGTCATGAAATCAAACGTACTATCTAAACTTAAATTACCACTCGGAAGACTTTGTAACAAACACAAATGGAACCCAAGGAAAAGGACATCATGTTCAGCCTCGTTCTCGGATGCTTTTGCTTAAAATCCAACAGCCAAGTGAGGGAACTGTGAAGGCAAAGCACACATTTTATTGTATTGGTTTTTGGGTTTCGAGACAGTTTCTCTGTAGCTCTGGCTGTCCTGGAACTCAGAATGTGAACTAAGCTGGGATTAAAGGCAAGTATCACCGGGCCTGGCTGTCACTTTCAAAATCTTAAATTAGGAGAGATCTTAGATCGATATTTTTCTTTTTTTTTTCTCTGTGTTTTAAAAGAAATTTTTTGTAATAATTTAATTTTGTCTTATGTTCATTGGTGTGAGGATGTCAGATCCCCGGGAACTGGAGTTACAGACAGTTGTGAGCTAACGTGTGGGTGCTGGGAATTGAACTCAGGTCTTCTGGTAGAGCAGTCAGTGCTCTTAACTGCTAAGCCATCTCTCCAGCCCCTAAGATTATTTTTAATTTAAACTTCTGTGTGTGGAGGATTTGCTTGCATGCATGTCTGCACTATGTGCATGCCTGGTTCCTGCAAAGACCATTAGAGGATATCGAATCCTGGAACTGGAGTTACAAATGGTTCTGAGCTTCCATTTATGTTCTGGGAATCCAAACCAGGTCCTCTGAAAGAACACCAGTGCTCTTAACCGCTGAGCCATCTCTCCAGCCCATTACTTTCCCTTCTGTATACTCATGTGCATGCTTGTCTATACGTGCACTACTACGTGTGTGCGATGTCTACAGAGGTCAGACATGGCACCTAACCCTCTGGAACCCTCTGGAACCCTCTGGAAGTTACAGGGTATGGCTCCCAGGAACCAGCAGCCACTGTTTACACTGAAGCCAGATCGTCTGTAAGAGCAGCAAATACTCTTAACCACTCTCCAGCCCTTTGTGTATTTTTAGACCGAGTCTCGCTATGGAGTCTGAACTATCCCTAAATCTGCCATCCTTCCTCCGCCCTCCTGCTGCTGGGATTACAAGGACCACCACACCCGGCTTATGTAGTTCTTCGCTTGGATCATTTGTTTGAATACCTCCAGCGACAGAGACTCACTGCTCCATAAACAATGGCTCGTTCCGTGTCGCTGCAGTTCAGTTTGTGAGACCTGCACGCTGCATCTCCCAGGCCTAGGACCTAGATTCTGTGAAGTAACTCAGGGAAAAAGCTTCCCTCCTCCACACGGTAGTGGTGCACATGCCAGGAATGAGGCCTAGGGTCTCCTTTTGGGTCCGGATTTATCTGGAGAGGTTTGCCGGTACTTGGGGACACCCCGCAGCCTGACGTGCAATGTCACTGAGTCTTGAGCAGCCATGCAGAGTCCTGCAGCTGGAGCCAGGAGCTGCCTCACCAGGGTGCCCGCATCTCACATGCATCGCCTCGGGTCCACCGGGGAGGGAGTTCTAGAACTGCTTTTTCAGAGATGGGAAGGCCAAAAGGGCAAAAGTGGTAGAAGCCAGACCCGGCTAGCCCAGTAGCCACATGCTTTCAGAACAAGGGGAGCCCCAGAAAGGAAAACGACCTGCTCACAGGTCCAGAGCAGAGGTGCTAGGCATGGAATCCAGATCTCCCAGGATATCCTGCTCCCACAATGCCTCAGTGAGAATGAAGGACACACACATATACACAAGCACCATATAGAAAAAAAAGAAAAAAACCAGGGAGTGGTGGTGGTGTCACACACCTTTAAACCCAGCACTCAGGAGGCAGGGCTGGCAGATCTCTGTGAGTTCAAGGCCAGCCGGGTCTACAAAATGAATTTCAAGACAACGGAGAAACCTTATCTCAAAAAAAAAAAAAAAAAAGATTGTCAACAAATATTTCTTCATATTTCCCCAGGCAGTCAGGAACTTGTCCACAGGAGACATTGCAGAGCTGTGGCTAAAATCTGGGCTTCCTGCTCCGGGTGCATGCACACCTGTTCTCTTTCATCTGCTGGCGGGACTGGGGCCAGCAGGATTCCTTAGATTTCTTTCTTTATTCAGCAGTTATCACAACTCTAGTAGGTGAACTGAATATTTTTTGTTTGTGGCCTCCCTGGTTGACAAAAAACAGTTCAGCATGTAGTCATTGCTCAAGGAATACCTATGGAATGAATGAGTGGACTAAGCCACCGTTCCGGACCCCCCTCCACGGGGTCTTCCACTGGTGACACAGGGCACTGAGAAAGACTGGCCCAGGGGAGAAGCTAAGAGCCCAAGACCATACAGAGAAGATGGCGTCAGAAGAGGCAGTTGAGTCTAGCGTGACTGGAGGGAAGGAGGCCAAAGAAGATAAAGTCAGAGGAAGTGAGACCTCAGCACAGCAACAGAATTCAGCGGTTGCCTGAGACCAAGCAGGGGGCGGAGGGAGGGTGCAGAGAGAGCGTGTGGGTTTGTGCTTTGGTTGTTTTGAGACAGGGTCTTGCTCTACCTTAGACTAGCCTCAAACATCAGTCTTCCACCATACCTCCTGAGTGCTGGGCTTAAAGCCATCTGGCACCATGGCCGGCTTCCAATTGTGCACTTTAAGGATTTGACTCGGATGAATCTATTTGAAGGGGAAGAGGAAGGAAAAGACGCCCCATCCCCAGCTCCTGCTACTGGGCCCTGGCATGGCCTCTGTCCAGCAACTTCCCTTAGTCATATCCACCTCTGCCTGCCCAGCATGAATCGGGATGACTGAGGAACGGATAAGCTGTCAGTCAAAGGGAGCAGGACAGTGAAGTGACTGGGAGCTCTGGCCTTTGCAGCCTCGTCAGGACTACAAACACCTCAATGTACCCACATGGGCCTCCACCCTCAGCAGCAACTGAGCTCTTTGAATAATGTGTCCCTTGTTAAATGACCCCAGACTCTGAAACTGCACGCTCTGGCGTCATCAGCCACAAGTCATCAAGTATGCTCTGGATAAGCTATGCCACCGTGGGGCCTTGAATAAGCCATGTCTCTCAAAGAGGAGGTTGGACCTACAGCCCAGAGGGGCCTTCTACCGTTGTCCTGCACAGCTCTGCACCGCCCTGACAAACTGCCCACATCGCAGACCCTGGATGGGAACAGGAGGCTGACTACCCTTCTCTTACCTGAAGCATGAATAATCATGGGACCTAAGGAGAACTAACTTTCCAGCAGACATGTACACATATGCATACATGTGTGGGTCATGAATTTGCACATATACTCAAAATGTCTTAAATTTCTATGTTCAAAGTCTATCACATTAGGCTGGTAGATGGATCAGTGGATAAAATCACTGGCTGTGCAAACCTGGCAACGTGCATTCGATCCCTGGATCTCATTAATGAAGGAGCAAACCGAGTCCTAAGAGACGTCCTCTGACTTCCACATGCATGGCATGGCACAGACATACACACACAAATCATACACACAATAATAATACATAAATAAGAATTTAAAACCTGGGCTGGAGAGATGGTGCAGCCATTAAGGGTCCTCTTCCAGAGGACCTGGGTTCAGTTCCCAGCACCTGCTTGGCAGCTCACAACTGTCTATAACTCCAGTTCCAGGGGATCCAACATCCTCACACAGATGTACATGTAGGCAAACTATCAATACACATGAAATAAAAAAAAAATTTTTTTTTAAACAGAATTTAAAATACGTTGAGGAGCTGGGGAGTTGTCTCAGGGGTTAAGAGCACTGGCTGCTATTAAAGAGGACCTGGGTTTGATTCCCAGCACCCACATCATAGCTCACAGCAATCTGTAACTCCAGTTCCAGGGGCTCCGATGCCCTCTTCTGGCCTCTTTGAGCACTGCACGTGCACATGATGCACAGACATACATTCAGGCAAAACAGCCATACATATAAATTAAAATACCTGGAACTCACTCTGTAGACCAGATTGGCCTTGAACTCAAGAGATCTGCCTGCTTCTGAATAATAAAGCTTTAAATAAATAGATCATGTCGGGTTCCTGAGATGGCTTAACGGGTAAAAGCACTCATCACCAAACCTGAAACACTCCCTAGGACACACATGGTGGAGGGACACCCACATGTCCTCCCTGCATGCACACATGCACACGTGTGTACACACACACTAAATAAAAATGAATCTGTCATATTAACAGCTTAAAAATCTTACCTCCCAGAAAGCTTGATCATCAAAGAACTTGGCTGCATGGGGCGCCCTCCACACTTTGACCCTTAGGAGCCAACCTGAAACAAACGCTAATTAAATGTTAAAATATGCAAAGCCCATCTGTTTCCTCAAGATCGCTGAAATATTCTATGCAAATGACAATGACTCAACAGAAATACACCCCCACACATAATCTTGAGACAGACAAATGGAAGCTCAATGGGTCCTGGTAGCTTCATTCATTCTGCAGATGCCTCCTAAGGAACCAAGAGATCAAGATCTTCCATGGGACTGAGGCCACACCTACCAGTATCCACTGTGTATGGTTCGGACACCCCCCTAGCCCTAGACAGGGCTCTGGCACGGTTCGGGGAGGTGAGTTTCAGAGGAAGGGGCCAGGCATGCACGCGCGTGTACCGGGGCGCACTCTAGTGGACGAAAGCTGGTACTGCACTGACCTGTTAAGAGTCCAGACGCCATTCCCATAGCCAAGGCAAAGCTGAGAGCCCCAAAGCCACGGATCATCTGGGTGACAAACCTAGAACTGACAAAGCAGAGAGGCCACTCAGGCATCGAGCTGCAGGCTTCAGGGACAAACAGGGCAGATGGCATTAGTGGCAACATTGCCAAGAAGGGCTGTGAAGAAACCAAGTGTCCTTTCCCCAGCTGGCTTGTCCCTGCTTTCCTGTAGATCTGTGCAGATGTGGCTGAGACAGCAGGGGTTCCACAAGCCTCTTTGGCACATTAAGATCCCCAGACACGGCCATGAGCTCTCCAGAGCAATGCTACAGACACAGGCGTTGATCCGCCCAGCTTCTTCTTTTTTGCTTTTCTCCCCTCAGCTCTCATTTTAGCCCAGGCTGGCCTTAAACAGGCTATGTGGTTACAGGATGACTCTGAACTGGCCCTCCTGCCTCCACCTTCCAGGTGCTGAGATTCTAGATGTGTGCCACTACACCCAGTTTATGTGACACCAAAGGATGGAAAGCACCCTCCTCCAGACTGAGACACAGTGTCTCAGGCCTCTTTGGGAACTGCTCCTCCTTGGTTCAAAACTCCACGGGTAGGAACACACAAAACCAGAAGGCAGAGCTCAGAGCCTGCTGGAGCATGTTGCATGCCTACTTCACCTTGTAATAAAACTTCTGCGTTCCTTGTTTAGCCTCCTCTCTGAGCTCTTTGACAATGACAAGAACTCGAGTACATTTACAATTTTCAAGTCTCCTCCGCCCCCCAACGCCTTCAGCACCACCCACAGGAATGACCCAAGGCCACTCTTGACTCCATAGTAAAACTTTTCACTTTGACCTCAACCACCACGCCCAGTGTCTCAACGGGCTTGTACTCAGTTGGCCCGCTATGTCTAGATTTGTGGGATCTCAAAACTAGGGGCCGGAGAGACGGCTCAGTGGTTAAGAGCACTGACTACTCTTCCAGATGAACCAGGGTTCAAATTCCAGCACTAACATGGCAGCTCAGTTGTCTGTAACTTCATTTCCAGGGAATCTGACACCTTCACACCAATGCACATAAAATAAAAATTAAACAAATTTTAAAAAAAACTTTTCTATGCCCTGCTCCTACATTGCCCCTTTTTGAGAAGATGTAGCCTGGAGTACTGGTAGCTCCATACACAGTAGAGGTTAGGAACATTCTGAAGCTGGGTGTGGTGGCTCACAACTCTAATCCCAGCACTTAGGAGGCTGAGACATTTGGATGAAGGTTAAGGGACAAGGCCAATCAACCCACGAGGACACGGAGTAGCTGTACTGTGTTGCCATCAGCAGAATGTAAGTGACCGCTCCAAGCAGACCGGGCAAGCCGAATGTGTAGTGTACTCCACTGGGGTTCTGGATCTTCAGCATTCGATCCAAACACACCTGGGGACAAGAATGACACGACGTTGTAAGTCGATCCATAAGTAAGACCCATAGTTTCCCCCAACTTTTCCACAGGCCTCGACATCAGAACCACCAAAAGGTCATTCGAATCCCCCCCCAGGAAACATTTAAAATGCCGAGGAGAGGGGGCCTGGACAGATGATTGAGCAGTTAGGAATGCTGGCTGTCTTCTAGAGAGGGTCCTTCGGTTCCCAGCACCCACATGGTGGCTTGCAACCACCTGTAATTCCAGTTCTAGGGGATCCACCCCTCTCTTCTGGCTCAGCATGCTGCATGCAGTCACAGATATATGCAGGCAAAATACTCATACACACAAACATAAAATATTTATCTATTTATTTTGGTTTTTCGAGACAGGGTTTCTTTGTGTAGCCCCGGGTGTCCTGGAACTCTCTCTGTAGACCAGGCTGGCCTTGAATTCAGAGATCCTCCTGCCTCTGCTTTCCAAGTGCTGGGATTAAAGGTGTGTGCCATCACTGCTCAGTTAAAATCTTTATTTTTAAATGCTGAGAAAGATTGAGCATGTGGATTGATGGAAGAATGCTTGCCTAAAAGATGCAAGGGCCTGGATTCTGTTCCTAGGCATTCTCTCTCTCTCTCTCACACACACACATACACACATATACACACACATACACACATACACACACACACACACACACACACACACACACACACACACATGCAGAGGATTCAGTGGCTGTGGGCTGAGGACTGGGATTCTTCAATTCTGACAAACTTCCAGATGATGTAACATGGCCCGCACAGGTTCATGGTGTTGAACATTTGCTCTCCCATAATGGCCCTGTTCTAGGTAACTGTAGAACCTTTTAGGGGTAGGCAGCTGCAGGAAGTAAGTTCATGGGGGTTGGGCCTTATGGGTTATAAGCCAGCTCTATTTTCAAGCTCTCCATTTCATGGTCCGCTGAGATGTGAACAAGCAGCTGCTGGCAGCCATGCTTTTCCTACAATAATGGATGGTGTCCCCGCAAACCGTAAGCCACAATAAAGCCTTTCCCCCTCAGTTGCTTCTTAGTGGTATTTGGTCACAGTGCCAAGAAAAGCAGCCAACACAGTAGCCAGTGCTGGTGGTCTCCTGACCACATTCTGAGAAGGATCTACACAGGCAGCATTTGCATTTGAAGCTGATTGTTCTATGGTAGGCCTGGGGTCCATCCTCTGCACTGTAGGGTGTTGAGCAACACCCCTGGCTCCTAGCTCCTACATCCCAGGAGCACACCAACCAAGAATGTCTCTAGTTTTTGTCAAATGTCTCCTGTAAGTGCCATCCACGTGGCAACAGGAGATGAGACGTCAGAAAGGCAGCATCTGTCCACATGGCACCTTCTGTCCCTCAGTCCCCCGACTTCTGCCCACAATAGGCTTGAGGAGACACATGGGAAGTTTCCTCGGGCTCCTTCTCTCCTCAGAGTCCCCTCTGTCTCCAGAGTGAACATCCAGACCCCTGGTTAGCCCAGGAGACATGCCCAGCGCTTCCCACCTCTTGAGGAGATGGTCTCGCCAAGGTCCTAGCAAACCCAAAACCTTCTGCTGTACCTTTGTTTCCTGATCTGACGACACGCTCTTCTCTCTGAGCATTTGAAGGCACTGCCCCTCCCTGGAATTCATTTCCCTCTTTGCCTGGCTAATCCTACTTACTGTCTACTGTTCATCTAAGGCGTCTTCCCTTCTGGAAATATGTGTAGCGAGATGTTTTAAAGGAGTTTTGTGATCTTGCTCTCCCTAAAAACACAGACTGGTTTTTGGCGTATGTTTTTGTGCCCATCCCAGGGGCAGTGGATGAGAGTGGGTTTGATTTAGGCTGTTCGTTGCCGGTGGCTAAGGTTTGTTTATGTGTCATTAGGAGAAACATAATTTTGCCATGTGCAGCTTGTCCTTGTGATTGCATGCAGCTTAGAATTCTGGGAACTTAGCTCAGGTTTGGGGATATTGCGTTGAGACATTAGTCCTGATCACTATCAGCTCCTGCTTTCCCAAATTCAGGCCGCCAACAAGGGCGGTGAATGTTTTCTTTCTCTCTTCCTATCTTTCTATTTTTCTGTTTTCTGCTCTGTGTTAAAGCATGCGTGATGAGTGATCGAATGAATGAACTGACAAAGAAGTCACCTTCACAATGACAGACCCACCCGGCGCTGGTGAAGGAGCCAAAGGAGCCGAAGCACCAAGACATCAAGGGACCTGTGCTTTGGATTTATGTCAGCTTGTCACAAGCTAGAGTCATTTTGGAAGACAGAACCTCAGTTGAGAAAAATACTCCCTCCAGATCGGCCTGTGGACAAGCCTGTGGAGGCATTTTCTTGATTGACAATTGATGTGGAGGGCCCAGCTCACTGTGGGCGGTGCCACCTCTAGGTGGGCTTGGGTGCTCTCAGAAAGCAGGCTGAGCAAGCCACGGGGAGCAAGCCAGTAACCAGCACTCCTCCATGGCCTTGCAGTATTTCCTGCCTTGAATTCCTACCCCAGCTTCTCTGGAAGCTGTAAGATGAAACAAACCCTTTTCTCCCCAAGTTGCTTTTGGTCATGGTGTTTTACCACAGCGATAGAAACAGTAACTAAGACAGGACTTGAGCCAAGTAGGGACATGTCACCTTCTGACACATTCCTTGCTGTGTAACAACAGCTTTCATATCAGGGTTTTAAAGTCAGAAGAGACAAGAGACATTTGTTCCCAGTATAGATAAAAAGCAGATAGGCTCAGTTTTGATCAAATCAAACTGTTGGTAAATTCTTCCTTGGGTTGAATGGATGCACTGTGTATCCAGATTCAGCCTTCAAATGTCTATGCCTGGGTTGGGAGATAGTTCAGTGGGGAAAGGCTCTGGCTGCCAAGCCTGATGACCTGAGTTCAATTCCCAGGACCCACATGGTGGGAGTAGAGAACAGACTTACACAAATTGCCCTCTGACCTCTAGTGGTGCTCACAATACATAAATAAATGCATTTAATTTTCTCAAAGATTAAAATGACAGGGTGGTAGTACACGCCTTTAATCCCAGCACTCGGGAGGCAGAGGCAGGAGGATCTCTGTGAGTTCCAGACCAGCCTGGTCTACAGAGTGAGTTCCAGGACAGCCAGAGTTACAACAGAGAAACCCTGTCTTGAAAGAAGGAGGAGGAGGAGGAGGAGGAGAAGAAGAAGGCATTAAAATGATGGGCAGAAATGTCTCTAGACATACGACATACTCAGCTTGTGCTATAAAGTTTTATCTGAAAATAAAGGCTACTTGGAAGCAGCACCGACAACAGGAGTCTCCACTGACTGTGCCTACCTGGCTTAGTCATTAACATATCCAGGCTTTGGAGCCGCCGTCCCAAGAAAGTGTCAATACCTGGTTCATCCACCCCTGACCACCCAGTGACCCGGATACCACTGCTCTGAGGCAAGAAGAGGTGGTAGCTGTCCAGTCTCTTACCGGCAGGCACTTGGCTCCCCCCATGGAGATCAGCCCAGCTGTGAGGCCCAGCACCATGGCAATCCAAGGAGAGGTGATCAGGGGACACGGGGCACCCACAGCCACGCCTCCTGCCAGTACTGCATTGTGGATGTGAACCTGCAAAGAAATGGCTTGAGACATGGCAGACAAGGAAGGGCCCATCATGGGAGCTCTCCTCACCCACAGCCTGGCCCTGGTGGAGAGCCGTAATCATATGTGTTAGGTAGAGACACAAACATGTGCTGCCTGAGAGGCAGACTCCTCCTCACCATGTTGATCTTCCCTTGGGGGTGCGTGAGGGCTGACGTGGCGGTGGCTGTCACTGTGCTCACCGCGAGGGCATAGTAGGTGTTGAACACAGCGTTTATCTTTTCACTTGACTGCTTCAGCAGAACAGAGTTGAAACTTGGCCAAAATATCCACAGGAAGAGGGTGCCTGGAAGGCCAAGAGGGTCGTTAGCCAGAACCATGCTCCTGTTCTGCAGGACAATCCTCCGACAGATTGTGGTTGCAACAGAGGAACGGCCTGAAGCTAGCAGCTGAGCCTAGTCACTTTCCGGCTTTGTGACACATTTCCCAGACAAGGAATCTAAAGCCCAGAGTGCTGAAATCTACAAACACCAGGCCTCACTCTGGTCTGTGATGGCCAAATGCTTACTTTGAAAATGCCAGGCTGGAGAGATGGCTCAGCGGCTAAGAGCACTGGCTGCTCTCGCAGAGGACCTGGGTTTTCTTCCCAGCACCCACTTTGGTGACTTACAACCATCTGTAACCCCGGTTCTAGGAGATCCAAAAGGTACACACATGGTGCACATTCATGTATGCAGGTGACACAGACAGAGAAATCTAACTTATTTTTAATGCAGGACAGGCATGTGGTGGCTCATACATACCTGTTATACTCTCAGTTCTTAGGAGGTTAAAGTACATGAATTACAGTGACTTCAAGACCAGCCTAGGCTACATAGTAAGCTACAGGCTGCCCTAAGAACAGCATGAGATCATCTCCAAACAAAAGTATTCCCTTCCGCCATGCGGATCACAGGGATGAACTTAGGTCATCAGTTTTGGTGGCAAGAACCTTTATATGTTGGGTCATCTTGCTGGCCCATAAATCCCTATATTTTTAAAAAGCATGATCTTTTTTTAAAAACATTTTATATGTATGAGTGGTTTGCCTACATGTAAGTCTGTGCACACGTGCAAGCCCGATGCCTGCAGAGGCCAGAAGACAGCACGGGACCATCTGGAACCGGAGTTATAGGTGGTTGTGAGCCACCATGTGGTACAGGACACAGAACCCGGGTCTTCTGCAAAAGCGGCCAGTGCTCTAACACTGAGCCATCTCCCCAGCTCTTCCCTACGTTTCTTTATCCTAATTCCTGCTTTTCCTCACATTGTTTACTTGCCCGTATGCTTCCTTCTGTTAGAGACAAAAAAATATTGGATAAACTCATTAAAAGTCAAATGACTCTGAACTTCCGATCTTCCTGCCTCCTCGTCGCACCGCTACCCTGTATTCCTAAAGAGAGGTCCCTAAAAGAAAAGGCTTAACCCAAAGCTATAAACTCAACAGCAAGACCAGAAACAGGGCCTTGTGGAAGGGACCAGGACATTCAGAGCCAGAGGCCATGGAGAGATTTCTCAACGGGGTTTGGGTAGAGTCTCTGGACTCTGT
This sequence comes from Cricetomys ansorgei, assembly GCA_026225945.1. Taxonomy (NCBI): domain Eukaryota; kingdom Metazoa; phylum Chordata; class Mammalia; order Rodentia; family Nesomyidae; genus Cricetomys; species Cricetomys ansorgei. The sequence continues at coordinate 3,135,991 of JAMJFZ010004114.1, forward strand.
TCAGACAGGCGACTACCCAGCCCTCTTGTCCTTACCCAGCATGGCGAAGAGACAGGGACTTGTGGCCATCTGAACCTTCTCTGTCTGGGCTTTCTCATCCACTTCCCTGGACAGACACCTGGAGAGGGACCAGGCTACAAGCAGCCCAAAATAAGCCCCAAACACATGTCCGTTCGTCACCTCTATTTGGTGTTCCATCTGCAACAGAACACAGGGGTTCGGTGAGTGGCTCAGTCCTACGCAAAGGGGCCAGCCTTGCCGCCCTTCTGAGAAAGTCCTGAGCTTCCTGTCAGAGGTATGACATGAACTCTGACCTGGTGCTCAGAGTTTATCCAGCCCAGCTAACCCGCCTCCCCTCTGAGGAGCCCGTGGGCAGCTGAGTATTCCGGGCAGGTTACTGGTTGGAGGTTATCAGCCATTCTCAATGTTCTTCACTGTTACTGCAGCTGAGCCTGTAGCGACCCAGCCTGTCTTATGACACCACGCTACAGCCTGGGTACACTCGGGGTTCATGCTAACCATGCCTCCTTCATGGCAAATTAAATAAACAATAGGCACTCACTTTTAGCAGGCTTAGAGTAAAGGCTGTCATGAAATCTCCCAGAAACACTCAGAAGGGGTCGGCTCTTCACTCACTCCCTACCGACGCTGCCTTGGCCAAAGCCACATCAGTGATACCCCAAATTTCTGCAATAACCCTCCAGCTGGACTTCCTGTTCCCACCCTTGTCCCTGTTGAGTGTTCTCCAAACAGCTGCAGACCTTCCCCCGCTCAGGGTCCTCCGGTGGCTTCTGGCTTACTGGAAGTGACTGTCCCTTCCATGACAGGCACGGAGACCCTGTGAGGTCTGCTCTCACCCTGCCCAAGCTCTCTTCCCTCCACACCTCACACCTGCCTCCCACTCCTCACACCTCCAGCGGGCTCCCTCTTCAGGCAGTTCAACAGCTGGCAACTGCTATTTCCCTGGGCAGAGGGGGATGGGCAGGGAGGAGGAAGTGATCAGCCCTGGGGTTAAACAACAAGGGGTTACATATCTCTCTGCTTTCTATTGGTGTGGGCAAGAGACACGGGGGCCTCTGGACCGGTGTCCTGTTCAATCGCTCCCCACCGTATTCCCTTGAGAGTCTCTCACTGGGCCTGGAGCCAGGTTGGCAGCCAGCACACATATGTGTCCCCACCATCCACAGTGCAGAAGTTACAGGCATCCACATTTTGCAACAGTGCTAGGGATTTGAACTCAGATCCTTGTGCGGCGTCTCTCCAGCCCATCAGACTCCACTCATTTTGGAGATCTGTGTCATGTCAGTGGATTAACACAGTAGTCCCTAGACCTCTGAGGCAGCAGCGCCACCTTCTTGGGACAGACGGAGAGGCTGAAGCTCCAAGAAGTTAAAGTGATCAGTATCATGGGGTCCCTGCTGGGGGCAGAGCTGGGGTGCACAGTCTCCGGGATAAGTCTAGTGCCTTTTTTCCTAACACGGCCTAAGATTTTGGTGCCCGGGTGGCCCTGCCTCTGTGACGCTGAGTGGTTTGGGGTAGTTCCTTCCCCTCTCTGGGCATTGCTCATCCATGAGGTCCAGAAGGCCGACCCTGTTATCACTCAAGGTCACGGCAGGGTCAGGGTTTGGGCAGAGGACCTGGGAGAGCCATTTGGACTGGCACCATTACAGCCAGCTCCAAACACAGACTTTCGACGGTCTCTCCAGGAGGAAGGTTGTGCTGACACACAATGGCTGGTTTAAAAGAAGACACTAGGGCCAGGTGTGGTGGCGCACGCCTTTAATCCCAGCACCCAGGAGGCAGAGGCAGGTGGATCACTGTGAGTTTGAGGCCAGCCTGGTCTACAGAGCGAGTTCCAGGACAGCCAGGGCTACAGAATGAGACTCTATCTTACTAAAACAAAAACAATAAGACAAGACACATTACATATATATATATATATATATATATTTTTTTTTCCTATCAGTTCTGTTTCTCTAGAGATCCCTGACTAATACACTCTGGGATTTCATCTTATCTACCCCATAATAATCTTGTGAGGCTCAAGGCTTTCACTTGCTGTGTTTAACGTTCAGTGGAGTCTAACCACTGGCAGCTCCACTTGGGTGTCTTTATTTTATAAACTCCAAACTTCATTAAGGTAGGGCAGCGTCCTACCTCCCCACCTTCTCCAAGGCCCCCCTCACAGCCCCGGGACTCACTTCGAAGATCTTCCTGACAGCGAACCTGGTGGCACCAAAGGCCATCACCTCCATCAGCACCATCACAGCCAGCTGCACCAGGTTGGCCTTCCCAAGGACAGCGCCCGCTGAGATGAGCACAGGCATGGTGCTCAGGGTAGCTACCTGGATTCTGACAGAGGGAGGGAGGGAGAGGAGAGACGATGAGGAAGAGTACGGGCTCTCCCGCCCTGTCTCTCACAGGGTGGCTTTGCATATACCCACAGTACAGGGATGCCCAGAGGCTCCCCTACAAAGGTCGCTGAGATCCAAAGTGGCTACCTCTCCCTCAAGGACGCCACTCTCCTTTTCTGCAGTCGCCACTCCCAGATGCTCGCTAGAGGGCGCTCTTCACCTGCTGGCCCACCTCCTCCGTCAGGTCTCTCCTCTAAGTGGAGACCGTTTGCAAACCTGGGGAGTAGGAAAAGCCTGACTTCCCATCCAAGCTCCACCCCCGGAGCCCATACGTAATCCCACAAAGCATCCACGTGTAGGATAAGAATGACCATGTTTGTTTCCCGGAGCTGAGGCAGGGGTTAGAAGGCGGTCTCTGTGTGAATCTAACATCATGGCAGGCATACGAAGAAGGACAAAAGCGAACGGAGGCTTGGCATTACGAAGATTGCCAAACCCTTCCTCCCCTAGACAGATGTGCAGGCTCAGTGTAGGGATTTGGGTGGAGAAAACCATCTTTTTGTCTTCCTAGCGCTTTTGGTCTGGCTGGGCATACACAGCTGTTTTCTGAGACAGCTGTGAACTTAATCGGGGAAGGCTTCCTGGGGGAGGTGGCACTGAGCTGGACCTCCCTCTTTCCCCTGAAGCCTCTCCCCCCTAGGGATTTAATGAAGCTGGGTCCGAATGCTGTTGAGAGGCTGATGAAATGCCCAAGGTTAAAGGTCAGCCCTCCATCGGTGCTGCTAGGTTACCACAATGCCCGCCCCCAGCATTGTGTACACAACAACATGGAGCTAGAAGGGTGACCACTACCTACCAGTAACATGCCATTCAAGCCCAGCTGGCCTAGTGTCCACCAGTGTCCACCAGTCTGGGCACAGCCTCCCTGTGTCACTGTGGTTCATGAGGTTCAGGGATATGAGGGGAAGGTCAACAGAGGACACGGAAAGGGGTCCTGTGTGGACCAGGGGTGGCAATATGGGGTAACCCAGTGTGTCACTGCGCCTAGACAGGCTATGCTAAGTGAGCACCCACTGCACTGACGAGCTCAATAAAAAAAAAAAAAAAAAAAATCAGTGGGCCACGGGGCTGGAGAGCTGTTAAGAGCACTGACTGTTCTTCCGGAGGACCGGGGTTCAATTCCCAGCACCCACACATGGTGGGGATCTGAGACCCTCACACAGAAACATCCATATACATGAAAATAAATAAATAAAATAAATCAGTGGGCCAGCCTGGGATTTCAGATCCTGCGACAGCTTACAACAAGAGGCTTGTCTCAGCCGTGGCCTGGCTGTGACCTTGGGTGCATTCTGCCTCAGTGACTTCCTGTGTGGGGTGGAGACCTGCACACAGGTCAGACACAATGAGGAAGTAGAGCATTGCCAGGAGCTCCTAGGGAGTCTTCTAGAAATTATACCCTCGGAAGCCAGGGTGTGGCTCAGTTGGCAGAGAGCTCGTCTAGTGTGCTCAGACCCTGAGTCTGAGCCCCAGGACCACTTAAATCAGGTGTGATAGTGCATGCCTGTGAGCTCGGCATTCAGAGGGTTGAAGCAGGAGGGTCGGGAGTTCAAGGCCACCCTCTGCTACATAGTGAGTTTGAGGCTAGCCTGGGCAACATGAGCTCAGGGCTCAGGACAGATAAAATCATCCAATGGGGGTGGAGCTCAGGGCAAGGTCCTGGTTTGAACCCCAGCACCAAGTGTGGGAGTGGTAGAACTACTCTACGAGGGATCCTTTTGTTTTATTTCATTTTTATTCCCATGAGTATTTACCAAATCCTTACTGCGTGAGGAATACAAAGGCCTCTGCCCTCTGCCTCTGTCCTAGAGGACTCATTTGGAACCCATTTGGTACCAAGCCAAGTAGCCTACATTTGAGTCAGGTCAGGGAGAGAGAGGGGTCTCTTTCCCTGATGCAGGGAGCAGGGCAGGCAAAGCCCACTAGCCCAGCCCTGGCCTGACAGGCAGGTGGGCGCCAACTGTTTACACCTGCAAAGCCAGTGCCACTGTCAGAATCCCCCAGGGGGTGTCCAACCCCCACAGCTAGTAAGTCTAAACCTTTAAAAAGATCATTCCTAGGGGTTGGAGAGACGGCTCAGTGATTAAGAGCACTGGCCCCTCTTCCAGAGGTCCTGAGTTCAATTCCCAACACCCACATGGCAGTTAATAACTATCTCTAACCCCAATTCTAAGGGATCTGACACCAAGATATATAAAGTAAAGTTAAATAAATTTTTTTTTTTTAAAAAAAAGATTTTTTTTTAAAGATGGGTATTGTAGCCCAAGATGGCCTTAAACTCACTAAGTAGCTGAGGATGACTTTGAACTCCTGATCTTCTTGCCTCCACCTCTAAGGCACTGGGATTGCAGAGTGTACCATCATGTCTAGTTTTTGCCGTGCTGGGAATAGAACCCAGGGCTTTATGCATGTTAGGCAAGCACTCTGCTAACTCAGCTGTACTCTCTGTGCCCCAGCCCTTTAAACCGTTAAAAAATGAAGAAATCATTTCACGTTGCGACTGCTCTGGAGTGTATGGGAAGGGTGAAAGGAAGTTAGAATCCTAAGCCAGCTTGTGACCCTCGCTGCACAACCCAGCCATGTGTCTTAAGCTCTCTGAGCCTCTATTTCCTTACCTCTCTATGAACTTGGACCCTGACCCTGGACAGGCTAAACAGAATGTTGGTAAAGTGTCTGGCCCAGAGCCTAGACTCACCGAGAGCTTGCTGTCCAAGGACAAGGCAAGACCTAAGAGGGAAATGGCCTTGACAGGGGCAGACATTCCCAAGATGATTCAGAGTTGGAGAAAACAACCATAAAATTTTCTTTCTTTTTGGGGGGAAGTTGAGAGATGTGGTCTTACCATGTAGTCTTGGATGGCCTGGAACTCCCAGTGTAAACCAGGTTGGCCTTGAACTCAGAGATCTGCCTGCCTCTGCCTCTGCCTCCTGAGCTCTGGGATTAAAGGCGTGCGCCAACATGCCCAGTCCATGAAACATTCTTATAGAAAAATGTCACCTAGTTTTTTCTACGAAGTATTTAGTGCCTTTTAAAAGTGCAAATAGAGAGCCACCTGAATACGTCTGTCTGCCTGTGTCTATCTCTCATGGTTAGTTTAGAAGTATCTTGGAAGAGGAACCCTCAATTGAGGAATTGTCTCCGTCAGATCTGCCTGTGGGTATGTCGGGCATGGGCTTAATTGCTAATTGATGAGGGAAGACCCACCCCTGAGTGTGGGAGGCACCTCCTCGTATTCATCCAGATAAAAAGGGACATGGTAGAGGGAAGCTTACTTGTCTCCCTTCTGCCCGACCTTCCCTCTTGCTGCAGAGTTGATTCACACTGCGTCTGCTGATTCTTTCGCTGAGAACTGAACCAGCATTTCCAGGCTTCCCCTGTGGACTAAGGACCAGCCACTCTCCAGGACTGAGCAAGTACCGGGTTGTCAGCCTCTGGCATGTGACAGCCACTGTAGGCTACTACAGTGTGGAGACACCCGACCTCAAGGACCAAGGAACCACCATGTTCTCTGCCTCTCAGGTGTGAGACACCTGTCATTATTATTTTAATGTAACCTAATTCAATAAATTCTTTTAATATATATATTTATCCTTTTAATATATATTAATATATCAATATTAATATGTAAGTATATCCATTTTAAACTATATACATATATTTATATATATCCATCCTGTTGGTTCTGTACCTCTAGAGAACCCTGACTAATTTTATCTATCAATCATCTCATCTCTATTAATCATCTGTCACTTATCAATCTCATTTTTCCCTGTATAAGCATCATCCAGGTTAACAAGAGAATGTTCACAGAGCCCAAGGGTTACATGGTGCTCCTTCCTAACCAATACTCTCTTGCTGCCCAGGTAACCACTGCTCTCACCTCTAGCTGATTTCACAGTTTAGTTTTGCCAGTTTGTACCATCTCATTTAAACACATCTGCATGGATGGATAATAGTTTTAAGAAAATAAAAGTGTGACTATTTCCTGACTACCAGCATCTTGGAACTGGGAGTCTTCCTCCTTTTCTTCTTCCCTCACCTCTCCCCCTCCTCCCTTTTCTTCTCTCCCCTCCACGTCTTCCCCCCTGGGCACTGAACCCAGAACAATCACACATGCTAGGAAATCACTTCACCACTGAGCTACACCCTTCTTTCTCTCTAAGACACACTGCCTCTCTGTCTGACCATTCTAATTGTTTTCTGTTTTGCTTTGATTTGTGTCTACTCTTTTTCTTTCTTTTCCTGTTAACCTGTGTACATTGTATGACTTTATACAATCAGAATCATTAATAACAAAATAGGGAGAATCCAGGGAGAGTTAGTCCCAGGTGTCTAGGGTACCACAGACTCAGAATACCCATCAGGGCCCAGTTAAATTAGATTTTTGTATAAACAGATGAAAATCTTGTAGAAAAAAAGTCCTAAGTATTTTGTGATGTCAGTGCTAGAAAGGGAGGGAGAAGTCCTGATCTTCTAGAACCTTTGTTGTGGAAGTTTATTTTTAATTGTGTTTAAAATAATTGTTTTTGTGCACTGTTGGAAAAAGGGATGCATAGGCCTTAGCCTTTTGTATTGTCTGCAGATGTTGGATTTCTGTGGGGGATGTTTGATTGCTTATGATCTGCATGTGCTATCAGTAGAACATCGATAAAAACACCTGAGCTCAGATGCTCAGGGTTCCACTGACTAGTATGGTGCTGGCCAGGATGGTAGTTCCCTCTGCTGAGGTCTGGCAGGGCTTGCACTAATGAATAAGTCTCCTTGTCTTCTTTGATGAGTGACACACCAGCGAACTGCTACAAACCTTCCCTCTCTGGCCTACATTCCAACCACCCAAAATGACCTCGAAGCTTTCAGTTACCTGTCCATAGGTAACTGGATGTCCGCAGTCTGCTGGAAGATCTGGTGCAGGAAATGGTCCAGAATGATTGTCCCTTGTACCCCGAGGGCCAGCATGAAGAGGTTGAAGGCAATACTGCTCCAGCTGAGTCTCCGAAAAGATGAAAGGAAGCCGAAGCCCAAGGCTGCCATAAGGGTTAAATCCTGAAGGACTGTGAAGGGGGGAGGGGTGAGAGTTGCACAGAATGGCTGCCAGAAAGGATATCTGAGATCATTTAAGGGAAATTGGTCAAATTGCCTTTCCTCTTTGGGCCTCAACTTTCTCATCTGAATAATGGGATAATGACTACTGAGCATGCAGGGCTGAGGTGCAGGGTAGATGAGTGAAAGCTGTTGAAGGGCTTCAGGCAGGTGTGAGGGCACAGGAACCGGGGTAATGGCTATGAGGAATAAATGCTCGGCCGTGGACAAGCACAGAGCAGCGTCAGGGGTCCTGCTGGGCCGTCATTGACATTCAGTGAAGGTAGTTGCTCTGGGATTGGGGGCAGAGTTCCACCCTGGCCATGAGGCCTCAGCAGCTGAGGAGTTCAGGAGAGACAGCAGAGGGAAGGCAGAGGTAGCCTCGGAGTCCCTGCGTCAGAAGCCAGTCATCTTCATAAGAAGCAGGTAGGGCTGCAGAGATGCATCCATGGGAAAAGGTGTCGTAGAGTCATTAAACTTTTCTCAAATGCTATAAATTCTCGATGCTATAAAAAAAATGAAAAAAAGTTCTCAAATGCTATAAAGCTACAGGCACGTCTGTGCAGCAATGTGAATCGTGAACAGCTGCTGTATCTGGCAGCCAGAGCCACTGCCAGAAGGTCACCTTCTTTAGCTGCTGGGACCAGCTTCCTGGGTGCGGATTCTTGGATGCAGAAAGAATGCTAGTTTGGAGCACAAGCATTTATCCTACTCAAAGGCCTGTGGATGGAGCAATCATTGTTCAGATCTGACTTTGCCCACTGAGATCTCTGTGTTGAAAGCACCCCGATTGTATTAATGCTAACAGAGGAACTTTACAATCTCCTCCCTCAGTCTAGGCACTGTGAAGGAATACCTTGCCCAGGGGTCTTGAATTCATCTGAAAACGGGATCCATCCGGTCAGCCAGCTGAAGTCGGGGGTTGAGGCACTGTGGACGTTCTATCCATGAAGCCAAAAAAACAAGCAAACAACCAACCAAACAAACAAACAAAAAAGAAAACTCCAGATGCCAGATGCTCTGAGTTAGTCCATAAAAGAGGCTCGATTCTGCTACAGTGGCTCGGGCTTACACACCATGATTGTCTCCTGTTCCCTGAATGAACCCTCAAAGTTATTAATGTTTCCAACTACAAAAAGGTACTTGTCTCAGAAGTCTGGGGACCTGAGTTTGATCTCCTGAATCCACAGCGGAAGGAGCGAATAGACTCCTGAAAGCTGTCCTCTGACCTCCACGTGGCCACATGCGCACATTCTCACAGGCAGATGGTGAAATGATGAAAAAAAAAAGAAAAAGTTGGTGAAGAGACAGAACAGACTCCATTTTAGGCCAGAGGCTTCATCTCAAGCTTGCCTTGGGCCTGGCCCTCTCTCCCAGTTCTTAAAGGTGGGCCAGCAGGAAACACCTTCTGTGGCCTCAGGGTCTGAGAGGGAGCTGCGGATGCAGGTGAGGGCAAAAGTCACCCCCCCAGGCCTCAGCAGGAGGAGGGGGAGACTTTGATGTGGTTTCAGTTTTGAAAAATAATTAGCACATGTATTCCAGAAACTTGAGAGTTCCATGAGACTCTTTAGCTGTGTGGTTTCGATCTAGAACTCAGCCTCTCTGAGCTTCAGAGGAGCCCATGCTAAGTGTTTAATGTGCACTGACAGTCTGTGACAGTTGATCTTGACCATCAACTTGGCTAGACTGAGAGATGCCCAGGAGATCAGCAAAATGTTTCTGGACTATTAAGGATGTATCTTGGCTCTGGGCCCCTTCCTGCTGCTCCTCTCTGCCTGTTATGAGGTGAGCTCCGGAGAGCCTTCATGACGCTACATCTCACCACAGCCTGGACTCAACAGAAGCTGCCCATGAACTGGAAAGCTATCTTGATCTTTCCCCCTTTAAATTGCTCCTTTCATCATTTAGCCCCAGCAATGAAAGAAACGTCCACCCTGGGATTGCTTTACTCAAACTGTCTCCACCCCTCCAGCTGGTGATCAGAGGGATCAGAGTACCTAACCTACAGCGAGGAGGAGCTAAGCAACCTGTCTCCTGTAAACCCGGGGTTAGACCGTTGATTGGCAGGAGCCTTCGCCCCTAGCTTCCACACTGCCCTTTTATCAGTGTAACTGAACAATCCCACCCCTTCATCAGACCCCACCAGGGAATGGGATGGTGCGCAGAGAGGCTGTTCCACAGCAGACATGGAACGTTTTCCCCATGCGTGAGGCCCGCACAGATTCCCCCCACCGCACACATACCGCCTTGACAGCTGTGTGAGGTTTATTAGCAAATACACATAACCCATTGCTATCTTCTTTTCATCAGAAGGAGTTCATGTCAACAGTTTAAAATTGCCCCTAGCCACATACGTATTTCCCTACCGTAAAACAGCTCATGCCCATTTATTATTTTAAAATATTCTGCCTGTTTTGGTGGTGCAGACTGGTGGCTGAAGAGCCAGAGGAAGGAGGATCAGAAGTTTAAATCCAGCCTGGGATACACTTGGGGGCTGGAGAGATGATTTAGTGGTTAAAAGCATTTTTCTGCTTCTGCAGAGGACCTGGGTTCAGTTCCCAGGAGCCACATGGTGGCTCACAACCACCTGTAGCTGCAGTTCCAGTGGACCTGATGCTCTCTTCTGGCCTCCGAAGGCACAGCATACATATGGCACACATACATGTAGGCAAAACACTCACACACATAAAAACTATATAATAAAAAACCCCTTGTGTGGGTTTTTTTATTATGACCAAAAACAACTCCAAACCACTCTCAGGCCTTGGCGTATTAGGAAGAGGGGAGACGTTTAAGGGTAAAAAGCAATCAGATGTTGCCCACTTGTCCCTCGGCTTATGATTATGATTATGATATTGCACAAGCCCTCTACAGTGGGCTGGCTCAGAATTCCAAAGTCCCTGGATGGCAGAGTATGTTTGTCTTCAACCTTTGACCTCGTGCACGACGTTCAAAATGCCACCCAGGACAGTCGTGAAGATCACAGAGAGGCCTTCCCCAATGGCCACACCTAAGGTTCTTCCTATAGACCATTCTCTGCTACAGCTCTCTCATCCCCAGTGCGCGTGGTCAGGCCTTTCTGCGTTCAGGGAGGGAGGCCAGATGTCCCCCCATTCCCCAGTTCCACAGGGAGTCTGGGCCAGGCTGTGGGTCCTAGCCAGCTCTGCGGAGAGCTTTCAGATCATGGAGGTGGTATGCTAGACCTCATCAGATTAGCTCCACACTGGGCCCTCGGGTCTTTGAACGTGGTGGTGACGTCAGCTGTCCAGTCCCCAGCAAGTGCTCTGGACACTCCCACCTCTTCCTCTGTCTCCTTAGATAGATAGCGCTCTGTCTCCAATCACTCTCTTGCCAGCAACAAAGGAGGCAAGCCCGCAAGGATCCCAACTGTCGGTCCGGAGAACTAGTACAAAGGGCTAACTGAGGTGCTATTAGCATACCAAGGCGCAAGCTGGATGCCAGACTCGGCCCCGTGGCTCCTTCCCGCTCTTCTCAGCCTGGACCTCTCAACCTGAACCTCTCCAGCCCAGGGGCTTCCCTTCCCCCAACTTCTCTTTCCCATGTAACCCTGACATTTTTCGGCCATGTGCTTGCTTGGGTCTTCTCTTTCTCTTGGTTCTCTTCGTTTCTTTTGCCCTTCTGCCTCGCTCTTGGCGCTCTTAGTCTACTTGCTCCTCCCTGTTCTCTTCATGCTCACCATCTCCCTTCCCCCCATGGCCCGGTTCAGTCTGGACTCTTGCTGATGCTTCTGGCTGTTCTCTCCCTCACAACTACAATAAAAACAAAAAAAAACAAAAAAAAACCTCAATTATACCGTGGAGCCAAATCCTAGCTAAGAGAGTGCCAAAGAATGGCATTTCTGGTGAGACATTTTCCCACCTTCTGTGCACAGTGCGAGGTTTCCAAATGATCTCTGAGGGGATTTGGGCCAGTGTGATGAGGAAGTCCCTGTTGAAGCCTTCTCTGTCCAGGGCCTGGCATATGGAGAGGGATATTTACCATCAGTCTCCACAGGAGGAAGTCACCTGCCTCAGGGCTCCCACCTGGCTTTGTATACAAGGTGGACAGAGTTCCTTTGGTGTCAGAGGGCATTGAAAATCATTTCCATTGGAGAACACACACACCCAGTGCCTGACTTAGGCCTTCAGCGGGTGATGACACGTGGGATGCGTGGGATGCGTGAGGGAGGTGGCCAAGGATCAAGGACTGTCCTAGGTCCTGGCGCCTTAAGTGGTGGCATTCAGGAGACTGCACCATCTCTACTGATGTGAGGAAAGGTGCAGTGTGGGGTTCCTTCTCCCTACTCCGTCTTCTTGGCAATATTACAGGGTGACTCTTTGGGGCGGGGGGATGGTTCAAACTCCTTAGGAGCCAAGCAGGAAATACACATATGAAGGTACGCTGCACATTTGGAAACGAGAACTGTGGTCAACTTAAAACCACACTCCCGCCCTGGAAATCGTGCAGTTCAGCCTTTGGTTGCACACTGCTCTTGAACACAACCTGTCTGCCACTTTGCAGCAATGCTGTATGGCACAGAAGCCAGAGTTACTGCAGCTGGGAGGGGACTGGGCCACACAGCACACCTGTGGTGATCTGGGCCCTAAACTGGTACAGCGAGTGCCTTTCCGCCCGGGAGGCTGTCTCTAGCTCTGGATTTTGCCTCATCATGATAAGGATCTCAGGCAAGTCTTTTGACCTTTCTGATCCTCAGTTTCCCTCTCTGGAAGCCATAGGATTGGGCTTGATAGTTTCTGTGCACTTAGAGCTCTGAACTTTCTGAAGAAGGGGATAGGACAGGGGAGGGAGGGAGAGGGGGGGAGTTGAGCCCTAAAGGTTAGGAAAGGAGAGGATGTGGTGCAGCAAATCGTCGTTTTTTGGCTCTGTTGCCACCTGTAGCTGTGGTGCTGCTGTGGCGGCTCAGAAAGGAAGACAAGAAGGTATATTCATTGGTGCAAACCCTGAGGAACCACTGTCTTCGTCAGTGCCATATTGGACAGTGGAACCCTGCATGGCTGAGCTCAGGTGTTTTTATTGATTCAAAACTCCTCAGGTATTCTACTGATAGCACATGCAGATCATTAGCAATCAAAAAAAAAAAAACCACACAAAATCCAACACCTGCAAACAATACAAAACGCCAAGACCTAGGGAGCCCTGTTGTGAATTGGCCAGAGCTCCCTCCCTGGAGCTCTCCCATCCCCCATGCTCCTGACACTCCCCACCGCCTGGCCAGGTACCGCCCCTGTGCCTGCCCCCAGACAGGTACCTGACCTGCATCATCAGTCCCATATAATCCCGGTAAGCTTCAAGCTCCTTCTCTTTGGATCTCTCTCTCTCTCTCTCTCTCTCTCTCTCTCTCTCTCTCTGTCTCTCTTTGCCCCTCTTCCTCTCTTGTCTCTCTCCCTCTCCCCCTCTCCTCTCTCTCTTTCTTCTTCCTTCCACTCGGAAGCGGACACTTTGTGTCTCACTCCACCCCAAATAAACCTCTTGCGTGAGACCCTACTGCCTGTTGCGTGGTGGAGTGCACTTTTCTTTCAAGCCCCTCACCCAACAGTGCACAAAACAATTATTTTATCCATAACTAAAAATAAATTCTACAACAGCTGCCAATTCCAGGTATAAGGGGGCTCGTCGCCTTCTTCCAAGGCCTCACGGGGTCCTGAGGAAGGACTAGTGCCTTAGGCTGAAGACAGACTTCAGCGCAGCTGTAGCTAAAGGTTGTTTCTGGAACCTATGCAGTCCAGCTTGTTATCGATAACATCTGGCTTCAGGCGCCACCCCACCCCCCAGCCCACCCTCACCCTGGCTTCTTCCCTTTTCCTCTCCAACCTCTCAAGACTCCAGGCTCAAATTCTTCTCAGGGCTCACTCCTGCCCCTTCCCACCCCACCCCAGGGCTAGTCCCACTCAGAGGCTCCTTGCATCCCCCGTGGGCATCAGCCTCAGCCTCCCAGAGCAACCACATCAGCCAAGTCTGATAAACTAGTGGACTGCAAGGTGTTTGGAATGATAAGGAGCTAAGGACCGGGTCGGGGAGTGGCAGAGGGGGGGAGGAATTTCACTGCCTGAGTCCTGCCTTCTGAGAGGCAGGAAAGTATACCTCAGAGCACAGTGGTGAGGCAAAGGAAGCAATCCCCAGCACCTCTGACCAGACTCACTTCCAAGCCTCACAGCTGTGTGATAACCATCACTCATCTTTCCCATTTTACAGGGGGAGGAAGGCAGGTGCGGGCTGTGGCTAGCACGGGTCACACAGCTGGTAAACGATGACCAGAGATTCCAACTCCACACGCTCTTGGCTCATCCTACATGTGCAGTGTGACCTCTGAGTTTGCACGGCAGGGCTAACTAAGGCCTGATTCTATGTCCCAGCTTCCTCGTCTGTAAAATGGGTCGTGGCACCTCCTCACTGGCTCCTTCCTGCAAGGTTTGTGACGGGGCACCCACGGCTGCCACATACTAGATGTATTATGTTGGATGGCGATTCCCTCTCTGTGCCTGTGCATTTGGATAACTCCAGGTCAGCCCTTGAATTCGTCCACACAGACCTCTCCCCCTTCTGGTTCTGCCCACCCACTCTTGACCCTCCTGGTAGCCTGAGGAAACGAGGGAAGAACTCCACAGCCTTAAGGGCCATCGCACACTCCTTCCCCAGTCTCTGTTCCCTGCCATTCTATCGCCCTGACAGTCTGGGAAGGGAGAGGTTTCCCTAAGATGGAGGTTCCTGGTATGGAGAACTCATTCATCACTGTAAAACCCCTCTTGTTTTCCCATAGTCCTTTTCCCTTCCCCCGAAGTTTACAAAGCCAAGGGCCCAAGAGATAGTTCCCCAGTTTGGCAGCCCCAGAATGGGCTGTCTGTGGTAAACTGTTCCGGTGATGGCCCCCAGTGGAGCATGCCTCTGGATGTAGGCCCCTCCCACATGAGTTTGGGTAATTAGCTTTGTAAGTAGCTTTAGACCAGTGGTTCTCAACCTTCCTAAGGCTGCGACCTTTCATGTTGTGGTGACCCCCCAACCATAAAATTATTTTTGTTGCTACTTCATAACTGTAATTTTGCTACTGTTGTGAATCGTAATGTAAATATCTGACATGTAGATGATCTTAAGCTGTCCCTGTGAAAGGGTTGTTGACCATCCCCCCACCCCCGCAAGCATCCAGACCCACAGATTGAGAACTGCTGCTTTAGACTATGGAGTATCAGTAGACATTTTACAAGCACCTCCACTCTGTTCTCACTTGCTGTGGGAACACCTCTGCAGCCATGACCCGATGCTCCCAATCAGCACCAACTGCCTGCGGTGGGAAACAAACGAGGCCAGGTGGAGTCATCTTGCCCCAGTAAAACTGCTAGGTTTTGGGTAGATGAGTGAAACTGTCAGTAGAATCCTACCCAGTTGCTGAGCCACAGAAGCATGGTTGGAGGTAAATGACATGGTTGCTATTTTATTTGTTTTTGTTTTTTTAAAGATTTATTTATATATTTGCATGTACATCTGCATGCCAGAAGAGGACATCTGATCTCATTACAGATGCTTGTGAGTCACCATGTGGTTGCTAGGAATTGAACTCAGGACCTCTGGAGGAGCAGTCAGTGCTCTTAACCACTGAGCCATCTCTTGCTGTCTTAAGGCACTAAGGGTGGGTCTGATCGTTACACAGCTATAGATGACTGATCGATGCTGCTTTCCCCAAGCCTCTCACAGAGATCTCACAGTCTAGCCCAGAATGAACACATCACTGTATTTGCACCACATCTGGCCTCTGTGTTTGTGCTTACCTTAAGAACTATCACAGTGTGACAGTTTAAACGAGAACAGCCTCCACATGCTTACATGTTGGAATAATTGGTCCTCTGTAGCATGAACTACAGCCTTGTACCCTCTATTCAGGGAAAGCGAAAGGAAGGATAGAAAGAAATCTTCACGGCTTTTGCAAGCGGCCTTGATACAGAATGAGAGAAAGGTAGACATCTTCACAGCCTCTTTTAGGCTGTTCTAAGCTTGAAGAGGACTAGCTGACAGTGAGTCAGACTAGTGTCTCAGCTATCTGCAAAGTCAATCTCTCCAACCTTTGTTCTTTTAAGAATCAACACACTAACGAGGACAACCCAACCAAAAAAACCACCAACCAACACCCACCCTGGCTCTTGGGGCTTCAGACCTTCTAAACCCTAAGCCAAAAGTTCCCATAAACCCCTGAGGCACACAATCCCAGAAACAGCTACACATGCCAGAACGCCTGCACCTAACCAAATTACAGCCACCTGCATCAAGCATCCCAAATCCAAGTCATTAACCACCACACCTGGGTGGGAACGCAAACCTAATCCAAACGCCATTTTGTCTTTTTAAAGAAACGAAAAGATCAAAAAATTCTTCCAAGTGCTCCACTACAGTCCCCCACTGGTGAAACTGTTTGAGAAGGATCAGGAGGTGCGGCCATGTTGGAGGAAGTGTGTTGCCGGGTCCGGCTGGGAGGCTTCAGGAGCCTCCTGCTCCCTGGCGCTCCCTCAGCCTCCTGCTTGGGGTTTGAGACATGAGCTTTCTGCCATTCCTGTGCCTTCATCCCACCCACACGGACTCTCAGCCTCTGGAACTGCAGCCAAATCAAGTGCTTTCTTTAATAAGTTGCCTTCATCGTGGTGTTTCATCACAGTAATAGAAAGGCAACTCGTAGGCACGGCTCTGGTCCAGTCACGTGTCTGGAGCCATTTCTGGCCCTGCCTTTTTTTTGACCAAAATGCAGGTGATTTTTGTCTCCTAAATGGGTCTTGAATGGGACCCTTGCTTCTGCTCTCTCATCTCTTGCCTATTTGGCTTCACTACAGGTCATCCAAACATGGCCAGCAGAGGAAGGAACATGTACTTTGGCAGATGCCCAGGACAGTCGTTTGAGGCTGCTGGAAGAAAACTTAACACTTCCACTTTTATTTTCTATTATTTTATTTCATTTTATTTTCGAGACAGGGTTTTTGTGTGTGTGTGTGTGTGTGTGTGTGTGTGTGTGTGTGTGTGTGTTGTACTGGGTGTCCTGGAACTAGCTCTGTAGATCAGGCTAGCCCCAATCCCACACTAGTTTTATTTTTTTACCTAAACCATAAGAAATTGCAGTTTACTAGTAATAAAAGCTGATAGTCTTTATCTATCTATACATGTTAATTATTTTATATATATCTATTTATTTGTTTTGTTTTTTTCAAGATAGGGTTTTTCTGTGTAACAGCCCTGGCTGTCCTGGAACTAGTTTGGTAGACCAGGCTGTCCTCAAACTCAGAGATCTGCTTGCCTCTGCCTCCCGAGTGCTGGGATTAAAGGGGTGTTTCACCATATCAGAGTTTTTTTTTTTTTCATGTCAGTTCTTTCCATTCTTTTTAATTATTCATTTAAAAAAAAATTTTAATTTTTATTTGTGGGGGGGAAGGTGTGTGTGTAGGGGGTTTACAAGGGGGCCAGAAGAGGGCATTGGATGTTCTAGGCCTGGAGTTACAGAAGTACATGGTAGGAACTAAACTTGGGTTCTCTGGCTTTTAACAGCTGAGCCATCTCTCCAACCCTATTGATTGAATGATTGAGACAGGGCTTCTCTGTTGTGACTCTGGCTGTCCTGGAACTTATAATGTAGACCAGGCTGGCCTCAAACTCACAGAGATCCACTTGCCTCTGCCTCCCAAGTACTGGGATTAAAGGCGTGAGCTGCTACCCTCCAGCCTATATATATATATATATATATATACATATATATATATATATATATATTTTAATATCTGTTATATTACAGAACTTTTAAGAATTACATTTATTTATGTGGGACTTACAGAAGGTAGAAGTCAGCCTGCAGGCGTCGGTTTGCCTGTGTGGCTCCCACACCTACTGGTAAGGGACAAGTGGCTCAGCCCTACTGTGACAGAGCTGTGAGACACAATGGTCAGGCCCATGCAACTAGAATCAGCTTGCCCTTCTGTCCACCTGATGTGTCAATGGCTGCTAGGTGACCCTGGCCAGTGACTTAATACCCGAGTGAGTGCCCCCTTCCTCAGTGACAAATGGCGGATACAGCGCCTCCCTCACTGAGTTGTTGTGAAGGGCCAATGGCAGGCTGTTTGAACAGTGCCTGACATATACCCGGCGCTCAATAAAGACCAGCTTTCCGCTCCGTGTCTCGACACCCCACGCTGGACTCGACCCTCGACTTAGTGGAGAAATGGGAATGAACAGAGTTAAAATGAACATTGGGTTGGATTTAAAAGAACCGAATGAGAGGGAACCGGAACTGCACCAGGACCTCTGGAACACTCCTCTGCTTCCAGCTAACTGGTCAATTCGCATCACGGAGGTCCAAGCCCCCACTCAACCAGGCTCCTTGTCTCTGAGACACCCCACAAGAGGCCCGTCTGTTTATCATGACTACCCTGTCAGCCTGAGAGAGTCTTCAGACGTGTCAGGGTGTTTTGTACAGAAGCAAACACACACCACACATGTGACTTGTGTATGGTTGCTCTCATCATAGCTGGGTATAAAATAACCATCATTCTATACTCCCCTCCAGACATTATTTCTGCCTCTGGTTTCACACCTAAAGCAGGCTTTCCAGCCCCGGAGAGGAGGCAGGGAAGAGGGGAAATGAAGAACAGAAACGAGCCAGCAAGCGGGGACTGGAAAGGCAGGGCAGGGGCTCTTTCTTGCAGAGGACCAGTGTTCTGTTCCCAGCATTCCCTGTTAGGTAGCTCACAACCACAGTAACTCTCCAGTTCCCAGGGGATTTGGTGTCTCTGGACTCTGTGGGAATCTACACTCATATGCACAGAACCACACACAGACACACACACCTAATTGAAAATAATAAAAATAAATGTATTTTTAAATAAAGGAGTAAGGGAGACACCCCCCACCACACAACACAGTACAGCATGACAGTCATTGTCACAAAGGAGAGAAGGGGAGCAGAAAAATAGAATGTTGTAAATACCATTTGCACAGGGAAATGTTTTTCTTGTTTTTGTTTTTTGAGACAGGGTTTCTCTGGTAACGCTGGCTATCCTGGAACTCACTCTGTAGACCAGGCCTGGTCTCACAGATTCATTTTGCCTCTGCCTCCTGAGTGCTGGATTTAAGATGTGCACCACCACTGCCTGGCTTGCACAGGGAATTTAGGACCACAGTCCCTGCTCTGTACCCACAAATCCAGGTGGGGCTCATGGAAGAGACAAAGCCCAGGCCAATCCTAAAGCCCAGCCCACACTGCTGGCTGGTCTCTGAGCAATCAATGGTAGGGCTGGGACCCCTTTCCTTGAGACGGCTGTGGCTCCCCTGTGGCCCCAGGGAGACCCAGACCTCCCACATCCCCAGATCCCTTACCTTGATAGGTCAACATGGACTTGTGATCCATCATGGCAGAGGTGTCAGAGGAGATGAAGAAAACGAAGAGGAGAATGAAAGCCACCTGCAGCATGCAGGCCCACAGGGGCAGACACCAGCGGAGGGAGCGTGAGTACTTGGAACTCATCTTGCGTCTGTTGCTGTGCCCAGGTTCTGCCAGCACCAGGCCTCACTGGTGTGTCCCACACCCACTTGAAAGAGCGATAGCAGAGACACCCGCCAAAGGCCTTATCTCCGCTGCAAGGCTGGCTGGATTGGCCTAATGTGGAGCAGAAGGACTTGATGGGAGGGAGAGGCAATACATTTATTCAGTGTGGTCGTTCATTCAGTCCGTGTTGGCTGGGTTCCTGTTGGGAGCTCCCAGTGTGATCATTCTGTGTATTTTATTTTATTGGTCCTTTTCTGAGACAGAGTATTGCTAGGCAGCCCTGGCTAGGAACGCACTATGTAGACTAGACTGACCTTGAACTTGCAGTCATTCTCCTGCTTCTGCCTACTGAGAGTTAGGAGTACAGGCAAGTATCATTCGCTTGACATCCTTCCATCCTTTCTATGTGGTCCTTTGGTCAGAAAGGCAGGGCCTGGGGCTAGAGCTGGTGCTGGAGTTCTGTGGTGGAGCCTGAACCAGGCCCAGGGTTCAGGTCTCAGCAACTGTTCTGACAAAAGGGAAGGCATCTTGGTTTCTTTTACTGTTGCTGTGGTAAAATTCTCTGCCAAAAAAAAGCAACTTAGAGGAAAGAGGGAATTTCAGTTCACAGTTAGTGTTATAGTCTATCATGGCAGGGAAGTCAGGCCATCATGGTGGGGAAGTCGAGGCAGTTGGAGCTTGAAGCAGCCACTCACATGTGTCTGCAGTTTGAAGAGCAATGAGCGCTGGCTAGTGTTCAGCTCACTTTCTTCCCTTACGCAGTCTAGCCCTCCCACAATTAATATGTGCCTTCCCATCCAGGCGGTGGTGGCACATGCCTTTGATCCCAGCACTCGGGAGGCAGAGGCAGGCAGATCTCTGTGAGTTCGAGGCCAGCCTGGTCTGCAGAGTGAGTTCCAGGGCAGCCAGAGTTACAACAGAGAAGCCCTGTCTCGAAAAAAACAAAACAAAACAAACAAAATAAAGATATGTCTTCTCACGTCCCCGTTACATGATCAAGACAGTCCCTCACAGACAAGACTCGAGCCCAAGTGATTCTAGATTTTGTCAAGTTGACAACAACACTAACCGTCACGGAAGGGAGTGGATCAGCGTCCTGGTTTCTCAAAGTGGGAAACTGAGGCTGAGAAGTGATTTTAGATGTGTAAAACTTATCTTTAAAATTTACTCCATTGTGGGCTGGGGAGATGGCTCTGTGGGTAAAGGCACTTGCTGTGCATGTGTGAAGACCAGAGTTCAAATCCCCACCATTCACACGAAAAGCCAGACACGGGCCCCTGGGCTTGTAGTAGCACGGGGACGAAGAGCAGAGAATACCTGGGGTTTGCTGGCTGACAGCTTAGTTACGGACGGGTTCAATGCGAGACCCTGTCTCAAGGGAATAACCCAAAGAGTGACAGAACTGGAGACAGAGCTGGACCCCCGACAGCCTCCTCTGACCTCCATACATGGGCACACCACAGAGGTATGGGCACCTGCATATATTTTATGAATATACCATACATAAATTGACAGATAAAGTAAGCCTTACCCCGTAAATCAAGAGGACACCTAGGAGTCGCTTGTGAAGCGTACACTAAATGAACAGGAGAAAGCAGAACGGGGTGCTCAGCCATGCTGGGAGAGCAGATGGGAGTCACGCAGGTCCAACTGCTCAGTCACCCAGTTAACTTGCCTGCGTTTAAATGCTGGTTTCTCTGAGCACTCTAAAGCTAGGTGGAGGCGGAGAAAGGAGACTTGAAACTTGGCTCTAGGGAAACCTAGACGGGTCCCCTTCTAGCCAGCCCTAGGTCAGAGTTGTCCTTACCCCAGTCACCTCCTCACAGGGTAGCACAGGGACTTGAGATGCACTTGGGTACCGATGCACTGGAGGAGGGCCACCTGCTTGGCATCCCTAGTTCACAGCGGACCTCCCTGGGCTCTGGGAGGGTCCTCATCTTAGCTACTTACCTCATGGCTGTGACCAAGCACCCGACAAAAGCAACCTAAGGAAGGGTTTATTTTGGTTCACCCGTAGCCTAGGCTATCCTGGAACTGGCTATGTAAACTAGGCTAGACTTGAACTCACTGAGATCCTCCTGCCTCTGAGATTAAAGGCCTGTGCCGCCACCCTCAGCAAGAGCAGGGACTTTGACAGCTGTGCTGTGTCTTTATCTGTAAGTGCTGTCCCTAGTAGATGCTCAACAACAAAATGTGTGTCGAATGACTTAAAGCCACCACTTCTGTAATGCCACTCTGGGCTGAGCATTTCACAGGTTTTCGTTTACTCATCCCCCACCCCCCACCCCACCCCCAAGCCTCCAAGTACAGGGATCAGCATCACCTCTGCTTTACCGATGCGGAAACTGCTGCTAAGAGAGATGATGTCACCGCCAAAGTTGCACAGCTAGTATTAGCAGGGCTGGGCACCAACCCCATGTCTCTGACAGCAGACACGTGCTGCGAACCTTTCATTTCTGCCTCCCAAGTTACTCAACCTCTGTCTCCTTTTCTTTAAGGACCAAATAAGGTTACCTGCTCTGCCCTGCTGTCTGGTGTACCTTGTAGAAGGGAAGGTAGGTGACTGTTCTGAGACTGTGACCTCCTGTTCTCATGGTCAGGCATTCCCCAGAAGTGTGGAAACAAATGGGGGCCCAAAGTCTTCACAAGCCTTACAGGGTAAGGCTTACTTATCTGTCACTTTCTGTAAAATCAGGGTTCCATGAGAACATACCATAGTGTGGCCAGTGGTCTGGCTTGGATTTGAGATGTCCCCAAAAGGCTCATGTACTGGGGACTTGGCTGTTATTGGTGGGCATTTTGGGAAACGACTGAATCCTGGGGGTTGGGACTTTGTGATGGTCCATCTTGATTGTCAACTTGATGGGATTTAGAATCACCATGGAAACAAGCTTCTGATGTGTCTGTGAGGGAGTTTGTAGATCAGGCTAATTGAGGTGGGAGGAGGAACTTGAAATGTGGGCCGCACAGTTCTGTGGGCTGGGGTCCTGGACAGAATGGAAGGTGAGCTGAGCACCAGTGTTCATCTTTCTCTACTCCCTTCTCTTCAGGGTTTATTTATTTTATGTGTATGAGTGTTCTGCCCACATGTATATTTATGTACCACATGTGTGCCTGGTGCCCAAGGAGGTCAGAAGAGGGCATTAGATCCCCTGGAACTGGAGTGAGGGATGGTTGTGAGCCACCGTGTGTGTGCTGGGAACTGAACCCAGGTCCTCTGCAAGAGCAGTGAGTCCTGTTAACCACTGAGCACCCTGTGGCCCCTTCCTTTGCTTCTGGATTGTGAATGTGAGCAGCAGCCTGGTGGTCCTGCTGCCATGTCTTTCTGACCATATTGGACAATGAACTGTAAAGCAAAATCAACCTGTCCTCCATAGGTTGCTTTGGTCGGGTGTCCTATTACAGCAGTAGGGAAGGAAGGGACGCAAACCCAGTCAATGGATTCATCCTGTGACAGATTCGTTCTAGAATAAGTGATAAAGGGGAAGGGGGCTCTAGAAGAAAGTAGGTCAGTGGGGGCGTGTCCTTGGGGTTGTGTCTTGCAATGGTCCTTTCCTGTATTTTTTCTCTCTCTGCTTTCTGCCTGCTACAAGGTGAGCTGCCCCTGACACCTGTCACACAGTCCTGGTGTGGTGAGGCTCACCATAGCCATAGACCCAGAATCAGCAGAGCCCACAACTATGGAGTGAAAGCCTACAAACCCCAAACTGAAATAACTCTTTCCTTCGGGTTGCAATGGTTGAGGTCATTAACACTGGTAGTGACCATGAGGTGGGTAGGCAGGGCCTCCATTCTTTTTCTGGAAGATTGTCCACACTAAGGGTGTGAGCTTCCTCTAGGTATTGGGTGGGGTCATTCATTCAACACCGATGAGCTTTGGAGCCAGGCAGGCTGGATTCAAATCCTGCCTCTGTAATTTACTAGCTGTGTGACCTTGGGCAAGACAATAAATCTCTCTGTTTTCCTCTCTGTAAAGTGTCAATCTCATAAAGTTAGTGTGAAGATCAAAAGGAGGGAGGGCTGGAGGGGTGTCTCATGTTTGCCTACCATGTGTAAGGCCCTGGATTTGACCCCCAACACCGCATAAACACGGAATTATAAATAAAGCAGAAGTGTTTTATATATGTGTCCTTTCAAATGTCTTCCTAGTCACATGGATTTAGATACTTTCCCCTCATAAAAACAGAATTTTATAGCACACAGTTGGGTGCCTTGCTTTTTTCACGAACAGTCTGTCAAAGCAGTTTCCAAGTAGAAAGGTCTTTCTACAGCATTTTAGCAAGGTGACTAAGAGTCCAGGCTGTGGGAGCAAATTGCATGGGTTTGAATCCCAACTCTTTCACATACTGTGTGACCATAGTTAAGTGATGTCACCTCTCTCTGCTGCAATCTGCTAATCTACACTGTGATGTCAGTAATGATTTCCCCTTCACAACATTGTTGTGAGAATCCAGACAGCAGGATGTATACGGTACATAGAGCTTCAGTAGGAAGTGCCTGGTCTACTGGACCTCAGCAGGTGATGTTGGCCACTGAGCCTGAGAATCTAAGTCTGACACTTCAGGAACCACACGGTAGAAGGAAGAAAACAACTCCTTCATTTTGTCCTCTGACCTTCACACATACCCAATTCCAAATAAATATATTTAATTAAAAAAAATGAAAACAAACCATAAAAACAACAAAACAAACAAACGAAAAACAAAAACAAAACCGTAAGTGCTGTCTATAATCATACTCCATGCTACACAGACTTCCTGGTAGGAATGTGTGATAATCCATTAGACCAACATGCTTTATGGGATAGCTGGGCTGTTTCCAGTGTCGGTTCCTTTCCCATTTCCCGCCAGACAGGATCTCATATAACCCAGATTGGTCTCAAATTCTTTGCAGTCAGCAGGCAGTGGTGGCGTACACCTTTAACCCCAGCACTCAGCAAGCAGAGGCAGGTGGATCTCTGTGAGTTTGAGGCCAACCTGGTCTACATAGTAAGTTCTAAGATAGCCAGGGCTACAACAGAGAAACTGTCTAAAAACAAACAAACAAAAAACCAAAAAAACAAAAAACCTCTCTGATCTTTCTGCCTCTACCTCCCAAGTGCTGGGATTACAGGATTGAGCCACCATCCTCTGCCACATTATCCTTCCTGGATAGGTTCTTGGGGATAAAAGCAGGCGTGTAAGTCAGCCATTCCAGCATCTGGGCTTTGCTGGGATTCTGCCTGGCAGAAAACTCAGGACAGCTGGGCCAGTGCTACCCCTGGGATTGACAGAATGGAAGCTGCAGGGGCAGATGCTGTTACAAGAGGTGCCAAAGCCTCTTCCTTATTTGTGAAACGGAATCACTCCAGGTCTTCTCTCTGCTCAGCTGAAGCCCAAGTGCAAATCCCAGCTTCATGTCATTATAATGTGCCAAGAAAGACAGGCCTAACTTCCCATCAGGCCTTGCACCTCTCTTTTGAATTTAGACAGGTGTATTAGCTATTTCTCTAGTTGCTGTGACAACAACAACATACCCAACAAAAGCAGCCTAAGGAAGGAAGGGAGGGAGGGAGGGAAGAAGGAGGAAGGGAGGCCCGGCAGGTTACCTTGATACACAGTTTGTGGTCTGGTCCATTGCAGTGGAGACGCCATGCCATAAGGAGCTTGAGGTGGCTGGTCACATTGCACCCACAGTCAAGAAGAAGAGACGGATGGATACTAGTTGGCTCACTTTCTCCTTTCTACTTTGCCTGGGACCCCACCCCATGGCATGGTTCTGCCCACATTTAGGATGGGTCTTTCCACCTCAGTTAACCCAATCTAGAAACTTCCTCACGCGCAAGTGGTGATTGTAAATCCTATCAAGTTGGCATTCAAGATGAACCACAACAGTGGTGGTTTCTTGTAGCCCAGGTTGGCATCTAATTAGGTAGCCCAGGACTTCCATTACCTACTGCTGCAATAATAAGCATACACCAGAACACCTGTTTTATGGGGTGCTAGTGTAGAACCTGAGGCTTTGCGCACATTGGGCAAGTGCTCTACCCACTGAACTACAACTCAGCCCGCGACCTGAGAGCAAATAAATCATTTCCTTTTGTCAGTCGTCTGTAAGATGGCCACTGCTGATCCCCTCTGCTTCCAGATGGGTGGAGATGCAAGGGAGCAGAGTTCTGGGCAGAGGCTGCAGTAGGTCAGCTTCTTCTGTGCCATCTGGATCTGAAGTCTTGGGGGAAATGTGGGCACTTGGCTAGAGCCCAAGAGATTCAGTGACTGTGGGGGAGGGTACATGCGTTGGACTGGGAAGCGTACGGGAAAAACAGGGAGAAGGCAGTCCCCTTCTGCCCTGTCCCTGGGCTCCTGGCAAGAAGACCATTCTCTTGGGTTGACAAGGTGGCTCCATGGGTAAATCCACTTGCCACCATGCCCGACAACCTGGGTTCGATCACCATAACCCATGGGTGGAAGGAGAGAGCCACTCCTGTAAGTCACCCTCTCACTTCTACAAATGGGCGTGCACTGTCCCTTCCCCAAAAAATAACATGTAATAAAGAATAAGCATTCTTGTCTTCTCATCCCAGACACACAGCACCAACTTTAACCATCAGCCGTGGTGGCCGGCCCAGTGGTATGTGCCTGTTCTCTGAAGGCTGGTGCTGAGCTTACTGCTCTACTCTATGAGCCATGATGATCAGGAGCCTCAGTCTTTCTTCTGTAAAATGGAACCAACATGACTAGCCTCTAGTCTAGACACCAGGCTCGAAGGCTTCAGGGTGGACTGGCACAGAGTAAACAGGTGACTCAAGGACACTGAGTTGTCATCTGAATCAGGAGTGTCACTGGAGTTCAGAGCCCGGGCCCTGGTAACTTCAACAAGCTTGCTGGGCAACCTGTCCTCAATAAGCCAACTAGGCAGACACATTAATAGAGAAAAATCAGGAAAAAAAAAGCTTTATTTATCTGGCCACACTGAGGAAAGGGACAAAGCTATCCAGCGACTCCTACACCCTTCTGCAAGCTCAAATTCAGAGTCCTAACAAGAAGGCGAGAGCTACAGAGAGAGCCAGAGGTGTGCAGGACATAACCAGTCAGGGGTCCAGGTATGTCCCACCCATCATTGGCCCGGGATGGGGTGAGAAGTTGTAAAACTTCCTTAAAGTTCCTGCTCTGGCCGCCCCAGGCCCGAGGCTTTTCTTCTCCCAGCCTGATATTCGGGTGGGATTCCAGTTTCTGGGGCTCCGCTGTTTGAGAGGTCTGATGGCGAAAGGCAGGAAACAAGCATCCCTTTAGGACATCCTTACTCCTTCCGGGCCAGTGACAGGGTGAGACCCACACCCCCGGCCATCTGATAGCTGCCACAGCCATCGCCCCAAGAGTCTCTCCGGCTTGATTTAAGATCGCCATAGTAACTCTTGGCTACATCCTCCTACTTCTAGCAATAGGCACACTTTTTCCTGAACAATTCCAGCACCGCACAGAACGTTGGGAACCTGGTGACAGACTGGACTGTGAGCTACAGAGACCTGGAATGTGTCCCCAATGTCATGTTATAATTCCCCTGCACTGCTTACCTGTCAAATCTGCAGGGTACCACAATGCGACCCTAGCAAAGACAAGCTGAGCAGAAGGGAGCTCAGACTGGTCTCTCCCTCTGGGTTTCTGGCCATCCAAATCCAGAACCGTTTAGTCATAGGGAGGAAGGATGTTCAGGTTCGGAGTCTAGAGCCAGGACCTAAGCAAGTATTTTGTTCTCACGGATGCATTCTCGTCTTCAAGTGCCTGGACTTCTTTTGTGAACCAGTCCGCAGCTGAAGTCTTGGCTACTCCAGACATTCTGTTTCTATCCTTTCTCAATGACGGGCAAACGTGGGCAAAACTTTGAGCTCAGAGTTTCTTATCCTGGCCATCCACTACCACTTCGTCAATAGGTTAAAGTAGGAGTGAGAGATGCAAAGGAAGTGCGAAGAGCAATGGCTTGAGCTAGGCATGGCAGCGCACACCTGGAATGCCAGTACTTGGGAGGCCAAAGCAGGAGGTCACCAGTTCAGAGGCCAGCCAGAGTTATGGAGGGAGACCTTGTCTCCAAAAGGGGTCGGGGGAACAAAAGAAAACAAAGAACAGGGCTGGGTGTAGTGACTCATGCTTATAATACTCGTGCACTTTGAAGTCTGAGACAAGAGGATAGGTTGCAAGTTCAAGGCCAGCCTGGGCTACATAGTAAGACCTTGTCTCGACCCTCCTGCCCAAAACAATCAAAGAACAAAAAGAACTCAGAAAGGAGAGAGAGAGAGAGAGAGAGAGAGAGAGAGAGAGAGAGCAGAGCAGTTACAGCCTCACCAACAGCATTGCTGGCCAGCTCTGAAGTCTCATTACCTTCATTCTATACACAGACCTCAATGTGATCTGAGGCTGAGGGACTCAGTAACTTGCCCAAGCTAGTAAGTGGCCAAGCTGGAATTTCAACCTCATTCAGTCTTAACCAGCAGGAATCCTTGCCACCTTTTCAAAACTGCATCTCCACAGGGTATGGTTCTGATCCCCAAGGATTTTCCTGCGTGGGTGGACACACAAGCTTCACCCCAGATACTTTAATTCGCTGTCTGAGATGCTCTGGGTGGGAGAACAAGGGGAAGAAGGGAGACTAAGTTGTAGCTGGTTAAAATAATGCGCGCACATAAACCAGTCTGGGCACAGGTCTTTAACCCCAGCACTCCCTGAGGCAGAGGCAGGTGGATCTCTGTGAGTTCAAGGCCAGGTTGGTCTACAAAGCAAGTTCCAGGACTACTAGGGTTGTTACACAGAGAAACCCTTGTCTTGAAAAACAAACAAGCAAAATACACACACACACACACACACACACACACACACACAAAACAGATCAGATAAAGCTGGCTCGAGGCCTGAAAGAGAAGAGTAACTTTTCATGGTTAAACTCTGGGTGCTATCAACAATGGGATTTCCTTTACAGGTACTGGAGAATCTTTGAAGGCACTGGTAGGAACTTGAGAGCTTTGGAGTAGTGTTGACTGAAAGGGCTGACCGAAGGGCCAGGATAGGTGCGCTGTAGTCCCAGGGCAAAACAAAATTGGCATCTAGTTACTGAAAATATAAAAGGAAAAACGTGCGGGACAACTAAGGGCTCCACTGTTACTGAGGGGTTAAGGGAGAGTCATGAGACTCACTAGTGCTTTGCCCCCTATGGTTACTCCTCTACACTGCCTCAGTTTTCTTAGCTGTTTTTAATTTTTGTTCGTTTAATTTTATGTTTTTGGTTTTTCGAGACAGAGTTTCTCTGTGTAGCACTGGCTGTCCTGGCACTAGCTCTGTAGACCAGGCTGGTCTCGAACTCAGAGATCCACCCAGCTCTGCAGCCGTGCTCCACCACGCCCAGCTCTCCTTTTTTTTCTCCCTTAAATATTTATTTAGTGAGTGTGTTTGTGGGCGCGCGTGTGGAGGTCAGACGGCAACTTGCAGGAGTCAGTTCTCTCGGTCCACCACGTGGGTTCCGGGGATCGAACCGGTCATCAGGCTTGGCAGCAAACGCCTCTACTGAAAGAGCAAACAGGGTGGACGTACAGCGTAGCGGAACGGCTCAGTCTCCGAGGCCGAGCTGCCGGCGCTGAACGCTTAACATGCGCGGACTTGAGGACGTGGAGCCCGGCCACGCCGCCGCACACGCCCCCGGCAGCCCCACGCGACGTCGCGCGCAGCCGAAGCCCCGCCCCTCATGACGCAACCCGAGGGGGCGGACCCGCACAGGTCCCGCCCCACCCCCTTCGATTGGTCGGCGCGCTGTCACCACGTCGCGGGAAGCAGGCAGGGTGTGTGTGCGTGTGTATGAGTGTGGGGTTTGCTTTGTCATTCGTACCCCGGCTGACGCGGCCCGTATGGCCGCACGCTCGGGCGTCTGCAGAAGGGGCCGCGGCGCCGCTCCCGGACGCCGTCTTACATAAGGACGCGGCTGACTGAAGCACATGTCAGCGCAAGGTCCCCACACGCAGCACACCACGCCGTTCGGTTCTTACACGCCGGGCGGGAGCCTGCGGCGCCGCATCACACGGTGTGCTCCGGCGTGGGCCTTCCCACAGCGAGACGCAGCCCAATAACCGCGAAGCGCACCTTCGCAACAAGGCATAATATAGGATGTTATATTTATAGGGCCTATTTATAAGCCTCTATTTAACTCTTTTCTGATAGGCCCAGCCACGCGTCTAGGCCCTATCCTGATTGGTGGACCCTTCTGTCCTTCAAAGGGGCGGGCTCAAGAGCCCGTGTTGCCTCAGCGGGCTTTGGGATTGGCCGTGCGCGGAGCGGCGGAGCCTTCGATTGGTCCCGTGGGCCGTCCGTCGGGGTAGAGAAGGCGGGGCGGGCGGCTGGCTGGTGCGGGGCGGGCGGGCCCCGGAATTGTCATTTCTTTGTTTCCGAAGGCGGAGGAGGCTCGGCGCCCCCCTCCCGGCCCCCCTCCCCCCCGGTGCTGGCTCCATGTCTGTGTGACCGGCCGCAGGGGTAGAATACAGGCCCGACGCGGGGCGGGCGGGCGGCGGCGGCTAAGGTGAGAGGCGGCGGCGGCGGCGCGGCGCGGACACCGGCCCCCCAGCGGGAGGATGAAGCGGCGGAACGCCGACTGCAGTAAGCTCCGCCGCCCCCTGAAGCGGAACCGGATCACCGAGGGTATCTACGGCAGGTGAGTGGTGTCTCCCGGCGTGGGCCAGCGGGTCCCGGGCGCCGCTCCGGAGGGGCCCGGCCCCGTTATGTAACCCCCGACTAGGCCGCATGCCCGCGCCGGGGGCTCTCCTGAGGCGCGCCGCCCGCGGAGCGCCCGGCCAGCCCGCCGAGGGTCCGCCCCGGGCCGCGGGGTGTGGCGAGGGCCGGGCGGAGGGCGCGGCGGGCGCGGGCGGGAGCCGCGGGGCCGCCGTTGGCCGTGGTGTGCCGGGGGGAGGGGCGGCACCCCCGCGGCCTGGAGCCCAGAAGCCCGGGGGTCCCCAGCAGGCTGCGCGCCCTTCCCCCGACGGAGCTCGGGTCACGCTGGGCTCGGGGGTTGGCCGCCCGAGTCTGAGGCTCGTGGACCTGTGCGAGGGGGCGAGCGAGGCGGCCAAAGTTGGGAGCTGCCGGGGGCTCGGACCCTCGGGCTCGGGGCGGGGCCACGCCGGCTACTCTTCCGCCCCTTGCTGCCCTCACGGGATCCCCACCTTGGCTTGGAGCGCCGAGGCAGATTACCCCCCGAATCGTGCCGGTGCCTCCGCTCCAGACCCAGTCTGCTCTTAGCTCTTCAACAAACATTATTTTGACAATTGCAAGCAGATACATTGCTCCGAACCTTCAGCAGGAATTCTCCCCCAACTCAGGTTTGTTTTTTTGTTTTGTTTTGTTTTTTAAATCCCTGCTTCTTGAAGGAAAGTAGTTTCCCTTTAAATAGAAGTTGAATCCACTCCTCCTGGAGAGAAGGACTGCAGGTTCATGGGGCAGCTCGGTGACTGTCAAGGCTTCCCCAAGCCCAATTTGCGTGTGGCGGTTATTTTCTGGGAATGCCTCCGGAAGAGCCGATTTCACTGGAGAAGTAATTAGTTTATAAAAGAGAATGCTCAGCATGTGGCTATAGGCTTAATTGAGTCCTCATGGCGCCTTACAGTTTAGTTCTTACTGTGAGTCTTGGAGAAATACAGGAGATAGTTGATGACAACCAAGTTGTAGCATAACTGTACACCTTGCACATGTGGTTGTTTACACGTGTGAAGTGGATGCCCTCCACAGGCAGGTGACCCACCTAAACATGAAGGATTCTAAAAGTTTAGAAGTATTACGTTAAAAAGCCCTTGGGTAGATCCTCATGTAAGGAGCCATTGATCTTAGAACCATTCATTTAGCAAACATAAATGCTATTTGCTAAACGGTATTGGAGTCAGTCAGACACAGCTGTTAGTAAAACTGATGAACACGGTTGCTGAATCAGATGTGACAATAAGTAAAACTGAAAAAGCAAAACCAACATTTCTGGCAGATTGAATGGGTGGAGGCAAGTCTGCGTACTATGAATTCTTGAATGAAGGAACGATTTTTTTCCTTAGCCATTGAAAAAAGATTAGAAGAACTGGTTAATAGCAGCACAAGACTAGAAAATGTGTGTTCAACTAAGTTGGTAGGTTAGGACGACTGTGGCGTTTGAGTTTCTATTTCCAGTCACATAAGATGATGCCCCTCATAACAAGATTGGGAACTCTGTGCTGTTCTGTGTTTTCTGGTATTTTGTAGCTTTTTTTCCTGGTTTATGACTTTCACCTTAGCAGCCACACTGAGTTGAAGTGGAATTCCTCTTTTAATGGCGATCTATTGTTTTGCTAATAGATTTTAAGACTTGGCATTTCCTTACCCTAAAGGTTTAGTAGTAAATACACTGGCAGTCATTCAGTTTCATATGTAAAATTTCAAAAAACCAAATGGTGCTTCAGCTACCATCTGTCTGCTCTCTGTTGGGCATTCTTTGTTAAAAGTCAATAAAGGAACCTAAATTTACTTCTACCTGTCCTTCCTGTTTGAGGCAAGCAACTATTCAGTTTCCGTATCTGTTTCTCAGTGTTATGGAGTATTGCAGTGGAAAAGTCATATAGTGTGTTTTTCCCCCTCTCATTTTGTTTTTAAGGACCTATTGGAAAACTTCCAGTTACTTAAGAAAAAAGAATGAGTGGGCTAGCTATGAATTAGGACATTTGAGGATTCATGAATATCAAATTTCTGTTGATCATCAAATCGAAGTCTGTATTCAATTTTGTTTCATGCCTGTTTTGTTTCTGAACATCTGGCCAATTTAGTCTCATTAAAAGAGCCCTTCCCCAAGGGCTGTGTTGACAGTTTTGATGACCACTGTCTACTGTTTCATAGCCTAACCTTTCATGGAGTACTGTGCTCATGTTCTCAGTCTGCTGGGCTCTCTTGAGCCCTGGCATGTGTGAGGAAGCACCTGAGGTGGAAGGCACTGGACTTCAGCCTGCCAGAGACCCTGGGCTAGACTCAGAGTCCCAGCCATGATGCTTTGGACCTGCAGAACATTCACTGCTTTGAAGCCCAAGTCTCCCATCTGTTAAATGAGCTTTGAAAACTTATATATATATATATATATATATATATATATATATATATATATATATATATATACACACACACACACACACACACACACACACACACACACACACAGTTTGTGGGACTCCTTATAAATTCCAATGTATTATTCAGACACTATTTACCATATTATTGCCATTACAGTTAATTTGTAGCTTATTCTTTCAGAAGTCAAGAAAGGCCATTAGATTTGAACCCCCCAAAAAAAGCAAAGGTTGAATAGTCAAAACAAGGGCCACTTGCTGCTTGGCCTTGATTTTAAAAATCCTGATGCTTTTAATCATAGGCATCTATTACTGAGGTGATTGTCAGATGAGAGCATTTGTTGTCAGTTTCATAGCTCTGTTGGAATTGTTCGAGGGGCCAAGATGCTAGGAATATTAATTTGAGATATTAATACTGCATGTATATATGTGTGTGTGTGTGTATTTATACCCACCCAACCTCTAAAGATCCAAACATTCTCTGATGTTATTCCAGTCAAGTTAGTAGTCAGGAATAAGAGGCAGGAAACAGGCCTGGTGTTTTTATTATTATTATTTCTAAGAGCTGACATTAAGTGTAATTTAAAAAAACCAATCTGACCCACCACAGAACCTAACACAGTAGGCAATCGCTATTCAGATGTTGAGTGAATAGATAAATACATAAACATAAGCTAATATATTCCTTCCATTCAAAACCTATATTGTGTGTGGAGCTGTGGAAGCTACAGGATAAGACATCTTCAGGAATTATAGTCTAGTAGGTCATAGTAAGACTCTCTTAAATTTGTACAGTGGCTTAGAGGTTTCAAAGAACCTCTGTTCAAGTAAAAACATTTCTGTTGGACCAGATTTTAACATTCTGCTTTAGTTGTTCACCTGACATATTAGCAGCTGTATTTTCTCCTTGTGCTGTTTTGTGAAATACAGTTGTCCCTAAGAGAGAGAATGCTTTCTAATTTAAATGAGGTAGACTTGAAAATTACGGAAGCAAGTTATTAATAATGAAAATTCTCTTTAATTATTACACATGGAAGTCCTTGGACTTCCTGGCTGTGAGAGCCTCTTCAAAGCTGCCCTCTTACCAGTCAGTACCGTAGGATTGCTGCTAAGCATCTCAATAGCAGGTGGTAAGGTGGGCTGACTGTTGTGTGGAGTCTAAGCCTCTAGGGGTTCTGTGTAGTTCTCCCATCTCTCCCCCTAACCCCTACTCCTTCCTTCTTTAAAAGAGGAAGATATGGAGGTAAAAATGCGTTAATTATA
Organism: Cricetomys ansorgei; assembly: GCA_026225945.1. Lineage (NCBI taxonomy): Eukaryota > Metazoa > Chordata > Mammalia > Rodentia > Nesomyidae > Cricetomys > Cricetomys ansorgei. The sequence continues at coordinate 3,169,355 of JAMJFZ010004114.1, forward strand.
AGATGTAGACAGAAACATATGTATTAAAGTATATTTCAAATTTCTATATTTAAAATAATTACTTGAAAGATAAAGTAAATAAGAATCTTAGTTAAGTTATGCATTTCCAGCTTCAGGAAACAGTTTTCTGACTCTGTTGCTGTGACTGAAGGTAGCACCTCTTCATTGTGAACTTATGAGAGACACTTCCTGTGCAGGGCTCCACTTGACAAGATGCCTGAAGCTTACAGTTCCGTACTGGACCTGGCGGCATAGGGACTCATGTCTGCCCCAGTTCCGTGAGAAGAGTCCTCTGGTCTTCCAGGCTCCTCCAGAGTCACTCCTTAGAAACCATCAAACCTTGCACCCTCCTCTTCTTTGCAGCTTCCTTTCCAGACCCTTGTCTAAACTGAGCTGTCTCCCGAGGTTTCACTCAGTTGTTCCTGCCTCCTTAATGATGTTTTCTAAACCTGGTTTTAGATTCCTTTGGGCTATGCTTATTGAAGTCACTGGAGGCTGGCTGCCTTGATGGTACATGTGTTCTGCAACTGGAGCTCCTGATTCCAGTGTCGCAATCTCACAGCCTGAAAGCATTTCTGTAATTGTGGCAGGCATTGACTTCAACAGACTGGACCTGACGTGAAAGACCTAGATATAGGCTTTGTATGCATTAGAGGACTGTGGGAAGGGGCGAGTATAATGAATAAGTTGGAATATTCAACTAACCCCTTAGGTTTGTTATTTCTATTAACTAGAATTAAACAGTTTGTCACACTGGAGTGTTTGTGTTTAATTTTTGCCTGTGGTATACTCCCTTAAAAAAAATTTTTTTCCTCTGACTTCTATTATGATTCTTACTGTCTAAGTAGTTTTAGTAGATTAGTTTTATTAGGTGTTTTGAAAAGCCTTTCAAGGAACTGGAGAGATGGCTCAATGGCTAAGAACATTTGGCTACTCTTGGCAGAGGACCTGACCTTGATTGTCAGCACCCAAATGGTGGCTCACAACCATTTGTTAACTCCAGTGCCAGGGATCCAATGCCCACTTCTGGCCTCTGTGACACCAGGCACACATGTGGGTGCACAGACATAAATGCAGGCAAGATGCCCACACACAAAACGAAATAATAAAAATAAAAATAGTAACAAAAAAAATCCTTTCAGATTGTTGCTGCTGGGTTGAAGAGCGGAGAAGAGAATGGAATCCACTTCAGGTTATTCGCAGATTTTGGAGGAAAGTACTTTTATTTTTATTTTTTAAAGGGAATATACCACAAGCAAAAATTAAACACAATACTCCAGTGTAACAAATTGTTTAGTTGTAATTAATAGAAGTAACAAACCTATGGGTTTGCCTGAACACTTCAATTTATTTATATTCATGATGTCTTCCCTGTGTAGGAGCTGCACCCCTTTGTCTCAGTGTTGATGTCTCGGGCCTCCTTGAGTCCCCAGCCTTGGAGGTTGATTTAGCTGTGGGGCTTAAGAACATGATGCTTTCTCATTCCTGCTGCACACCCTGTCTTCTATGGACTCATTTGGGTGTTTATGAACTCTTAAATTGCCAGAGGCTCTTTCTAGGACTGTTTCTTCAGATTTGCTGTGCGTGCGTGTGTGCACACGTGTGGTCATGTGTGGGGTGTGTGTTTATTTTCTAGACTGCTAGCATCTTGTATGGAGTCTAGAGGATCAGCTAAAAAATCTCAAACACAGGACTAGCAAGATGGGTTCGGAAGGTACAAGTGCCCATCACCAAACCCCACAAACCTGAGTTTAGGCTCTGGAACTCACCTTGTGGAAGGAGAAAACTGAATCCACAAGTTGTCTTCTGACCTCCACACATGCATCATGTACATGTGTTTGCATACAAAAGATAAAAACAATAAAACAACCAAAAAACCCCCCAAATACCAAAGCCCCAAATCCCACAAACCTAGTTAGGTGAAATACTACAATTGAACTACTTTTTTGTCATAGAGTGTGGTGTTTTCACATGCACCGATTGTTCTCCAGCTCTACTCAGTTTGGGTGTAATTATTTTTCTTGGACAGTTTTCAGGAGTTGGGTTTTGAAGAAAAAGTTGGCTGTGCAACAAGCCCAAGTGAGGTGGTGTGCACAGGCAGGAGCACGTGCCCTTGCTATACTTTCCCCCAGGATGTCTTCAAACTTCAGGGTCTAGTTCCTCACGACCTCACCATGACGTGTGTGTGTCCTGGCAGTGGAAACTAAGACAAACTTAAGAACTTTTAGGATGTATTTTTGAGGCTTTATATCTTCAACGCTGACAATCACCATAACTGGCATCAGCTGGGTCTCAGTTCGTCAGACTTCTTGGGCACCTTATCCTACCCAGGTCTTTCCATAGCTTTGCCTTTATTCTTTTGTAGTTTCTTTAGCTACTGCCCTTAAGTACAGTGTGCTCATGTTGAGTAATAGGATTATAAAATCAGAAGCAATTTACCCCTCACTGCTCTTTCTCCTCTTTTTTTTCTTTCTCAGAGATTTTGCATATAGTGAATTGAAGTGGAGAAACTCAACCATCCGAGATTGGTTTGTGTCACTAATGCAGTTGAGCACAGGGGAGGTGGCTGGAAATAGCCTTGCTGTGTCTCTAGATGTATTACTGCTTTGCTCACTTTCAAAACACCTTTAAAAACCAAGTACTCAGTACTAAAGTCAGTGCTTGACCTGTCCTACAGGGAGAATACTTGCACACTAGATGGAATGAATGCCATGGATATGGTCAGGGCAAGAATTTCTGACTCAAGTTGGAGAGATGGCTCCATGGTTAAAAGCACGGACTGGTCTTGCCCAGGACCTCTGCTGCACAGAACCCACATGGTGGCTCAAAACCATCAGTTACTCTAGTTCCAAGGGATCCGATGCCCTCTTCTGGTCTCTGTAAGTAGGGATGCAAATGGTACATAGACACACATGCAGACAAAATATCCGTATACAGAAAATATAAAATAAATCTTTTAAAAAATGATTTCTGTCTCAAGTGAGAGAAATTGACAAGTTTTTCTCACATATGAACTGTTTCTGTCCTAAGCTTAGCAAGGTGCTGCTTGTAGTTTATTGTTCATCTGATTTTATTAAAAAAGAGGGTCTGTCTTTAAAATTTATGTGTTTGTGTGTTTTGCCTGCATACCTGCATGTGTATCACATGTGTGCAAAAAAAAAGATATTATAGAAATTCAACCTTTTGTGACATAGTTATTTTATGTAAAGAACCTTTTATTTCAGTTATTTTCTGCAATTTTGTAGTGTGTTTACAAATTAACTTGGAAACTGGAAATTTATGAAGATCTGAGTTTTTATTCTTTGATTAAAAGAAAGGTTGGTTCTAGCTGGGCTACACAGAGAAACCCTGTCCTGAAAAACCAAAACAAACAAACAAAACAAAAAAACTTGGTTCTCTTAAAACATTTTTTTAAATTGGATTTATTTGCTTCACCTGTGAATGTTTTGCCTGCATATACGTATGCGCACCATATGCATGCTTGGTGCCTGCAGAGGTCAGAAAAGGCATCGAATCTCCTAGAACTGCAGTTACAGACAGTTGGGAACCACTGTGTGTCCTGGGAACTGGACCCAGGTCCTCTGCAGGAGCAGCCAGTGCTCTAACCACTGAGCATCTCTCCAGCCCACATGCTCACATCTTTGTGTAGACATTTCTGGTGTTCTTTTAGCCACAGCCATGCGGAATGGAGAGCTTTCTGTTTTCTCTGCTCTTTCAGTGGTGCCCTACGCTGTTAGTTCTCTTCCTGTTTCTCGGGTTTCTTTCCTGTAAAACACCAGTGATTGTCCTGCCTACTTCACAGTCAGGGGAAATGAGATAATTAATATGCGCACGCTTAGAAAGCTTACAATTGTGTAATGTAAGGTGTGATTGAGTAGATCACTTACTTACAAGTGGATTCTCATGCTTACACAGTGTCAACACGATTGTTTTAAAATTACTTAAAACTTGTTCAGTGTGTGTGTGCTGCCTGCTCGAGGATGGTTTTTAAGAGGCTGTGCGTTGTCTTCTCATATCTTGCTTTTCTTTTTATCTCCGCCTCCATGTATTCCACATTGTTAAACCCATACGGCTAAAAGTGTTTTGGGAGTGGTGATACTATTCAGCGGGTGGAAGCAATTGTGCAAACTTGAGGATCTGCGTTCAAGTCCCCACTACTTGCGTAAAGAGCCAGGTGTGGCCACAGTGGTCTTGTAACTCTAGTACAGGAGGATCACTGGGGCTTACTGGCTGCTGTGGGTTCAGTGAGAGACTCTGTCTCAAGATAGTAAGGCAGAGAGCTAGAGCAGCACATCCAGTGTCCTCTGGCTTCCATGTGTGCGTAGGAACTCACTCATGTGCAGCATACATCGTGTGCAAGTGTGTGCATGCGCACACGCAAACACACACACAGTGTTTGAAGCAGAAATTCTAGAATTTCCAAAACCTCCATTTGCATTACGTTACAGTATCTGTTCTTGATAGCTTTATAAAACTATTATACCCTCAAATTTATAAACATTTATTTTAGTGATTTTCATTTTAGACACTTGTGGTTTTATAAGAATGGCCTCATAAGCTGTGCAGTGGTACACTCCTTTTGTCACAGTACTCAGGAGGCAGAGGCTGGCAGATCTCTGTGAGTTCGAGGCCAGCCTGATCTACAGAGTGAGTTCCAGGACAGCTAGAGTTACAACAGAGAAACCCTGTCTTGAAAAACCAAAAAAAAAAAAAAGGCCTCATAGGCGCAATCTTTCCCTCTCTTTTCTTTTTCTCCTTCCTTCCTTCCTTTTCTTTTTCTTTCTTATTGAGACAGGGCTTCACTATGTAGTTCTGGCTGCTTCACCTTGAACTCACAGAGCTCTGTCTACTTGTGTCTGCCTCTTAAAGGCATGTGGCCCCACTCCCTGCAGGGGTGCTCTTTTGAGGAGGAGGTGTGATGATTATGCTTTATGCTGGAGAAATGAAGAGATATAGAAGTGCTTTGAGTAGTTTACTTAGCTAGAAAGAATTATGAGAAATGGGAACTCTAACTCTGGACAGCCTCAGTGTTCCTTGGTGCAAGGAAGCTGGTCAGCAGACAGTCTCTTCTGAGAGATCATGACCATCTCTTGTCTCAGTTCATTTTTTTTTTTTTTTTTTTTTTGGGTGAGTGGGTGGGTGGGTTGGGTTTTCTCTTTGAAACAGGATCTAGCTAAGTCTCCTGAATTATTTCCTTTTTATGAATCCACCAGGTTGGGATGAAACTTGTCATCCTCCTACCTCAGTCTCCAAGTAATGATGGGCTTAGAGATATATGGTCCATACCTAGCTTTCTGTGTGTGTGTCTCTGTGTCGGTGTCTGTCAATCTGTCTGTGTAACTGAATACTTGAGATTGTATTTTAAAATGCGTTTCTGAACCTGGGGATGTTGCTCAGTTGGTAGAGTGCTTGTCTTGCATTCAGGAAGCCCCACTAGGCTTGATCCTTAGCACTGCATAAGCTAGGCTCAGTGGTGCATGCCTGCCATCCCTAAGTCTAAGACTTAGATTCTAAGTCTTAGAAGGTAGAAGCAGGAGAATCAGAAGTCAGGGTCATCCTCAAATACATGGGAAGTTCTAGGCCAGCCTTGGCTAGAGATCCCATCTCAATGTATAAATGAATACTATATGAATAAATGTGTACTTTTGCTCTCTCTCTCTCTCTCTCCTCAGCTGTCTCTCTCTCTCTCTTTTGTGGTTTTTTTGAGACAGGGTTTCTCTGTAGAGCCCTGGCTGTCCTGCAACTTGTTCTGTAGACCAACCTCTCTGCCTCCCAATGCCCAAACTAAATAAATAAATAAATAAATAAGTAAGTAAGTAAGTATACAAATATAAATGTATAATTATTTAAGTTTCTGGAGACTAAGTGGTCCATGGGTACGAGACCAAAAGACATCTGGTTGGCATCTAGTAAGGACCTTCTGGCTGCATTATAATGTGATGGAGCTCATTGCGTGGCAAAACAGAGCAAGGCTGTTTCACCTTAGGTGTCTCCTCCTCTTTCTTTGAGATATTAGGTTTCTTTATATTTTCCAGGTTGGCTTTGAACTTGTAAGTTCCTGCCTTGACTTTCTGAGCATCTAGGATTATGGGGATGTGCTGCTGTGCCTGACTGCTGCTGCTGCTCCTTTGTTAAAGATTTATTTTAATTATTATAATCTGTGTGTCTGGGCAAGTGAGTGCAGACGTCCATGGGAGCCAGAAGAGGTCGTCAGAGCTAGAGTTATAGGTAGCTTCGAACCCAGTGGTGTGTGGACCGGGAATGAATTCCTGTCCTCTGCTAGAGCAGCAAGTGCTCTTGACTGCTGAGCCTTCTCTACAGCCTCCTTTTCAAGTATGAAGCCATAAGCCCTCATGAAGGCCTCACTGTGATGGCTTTATCTAATCCTAGCTACCTTTCTAAGGCCTTACTCAACTACCATCCTTACACGAATTTAAGGATGAAGTTTCAACCTGAGTTTCGGAGGAGACCTCTAATTAAACCATACCATGCTGCCAGTGCTTCTCAAATGTTACATATGCACAGGCCTAGGGAGCTGGTTCAAATAAAGGTTTAAGATTAAATAGGTCTAGACTGGACTCTGAAATTCTGCTTTTCCAAAACATGTACATACAAAACTGATACTACTGAGCTGTAGACTGTACTCTGAGTAGTAAGACTACAATTACAATTGGCCAGTGTGAGACTTCAGCAAATCAGATAAAGGGGTTAGACACATATTCTAGAAGTGCTGCATAACAGAGAAGACAAAGGGGTTTGGTAGGAAGTATGCCACCTACTGAAATGAAAGGTGATTCATAGTTGCCATTATGAAAGGACAAGGAAGCCTGGATTGGGACCGATGGCTACCAGCAAAGCATTAGTCTGCCTAGGAAAAAGGTCAGAGAGTGAAGATGGACGGCTAGCCCGTGGTGATTGTGTACTCCAGACAAGCGGCGGTGATAGTAGAGAGGCGCCCTGTGTCTAAAAGGAAGAATGTTCATTCCTTCTCATTAATTGTAGATGATGACTCTGTAGATGGAGAGTATTGCTAGATGAATTCAAGTAAAACGTGGCTGTAAATGACACGGATGGGATTAGAGTGAGGGGAAAAACTTGTAGCTAGGATCTATTTTCAAATATTTGCCATGATTAAGCCAAGTAATAGCATATGTTTTTTCTTAATTTCATTGGCAACTTTAATAGACACATACAGGCTATCAAAAATGTTTTAATTTTAGAAAATACCATTTTTGAAGTTCTAAATTTTATTCACCATGTTTTATAATTATTAGCCAGTAAGTCTTGATCAGAAAATCAAGATATCATCAAGTTAGCCATAAGTCATGTTATGAGCCATGTATATAAAAATATATTCAGTCATATTTTCTTCATGGTTGAAAAGAAATGTTTTTTGAAATACACTTGGGATAGCATCTCTTTTAGTTTACCAAAAATCTCAGGACCTTCAGAATACAGGAGGACAGGGACTAGTTAGTAAGACTGCTTCTCGGCTGTCTGTGAAGGATAAGTGGTCATGTGACGCTGAGGCTGAGTGCAGCTGACCTGGGCGGCTCTTGTAAATCAAGGGCTGAAGCACCTCAGTAGAATTCAGGACTGAGTCTGGAGAAAATTAGCTTTGTTAATTAGCTTGTCTTTCAATTTGAAGGGAGATCTATCAGAAAAGGGAGCCTGAGGAAAAGCTAGGATGTTGCGTGTTGAATGTGTTTACCATTCAGCTTTACTTAGATGTCTTTACTAAAGTGAGATTTGGCAACGAGTGATTGTCCAGGGATATCAAAGGTCTGAAAATGGGGACCCCCCACCTAGCTGGAAGTTGCAGAATTGAAAAAGAATATCATCAATAAAGACCATTTTTGTGCTGCCTTATGTTTAAATGATTAGTATATCACAAGTTATTCAGCAGGCTGCTGTCCTGTGGACAGTGCTGTCCTGCTGTTGAACTAGAGTGTTGCCAACAAAACTGGGACTCTGCCATGTCTTGGGTGCTTTTTGGACACAGAGCTTTTTCCACCTGGGAATAATGACTACACACATTCAGCCACATTGCAGGGAAAGCTCTACAGATTACTCTATGAGGCTGGGGATGTAGCTCAGTTATTAAGAGTGTTTGCCTCCCATAAGCCCTGACTTAGGTCTCCAGCACCCTATACACTGAATGTGGTAGTGCACACCTCGGAGGCAGAGAACGATCAGAAGTTCAGGGTTGACCAGGCTGTGGCAGCGCATGCTTTTAATCTCAGCATTCAGAAGGCAGAAGCAGGTGGATCTCTGAGTCTTGTCAGACAAGGCCAGCCTGGTCTACAGAGTGAGTTCCAGGACAGACTAGAGTTACAACAGAGAAACACTGTCTGGAAAAAAAAAAAAAGTAGTAGTTCAGGGTCACCTTTGGCTACATAGTCAGTTTGAGGCCAGCCTTGGATATATGAGTGCATAAGACTGTCTCAACAAACAATCAAAACAAAAATAGGCCTAAAAAGGTGTCTCTGTGTCTAAGAGTGTGTACTCTCTTCTTCCAGAGACCCGAGTTTGGTTCTCAGAACCTACTTTGAGCAGCTCACAATGCCTGTATCTCTAGCTCCAGGGAATCTCAATTCCTTCTTTTGCTATCCTCAGACTTTGTGTTTACATGTACATACCTGCACTCAAAACACAGGTATATACACATAGTTAAAAAGAAAACAAGAAAAAATGTTCCTACATTGAAAGACATGGAGAGGTGGGATCCAGAATTCAGTGTTGGTTTGAATTAACCATTTAACAGACGTCTCAATAAGAAGTATGGAGGTGAGAGTAGGCCAACTCAGCACCCTATGTAAGTCTGTGGAGACAGATATGTGTTTCTCTTGGGCGACACCTAGATGGAGTGTCTGGGTCACAGGGCTGGTGCATATTTAAGGAACTGGAAGTCATTGAATGTATGCTTACCAGTTCATATAATACAGAAATTAATTTTCATGCCTATTTTTGTGTGTGTGATAGCTGCTGGGGATGGACCCCAAAGCCTTCCGCATGCTAGACAAGTGCTTTGCCACTGAGCTATACCTCCACCCCTCCCACTAGCCCTATAACTTTTTAAATGCCTTTTAAAACACATCCAAAATCTGGCTTTCAGTACCTAGTTCTGGACCACAGGAATTTTTCTTTTAGTTTTGTAGTTGTTTATGATTCTAAATATGCAGGACTCAGTTGTTCTTTTTACTAAAATGTGCATTGCTCTCCACAGTTAGTTGTGGGTTTAAGGAGCTTGTGGCTGTGTGTTTAATTGGCGGACAAAGCTGTAGTGAAACTACAGATGGGACTTCCAATGAGATGAGCTGTTTGCTTTGGTCTCCTTGATTTCTACATCAGACTTCTTAGAAACTTACTACCAAACTCACAGGAATTCTAAGAGTTAATTTAGAAGTTAACACTAGGGGACTGGAGAGATGAGATGGCTCAGTGATTAAAAGCAATTACTGCTATTGCAGAGGACCTGGGTTCAGTTCCCAGCACCCACATGTTGGTTCACAACCACCGGGAACTCCAAATTTAGGGGCTCTGATGCCCTCTTTTAGCCTCCTTGGACATCAGGCATACATGTACACATACCTACATGCAAGCAAAACAATCATGCAAATAAAATGGTTATTATAAAAATTAAAAATAAAGAAATGAACACTAGATGGCAAATTCTGTATAGTTACAAATATCACATCACTGATGGCCTGGTGTGCCTGTTCTTGCTGTCTTCTTCCTACTCTAGTGGCTTCATAGGGCACACAGTGAGTCCTTGGGTCAGATTTTGTTTTTGTCCCCAAGCATTTTAACCTTTCTATATCTTGCTGAAATGGGGTTTTGTTGTTGTTGTTGTTTGTCTTTTCCAGACACAGTTTCTCTGTGTAGCTCTGGCTATCCTGGTTCCATAGACCAGGCAGGCCTTGAACTCACAGAGATCAGCCTGCCTCTGTTTTCTACGTGCTGGGATTAAAGGTGTTTGTCACATCACCTGTTTTTGTTTCTGTTTGTTTTGTTTTAAGAGCAACTAATTTCTTTTTTTAATATTTATTTCATTTTGTGTGTGTGAGTGTTTTGATTGCATGTTTGCCTGTGCACCAGGCCAGAAGAGGATGTTGGATCCCCTGGAACTGGAATTATGGACAGTTGTGAGCTATCATGTGGGTGCTGGGAATCAAACTTAGGTCCTCTGCATAAGTAAGTGTTCTTAACCTTTGAACCATCTCTCCAGCCCCTGAAGGGCAATTTGTAAATTATATTTATATATAGTAAACTCTAAAGTGTACATTTAACCCATTTTGGTAGCAAGTTCTTTGGCCTTTACTTTTTTCTAACTTGGCAATGTGAGCCACGGTCTGGACCCAGGACATCATCGACTCCTCAGTGACAGGATCTCATCATGTCTGTTCTTGTCATTGGTCTTGGTAGCTTCCACCAGCTTACCCAGGGCCTTTGTCTTTGACTTAACCTGTGTGAAGGCAGTGGTTTTGTCTTCCCGTGGCCCAGCTGCCTCAGCCTGGCTTGTCCCAGATGTAACAAGCAACCTCCACTTTTGGACACAGGCAGGAAGACCACCAGTTCCCTTGGGTCTGCATCATGTACAGTTGCCACCAGCTGAGCCTTCCTGTTCTCCACCAAGACAGTGACAGTATTGATCCCTGCTCAAATGACAGGTGGTCTTGGTAGGATGTTTGTTTCTATTGCCAGCAGCTTAGCACAGGCCTTTCCTCATAGCACAGCCCAACAGCCTTGCTCCTCCTGCTTTGTCTCTGGCCTGTACTTGTCGGGTGGCTCAAGCAACTGGGAGGCTGTCTGCAGATACAGGGCCTGGGTGAACTGTTAATCTCAGAAGTGTAGCAGTACACTTTACGGTGTTGCTTAGCAACAAAGAGAAGGAGGCATTTTTGTAGGTGCACACCCTGCCAGCTTTCAGCAGAGAGAACCATCTGTCATGGCAAGTGCCATACTGGACAGTAGAACCCCAAACGTCTTATCTCAGAGGTTTTTATTAATACTAAGCTGCTCAGGTGTTCTATTGATAGCACGTGCAGATCATGAGCAATCAAACATCTTTTACTTAAAGCCAACACCTGCAGACAACACAAAATGCCAAGGCCTGGGCAGCCCTTCCCCCAACAGTACACAAAACAACCATTTTCAACATAACTAAAAAATTAACTTCTGCAACACAGGAGGCACTTTGAGCAGCCTTTCGCCACTAGAGCCAGTGTGATGAGGACGCTTGATCAAGCCGGTGAGGTCTCTTGGTTAGATGTCCTGTCCAGCACCAGAGTTCTTAGGCTTTTTGTCTAACCAGATTCACTACCTTTTGGCCTCCATCCACTGCTGCTCCTGCTTCTTTTTCAATTTTGAGACAGGGTCTCTATATATAGACCAAGCTGGCCTTGAACTCACCGAGATTGGCCTATACTGAGATTAAAGGTTTGTGCCACCATGGCTGGCTCTTCTCTTTTCATCGTGTCTCTGTCTTGGAGCTTTCTTGGCTGTCTAATCAGTTAATAGTTTCCTGAAGTTTTATTTGTGTTTTTGTCCAGCTTTTTGAGGAATAATTTTGAGCCTTCTCCAGAATGGCTTATTTCCTGATAGTGCTCAGTAATGTTACTTGGTGTAGAACCCTAAAATTGGGTTTCTTTCCTGTGTTAATTTATCTTTGGTCTGTAGCTGGCCACTAGTATTAAAACAGAAGGTGGTAATATTCCCGTGAGTCTGGAGACAAGTGTGCATTAATCTTGGGTATCACCTAGGAGTGCATGTCGGGGGTCACAGGGCTGGTGTTGGTTTAACTAAGGCATGCTCATCAGTTTGTGCCCCCTCCACAGTGTGGAAGTTCATTCAGCTCCTTACATTTTCACCAGTACTCATGGATGGTCAGTTTTTTAAATTACATTTTTTTAGGATAGGCTCTCTATAGCCCAGGCTAGGTTGTAACTTATTATGTAGCTCAGGCTGGCTTCAAACTCTTGATTTTTCTGGTCCAGCTTTCCCTGTCCTGGGATTGTTAAGCGTATGCCACCATGCCTGGTTTAGAAACTTTTTTTTTTTTGAGACAGGGTTTCTCTGTTGTAACTCTGGCTGTCCTGGAACTCACTCTGTAGACCAAACTGGCCTCCAACTCACAGAGTTGCCTCCCAAGTGCTGGGATTAAAGATGTGTGCCACCACTGCCCAGCTTAGAAACCTTTTTTAATAGCTGAATTTGCCTTGCTCTAGAATTGATAGGATTAGAAATATAGAAATAGAAGTTTATTAGTAGGTAAGCTCCTCAGGCTTTTACTATTCGTTATGCAACTAATGACTGGAAAATGGAGTTTCAGATTATATATGAAAGATAATTTGTTTTTGTTTTTAACCGTGTTCTTACCTTATTTTGAGCTCAGTATGCATGTTAATTGGCTTCTCAAAACATGTGTCTCTTTAACATGAGTAGGAGGGAGCATGGAACACACGAGTCCTAGATGTTAGAAGATGTTTCCTTTAACAGACATTTTTGTGCCCACAGTCTCTGGTAGTGACATGGAGCTCCATGAGTTAGTTTGGGCATATTTTTGGGAAGTCAATTACATTTTGTTTGGTCAATGCGGATAAATGCTATATGGAGAAGCAGAAGAAAGAAAAGGGCAGAATTTTTGCAGCATGTAGAGGCGCGCAGCAGGATTTCTGACTCTTAGGCAGGTGTGGGGGGTGAGGAAGCAGCACACGTGGAGCCTTTCAGCCATGACGTTTCCTTCTAATGGGGAACAGCTTGAGAGCTATCATTCTTGAGAATGTTGCAGTATTTTAAAGTCAGACACTTAGCACATTTTTTAAAATAGTGGTGCGAGTTAAGTGGTTTTTCTCCATCTTAAATGGAACTGAGTTTGTTTGGTCGCTGTCATCTTGACAGTTGTGAGGCTCAGAGGGAAGGAGCCTTTACAATCAGATAGGCACAGTAGCAGCTCTCTGAGCTTCATCTCTATTGTGTTCATGGTAAATGAAGTTATTTACATCTGTTTTAAATAGAAACAGTGCATTCCTATTTCTGGTTCTTCATTTGTGACCTTGAATCCCTTGTTTTTATATTTTGCAGTACATTTTTATACCTGAAATTCCTGGTAGTGTGGGCACTTGTCCTCCTGGCAGACTTTGTCCTGGAGTTCCGATTTGAATACCTGTGGCCATTCTGGCTTTTCATCAGAAGCGTCTATGATTCCTTCAGATACCAGGGACTGGTATGTTTCTTTTTCATGTTCTCCAACTGTGAGGGATTTAGTTACTCTTGTTAGAAAATAGTCAGCGGCTGATACTGACCTGTGTTAAATGGACTTTATTAGCAGTGCTGAAGTGCCTGTGATGGGATGAGCTAACTGGGTCTGTGGATTAAAACTTGTCCGTTCTCACCCCACTGATAATGGTTCTGTTTTCTCCTTTCCCACTTGAGTGAAGAGAAGGGTTGGGTAGGATCACAAGAGGGAGGTAGCAGTGGAGAGCTCAATATTGCCTAGTCTTACACTCTGGAGTGCTCTGGAGTTCCTGTCACTAGGTCGAAGTTGAATTAAGCAGTGATTCTCATTGGTCTCAAGACTTCTTTTATATTCTTAAAAATTACTGAAGACTCCAAAGAGCTTCCGTTAATAAAACAAGCTGGGTAGTGATGCACACCTTTAATCCAAGCACTCCCAGGCAGAAGTAGGAGGATCTCTGTGAGTTCCAGGCCATCCTGGTCTACAACTGAGATCTAGGACAGCCAGGGCTACAGAGAGCCTTTTCTCAATGAAAAACAAAAAAACAGCAACTAAAACCAAAAGAGAAACTAAAACAAAAATTAAGCAACAATAAAAAACAAGCAAATTAAGTACATATTTATTAATTCACTGAAAATAACCACTTACCCAAAAAAATAAAAGAGTGGCTCTATTTTTTTAGTGTCTCTGTTTGGAAGGATCTCAGAGCCCCTCTAGGAATCTCCAGACCACAGATGTTATTTCTATTGTGTTCCTTAGCTACACCTTACAACTAACTCTCCAATCCAGGCCTGGCGTTTGCTTCTAAAAGATGGCTTCATCTTATTAATTATTGGTAATAAGTAGTGGTGTCCAGAGGAAGGCAGCATTGTAAATATTACCACCAGCATATTTCTTGTCAATATTTTGGTTCATCTGCATTCCAGCAAGCCTCTCCTGTAGGAATGAAGCACTTTCATTTTTTTTGGTTTATGAGGAAATAGGAGGTTTTTCAGTGTTAAAGTTCTTGTTCATTCAGGTAACCTGCCTATAGAATCCCAATGAGTTCACTGTGGTCCAACCTCAGTTCTGGTCCAGTTTATCTCCAATCTCCATGGTTTAAGAACCATGAACAATAGCACTGTTCAATGTTGAGTTAGCCACTGCTTTTTAGTGTACGTGTTGCTTAAGCAAGCTTATAACCACTGCTTCTACATGGTATATTCTCAGTGCTTAAAATTTCCTCTTGTTTAATTCTCTGCGTGTAGTAATTTTGTTCAACAAAGCTTTTGAATAATGTTTTTGAAAATAAGTTCTAAAATGTGTTTTTAATTTGCCTTTTTTCCCCTTCTCTTTAGGCCTTCTCAGTATTTTTTGTTTGTGTAGCATTCACATCAAATATCATATGTCTCCTCTTCATTCCCATACAATGGCTTTTTTTTGCTGCTAGCACATATGTGTGGGTCCAGTACGTATGGCACACAGGTAAGTCTTAATGATTTCTTGGTTGGAAATTTCAGGTGCAAGTTTTTAAAATGTGGATTCTTTGAATGAATTTTTAAGATTGACGTTTTAAAGTTGCCTTTCCTAGTACATTATAATATGTTGGTTGCCTTGGGGTTTTTTTGTTTGTGGGTCTTGTTGTTCTTGGTGGCACCTTGTTGTTTGTGGGTTTTTTGTTTGTTGGTCTAGGTGGTCCTAGTTGTCAAGGAATTCACTACCAGGTCAGTCTAGAACTCAGAGCGATCCTCCTGCCTTTCTCCCTGTCACTGGGAATGCTAGAGGTCATTCAAGCGAACCCATAATTTGACCCAGCATCCCAGGCCATGAAAGGTTGAGTGGTGTGCACTCCTGCCTTCCTTGCCTCTCTCGTCCACTCTGGGGCTGTGTAGGAGAAAGTAGCTCTCTGTTCTGGGTCACAAGTGTCCTCCTTGCACTTTTTATTTATTTTATTTTTTTTAATTTAGTTTTTATGTTTTCAAGACAGGGTTTCTGGTTGTAACTCTGGCTGTCCTGGAACTCACTCTGTAGATCAGGCTGGCCTCAAACTCAAAGAGATCCACCTGCCTCTACACCCTGAGCACTAGGATTAAAGGTGTGAGTCACCATCCCCCTCCTTGCACTTTTAACCCAGGATGAGGTAACAGGTCAGGATTTAGTGATTCTTAGAGGATTAAAAAAGGATTTATTCAGAAACATGGGAATGGACAAAATTTGGCCTTCACAGTCCTGGCAGAGTGGTCTCCCTCCCAGCTGACATATATCTAAAGATCTGAAGACCCTATCATAGCCTCTTAAGTCTTTGTTTTCTGCAGGTGAAAACACTCCTGATGGCACCAACTTTTCATTGTCTGGCATTTTAATTGTCCTCCCATTTTGTTCTCTTAGCTCTATGCACTGTATTTCAGGTAGATTCTTACTGATAGAGACACAGTCAGCTCACTTCTTTTTTTTTAGCTATCCTGTTATTTCAAACCAAGATCAGTAGCTGTGTCTTGACAGCTCTAGCTCACTGAAAGCACTCCTGGAGTGTGCTGCTGAGATTCTGGGTTGGCCCTTGGAGTCACACTCTTCAGAGCTCTGTGAAACAGGATTCTCAGACTCAGCTGTAACCTGTAGGACAGGGTTTTTCTGTTGTAACTCTGGCTGTCCCGGAACTCAGTCTGTAGACCAAGCTGGCCTTGAACTCACAGAGATCTGACTTCCTCTGCCAGCTATGCCACCACCACCCAGCTACCTGTAGGATTTTGACTCTGAGAGCATGCCAGATAGTAAAACCTTTCTGGAGCAGCTTCATCCTTTAAGCAAGGCTGCTGGCCCGGTGGTACTGACCACAGTAGAAGACAGCTGAGCCCTGCTGTTCAGGTCTCCACTGTGAGCACGGTTTCTCAACTGTAGGATCAGAGTTGATTTAAGCTGTCCAGTATATTCTTGAGTTGACTGTTTAGTCTAATACAAGAAATTTTTCTTTGAATCAGTTCTTGCTTGTATTTCCTTCTCCTGGGCCAGTTAAATACATCCTTGTCTCTAGGCTCCAGTTTCTTCTCTGTCATTTGAAGATGGGGTAGTTAAATGTCTGAGAGGCTCAGACCCAGGTGTGCTAGACTCTGTTAGGCAATGGCAACCTTTCTAAATTCTTAGTGTTACTTTCTTGGGGAGGAAACTGTCCTCGTAGCTCTTAAAAGAGTCTGTTAGAGCCAGGTAGTGGTGGTGCACACCTTTAATCCCAGTACTCGGGAGGCAGAGGCAGGCTGATCTCTGTGAGTTTGAGTTTGAGGCCAGCCTGGTGAGTTCCAGGACAGCTAGAATTACAACAGAGAAATGCTGTCTCAAAAGACCAAAAAAAGAAAAAGAAAAAAAAAAAGAACCTGTTGGGAGCCATTGGGTAGCAGCAGGGCAGTGTCAAAGTGACATAGACTTTGGAATAGCCAAGTTGTTAAATATGTTTTAACTCAAAACGGTAAATTCTGAGACAAACAAACTACACTATTCAGAAATACTGTGTTTTTATTGGTCCTGGAAAATAGTAGTACAGTGTATATTACTTGGGGCTAATTTTTCTTCCATATGTTAAAATTTAAAATTTCATGAGATTAAGAATAGTTGACAAGGGCTGGCAAGTCAGCTCAGCAGGTAAAGGTACTTGCTGTCAAACCTGAGGACCTGAGCTGGACCCCAGACTTCTGATGATGGTGAGCAGTATACAACTCTGAAAAGTTGTATACTGACATGCTTGCTGCGGCATGCACATATGTGTGCACCCACACAAAATAACTGAATAAATGTAAAAGATTAAACAGAATACCGGCAATATTATATCATAAACTTTTTGGTGTTGATAATTGTTTAAAAAGTTTTATTTATTTATGTATTTTCTGTATGAGTGTTCTGTCTGCATGTATGCCTGCATGCCAGAAGGGAGGGTATCAGATCCTACTACAGATGGTTCCAAGCCACCATGTGGTTGCTGGGAATTGAACTCAGCACCTCTGCAAGAGCAGCCAGTGCTCTTCCATCTCTCCAGCCCCCACGGTGATGATTTTTTGAGAAAGGGCTCATGTATTCTCAGCTGGCCTCAAACTTGTATTTAAGGTGGTCTTGAACTCTTTATTTTCTTGATTCCCAAGTGCTAGGATTCTAGGTTTATGCCACTACACCCAGCTTTTATAGTCCTTTTCCTATGTTGTTAAAGCCAAGGAGCAAGACAAAACTTTATAATACAGTTCTACACTTTCGCAAAAAGCTTCCAGTGGAGTTATTCACTTAATAGATGGAAAAATATGTTTTATCCAGTTTTCCCTATTTCTCAATAGTAGTCTTATATGCTTATTTTAACTTAATAAGTTAATTTAGGAAATAGGAAATTAAAAATAATTGTTTTAAGACAGGTTTTCATGATGTATCTCTATCTGGCCTGGAACTTTCTGTGTAGAAACAGGCTGACTTTGAACTCAGAGAGATCTCCCTTCCCTTGACCTCCCTAGTGCTTGGTGTGTGCTGTCACACCCAGATAGAAATTAAAAAAAAAAAACCAAAAGAAAGGAAATTACTTTGAAGATTTGGTAGTTGTGAAAATGCCTATTTTGGGTATGTTAGGTCTGTAAGAGCAATTGAGGTTTTAGTTGCTGTCACAGAGACTCCTAACTTAGCTTGGGGACTGGGCATAGGGTGCTTGGGTTTCCTTAGAAGCAGACTTTGCTGTCATCCATGTTCATACACACCCCATTATCAGTCCTTTCCTAACTGATGGATGCAGCTTGCAGATTGTGTTTTATTTATTCTTCTGCAAGTTGCTTTTACCTTCCTGTTATTTTCATGACAAATGCTTCTGACTGTCATAAAAACAGGCCTGGAACTCAGAGACCTGCCTGGCTCTGCTGCTCAAATGCTGGGAGTAAAGGCATGTGCCACCATGCTTGGGCAGATCTCCATTCTTTAGAAAGCTTTCAACATTTTATTGTATAATTAAATGGTTCCCAGTTTAGTGAACATTTAAATTAAACCTTCATTGTCATTATTGGTTTTACAGTGGGTATTATGCCTTGTATTTCTTCAGGGTGAGATCTAGAAGTGGGATTTCTGAGGTAAGAGTACAAGACTTGGCAGGTGGTAGTGGCACGCACCTTTAATTTCAGCACTCGGGAAGCAGAAGCAAGGGGTCTCTAAGTCAGAGGCCAACCTGGTCTACTGAGTTCCAGGCCAGCCAGAGCTGTACTGGATAACCCTGTCTTGAAAAACAAAACAAAACAAAGTGATACTGCCAAGTCATCTCCAAAAGAGTTGCTACAATGTATATACTGTTGTCTAGTTTGAGAGTAAAACTTCCCCCATGCCCTCCCTTCACTCTTTTATCTGTCTTTTTTTTTTAAATAGTGAGTTAAATCAGGGATCTGATAGTTTTAGTTAGTTGTATCGCTCTTAAAATGTTGGTTGGGCTGGTGAGATGGCTCAGTGATTAGGACTGCTCGTCCAGAGGTCTTGAGTTCAATTCCTAGCAACCACATGGTGGCTCACAACCATTCGATGCCCTCTTCTGGCATGCAGGTGTACATGCGGACAGAGTACTCACACATTAAAAAAAAATTCATTAATAAATAAAAATTTTCAAAAATGTTGGTAAAGTTGAGCATTCCTCATGATTTTTATCCATCTGTGTTTCCCTTTATGACTTGCAAATTTTCATTTGCCCCCTTTTTTCTTTCTTTCTTCTTTTTGGGAGACAGAGTCTTATGTGTAGTCCTAGTTGGCCTGCAACTCACTCTGCAGACTAGGCTGGCCTTGAACTAAAAAAAAAAAAAAAATCCTCCTGCCTCTGCCTTCTGAGTGTTAGGATTAAAGGTGCACCACCATGCCTGGCACTTTGCTTTAGTTTTTCTTTTTTTGTGTGTGGATAGGGTTGTTGAAGTTGAACCATGGTCGTGCACATGCTAAGCTCGTGCTCTTGCCACTGGGCCACTTCCTCTGTGGTTGAATCGAGATCTCACTATTTGCCCCAGCTGTCCTCAAAGTCTTGAGCACAACTGTTCCCTTGCCTCAGTCTTCCAAGTACTGGGACTAACGGCAGGAATACAGCGGTACCATACCCAGCTTTGGTTGCTTTTTTTAAAGGAGCTTTTTGTGTGTCAAGATTATGAACCTTCTTTGATGTATATTCTGAATGTTTCCTGACAGATGCTTACCTTTTATTTTTGTCAGTGAGTTTGTGGACTTGCTTTAGAACAGCTCTTACTTTAGATCAAGTTGCTTTTTAGTTTAGTTGAAAGGCATTTTTTGTTCATTTGTTTGTTTTTTGACACAGAGTTTCTCTGTGTGACTTTGGCCATGCTGGAACCTGCTCTGTAGACCAGGCTGCCCTTGAACTCAGAAATCCACCTGGCTAGTTCAAAATCTTAATGAAAACCATTGCGTCTCCCAGACAGCCCTCTGTTGTCATCTGTTGTACCACTGATGGTGTGTCTTTGCTGCTTTCCCACAGAAAGGGGAGTATGTTTGCCTACGGTGTCCCTCTGGATACTCTTTGTTTATATTGAAGCAGCGATTAGATTTAAAGATCTGAAAAATTTTCATGTAGACCTTTGTCGGCCATTCGCTGCTCATTGGTGAGTATTGCCTGTGTTCTTAGTCTACATTTCAGTGTAGAATGTTAAGTTCAGCTGAACCCAGGATCAGAACAGCATGCTGGTAAAGGATGTGAACTTTTCAGACAGACAGAGTCCCAGCTCCGCCCCGTCAGCTGTATTGCTGAGCCCGTCATTGTTTCTAAGCTTCAGCTTTCTTACATCTCTCCTAAGGTCATGGGAAGGAGGTGCCGTGTGTCAAGTGTTTAACTTAATGCCAAGCTAGTAAGTATCTAACATGATTTTGATGATGATTCTAAAAAGTTTTGATGAGCTATAGCCATTTCTTAAAACTTCCTAAAACTCCTACAGCAGTAACAAGACTATTAACACCCTGGCTGTCCTGGAACTCACTCTATAGGCCTCGAACTCACAGAGATCTACTTGCCTCTGCTTCCTGAGTGCTGAGATTAAAGACGTGCACCACCACTAGCAGCATTTCTTTTTATGAAATATCAGGAACTACTGGGGTATATTTTATTTAACCTTAACCTTGATTTCTCTGTGAAAAGTACAAATCCTCAAATAAACAGAACGATTCTAGTATTTCTAGTATTTGTTTACAAACAAATGAGTTAAGTAAAACTTGTTACTTTAAATTTGTAATGAAACTACATTTAAAGTAATTACAAATTACAAATTTTAACATTTATGGGCCTTAATATGGGATTGACAATGTTTATAGAAACTTTGGAAAGGCATTAGGCCATCTGATTAGTTGGAGGAAATATTTTTACTTTCTGTCTCAGATTAGAGTTGTAAGTACACTGCTTTAATTTGGTACACAACCCAGATGATCACTGATACTTATTTAAATGGTAGCTGACACATAAGTGATTTTGGAGTTGCTGTGTGACAGAATGTTTATGAATTAACATTATAGAGGCAGCTATATTACTCTTACTTCTCAGACACAAGAAAATTAATTTAATGTAATAGCCTAAGTTTAACTATAGCTTCTGATGTTAAAAATTAAATAATGTCCTATTGATTTTTTTTTTTAAAACGCTTAGCATGGTTACTTGTGGCTACCCATAAAAATCTCTACCCTTGTGGGGCAGTGGTGGTACATGCTTTTAATCCCAGCTCTCGGGAGGCAGAGGCAGGTGGATCTGAGTTTGAGGCCATCCTTATCTGTAGAGTGAGTTCCAGGACAGCCAGAGTTAAAACAGAAAAACCCTGCCCCACCACCGCCCCACCCCGCAAAAAAAAAAAAAAAAAAAAGCCCCAAAACTCTACCCTTTAGTTTTGTTTAAAAAATACATTGCTTGAGAATTTCATACATGAATATAATGTGTTTTGATCAAATCTACCCCCCAATACCTCCCCCTCAAACTCTTCCTATTGTACCCTTTATACACCTCTTCCAACTTCATGTATTCTTTTTTAAAACCCACTGAGTCCACTTTTGCTGCCAGTACATGCGGACATCTAGGACCATGCACTGGAATATGGGTATCCATAATAGTCCCTTAGCTGGGGGTGCCACTTGACTCCTTCCCTGATCCATGCTGGAACTTTGGCTTGATGCTACATAGCCATAGCCTCTGTGAGTTCTTGTGCACAGTGGCCCCATTGCATTCAGTTACCTTTTCATTCTTAAAACATAAAAATGCCTAAATTCTAATGCATGAAGTTCATTGTTTCCTCAAAAACATTAGCTGCTGTATCTGTCAGACCCTGTGGTGTCTTCTGAGTTAAAAAATTCCTGAAGTGTGATGGGAAGTTTTCCTCTGGTCCAGCTGACCTGTAGCTCAGGGACTTGTTTTGTGTGCATAGATTCATCATTATCAACTAGAATTGATTTTCTGATTTTCAATATCAGTAGCCTTATGTGTTTGATGCATGTGTTACTTGTTTCAAGCTTGCAATTACTGGCCGGATTCTCCTCTTTTCAGTATTGGGTACCCTGTGGTGACTTTGGGCTTTGGCTTCAAAAGTTATGTGAGCTACAAAATGCGATTAAGGAAGCAAAAGGAAGTTCAGAAGGAGAATGAGTTTTACATGCAGCTTCTGCAGCAGGCCCTCCCTCCAGAGCAGCAAATGTTGCAGAAACAAGAAAAGGAGGCTGAGGAAGGTAGGTCTTTACTCTGACATCGTGGGCCTAATAGGCTAATCAAATTTTGCCTCAATTTAAAGGAAAAAAAAAAAAAGGCTGGGAATTTAGATTTGTCAATTTCTGATATTTCTCCTTGGATCCTGTGTGTGTGTGTGTGTGTGTGTGTGTGTGTGTGTGTGTGTGAGAGAGAGAGAGAGAGAGATGAAATACAGAATGTGGGTGAAGTGTTTTACTCTCTGAGGGCCAGCTGCTTCTAAATAAGGAATTTGTTTTACATATGTTTTTATTTTAAATGTATGGATTTTTTTTTTCTGGATGTTTGTATGTGTACCACATGGAAGTCTGGAGTCCTGGAACAGGGGTTACAGATTGTTCTGAGAACTGGGGACCTAACCCAGGTCCTTAGTAAGAGTAACAAGTGCTCTTACCTGTTGAGCCATTTCTCCATTCCTTATTTCATTATTTTTTACTTTTAAAAATTATTTTGTCACAAATTCTAAGAAATACTTATTAATAAAATACATCTTGTTTGTGACATTGTAATTAAAGCAAGTCAAGAACCAAGGCATAAGCAAGATGGTGGTGTGGACATGTGATGTTGCCTTCTGGCAGAACAAGATGTGAGTCCTGTTTGAATGTTTCATATACTGTACGGTGGGTTTTAAATGGAACCCACTCCTCCCTCCTTCCCTCCCTCCCTCCCTTCCTCCCTCCCTCCCTTCCTTCCTTCCTTCTTTCTTTCTCTCTTTCTCCCACCCCCCTCTCTTTCTTTCTCTTTCTTTTTTTCCATCCATACAGGGTTTCTCTGTTGTAACTCTGGCTGTCCTGGAACTCACAGAGATCCACCTGCTTCTGCCTCCCAAGTGCTAGGATTAAAGATGTGCACCGCTGCTTCCCTGCCAATGGAACCATTTCTAATGGGGCTTTTCTTGTGGACATTGAGCCAATATTGATAGATGAGCTGGTAATAAGTGTCCTGCTAAATGATACAGACCTCAACACTAGAGTCACAAAAAGAAGAGATGTCTATAACCAGAAGTCACATCTTTTGTTCATTTGTATTTTTCCAGTAATATTATCAGATATTTGTTTAATCCAGGCAGCTTTTAAAAAAGATTGTGTGTGTGTGTCTCTTTCTCTCTGTGTGTAAAGCATGTACGTGAGTTGGCGTGCATACCACCGTGCACATGTGGGAGTGAGAGGACAACTTCTTGCAGCCATTTGTCTTGAACCTATAACTGGGTTTTGGAGACTGAACTCGGGTCACTAGGATTGTGTAGCAAACACCTTTATACACTGAGCCACCTCCCAAGTCCAATTTAGGCCTCTTTTAAAATTGGGCTTCTTGGGAAGGTAGCCTTTGTTGGGCTACGCTGCCTGTGGCATAAACTAATATAATAAAGTCCTCTTCATAATATACAGTAAAAATAAGTCCTCTTAGAAAATGACCTGCTTTTGTCTCCTCACCCTATGACAAATGTAGTTGACTTGATTGACATATATACGTGTGTGTGTGTGTGTGAGAGAGAGAGAGACTTACAAAATTCTAACCTTATTTTAAAGCCAAATCTTTAATAGTTTGAAGTTCATATTGTGGTGATTTTTCTCAAATGTGTCTAGACTTGCTCTTTGGAGTTATTTTAATAAATTTTACTTACTGTTTCTAAGTTTCTACTGTGATTTATAGTGAATTTCTAGACCTAGCTAATACATTTTTACCAAATCTAGTGTATGTTTTTAAAAGCTAAATATTCCAGTTTGGGTTTTTGTTTGTTTGTTGGTTTGTTTTTGGTACTGTAGCAGCGAAAGGATTACCTGACATGGATTCCCCGATCCTTATACACCACAACGGAGGCATCCCAGCCAACAAAAAACTTTCCACAACGTTGCCAGAGATAGAATATCGAGAAAAAGGGAAAGAAAAGGACAAGGATGCCAAAAAACATAATCTTGGAATAAATAACAACAATATTCTACAACCTGTAGACTCTAAAATACAAGAAATTGAGTATATGGAAAACCATATCAATAGTAAAAGATTAAACAATGATCTTGTGGGAAGTACAGAAAATCTCTTGAAAGAGGACTCATGCACTGCTTCCTCCAAAAATTACAAAAACGCCAGTGGAGTTGTGAACTCCTCGCCTCGAAGTCACAGTGCTACAAATGGAAGCATTCCTTCCTCGTCTAGTAAAAACGAGAAGAAGCAGAAGTGCACTAGCAAGAGCCCAAGTGCACACAAGGACTTAATGGAGAACTGTATTCCTAACAACCAGCTGAGCAAGCCAGACGCGCTGGTAAGGTAAGTGCGCCGTTCTTGTCGCCTCTTGCCGCCACGCCAAAAGTAATGCTCTCGGGCCTTCAGCATTTGCCCAGGACCATGCTGTGACTGGTGCATTTGGGTGCTTGTTGCCCACCTGTGTCAGCATATTAAGGCGTTGACCTAACCTTTCTGTATTCTGAGTAAGAGGTGATGGTGCCGACTTCCCACATATGACAGGTTTACATGTAGCTCACTTCTCAGGTGGCCTTGAAGCTGTCTGTGCTAATCCTGTCCCTTTATGTTTGCATATCCAAAGTTCTTTTTGGCAAAAAGACAAAGAGAAGAGTTTGTGTTCTGTTCATGTGAATCTCTATCATCAAACATAGGTGGGAAGAAGGACTGAGAACGTTGTTATTTCCCTTGAGCTTGTTTTATTTGTTAGTTTCTTTTTCTGCAATTAGAATTTAAATTATCTGTAGATAAGTTTGGAATATTCAGGTTTGAAAAGTAATCCCTTGGACTGACAAGATGGCTCATTGGGTAAAGGTGCTTCCTGCCAAGCCTGATGATCTCTGGAACTCACATGGTGGAAGGAAAGAACTGATCCTGACAAGTTGTCCTCTGACACCCCCCCAACACACACACACACAAAGAAATCTCTTGCTAAAAATTCCATATGGGAGCACAGTATTAGATGTGGATTTGAAGAGTAACACTGTTCATGTGACACTAACTAGCTCAGACTTCATTTGACTTAATTAGGCAAATAGGTGTTGCTTTATCCCTGATCTTCAAGCTGAGGGCTAACTGGAGGGGTTTTTGTTTTTTTTGTTTGCTGTAGGTAACTCACCCAGTCCAGCAAGTTTCTTACTATATTCCACTTTTTTTTTTCATATTTAACGGCCAAAGATAATTTATTTGAGGAAGATTTTTTAGTGATGTAAATAATGTGAACCAGAATATTGATAGTTTTATTTTTTCGAGAGATACCTAGATAAGAGAAATGGACATGGGTTCCACTCTCTACTTCTCACTCCTGTAGCAGGCCTCTGTGCTGCTTCGGAAGCTTGCCATTGCTGATGTGGGCAGGCTCCAAATCCTTCCATCCCGTCCTGCAGAGTGAACAGTCAGCAGAGAGCCCTCTTCCAAATGCTCCGAGGAGAAAGGCCAGTTACTGTACTACTTATTTCAGAAGGAAGTTCCCAAAACTCAGTAAATGCAAATGCAAGAGGTGAGACATTTGCCACAAGTTATTTAACGTCTTTCCATGATTCTAGTACCCCAACAGGCTTCCTGTGTTCAGGGTTACAAGTGAGGCGAGAAAGCCCTTCCGGCACGGGCACCCCAACTACTTGTGATGGTAATTGGCTCTGCTACCTGATCTACCTTTGGTGTAGAAGACGGAGGGCCAGTGAAGTAGGGCTGATGCTGTGATATTCGTGTCCCTTGCCTGCTCTTGTGCCTTTCACCTGTTGTCACCAGCGTAGGCACCCCAGAGCAAATTTTATTTTAGAGAAGTACTTGCTGTCAATAAGTAAATAGAAAATATATTTAAGTAGTTTACAAACTTCTGTGAAATTCTTTTCAACTTTTAATGTAATATGAAAATAAAGGGAGCCAGATGTGGTCGTGCACTTTCAATCCCATCACCCAGGAAGCAGAGATGTCAGATCTCTTGAGTTCAAGGCCAGCCTGGTCTACATAGTGAGTTCCAAGACAGCCAGGGCTACACAGTGAGACCCTGTCTCAAAACAAAAAGGATCCTAAATATCCATCAGTGGGAGAAACTTACATGAATAAGTGGCTCGTTCCTTTGATAGACTTTTTCAATTTTATTTATTTATTTTTATTTTTATTTTTTTTGAGATAGAGTCTCTCTATGGAGCCCTAGCTGTCTTGGAACTCCTACTAGAATTGACTGGCCTTATACTTACAGAGATCCACCTGTGTCTGTCTTTGCAGTGCTGGGATTAAAAGTCAGGAACCTGGAGGCAGGAGCTGACTCAGAGGCCATGGAGGGGTTCTGCTTATTGGCTTGCTCTTCATGGCTTGCTCAGCCTGCTTTCCTATAGAACCCAAAACCACCAGGCTTGCTTACAACCCAGTCTTACAGTGGCATTTTCTTATTTGAGGTTCCTCCTCTCAGATGACTCTAGCTTGTGTCAAGTTGACATAAAACTAGCCAGCACAGTCTCCTAATGCAGACATGCAGGGCCTACAGTGAATATATACCCTCTTCAGGTATGCCATAGTTGTGTATAGTTTTGAGCTGACTATAACTCCACAGGGATGCTTTCTTCCCATTTATAAATATTTGGGCAAAAAATTGAAACTCAGAATTACATTAACCACATAGACTAATCTGTAGTTATTTTATAATGATAAATTAATTTCAACACAATCTTCAGTTAAACCTTGTTTCAGGACCATGGATTAGTTTTGGGAAATGAAATCAGTAATTTATTGGCGGGGGAGTGAATTAGTAGTTAACCGCTTTAAAAGAGACTTCTTGGAGGTAGCTTTTGAGATAAAAGCTGTGCAGGTTAGTCTTTCCTCAAATCTCACCAGCTCTGAGGGTGTGCCCCAGGGTGCTGTACTCCTTAGCAGATGGCAGCACACAGGGCACATCTTGTCCACAGTCTCATTTTTTTGTTTTTGTTCATTTGTTTTTTGAGATTTTATTTTGATTTAATTTTCTTTTCTTTTCTTGTTTTCTTCTTTTTTTTTTCCCCCTTTGGATTTTTCAAGATAGGGTTTCTCTGTTGTAACCCTGGCTGTCCTGGAACTCACTCTGTGGACCAGGCTGGCCTCGAACTCAGAGATCTGCCTGCAGCTGCCTCCCAAGTGCTGGGATTAAAGGCCACTCCTGCCTGGCTGATTTAATTTTTAAAATGTTACATATTGTTTATTTGAGACAAGGTCTCACTATGTTACCCTGTCTGGCCAGGAGCTCATAATGGAGATCCAGCTGGCCTTGAATGAACAGAAATCAACCAACCTCTGCTTTTTGAGTTCTGGGATTAAACTTATGTGCCACCATGCCAAAATTCCCAACATGGGTGCTGGGAACCGAAATCTGTACAAGAATAGTATACTCTTTAACCGCTGAGCCGTCTCTCTAGTCTCATACCCTGTTTTTGTACATACCCATTTTGTTGGAGCATAGCTCACTCATTTACACAATGCCATGCAGGAATCATGGTGGGTAGATTGCTAAGTAAAGGAGTAAGTAAGGGAAGCTGGGAACCTGGGAATAATGTTGCCTATAGGGCTCTTTTCAGAAAACTTTGGGAACTTGCCGAGGCCAGTCCAAAGTCCTCTTTTGGCTTGAGAAATCTTAATTGTTTTGTTTTGTTATTTTTGTGTGTGTGCTTGTTTTTTAGGCACTGTTTCTCTATGTAGTTCTGGTTGTTCTGGAACTTGTTATGTAGACCAGGCTGGCTTGGAACTCACAGAGATCCCACCTGCCTCTGCCTCCTGAGTGCTGGGATTAACGGCAAGCACCACTTCCAGCAATTTTGTGAGTTCTTAACCCAGGATATTTAAAAACAGACTTAAAATGTTAGTAGCCAAAAATGTTTTTTATTCCTAATGTGGCAAAAATCCTAGCAAGAGCAGAAAAGGCAGTGAAGGTTAGTTGTTTCAACCAAGCACTGTGCCTTCCAGGGAAGAATGTAAATCAGAACAGGCTTGTTAGTCCTCAGTGGCCAGTTTAAAAATGTTTTCGTCTTCCCAGCACTGCAAAAGATTCCTGTGAAAACTTGTTAATAGAAGGAGCTGTGTTGGACTGACGAGTCAACAGTTGGACTCTTAGAACTCTTCCAGAGTTCACTTTCCAGTACCCAGCTTACAACTGTCTGAGCTCCACCTCCTGGGATCCAGCGGGTATACATATGCACAGACACCAAACGAGAACAAACATCTTTCTAAAGACAGGAAGATGGGCATAGTGGCACCCACCTTTCATCCCAGCATAGGGAGGCAGAGGCAGGTGGATCTGAGTCTGAGGCAGCCTGGTCTACATAATGAGTTCTACAACAGCCAGGGCTATGTAGTGAGACCCTATCTTGAAACTCCTGCCCCAAATAAAATAAAAAGGAGGAACTTACCCCATGACCATGACACAAGCCCCTTAAAATTTTGTTGTGTTTTCTGCTCATCACCTAATTCTAATTGAAAGTTGTGGTCAGTATTTGTGGAATTTGAAAAAGTCATTATTTTTTTAGAGCGGTTTTTAAGTTCATAGAAAAATTGAGCATGAGGTACAGAGATTGCCTGACTTATGCCCTCCCTGCATCAGCTGACAGTTGGTATTGATACATCACTATCACCCAGTTCCTAGGGTTGACCCTACTCATCCTTGGTGGTCTGTGGTCTGTAGACTTAGACAAACTTATAACAGGTATCCACCATTGAGAGTATCCCACAAGGAGTTTGTCTTAAAAATTACACTCGCCCCTCATTGGCCACTAACCCTGTGAAGCGCTGGTGTTCTTACTAGCTGTAGGTTTGCCTTTCTAGAATGTCACGAAGTTTCTCTTAGTTAAATATATCTAAGATTCTTCCTATCTTGGTAACTTGCTTCTTTTTAAGGCTGAATGGTGGCCCCTGTCTAGGTAGATGTGCCACAGTTTCCCGTGATCCTTTGTCTACTGCAGCAGAGCTCACCGATTCTGGCTTTCAATAGCCGTGAAGCCAAAGTGAATAGGGGCCGCGCCATGGAGAGCGTCTTCTCACAGCTCGTCTGCACTCTATGAGATTTTTTCTTTTTTGCGAGGCAGGGTTTCCCTGTGTGGCCTAGCTGGAGCTCGCTCTGCAGACCAGGCTGGCCTCTGACGTAGAGATCCGCCTGCTTCTGCGTCCTGAGTGCTGGGATTAAAGGTGTGCCGCCACCACCTGGCCCTCGTCTGCATTTTATATCGTCTTCTTTAGTAAGGTGCTTTAAAAACATCTGTCCTGGTTTTTTAATCATGTTGTTCTCTCACTGTTAAGTTTTTAAGAATTATTAGTATATTTGGATTTTTTTTTTCCTTTGAGACAGGGTCTCACTTTGTAGCCCAAACCACCTTTGAATATGAGATCCTCTACAGCTTCAAAATACTAAAATTTCAGGGATATGCTGCCATACCTAGTTGGGTTAAAAAAAATTTTTTTTTTTAAGATTTATTTATTCATGACTACTCTATCTGCATGTACATCTGCATGCCCTAAGAGGGCATCAGATTCCATTATAGATGGTTGTGAGTCACCATGTAGTTGCTGGGAATTGAACTCAGAACCTCTGGAAGAGCAACCAGTGCTCTTTACTGCTGAGCCATCTCTCTAGCCCCCTAGATAACAAATTTTTATTAAACATCTTTCTTTTTTAAAATTTATTTTATGTGGATTAGTGTTTTGCCTGCATGAATTTCGGTGTGAGGGTGTCAGATCCCATGGAACTGGAATTATAGACAGTTTGAGCTGCCGTGTAGTTGCTGGGAATTGAACCTGGTTCCCTGGAAGAGCAGTCAGTGCTCTTAACCGCTGAGCCATCTCTTATGAAATATCTTTTGCAAATATTTTATCTCAGTCAAAAGCTTTTTCTCCCCACCCCTCTTAGCCTTTAACTAATGAATCATCTCTTCAGACCTCCTTCCTTACTTTTTTCAGATTTATTTATTTTATTTTTATGTATGTGAGTGTTTTGCCTTTGTGTATGTCTGTGTACCATGTGCAAGGCTGGTGTCTGAGGAAGTCAGAACAGGAGAGCATTGGATCACCTGGAATTGGAGTTTGGAGATTGTTGTAAGCCACCATATAGGTGCTGGGGACTGAACCCAGGTCCTCTGCAAGAGCAAGTGCTTTTAACTGCTGAGCCATCTCTCCAACCCTAGTGTTTTGGTTTGTTTTGTTTGTTTGGGTAGCCCTGGCTGGCCTGGGCTCTGTAGACCTGTAGACTCTGTAGACCTCAAACTCACAGAGATCATGCTGCCTCTGCCTCCCAAGCACTGCTATTGAAGGTGCGCACCACTATATCTACACCTAGTTTGTTGTTTTATACTTTTTTCCTTTTAGGGCTTTTGTTTTCCCCTCCCTTCCCTTCCCTTCCCTTCCCTTCCACTCCACTCCACTCCCTTCCTTCCTTCCTCCCCACTCCCTCTTTCTGTGTGTCACACGTGTGGGTGTTGGTAATCTCTGGAGCTAGAGTTACAGGTGGCTGTGAGCCATCTGACCTGGTAACTGAACATGGGTCCTCTGAAAGGGCAGCGGTTGCTCTTAACTGCTGAACCATCTCTCCATCTCTCCTTGACAGTTGTGTTTCTGTAGAGCACATCTCCCACCTAACCCCCACAGTGGGATTAGATGCAGGCCCTTCCTTATGCTAGGCAAGTACCCTATCAGTGAACTGTATTCCTGACCCCACAAATTTTAAGTTTTAATATAGTCTAGCTTCACAGTTCTCTCTTGCCTCATTTCTTTAGGATATGTAGTTTTTATGCTCTTCTTCTTTTCACTTAAATTTCATCAAAATTGCTTTTTCCATGTCTCCTCACCCTCATTTTCCTGGTGTATAAATGACTCCATTGTAGGTCTGTATTGTCAGAGTTCCTGTCTGAGATCCGGCAGGTCAGTGTGTGACACCTGAACTGCTATCCTAGAAGGGTTTCGTTTGCATTCGGCATAGTGTTACTTCTCCAGTCCAACCCAAGACTGAGGGTTCTTGTTGGTGATTGTTACTGGTTTTAGTTCCCTGGTTAAGGGAAAGATCTCAAAACAAAATGTAAATTGCTCCATATTCTTAAAAGGCTAGAACAAACAAAAGTCTCTTTTCAGTATATTTTTGTCCCACTGCCTTTTATGCATCAAAAACAGGAGACTTTTTGTTTTTTTCAAGAGAAGGTTTCTCCGTGGAGCCCTGGCTGTCCTGAAACTCACTCTGTAGACTAGACTGGCCTTGAATTTAGAGATCCACCTGCCTCTGCCACCCAAGTGCTGGGATTAAAGGCATGCACTATCATGTCTGGCTAGGAGACTCATTTAAAAAAATATTTTAATATGATATAAACCTGCTAAGGTAGTGGGATGCCTTGTGACTTGAGTTTGAGCCCTAGAACTCAATTAAAAGTGGGTAGAGAGAACCAACTCCACAAAGTTGTGTCTGACTGCTGTATAGGAACATAGTAAGTGTGCACACAGACATACAGGTCATTTACATACACAATAATAGTACATAAAACCTTATTTTAAAAAAAAACAGAGCTGGCAGAATAGCTCGGCAGTTGCCATCATGCGTGATGACCCGAGTTCAGCCCCTTCTGATCCATGTGATGGAGAGAAAGGAGCGACGCCAACAAGTTCTCCTCTAGCCTCCACCACAGTGCTGTGGCGTGCTCATCTGTTTTTGATGGGTGCATGCAAATAAATAATCAGCCTAAAAAAATCTAACCAAATTCTTTGTGAGGAAAAGATGCATTGTTTTAGATACTAACAGTGGATTTGGCATAATTCTGTTTGAATAACTATGAAACAAAATGTAGTGAAGAAGAAAATCCAAGAAGCCCCCATTTTGTGATCATAGAGGTTTCAAAGCAGTAGGGAAAAAACTGGAGGATGGTACTGTTTCCTGGAAGAACAAAAAGACCTGGCGACTCTTTTCCATCTTTTCTTACTCGTTTTAGGGAGCCAGGCCTAGGTCAAGGTTGACAGTAGGTGAGGCTGGCTCCTAGCGCTAGGAATGAAGAAGAAGGTCTTGGTCCAGGATGCAGCAGAGATGCAGAAGGTTCTGCACTCCAGTCAGAGGTTGTAGGGACAAAGCTAGAGTAGACACGGGCTTAGGCCTGAGCTGGTGGAAGGAGCACAGATGATACTCAGGTCAGGAGCTGGTACCTGTCTTAGAAACTAGGCACAGGTGAATCTAAATACCTGTCTAGTGTCTCCATGTGTCCTCAAGAGGGGACCTTTTTTCTTAATGTTGTATTTTCTTTATTTTTTAATTTTTATTTTATATGCACTGGTGTTTTTCCTGCATAAATGTCTGTGCGTGGGTATTGGGTCCTCTGAAACTGAGGTTACAGACAGCTGTGAGCTGCCATGTGGGTGCTTGGAATTGAACCCAGGTCCTCTGGAGGAGCAGCCAGTGCTCTTAACTGCTGGACCATCTTCTCCAGTCCCTGGTAGCAGACCTTTTATTGACCATTACGTTCTTCCCCCAAGGAAAGACCAAAAAAGTCCAACAAAGTACTATATCGAACAGTACTTAGAAAAGTAACTAAAGATAGAAGCCTAGTGTTTTTCTCAGGTTCACAGGAAGTACTTGAAGTATTACCAGAGATCAGTTATAGTTTGTAGGGATACTTCCTGCGTTGTGTTTCTGTATAGTTTAGCCTTTACAACATCCTATTGCCCATATTCAAGTGTAAGGTCAGTGAGGGCAGAGTCTTCTTTTGCTCTCCTCCATCACAGTTGGGATAGGGGTGTTTGGCAGAGGAGGCACTTGAGAGCTGTAATCTCCTGATTGTACCATAAATTTTAATTTTTATATATATAGCTCAGGCTATATCTGGGGATGATACTGAGCGCCCAATGGTCCTCTATCAGTAGAGCACTGTGAATACAGACTCGTGCTGCTGTGCCCAGTTTTACATATTTCGAGGAACCCAAGGTTTGGTGCATGCTGGGCAACCAACTGAGCCATATCTGTAGCTCCTCAAAGCTTTTTATGTTAGGAAACTTAGATATTACCTAGGATTAGACCTTGTTGCTTTTGAGGATGTTGTTAACAATTTTATTTAATAAAAAGAAAAAATAAATAAAAGCTTCCCACTGCCACCCTCTTTCATTGGTGGGTTCTAGGGATTTTCACAGCTGGACATCTGTCCAACTTTTTAGTTGCTTTTCAGGAGAGAGAGAGAACCAGGGATGAGTCGTTGGGGAAACTGCTGTCCAGCCAGCCATTAGCTCCAGCTGTCAGTTGGTTATGTCCAGGCCAAGGGATTTTGGTGCAGGCCACCTCTCAGCAAGAACAGAGAAAAGACTGCCTTGCCTCCCTTCCTCCTCTGTCCTGCTGGGCCTGGCCCTCTGTCAGCCCAGGACCAGGCTCTGCCTCTGTGGCTGCTGGCAAGAACTCAGGTTCCACATTTCTGTTCATCCTTCTCTCCCAGGAAGCATTATCCCCCATTACAGGAAGGAGAGTCTAAATTTGCTTATGCTCTTTGAGTTTTAATATACTTTGACTGAGTGTCAGAAATAGTTGGTGGAAGAAAATTTGACGTACACTTGTACACCATGTGCTGCTGCAGACTGACTGCTGACCCCATCATAACAGACCTTTCTGTTTCAGTGGGATGCATTGATGGTTACTTCAAATGGCATCTTTCCTAGTTAAGAGATAAAAGGGTGTGAAATTTTAGAGTGAGGGCTATGAAAGCCACACACTTAGAAGTGCTGGCTAGATTAGATTAAATGTGTTGGAGAAAGTGACTAGTAAATTATTTGGGAAGTACTAAGTGGAAAAAAATAAATAGTAGATACATAAGTCTATTTTTAAAAGTTTAGTGGGGTGTTTTTTTTTTTTGTTCTCTTTGAAAATATATTTAATTTATATTTGTCTGGCACTATGTCTGAACAAGTATACTTCGGCAGCGCTGGCTTATTTTCACTTTCTGCTATGTCCATAATACTTTAGACTCCTGTAGTTTTACATGGTTAGTTTTGTTTCTGTTAATTCACAAGACAAGTTGTGCTTATTTTTTTAATGGTTTATTTATTTTTATTTCATGTCCACTGGTGTTTTGTCTGCATGTGTGTCTTTGTGAGGGTGTCGGATCACTTGAATCTGGACAGTTGGGAGCTGCCGTGTGGGTGTTGGGCCCAAGTCCTCTGGAAGAGCAGCCAGTGCTCTTAACCACTGAACCATCTCTCCAGCTCCAGTTGT
The DNA here is from genome assembly GCA_026225945.1 of Cricetomys ansorgei. Classification (NCBI taxonomy): domain Eukaryota; kingdom Metazoa; phylum Chordata; class Mammalia; order Rodentia; family Nesomyidae; genus Cricetomys; species Cricetomys ansorgei. The sequence goes on from JAMJFZ010004114.1 coordinate 3,203,423, forward strand.
TCTTATTTTAACCACTGAAGGAATCTTAAAACTATAGCTCCAAATATAATCGTGGTAGTAGGAACATGATTTATACTTATACAGGGCTACTTTGTGACTTGAGCACCACACAGCATGTAAGAGACCAGGCACAAATGAATCTAAACATGCATTTATCTAATGTCTCTAAGTGAGACATCTAAGTGGTCCAGCAGGTCGTGGTTATTTTGGATAGATAAATAATTAAGTAGCTTATACCTGGTAAGTATTGACATGAGAAGCCTTGGAGGGATAGTTCTGAGAGTTACCCTGTCAAAGCAACACTTTTTAGGTGGAGGGAAAGAATCCTCATTGCAGTTGAGAAGGGATATTTACACTCAGAAAGACTTCTGCCCCACTGAGTCAGAGCCTCTGGGACTGAGGTTTCCAGTTAAGGGAGTGAGTGCAGGAGGTTCTCGGGAGGGAGGCAACTTGAAGAGGAACCGCATTCTTGGAATATTACTCATGCTGTCAGTTAAATATTGGCTTTTTTGGGTACTTGCTGGCCAGTATGAGCTTATATTAGTTTTTATAAATCTCCTGGGGAGCCCTTTAAGCTTTTTCCTTTGCTATCTGGGACTCTAAGGATTAAAACAAGTTTATTTTATGTGTGTGGATATCTTAACCTGCATGTGTGTCCGGGTACCACATGTGTGTCTGCTGCCCTCCAAAGAGGACATCAGATTCTCGGGATGGAGTTATATATGGTTGTGAGATGCTACATGGGTGTTGGGAACCAAAACTCAAACCCAGGTCCTCCGCAAGAGTTGCAAATTCTCTTAACTGCTGAGCCACCTCAGTAACTCCTGATTTCTCTTTTCTTTTGTCTTTCTTTCTTTTAGGTTTTTTGAGCCAGGGTTTCTGTGTAGCCCTGGCTGTCCTACCCTACCAGGCTGGCCTCGAACTCAGAGATCTGCCTGCCTCTCCCTCACTAGTGCTGGAATTAAAGGTGTGCACCATCACCGCTCTGATTTCTTCTTATAAAGGAAGAAGGGCAGTTTTCCTCCCATCGAAAGGGCATTGCATCATGCTAGTGTTCCAGTCAGAAACATGAAATAATGAGCTACAAAGGACCCTGCCTCTGCTCATAGCAGGTTCTAGAGCAAGCAGTGCAGATTCAGAGGCCTTTGGGGGCGAGACAGACCCAGGGATAAGTGCAGCTGGAGAGACAGGTCATTTGTATTCAGGGCTGCCCCGATGCCAGGGAGTGAGAGGACATAAACTCTTAAGCGTTGGCCAGCTATTGCCATTGGTGATTATAAATCAATGTTGCCAGTGCTTACGATGTTTTGAGGAGATGCCAAAAACAGAATATTTTTTACCATCATGGTGGGGAGGGTTTAACAAAATGTGGTAGTGAGGTGAATTGGCCCACGAGTCATAGCCTCTGCCCGCTCTTTCTCACTTTGCTTGTTTAATTCCTTCCCACCCTGGTCCTACTAACCAAATGTGACTCCTAGATAGCTTGGCTTTTATCACCGTGTAGCTAATAAATCCATGAGCAAATCTGCCATGTCTTGAAGGGACCTGGAAAACAAGCCCAGTATGTGGTGACAGAGCCCCTCCAGAGTCACAGATCACTCTTTTCTGTTGAATCCCCACACCCAAGTGAGTTTTCAACCAAGCAGAAGGAAAGAAGTGTGATGTGGGCATTCCTTCAGCCCTGTAGTCCCGAGAATTGCTTAGATCACCATGGCTAGAACTGGGGGCCTTTCCATCTGAGAGCATAAATTCAGCATAACTCAGGATGTGGCTGTGGTTATTCAGAGACTCACGGTGCTTGGAGATCTGGGCCCTCCACAGTGTCTTTGTGACATGTGCAGTGGAGTGTAGCCCATGATGGAGGAGCTGCTAGGTGTACAGTGGGGCTGATGGGTGACAGGTGATCTGTGCAGTTTGGGAACTGAGACATTCTCTATTTCAGAAAAGGAATGTTCCTCTTCTTTGGAGTGACTTTAAAAGATTATAAAGTGAGAGTTGTTTTTCCTAAACCAACCAAGAGTTGGTTTATACCAAAACTGGCTCAGACCCTGGGCAGATCTTAGAGTGACAGGGAGCATCTGTGGAAAGTGGACTAACAACTTTCTCTCTTCAAACACTGCCCATTGAGACCTGCCTGGGTTTGAGCCCAGAGTCACCTGTGTCACTTTCAGCCAGTTATTGAGCATCTTTGAACCTTGATGTTCTACTCTTTTAAATGGGTGTAATAACTGTTTTGTGTGGTTATTAGAAATAACACATTGGCTGGACAATGGTGGGCCATACCTTTAATCCCAGGATTTGGGAGGCAGAGGCAGGAGGATCTCTGTGAGTTTGAGGCCAGTCTGGTCTACAGATGGAGTTCTAGGAAAGCCAGGATACAAAGAGAAAACCCTGTCTAGAAAAGCAAAAAAAAAAAAAAAGAAAGAAAGAAATAATACATTCGGGTAGCCTGGTGGTCGTGGTACATGACTTTAATCCCAGCACTCAGGAGACAGAGGCAGGTAGATCTCTGAGTTCAAGGCTATCCTGGTCTTAAATGTTTAAAAATGTTAACTTATCTAATCTTGAAGAAGAGATAATCGCTATTTAAGACAAGCATCATCTCAGCATTTTTTCTTGTATGTATACTATTTATAAAACGAAGCTCATTCTCTATGCCCCATATGCTCATGTGTGTGCATGTACATATGTTATATATGTAACTCAAATACATTAAAATATAATTTATTTAGTCAGTCTTTTGCTTAATATTCAAATGCTGATTTTGTTTTCTCATCACAGCAAGTATGCTTTCCTATAAATCTCTGTGTGCCTCTCTAGTTGCTACATTAATAAGTATGGCATTTTTAAGACTTGAAAAAATTTTATTGTGTGTATATATATGCCCATGCACATGTTGAGGTCAGGATACTTGCAGGAGTTGGTTCTCTGCTTGGAACTGTATTGGTTCTAGGAATCAAACTCAAGTCATCAGGCTAGACAGCAAGCACCTTTGTCCATTGAGTCAGCTTGCCAGCCCATTTCAAAGATTTGTCATATAAACTGTCAAGTTTAATGCATTCCTTTAAGATGCTAGTTTGTGGTTTTGTTTTGTTATGTTTTTGAGAAAGGTTCTCTCTGTGATCCCTGGCTGGCCTAGAACTCACTATGAAGACCAGGCTGGCCTCAAAACGCACAGCACAAAGACCCTCCTACCTCTGCCTCCCAAGTGTTGGGATTAAAAGTGTGGGCTACCATACCTAGCAAGATGCTACTTTTAGGTATGCTTGGATTTCTTCTTGAAGAACTTAGGAAGTGAGCACCATGTTTCTCTACATGACTAATTGTGTGAAAGCTTCTGGAATACTTTCTCTGTCTCTGTATGTTTTTTATTATTATTATTACCTTTATTATAAATAAAAACATCATATGCCAATGTCCCTCTATATTCTTTAAGTAAAATGAATGTGTTTACCATTTGTGTTTGACAGATGATGGAGCAGATGCACAAGCTACTTTATAATACAGTTTCACTTAGTAATCAGGTCATCAGGATGTTGTTTATTGGACATTTGCGTCTGGTATGCAGTTGTCCTACTATGTGACAGCTTCATTTTGGTGTTTGTTAAGCTGTGGTTGATAAGCTATATTGGAGCAGCTTCTAGTCAGTATAGGTCTCACATAAGGAGAAGCGTGTCTACCACTGGCATGACATACACTCTGCTGTGATTGACCCATGCTGCCTGTGCTGCCAGTGTGGGTGACCCAGAAGGAGAGTGAACGTTGGTGTGGAAGATTATCAGTATTTTGGGGTTAGATCTTTGGTTTGTTTAAAACAGGTTCTGTCTTCAATTAAAGTACACAGTGACTACTAATGGAATTAGGTACTTACCTAGATGAGGCTCTTCATTGGTTCTTCCATGTGCATCTGCCTTCTTCACATGCGTGCACACTTACCCTGTCTCCTAAGGCTGAATTTAAAATCTGGCCACAAGCTGTGGGTATGTTGCTTCCAGAGTTACAGCACTGGCCTACTCTGTCCTCTTCCGAGTACTGAGGAGGGACACTGCGGGACATGGTATGACAATTAGTGGCATGATGTGTAAGAATTAGATGAAACTTTAGGAATGTAGTCCCTGTTTGTAATTTTATAGCATGGCTTCAGAGACTATATATTCTTCTTAGAATTAAGACTTGGCACAGGAGCATATTCAGCACCAGATTGACAGAAGCCCAGTGCAAAGCAAGTAAACACTGAATTAACCATAAGGGCATTAGGGCTCCACGAGAAGGCACTATGGGCACATAGTGTTGAAGTTTGTTTGATTTTTGTTCTTTTCATAGCTAGACCTTGAAGAGGGAGAATTACAGGCAAGTGTCTTGGAAACGAATCAATAAGGAGGTTCATTAGGAAACTTGCCTCAGTTACATATCTGTGTAACTTAGACATGGCTTTCAGATACCCCTTTCCTTTGCCACTGGAAGCAGGGTATGGTCTAGAAGCTCAGAGCAAACGAGCAGAGCCCAGAGTCTGGTCCTTACACTAGGCCCAGGGGACCAGCCACAGAGACACATGGTAGTGGGTGACTCCTAGAGCAGTCAGAGCACCTAGTCTCCCCTTAGTGAATGGATCTTCGTCATGTCAACAATTACCACCCATGCCTTAAGTGCTCCCTGCTCACAGTCAGGCTTTGTAAAGACTTGAGGCAGCACCACTACAAACCTTTGACTTCAGGGAAGTTAGAGTCCTTGCTGTGCGCTGTGATTCATGACAATCACCAGAGAAATGCAAACATTTAGATCTGGGTCTCCCTACCTTTTCAGATATTTAAAATATCCTTTTCAAGTCCAGGCTGGCACTTGAGAACTGTGGGGGTGTTCTTACCTCAGCTGCCTAGGGCTATCATCAGTCATTTTGGAGATTCCCCTTATTAAAATGTAAATCTTTTCCTCTTGAGATTAAACAATTATCAGCTATCTAAGAGCCTGCCTTCTGGGATAGGATTAGGGCATAGGTGAGGTTAGGGGGAGAGGTAAGGATTAGCGTAGGTAAGAGGGGCCCTCAGCTTCCTAGGCACCCTGCAGTCTGACCTGGGGACTGTGGGAGTACTTCTGTAGATGGTCCCAGCTCTGATGAGTTAGTTGAGTGCTTCAGAGCTTCCATAACAGATGAGTCTGTCTAAATATCAATGGAGTGGCTAGAAGGTTGTCATGACCTAGTGACTAACAGTTAGAGTCTAGACAAAAATACACAAAACTTCCACCTTGCTGCCGCCTATCTGTCCAGAGTAGCAATTTCTCGGGCCACACCCACAGCAGTTAATGCAAGCAGGAAGTACATTTGCTTCCCAGCTAAGTTTGATGAAATTACAGCACTTCTAGGAAGAGTTCCCTTCATCCCTCCAGAATCCCTGGTAGAGTAGAACAGGCTTAGCTCTTAGAAAAGAAGTCCAAGCTGGTAGGGGGATTACTGTCCTTCATCCTTTCATCCCTGCTTGCTGAAATTGTTTTGAAGGTTATATACTCTTACTTGTACCTTGTCTTCTCTCAAGTCACTTGCTTCTAATTAGGTAGCTATTGGCAGTTGAATAGTCTTATGAATACATTTGAAGACATTGCATTCACCTCTTACTTAACACTATTTAATCAGTACTTCTTACTTCACACTAATAAATTAAATACCTAGGGAAGTATTGGCTTTCCAGCACGAATAGTACACTTGGTGTACCGTTAAGACAGGTAGTCATAGCTGGTCGGTGGTGGCACCCACCTTAAATTCCAGCGCTTGGGAGGCAGAGGCAGGCAGATCTCTGTGAGGTCAAGGACGGCCAGTGTTACAATAGAGAAACCCTGTCTCGGAACAGGGTTCTTATCTGCTTATTAAATATTCCTAACACTTGACTGGCTTGCTTCAGTTCAGTTTACTAATTCACACAGTTCTTTTTAAATTCCCAGCATCCATCCTTCTTTTAAGCAGATATAACAATTGAGCCATATTTAGAAAATTGAATAGCCATGCGTGATGGCACATGTCATTAATCCCAGCACTCAGGAGACAGAGGCAGGCAGATCTCTGTGAGTTCAAGGGCAGCCAGTGTTACATAGTGAGATTCCATCTAAAAAGAAGGGTAGGGAAGGGGAGGCTATGTATGTAAATTTACATTATACAGTGGAATTTTATTCCCACTTATTATTTATCATGTATGTATGTGAGGGAATGTGCACATGATGTAACATGCATGGAAGGCAGAGGACAGTTCTGGGAGTTGATTTTCTCCTTTCATGGTGTGGGTTCTGGAAAGTGCCTTTGCCCACTGAATCATCTTGCTGGCCCCATACAGTGGAGTACATGCAGTAGTTTAAGGGAAATGTCTGTGAGTAGAAGGTGCATCGGATGTGTAAACTGTGTTACCCCTCTCCTTGGGAAATGTAGTTCCATGTATGAGAAATAGAAAGAAGACTCAGGAAAGAAGTATACCAAATGGAAGCCAAGTGTGATTCAGCCTGAATGAGAGCAGTGTGGGTTATTTACATTTTGAATTTTTTTAAATTAGCTTTTTGATGCTGAGGATTTCATTCTCACAGTAAAAAGTCAAATCTTGGCTAAAATAGGTGGACATCATTTTACCACTGGCTTCAGTAAAGATTTAAATTATGAAGTAGACCTTCAAAGTTAAAGTTTTCTTTAGAGGGTCCATAAAAAATTACTCATTATAAGTTTTGACTTGTGTTTTTGAGCCCAGGTTTGCTATACAGCTCAGGTTGGCCTTTAGCTAATAGAAATTTCTTTTGTCAACATCTGAAATGCTCACATTACGAGTTTTTGAGGTTACTGAGAGTCTGGATTAGCACATTAACTTAGCCCAGTGTCTGTCGAGTGGGACACTGGCCCTAACTCGCAGTTTGCTGTTGCAGTTTGCGAGTAAGCAGTAAAGGACTGAGGAAACTAAATGACAGCAGCTAGGAAAAGCATGAAGCATCTCAGTTCTGCTTCTTATGAGATAGTAAGTAGTTTTATATTTTCAAAAGAAATCATTTCTAATCACAGCATTCTGGAGGCAGAGGCAGGTGGATCTCTGAGGCCAACCTGGTCTACATGTTAAGTTTCAGGCTACCCAGGGCTACATAGTGAGACCCTGCCTCAAAAATAAATAAAAAATAAATAAATAAACTAGCCATTCCCAGGGCTAGAAATGAAGCTCAATGGGAGTCTAGTATGAGGAAGACCTGGATTCAACCCCAACAACACAAGCAAGCAACTTTTTACTGCAGTACGACAAGTGTACACAAGTACACAGAGTATCAAGTCTTAAGTGTGTAACTTCTGAAATGTTTGTTTGTTTTTTGTCTTTTACGAAGAGAACATATTTTTATAACTTTGTTTTTGTTGTACTGCTGGTTTGGCTTAGACAAAATTCTATAATCCCACTTCTAAAAGGCACCATGGAATAGGAGCAACAAGATGGCGCAGATGGGAAAGGCACTCATACCATGGAATGAGAGCTAAAGTGTTTTATGGTTTACAAAAATTAGGTTTGTAACCTCAAAACTATATAAGCTCTTTAGATTATTGCAATTTTCAAGAAGCTCCAAAACTTCACTCAGAGTGAATATTGTTATTTTTAGTTTGTGGTAGGAAACTAGGCTTTTAAAGATTCTTAAAATGAAAGAAAGTGATAACTACAAAGTTATTGAAATGTAACATCTGAAGGGAGTTTTGCCGTCATCCCCAGTGGTAGACTGTGCTGTAGAACCAGATCCCTGTGTCTGTGTCTGGTGCTGCTTAGGCCGCTAGTCAGAAGCAGGTCAGCAGCCATTTGTAAGTGTGTCAGGCTGAGAAATCCCAAGTGGGAGGAGCTTTAGAGGTGGTCAGCTGCAGATGAGGAAACTGAAGGCTGTGTGCCTTGCCCAGCACACAGAGTTGATGCCAGAGCCGTTTAGAACCTGATGGCAGAGCCCATTACCAAATCATACTGTCCCTGTCCTCACTGAGGTACTTGCCTTTTCATTAAAAGTGCAGTTCTTCCTCTGTGAGGCTGGCATCACAATAGAGAATTACCTAACAAGCATTTGGCCGGATTTCTTAACGGGGAAGAACCCAGAACGCCCTGTTTTGAATATAGCCCTTTGATTACTTCAGGTGAGAGACAGCATGGCTGTAGTCTAAATGCTGATCTGAGAGTACACTGAACTGGAATAACCCAGGTGATGGTGATAGGGACAGTGTGGTGTGATGTGGACCTGTGACTTCTCCCTAGGGACTGAGCTCTGGCAGGATGTCAGGCAGTGCTACTGGAACTTGAAGTTTCTAGGCCATGGTCCCACACCTGGGATGGGAACACTAGTGACAGCACCTATAACGTGATTGGGGGGTGAGGCTTGTTTTTAAGGTTGTCTGACGGGGAAGGTAGTTGTAGGTAGGGAAGAAAGCTGTTCTTTGGTGTTCACTGAGAGGCCAGGGAATATTAATCTCTGTAGTGGGCCCTGAGGACTTTGTACTCAATAAAATATGTATACCTTTGTAGTCTGTGGAGCTGACAGTTTCAAAGAGAGATCACCATTGCCCTCCAGAAGCCTTGCTTCTGTTAGTATGCTGGATTACAGGCACAAAAAGAGTTTTATCAGGAGTTGGTAGTGTCAATTCAGTGGTTGAGTGTGGCCTAGCATGAGCAAGGCCCGGGCTGTCCTCAGCACCTGGGGTTGTGGGCTTTGCACAGAAAAACTAAAGCAAACTGACGTTTGTGCATCTGGCTGGACATGTGTATCTTGGCAGAAAAAAGTCTCAGTTTCACATATAGGGTGCATCCTAGGCCTGACACCCTAGCTCTGCTCTCAGGGTCTCATTTAACCCTTTTCGTCTTTCTACTGTCCCTTTCCTACTGTTTCTAGTCTAGTCTTTCTCAGGCGCCAACTGAGTACTTCTCTCCAGATACCCTCCCGTACCCCTGAGGTTTTGAACGTGCCCACTCCAGACTCTGCAGAATACAAAGCAGCACTCTGTGCTGTGGGTGAACCGATGGGGAGAAGAATGGGTTCTGTCACTGCCTGGGGATTTGGGGCTGCACGATTTTCTTACATTTATTCCTTCTCTGGGAACAGTAGGAATAATCATTGCAATTGGCCCTTAGTTCTGCTGATTGGTTAGTCCACACTATGTAACCTGTAGAGCAGTGGTGGATGCATCTGTTCTCACTGAGGATGGCTGTTGCTGTTATCCCCCTAGTCATCTATTTATTGGCCCCTATTGAAATTATAAAGCCTTCATATGAAGAAGGGACTTGATTTTCCCCTTTTGTTCCTTTTACTGCTTGTTTATATACGATGGACATCACTTAAAATGGTGTTATTATGGGCTAGATGGAGCAGGAAATAAGGAATGGCAGAGTAAGGTAGGTTTTAGCTCAGTTTTCTTATGAGTCCCTTTCACTGTTGAGTCTTAATGAACTCCTCTGTCATAATCACCGAAAGTGCGAACATTACTTAGCAGTTTCTGGAAATGGATGGAGATCCTGTTTTTTGGTAGCTCACAATGGGGACAGGGGAAGGAGGGTATTGTAATATGATCTATGAGAGTGTTGAAAACAAAGTTGGTGGCTGGTCCTGATTCATTGTTCTGGCAGACTTTACTTGCTGAGGAAGCTCAGGTACTTGCAGTGTTACAGACATTGGGGGCAGTCAACAGTTAGCCCTCCTGCAAGGGGAGTCATGCCATAGACTAAGCACATTGCAGGTATTAGCCCAGTGGGGCCCCTCGCTGAGCCCTTGAACCCTCTCCCAGCTGAAAATGGTACCTTTCTCCCTTTCCTAGGCTGGAACAAGACATTAAAAAGCTAAAGGCTGACCTGCAAGCCAGCCGGCAAGTGGAACAAGAGCTTCGCAGTCAGATCAGCTCCCTCTCAAGCACGGAACGAGGGATCCGCTCAGAAATGGGTCAGCTCCGGCAGGAGAATGAGCTCCTTCAGAACAAGTATGTGCACCTTGTGGGCAGTGCCTCCTGTGACCAGGGGAGGATGCACAGACTCAAGCTGACCAGAAGACGTGGCCCAGTCTTTCCTATCCACTGATTGTTAGGTCCTCAGAGTTCTCATCCTATCTATACTTACTTCATTCCAACAAGAGTTTATTAATTTTATCTTTCTTTTAATAACATGGTTTAACTATTAGTTACTGATTTTTTTGTGGTAACATTCATTGATAAGGAGTTCCGCTGTGGTTTGAAAATCTTTATCCTTCCCTGAGGATTAGGCCATATTCACTGTGATTCTCAAAACTAGAAAAATGACATTGAGCTTTGGTTTTACTTGAAGAGACAGGCAGAAACCAGATCTTCTGTGTGAATTTAAACTTTCCTTTAACTCATTAACTCGTTCTGGAGTTAGTGGCTGGCTCTGTGTACGGTTGTCTTTTTAGCCTGTAAACAGTGTGTGTACAGCGGTGATGCCTGTCATAGGCTTCCCCACAAAGGAGACTCGCCATTCTAGGAATTAACACTGAGTCCCGCAGACCAGAAACCTCTTCTGGCCTTCTGAGCAACTGATGCGGTTCTTAGCGTTGGCCTCTGGGGGACAGTCTAGTGGCTAGATCACCTTGCTCTGTGAAGCTGCAGGGAACTTAATGACATGAGAAAAGGCCTGGCACCTGGACAGGAAAAGCTGCATGCAGCATGCTGCCTGTAATTCAGAAGGGCCTCAGTGGTAGTGCACACCTGGACTCCCACAAAACTAGAGGTTCAAGGTCAGACTAAGATACAGAATGAGGTATTGCCTAAGAAAACAACTGGGGGAAAAAAAGAGGAAGTAAGACCTTCCCCTCCTCCCCATTTTAGATTGAATAAGACTGATCCAATCAGTGGTTCTTTGGTCTGACTGTCTTTCACAGTGTTCTGGGGCACTAGAATTAATTCTACAGTCACCTTCTCTAGTTAAAGTTTTCTGAAGCATATCTTCTGACTGCCTGCTTTAGATCTCTTAACAGACCAGCGGGCAGGGCAGATTCTGGCTAACGTAAAGCAGGTGGCTTATTAGTGTTTAGGAGCCATTAAGTAGTAATGACCATGTGTTTTCTCTGGCACATTGGAAGTTGATACTTTGCTGTTCAAACCTCCCATTTACACCTGCCTAACAGAAAGGCTGCATAAAGGATGTGTTTCTCAGGGCTTATGGTGAATCTCTCTAATCAGAAGATTCTGTGTGACAATCATTTCCACATAGGTTACATAATGCTGTGCAAATGAAACAAAAAGACAAGCAGAATATCAGCCAGCTGGAGAAAAAGCTGAAAGCTGAGCAGGAAGCTCGAAGTTTTGTAGAAAAGCAGTTAATGGAGGAGAAAAAAAGGAAGAAGTTAGAAGAAGCCACTGCTGCGCGAGCTGTTGCCTTTGCTGCTGCATCTAGGTATGTCCCTATACTTGGAGCATTTAATTAAAGTTGGCTTTCCTTGTCCAAGATAGATATGGGGACTTGATGCTGGGGTGGGGTGGGACAGGTAATAGTCTGTGTGGATGGATTGCTTTCTGAGTTGTTCAGCTTATTCTGCCCTCCAACATTTCGTGACCTCACCCATAGAGCAGGTGAAGGAATCACCATACCCCGTGCTCCTGACACTGACATTCCCCTCACTTTCTGTGTGGTCTCTACGGGCTTTGAGGTACCACCTGTAGCCGGTTCCTCACAAGGCTATTTAATTTTATGTGTATGAGTGTTTTGCCTGCATGTATGTCTTTGCACCATTTGTGCAGTGCCCATGGAAGTCAGAAGGCATTGGATTTCCCAGGACTGGAGTGATGGATGATTTTAAGCTATCATGTGGGTGCTGAGAACCAAGCTTTGATCCTCTGCAAGAATAGCAAGTGCTCTTAAATGCTGAGCCATCTCTCCAGCCCCTAATTATTTTAGAAGGCTGAAGAGATAGCTCAGTGGTACAGTGCTTGAAGTGTGAGCATAAGGACCTGAGTTAATCCCTGTCTTTAAAAAAAAAAAAAAGAAGAACATAGTGGTGCCCAGCACTCACAAGAAGCAGAAACAGGTGTGGGGTAGTGCACATTTATAATCCCAGTACTGGGGAGTCGGGGACTCGAAGAGCCCTAGGACTCACTGGCCAGCTTCCCAGAGACCCTGTCTCAGAGAACAAGAAGGTGACTCTTGAGGGATAGCACCTGAGGTTGACCTCTGGCCTCCAGAGCACACACAGACAAATATAAATTTAAAAATCACTGGGCATAATGACCATGTCTTTAATCTTAACACTTAGAAAGCAGAGGCAGGTAAATTTAGGCCAGGCTAATTTGCATAGCAAGTTGCAGGTCAGCCAGGGTTACATAGATCCTGTCTCAAAATAATAATAATGGTAATGATAATAGATAATTTTAGATCATTGTTGAAATTTTTAAGGAATAGTGAGAAGCATATTAAGCCAGAAGTTAAAATCAGGCAGAGCCTAGAATATATGAAGAATGTGTAAGTCCTACAGCATAAGGACACTTGATCTACCTGTCGGCACTGTAGGTAGAATCAACTACAGAAAGTATTTGAAAGCTAGATGTGGTACGATATGACTGTAGTAAGAGACTGGGGCAGAAGGATTGCAGGATCAAGGCCAGACTTTGCCATATAATTAAAATTCTGTCTCAGAAAGATCTAAAAGAGTTGAAAACTAAATTACAACCACTGAGCATACACAGGTGGTTTCTTGCCATTAGTCCCTAAACATACAGCATGACTACACTTCATGTAGTGTTTACATTGTGCTGGCTATTAGTAATTTAGAGATGGCTTTATATAAAGTCTATGCAAAAACTGCTATTTTATAGGAATTTGAGCATGTGCAGATTCTGTATCCACAGTGGTCTCCAAGCCAGTCTCCCATGATAGAAGGGGAAACTATAAACCTTATTTCCTCTTGTCTTTTTCAAAAGGGGAGAGTGCACCGAAACCTTACGGAGTCGGATCAGAGAGCTAGAAGCTGAGGGCAAGAAGCTCACAATGGATATGAAGGTGAAAGAGGAGCAGATCAGGGAACTGGAACTAAAGGTTCAGGTGAGGAGGAGGTGGGGGAAGGACCTTCCATCACCTGAGCCCCTTCAGCCTGCCAGCACCACGTGCTCCAGTGTAGAACCAAACCCCTGCGTCTCATCATCTGCGTGGGAAGGGGACTCAAAGCTCCAATCTTGTCCTGTTGATGCGGCCAGGTCCTAACTCGAACTGCAGGTGTTGACAGTTTACTGCATGTATCAGACCAAAATCTTTCTTAGCAGGGATTCCTTTAACTTTCAGGCTGTAGACAAGGTTAATTCCTATGGAACCTGCATCTCTTCTTAGCCCTGACTCCTGTCCGCTGCCACCTGGATGGCTCTGAGCCAGGCAGGTGGCAGTGCTGAACATGAGGAGGAAAAGTACCAAGGCTGTGGACATAGATAACTAGCTTTGAGACTGTGTACTTTAACCAAGAATTTGGTAACAGCTTTCCAAAGTGACATTTTAAATTAATGTCATATTGTAAAGAGCATAATAATTCAAACTGTGTGAGACTGATAAGAAAACGCTGGCTGGCACGTCAGTGGAGTAGAGTGGATGACTTGAGACAGAGCTTGAAATATGTAGTAAAGGTGGCTTCAGAGATTGGCAGGAATGGGGAAGGATTTGGAATAGCTAGACACGTGGGAGAAAATAAAATTTGAGCTTTATCAAAACAGGAAAGGAAATTCCAGATAAAGAGTTAAATGTAGACAAAGAAAAGATAGGAGGAAATAAAGTATCATCAATTAGATCTTGAGACACAAGAAAACTTTGTGAGCATAAAAACAGTAGACAAACTCAAAAACAACAACCAAAAGAGTTGAATAAGATAAGATATTGCAGGGGTAGGAGGACAGCTGGAGAGATGGCTCAGTGATTAAGAGCACTGGCTGATCTGTCAGAGGACCTAGGTTTGATTCCTAGCATCTACACAGTGGCTCACAGCTGCCTCCCGATCCAGAGAATCTGATGTCCTCTCTGACCTCCACAGGGACCAGGCTCACACGTGGCAAATAGACATAACATGCAGGCTAAACATTCATACAATAAAAATAAAGATGCAAAAATTTTTTAAAAAGAGAGATTCATCATTAAAAAGATGAGTGCCGTGGTGCAAGACTTTAATCCCAGTGCTCAGGAGGCAGGGGCAGGTGGATCTCTGTGAGTTTCAAGCCATCCTGGTCTACAGAGTGAGTTCTAGGACAGCCAGGACTACATAGTGATATATACCTCATCTCAGACAGACAGAATACAAAACAAACTAAAAAATACAGATATTAATGGATTTCAAAAATAATTGTCACTTTTAGCATATAAATATCTGGTGGTACACGTAGAAAGCAGACAGATAATTTACAAAAGAAACAGGAATGCTAAAAATGAGTCTGCAGGGTCATCAACTTGGCTCATCAGGCAAAGACCCTCTCTGCGGAGCCCAGTGGCCTCAGTTACCCGACTTCCATGTCCTCTGACCCCCACACACTGTCAGAACAGGGGCTGGAGAGATGGCTCAATGGTGAAGAGCTTAACTGCTCTTTCAGAAGACCCCAGGTTCCATTTCCAGCATGCTCATGTATCTTATAACTGTCTGTAACTTTAGCTCCAGCTGATCTGACCCCTCTTTTGACCTCCACACGCTCCTGTGAGCATATGGTGTACATACATACACTAAGACACACATAGATTAAAATAAGATTAAATATTTTTTAAATTAAAATTAATGTGAAAAAATTTTTAATGTACTCTTATTTAATCAGAAATGACATGAATATAAAAATTAGCAATCATTTCTCAAAATTGGCAAAGAATTTTTGTTTTGCTTTGACACAGGGTCTTGTTCTGTGAGACAGGCTGGCCTTAAACTCATGGCAGTCCTCCTGCTTCTGCCTGCCACACACTGAGATTATAGGTGTGGGGTAGGGTTTGGTGAAGGTGCTGTAAAGCAGTCCTCCACATTATGAGGAGTGCAGCGTCGAGAAAAAGATGATGTACTTGTGAAGCACTCCTCTTTTGGGAGCCTGCCATGAGATGGAGCCTCATCAACCACTGGTTTGTTTTCAGCCAGGTGTGGGGGCAAATGCCTCTAACAGCATTCAGGACCTGAATAGTTCAAATGATTTAAGTTTTAGTTTTTAAAAGAGTTCGTCTAGCGCTGTACATATGGTGTGATTTCAGTTATACTAAAAGATTATGGGGAACTGTCTTATTTTTTTCTTTGAATTTTTCTATGTTTCTGAATTCTCCGAAATAAATTTGGATTTAAAAAAAAAAGAATTCTGGCCAGGCATGATGACACATGCCTCTCACCCCAAAATGCAGAGTTAGGCAGGGTTCCGTGAATTCAAAACCAGCCAGAGCTACATAATGAGTTCCAGGCCAGCCTAGTTTACATTATGAAACCATGTTTCAAAAAGAAAAAAGAATTAAGTTTAATACTTACTGGTTGTATTACCAACTATTGTAAACGAGCTTTCCTACAGTTTGTTTGCCTTATCAAAAAAACAAAAATTTTTGCGATTTTGACGGCACATTTTTACAGATGTGACTGTAGCATAAGGCACTATTTGCAAGTAGCTGAGAGCGGTGTCCTCTAACTAGGTCTCCAAAGAGAGTACTTGATTTGGAAGTAGAGGCCACTGTTTCCCTCGGTACCTTTGAGGATCTGAATCCTGTATGGGCATTGCATGGCACATGCTCTGAGAATAAAGTATAAACACACAAAGTATCAGGATTCTCTGTTCTAATGGACAGGTCAATAGTACTGGAATTTAGTTTGTGAATTCAAGCTAATTTATATACATCAATGCCAAAACTATGTGGTAACATTGGTGTTTTGGTACTGTTGGTAGGAGCTTCGAAAGTACAAAGAAAATGAAAAGGATACCGAGGTGTTAATGTCAGCCCTCTCCGCCATGCAAGACAAAACACAACACCTGGAGAACAGCCTCAGTGCAGAGACAAGAATCAAGCTGGACCTGTTCTCCGCACTGGGTGATGCAAAGCGGCAGCTTGAGATTGCCCAAGGTAGGAGAGCAACGGGCCTCAGTGGGGTGGCCTCTCAGTCTAGAGGTCATAAGGCTGCAGAGAGTGGACCTCTCCTCAGCTCTCTGAACCACAGGGCACCTCAGTGTTCTTCTTAAACTGTTTGGTACGTGGCACAGGGTTGAGATTAGGAGTTATGTCAATTCATGTCACCGGTATAGTTTGAGATAAGAGTGTAGCTGAGGGCTAGAGAGATGCTCAGTGGTTAAGAGCACTGGCTGCTCTTCCAGCGGACCTGGGTTTAATTCCCATCACCCACAGGTAACTCACAACTCTCTGTAACTCCAGTTCCAGGGGATCTGACACCCTCCCACAGACATATGTGCAGACCAAACACCAAAGCACATAAAAATAAATCTTTAAAAAATAAAAAAGAGTGTATCAAGTGCTGACTTACAGAGAAGAGTATGGATGTCTCCTCAGGAGGCACACAATGTTGAAAACATCTGGAGCTGATGCTCAAGCTGGGCCTGAATGATGAGGAGTTGGGAGCTTGATGAGAGTGGGGGCAAGATACAGTTTCACAGGGCCTTCCAAGCTGCAACAGTCTAGGATTGCCTTGGGCCATACAGCAGAGGAGTCTGGAGTCTAGAGAACAGGCCGTCCACTCAGCAGAGAATTGCGGAGACTACTAGTTCCTCTGGTAACTGATAGATGCCCCAGCAAGGACAAACACTGAACAAGCCATTACAGCATCTGTAAGATTGCGGCAAGGGCAGTGGGCAAAGTGGAGAGAAGAAAAAGGAAGGGAAGAAAGACTTCTCGTCACGTGGCAGTCCCAGAGGAGCCCTTGAACATGTAGCACTTAAGCAGACTGAGACCAAGAGCAACAAAGGCAAAGCCTGTGGGCACGGGAGAGGCTCACCAGTCTGCTGGCCCAGGTGGGCAGGAATAGCAGCTAGGTTCTGTAGGAGTACTGTCCCATGGAAAGAACATAGAATTTCACTCTAAATGGCATGGAGGGGTATGGGAGGTGTCTGACAGAGAGCGGTATGACCTGATTGAGGAAAGAAAATTGGACTTTTGTCCACAAAACTGATCAGTCACCTAATCGACTAGAATACTGAGGGAACATTTCTGCTGGTTGACCTGTTGCATGGAAAGGGTGCTTGAGCAGGGACTCACCAAGCAGCCAGCTTCTGGACCACCATTCTGGAAAGTCCCGAATCTACTAGGTTAGTGGGGCCCAGATGCTTGGGGTTGCCCAGGTGTTTGAGCAGGGACAAAGGGTGGACATCGGGCTACCTTGTCTGTGGGCTCAAGGACAGGTACTTGGAAGGTTTTTAGGGAACCCACGGTATATTCCAGTATCTCACCCAACTCTGGCCCTTTTTCCTGTCTGTCTGAGCACTGAGAATGGACACCTCTGCTTAACCCTCTTTGCTGGGATCTGTACACTTGGAAAAGATCCCCCTGTCGTGGAAGCAGCACCTGCTGTCTGGGGTCAGGGTATTGGTTTTCCTTGGTATGGCTGTGCTCCACTCTTAGCCTACAGATGCTTGGGAAGAAAGAAGGGTCCAGGCCATAGCTCTTGGGATGTTTTCCTATTACTGATTAAAGAAATGAAACTGAAGTCTGCATTGGAAAAACACAGTAGCTCATGTATCAAGTGCCACTAAGTACTTCATTGCTCTGAAGCTCACTGTGTTCAAAGAGAAGATGGCTTGTTTGATGCTCTCTTGAAACTTAGGGGCCCTGAAGGAAGTGAGGATGCAGTTCTTTTCTCCTGCTTTCCTGCTGTCTCCCTCCAGATCCAACCTCCTAACCAAGTCCGAGCCTGTTCCTTGCTATGCTATTATTCATCCTAGCTACAAAGTGACTCTTTATCTCCTAAATCCTTCTGAAACATGCCACCCCGCCTTCTTCTGTCTCAAACACTCTGTTGTCTTCTCACAGGATGGGCCCCTCACACACAGCCTCTTGGCTTCCCTTGGCGATCAGGGAAGCAGATAGCATGGTGGAGATGCATGGACTTGGAGCAGGGTGGTCCTGGCTTCAGTCTTGCTCTGGTCTTAATAACAGATGGACTGAACAAGATGCATAATTCGTGAAGCCTTGGTTCTCCACTGGGCTAGGTACAGGGATTTAGCAGTGGGAAGTTAGGAGGCACAGCCTCTGCCCTCACAGAGCCCATGATCCAGCAGAGACATGATCGGTCATCGCCCAAGGAGGTGGAAGGGTGCCATGAGGGAGTGTAGGTGCTACAGCCAGACCATATGGAGTCAGCGCGCAGCTCTGTCACTAGTAATACATGCTGAGTAAGCGGTACGGCTTCCTGTTCTCTGTTCTTTCTTCTTCAAGTGGATAGTGATAATACCCATCGCTTCTGGTTCTAAGAGAGAAGTGGGTTGGTGTCTGTGAGCACTTAGAACCCCTGTGCCACGCTGGGTGTTAGCTGCTGTTATAACTGTAGAGACTGAGGAACCAAAGGGGAAGTTTGGGGAGTGTTGAGAATTTAGGACTTGGGTGCTGAGTGAGATTGATGATCAGGAAACCTCAACAGCCAGCACAGATACAGGGGATGCACGAAGGGCTGAACTGGCTGATGTGCTAAAGCAGCCTGCTGAATGCTGGGTAGAAGTCAGAGGGCACTGTGCCAGCAAGCTGGGCACCAATCCCAGAATGTCATCTGTTTTCTGTCAGAGAACCTAATGTAACCAATCAAAGACCCTGCCTCCAGCCTTCCAGAAAGGAACCAGCTCAGGAGGTGGAGCTGTAAAACCCGCACTCCTCAGGCTACTGGGTGACTGCTACTTTCTTATACCCCAAAAGCAGAGAGCAGGTCAACACTTTCCTTAGTTAGAAAAGAAAAGCAGCAGAGAATGGCATGCGGACCACAGTGCCTAAAAATGCCCTACCATTGGACACTTTACAGGAAGTTTCCCTGCCCTTACCAAGCGGTGAACCTGGGGCCGGCCCACAAAGTGTTCGTGTGGCCCTTCCTCCTTGCTAATGCTAGGTCTTTGATCTTGCAGGGCAGATCCTTCAGAAAGACCAGGAGATCAAGGACCTGAAGCAGAAGATAGCCGAAGTCATGGCCGTCATGCCCAGCATAACATACAGTGCCGCCACCAGCCCCTTGAGCCCCGTGTCCCCCCACTACTCCTCCAAGTTTGTGGAGACCAGCCCCTCTGGACTTGATCCTAATGCCTCCGTCTACCAGCCCCTGAAGAAATGAAGGCCAGCTGTGTTTTTGCCCAACCATTTGGAACCAGAAGGCTTCGGAAAGCAGTGTCTCTGGCAGTCAAGATAAAAAAGTTGATATTGTGTTTTGTGGGACTGTATATGTTGTCATTTTTAAAAGGGGGGAAATAACATCCGAGTCTGAATAGAACTGCCCATCAGTTGTTCTTGTAAGTTTTTAGAAGACCTCACAGGACTTTGCAGTTTATTTTTCTTGGCCAACACATTAAAACCATTCTTGGATTTCAAGTAGCCAATTTTGCCTTTTTATATATTTTTACATAGTTTCCTCTTGAAGGAAAAAAAAAGCAGTTTTTGTTTTTCAACTCTTTGTTTTGATCTTAAATAAGCAAGAAAATTGCCCATTGTACTCACACAAGATGACAACAAAAGCTTAGTGTCCAGCATGAGAGGGCAGAGTAGTCCACACAGCTGACCCATACGGGTATCGCTATTCCAGAAAGCAGATCGATGGCCCCTCAAGGACCCGTCAGATGAGGGAGCGTCACTTAAGCTGAGAGAGACTTACGGGGTGAGGTGAGCTTGCAGGTGTGTGCCGTGTGTCTGGAGCAGTGACGTTCCCTTGGATGTTTAGTTTCGTACACTTCGAGGGCTGTCTTTGCATTTCAAGAGGAAACTTGATCATTTCACCCCCTGCCTCCCGATTCTGTCATCTGTCTTCTATTTGTCCAGTTCACTGCAGATCCTGTCATGCAGCTGGTATGTGGCTGGGCTGCTGGTCACCACGCCACCACTTCGTTTTTCTCCATGGGAAGCTCACAGGTTCCGTGCTTGCTGCCCGTCAAGCACCTTAGGGAGGCAGCCTGGTGGGTGTGATAGAGACCGAAGGCTAGCTAACGAAAGCTGTGGTCTAGCGGTTCCCACATGCCATTCACTGCTGTCTTCACTCTCATCTCACGTCTGATGGTTTACAGATGCTTGACTGTTCCTGAGCTCTTGTGCCAAGGAGGATTTGTTGTTAGTTTTTTGTTGTTGTTTTTAAGACTTAAACTCTGCACAAAGATACTGGTTCAACTGGGTATTATATGGTGGTAGAAAGTGTCTGCACAGATGTTTGAAAGTGAGTTAAGGATGGGGGGGCAGGGGAGAGGAGCGGCAAAACAGAGCTGCATTTGGAAATTTGGGGAAACTAAGGAGCCAAATTGATTGGCTTTGCTGCCTCACTGTGTTCCGGAAGGACAGACCTCTAAAATTTCCTGTTGATTGGCGTGTATATCTCATTTCAAGCAAATTAGGTAGGACAAACCAGTCAGTAAAATTAGACATATTAAAGAGAATCATCCTTTTAATCACAGGTCTTACTTTGGAGTAAAACAAACTTCTAGCTTTAGCCAGGTGTGCATGTTGCTGCCATTTGCATTTTTGAATCATCTTGTGTAAATGTCACCATGAAAGTATTACTCAGAATTGTCATAGTCTTTTTTTTTTTCCATCTTTGTGCAAAAACATGGAAAATTGTCACTGACTTTGTGCTGAGGTTTCCCCCATTTTGCTGCCTTTGGGACACTTTTCGTTAAATACTTGGTCTTGGCTGCATTCTTTTTTTTCCCCCTGTGGGGTTCAAAAGAATAAACATTTTCTTACTGATAAAACTAGTTTTCTGCCTTTTTAACGTTTCAGGAGGGCACAGCAAGGTAGATGGTTCTGGTGGGCTGAGGTGGCGGCCAGTTTGCTTCCACCTCATCTCAGCCCCAGCTCAGGTGACCGGGTAGGGAGCAGGCCCAGGATGAGCGGGGTGCCCCCGGGAGCTCCAGCTGGTTTGGTGTCTAAACTGAAGGCACATCCACCCTCATTCACCTTCTTCCCGCTTCTCCCCCTCCGGCATCCGCTAGAGCCAAAGCTGTCTTTGCTTCGGATGTAGCCTCCTTTCCCGAGACGCAGACTGGTGTGGGTCTGTCTAGAGGTGACATAGGAGAAGAGTCCTGAGAGCAAATTCCTTCACATTACTTTGCCCTCTCCACTTTCTAGAATTTTCTTTGGCTACTTAGTGACCAATGTGCTGTTGGATTTCCCCTCTGCTGTGGATCTTTAACAACCTCCAAGATGAGCACCCACCCCACCCACTTGTTTTTGAGGCTTGTCTGTCTTCATCTTCTGAGAACCAGCTGCCTCTCTTTAGCCCATGCACTCCCATCTTGGCCATTTTAATTGATCTTGGCTCAAGTTTCTAGAAAGTTCTGCTCTTGGCAGCCACCCTCTGTCCTTGTTGCTGTGTGGGCTTTCTGAACCTTGCAGACACACTTATTAACACTGAACAGAGTTCCCTAGGAAAACCCCTGGATTTGGGGGCCTTCACCTTTGCTGAGGGAATATGTCCACCCACTGTGCTCTCATTGGCATGGTCTTTTCTGCTAGAAACTGCCAGGTGTCTAGTCTGCCCATCATAGAGCAGCTCTGTGTCCTAGGATTCGTGATTTATTATGTGTCATAAAGCAATATTTGCATTCTAGGGTTTGGTATTTACGAGAAGGATAGGCTGAGTGTATTGACTGGCCTAGAGTCCTCTTGGTTGACATCCCCGAAGCTGTCCATAAGGGAATGGCTGGCGCATGTCCTTCCTCCTCCTGGGAACCCTTCTAAGAGATCCTAAAAGTGAGAAAGAACAGTTGCTGTGGCTCAGACCTGAGCGAAGGAGTCAGTTCCTCACCCTGTCATCCCCTTGCTCCACGCCGCCCAGAACAGCGGCCTGTGAGAGTCACGTGCCTATAACCCAGCCCTGAGGAGTATCGTGGGCCCAAGCCCAGAGAGTCTGAGGCCAGCTCTATTATAAAACCCTGTTCCAAAGAAACATGATTCAGACCACATGGAGGGGACTGGAGGAGAGAGACCTCAGACTGTCCCGGAGGTCAACTAGATAGCTCTTTTCAGGATAAACTGGGAGCCAGGCTCACTCGTGGTAAAGGGTCTTAGGCCTGTAAATGCCTGGCCCAATGGGGTAATGGCTGGGATAATGGCTCCCCAGGTTCACTGCCTCACTGCTTGTTTCCTTCATTCGTGTGTGTGTGTGTGTAACTCCTGTACTCACGTGTGTGTACATGCAACCTGCAATCATGCGTGCATGTGTGTGTGTGTGTTGTGTGTGCACGTGCACACATGCAACTTATACTCACGTGCAGGTGAAAGCCTAAAGTTGGTGCTCAGAATAATCCTCAGTCCCTCGTCCACTTTATTTGAGAAAGAGTCAAGAACTCACCAATATGGCTACTTTGCTAGCCAGCTCGCTCTGGGGATCCCCTGTCCCCTCCTTCAGAGGCTAAAACTGAAGGTGGGCACCACGTCAACATAGTGCTTACATGGATTCCGAGGACTCTAACTCTTGTCCTCATATTTGTATTTCAATTTCTCTAACCACTGAGCCACCCCAGCCCTCAAGCTTGCTAAAGAAAGCCATCCCTGTCCTGCTCCGCCGTGGTTCATCTGAGCCCTGCTGCCCACTAGGTGGGGGGCATCCGCCCCCAGCTTTGCTGCTGGTCCTGCCCTGAGCCTCTCTGGGATGCTGCTTTCTTGAGTCTTGTCCCCTTTTGCCCTGCCTGTTTATAGGAGATGCTACAAGTTTGTGACAACATGCAGAGCACTCAGAGCCATCCAGCGCACCTCAAGATCTGACCATCAGCAAGGAGTCACATGGGACAGGCCTGATAGCTAAACTGGTGTGACTTGGCCTCAAGCACGCTGAGCAGCTGTGGACCAGCACTCCTGTCCTTCTTACTAGCTCAGCCCCTGCCTCATCTGACCCTGCATTTTAATAAGGTCTGCACGAATTCCTCTCAGTGCCAGAGAGCCCCCTTTTGAGTGACGTTCCCAACCTGAAGACTCAAAATGCCATCCTCTCATGTCTAGTTTAGGAAAGCCAATCTCAGGCTTTTGAAATTTTAGAATGAAGAACCTAGCTGATGAATGAAGGGTGAAGATTTCCTCTAAGCTTGACTTCTTTTGTTTTGAGATCCGAGTCTCACCACATAGCACTAACTGGCCTGGAACTGGCCATGTAAACCAAGGGGGATCTCAGAGTTCCTCTGCCTCAGGTGGTGCTACTACTACCTATGTCTCCCTCTTCTCTTCACTCTCTCCCTCCTCTCCCTTCTTCCCGCAGTCTAGGAGCCCAGGCTATGGGGGTGGAGATTCTCCTTTGCTCTGCAGCAATGGCTGATACACAGCAGGTGTGCAGTCGGCATCACCAGGTCAGCTAATCAATCACCGGAGCATGTGATCTGAAGTGTGTGTCATTCCATCAGAGCTCTTGTAACAGTGCTGTACCTAGGTACTTAGGGATTTTCAACAAGCCTAAACAGACTGCCTCCAGGACAGGCAGAGAGCGGAAGGAGCCTATTTACCATGACGTCTCCCATCTGCCTGTGTCTGCTTTCTGCTGAAACCTTGTGTTTCTTGTCAGATTTTATCCACAAGTGCCTGCTTGTTCTGGCCAGGCGCAGAGATTTCCTCGGCAGCTGGGTGCTCTGAGATCAAGCAGCTCTCTGGGGCATCCTGGCAGCAGAGGATGTAGGGCAGGGGAGCTGGCCATTTTCTCCTGGGGGCTTTTCCTGCTGCTTCTCCAGGGAAAAATCTGGCTGACGCTGTCCAGGGCTCTTCATTTGACTGAGGGTGCCATGCTTTTCTTTCCTTCCTCCTCCCTTGGCTGGCTCTGAAGAGTTCTGCTTTCTGTCTCCTACACTGAGCATTTGCCACTGGTTCCTCTACCCTTGCTTGGGGTCAAGCTCAGATCTCCTCGGGTGGGCTCTTGGGATCTCAGACTTGGCCATCACCTGTCCAGGAAGCCAAGATGAGCGTCCCCTGGAAGCTAGCTACTCTGTCCTCTTCCCCAGCGGTGCAGTCCCTGGACCCATTGGGGTTGACAGGGACACGGAGCCAAGGGTGGCAGGACCTTCTGTGAGTTTGACCTGGAACTTGTGCTTTCTTTTCATTTCTTTATACATCCGTTTCCTGTGAGGATGCAGGAGGTGTGCCACAGTCACTGGTCAGCCTGGGGGAGTCTGTTCCCTCCCTCCCTCCACCTGTGAGGCTCCAAGATCAACTCAAGTTACCAGGTTTGGTCGCAGAGCTCTCTCACTGGCTGAACCATTGCTGGTCCCCAAACCTGCACTCTTCCTCCACATCTTAGTCCCCACCCCCACCCCCCATTACTTTGTGGCAGGTGAGGCTTTATTCTCAGGAGCCTGTGTTAGACCCACGCTGACTTAGAATGACAGCTCTCAAATTTAGGCTTCATCGGAACGGCCTGAAATAGTCCATTAAAACACTCCCAGGTTCCATCCCCCGAACCTTGCGTGTCAGGGGATGGACCCCCAAATGCACCCTGAACGGGCTCCCAGTGACGCTGCAGCCTGGATCCTCTGCCCTACTTTTGAGAGCCACTGAGATAGAAACCACTGCCTGAAGTCATGCCCACCAGCAGCCGCCAGAGGGCACAGGCTGCCTCAGCCAGAGGACCAGGCTCCTCCCCACCACCATCACCACTGGGCGCGGGAGCCTCACCCTAAAAAGACTTCCCTACTTCTATCTGCAGGGCTCTCAAAATCCAAGTCACCTCCTGGGGGTGCTGAACGGCCACGCTCTGGATAAACGTGGCTGACTAGTGGGGAAGGGTTCCCTGGCCTCCCTCCCACTGGATGGGGGATCTGTGTTCAGAATTTTCTAGTTAAAATGATAGGTGATTTTTGTTTTCTTCTCTATGCCTTGTTGTATATATCCTCAAATTTTTGACAGTAAGCCTGATTACTTTTATGAGAAATGAATTTTTAAAACGCTTTAAATGTAATTAAAAGACAACTCAAGGGAATAAAAAAAGAAGAAATAAGGGTGGTAAGATAACTCAGGTGTGTTTTGCAGAAGTGCTCGCTATGCAGGCCCGAGGGCCTGAGTTCGATCTCCAAATTCCACAGAAGAAGCAGAAAACAGACTCCAGAACGTTGTCCTCTGACCCCTATGCCTGCCACGGCACTCACACCCAGTAACATGAGGGGAAGAGGAAGAGGAGGAGGAAGAACAAGAGGAAAAGGAGGAAGAGGAAAAGGGGGAGGGGAGGAAGAAGACATGGGAGCTTGAGCAGCTTGAAGAGAGGCCCGCTCGTAGCTGTTGGTTCTCCTGGGGTATCTGGGGGTGAAGGTTTAATGAGGTCACAGTTGGCTGAGTGTTCAAGAAAGCTAAGGATCTTCCAATCCCTTCTGCAGTTCACTGTCCCTAGAGTCAGAGTCCAGAGCGTTTGGGTTCAGACTCCCCAACCCAAGCACAGCCCTTAAATCACATTCAGACATGGCTGTTCTCAAATGCCTGGGAACGTCCACAGCCAAGTGGCTGGGAGCAGGCCACTGTCTTTAACCTCAGAGACATCCTGGCATAGGCTCTTGTGGCTTGTGAACGTATTGTTTGAGTTGTATAGAATTTCAGACATTTAGAAATAGGGAGAATTCATAGTGTCAGGCTTCTGGGGTTCTATTAATCATACATCATCTATCAATTATGTATTTATCATCTATTGATTATCATCTATCTATCTATCTATTAGATATCATCCATTTAGAGACAGGGTCTTGGCCTTTGAACTCTAGCTTACCGCCTTGGCATCTCAACAGCTGGGATGGTGATCTTGAGCCACCATGCCTGATTTGTTTTTTTGGTTTTTGTTTGTTTAGTTTTTTGAGACAGAATTTCTCTGTGTAACCCTGGCCATCCTGGAACTCACTCTGTAGACCAGCCTGGCCTCGAACTCAGAGATTCGCCTGCCTCTCCCTCCTGAGTGCTGGGATTAAAGGTGTGTGCTATCATCGCCAGGCCTGATTTGTTTTATTTTTGAAGCTGGGTCTCTGTGTAGACCAGATTAGCGTCAATTCCCATTCCTTCTGCTTCTGAGTGCTAGGGCTGTAGACATGCGGTACCACACCTGGCCAAGGAGTTAGAGGGTTCTGTTCAAATACCTGGAGATCTGGCAACCTTCTGTACTCTCTGAAAGCTGGGGGAGAGGTGGGGCCATGGTTCCCACCCTGCCTGCATGTTTACCTAGGAACTGGCAACACGCCTTCCTTCTTCTAGCCACCCAGACATCGTGGTTGAACTGAGTTGTTTGTTTTAACTTGGCAGCAGAGTTGGGGAACAGAATGGGGGGTGGCTTAGAGGAAACTCCTGTCCAGGCTGGGTCTGGGGCCTCAGAGGATGTCCATGAGTAATTGTTGGGATGGAGGCTGGAGCCTGAGTTGGAGAAGTTAGAGTTGGACTCAGTCTCCCCGGTTCCCTCTGGCCCTGGGCTTCCATTCCAGCCTTGGCCTCAGTTTCTCCCAGCTGATGTTTACCAATGTCAGTTAACCCCAGAAATTCTTCAAAGAAGTTGTGAACCTCTCCTGAATTTGTGGTCTGTGCATTCCATTGTCTGAGGCTCTGTCTTGTTTGGTTTTGTCGGCGGGGGACTTGCCATCTTGCCCAGGCTGGTCTTAAGCTCCTGGGCCCAAGGGACCGTCTTGGTCTCAGTCTCTGGGACCACAGGCACACACCACCATAATTGGTTTTAACTCGTTTTTTTTTTTTTTTTCATAGTAAGCCATAGAAACTGGGGCCAGGGTAAACTCAACAGGGACAGAGCCAGGGCAAGCACTGTACCGTCAGGAAGAATGAGGGAGCCAGCCAGTGACAGAGATGGCAGCCAGCCAGTGGAGAAGTCTGCTGAGCAGAAGCTGCTCTGGGATGAGTCTGTAGGCTCTGGGCTGTTGGGAGTCAGAGTTCCCTTGGAGGCCAAGGTGGATGGGTGTGGCTGCCTGATCGGCTCCATCCCACAAGCAGAGATAGTGACTCCACCCCTCTCTGCTGTGACCTGTACCAGCTGTGGGGTGTAACATGATGTGTGGCCCAGAGCGGGAGTGTCATATCCACCTGGGACTCAGCCTCTAGCTTCTCTCTGCAAGAACAGTAGTTCCCAGGTAAGAGCTCCAGCTGGGGGGAAGTAAGTCAAAGCCAGCCCTCAGGTCCGCTGTTTTCTTGTGACAGCCGATAAAATTTGGAAGCTGTTTGTTACTACAGTGGAAATGAAGTTGGAGTCCCCTGCTCTGTGGCTGAACTCTGGCTAGTGATCAGGAGCTTGGGAGGGAGAGATGGGGTCCTGCCGACGTCTAAATATGTGTGTCTCTCCAGTCCCTATGTTGACATCCCAACTCCCCAAGGTGATGGTCTTGGAAGATGGGGTGGGGATGGGGGAGCTAAGAAAGTGGTGAAGTCTGGAAGCCAAGGTTCATGACTTCACCTGTGGAAGAGCCACTAGTCCTCCCCTCGGGCAGCACAGGGAGGGGCCGCTCTGGCCAGCAGCACACCTGAGATGCCTTCATCACCGGCTCTCCACCTGTCAGGCAGCCCAGGTGGACCCTCAGCCTCCTGGTGGAGATGGTCTAAGCCATACGGAGACCAGGAGCTTTTACAAAAAAGAGGACCACTCACAGCTAGGCTTGAAGGGCCCATGATTCCAGTTACTAGGGAGGCTGAGTCAGAGGCAAGATGCCATCTCAAGGCCTGCCTTGGCTACAGAGTGAGGTCTCAGCCACCCTGGGCAACTTAGAGGGATCCTATCCCAAAAGGGAAAAAGAGGGCTTGGGGAATGTAGCTCAGAGGTAGACCAGTTGTCTAGCATGTGCGAGACCCTGGCTCAATGCTTACTGCAGCTGAATAAACTAGTAAGAGCCAGTTGGGGAAGAGCAGCAGCATGTGCGAGGTCTACTGTGCAGAGGCAGGGTTAGGGAAGGGCGGGGAGGGGCACGACTCCGGAGCTGGAGCTGGGGTAACGGAGTGAGGGACAGAGCTGCCTGTGTCAGGTTGTCAGGGAAGATGAGGGCTACCAGCTCTTGACCAGGGGCAGTCAGAAAGAGGAAGGCAGTCCATTAGAGAGCCAGGGGTTTAAATGTAGAGTTATAGGCTGAAGAGATGACTCAGTGGTTAAGAGCACTGACTGTTCTTCCAGCAGACCCGGGTTCAGTTCCCAGCACCCACAGGGAGCAGCCCGCAACCTTCTGTAACTCCAGCTCTAAGGGACCTTCTGGCCTTCATGGATAACTGCACATACATGGCGTACATACACACACACACGCACACACTCACACACACAAAGAGGCACAAGTGAATCTCTTTTACTCTTAAAAGAAGCTTTTACTATTTTACTTTGTGCGAATGGGGGTGTTGTCTGCATGTACGTCTGTGCACATATACCCGATGTGCATGGAGGGCCAAAAGAGGGCATCACATCCCCTGGAACTGAGTGACAGTTATGAGTCACCTTAGGAGTGCCGGGAATTGACCCTGGGTCCTCTGGAAGGGCAGTCAGTGCTCTGAACTGCTGAGCCAGCTCTCCAGCGCGCGACCCCCCCCCCCACCAAATAAAATAAGATACACGTGCAGTGCCCAGACAGACATACATGCAGGCAAAACACTCATACGTCTAAAATAAAATAAAAAATCTTTTTTAAATTAAAAAATAAGAATTATATGGATCTAATTCTTTAAAAAGTTTTTGTGCAGCTGGGCAGTGGTGGCCCTCGCCTTTAATCCCAGCACTCAGGAGGCAGAGGCAGGTGGATCTCTGTGAGTTCGAGGCCAGCCTGGTCTACACAGTGAGTTCCAGGACAACCAGAGTTACAACAGAGAAACCTTGTCTCAAAAACATAAAAATAAAAAATAATAAATAAATAAATACAAAACAGTTTTTATGTAGAGCTCAAGATCAGCTCAGAGGTTAAGAGCCCTGACTGTTCTTGCCTGAGTTCAGTTCTCAGCACCTACTTTAGCGCCAGAGGCCCTGATGCCCTGTTCCCGCCTCTGCAGGCACCTGCACACACCTGCCCGCTGCCACCCTCTGTCACACACACAGACATAAATTAATCTTTTAAAACCATGTGTATGTGTATATGTGTGCACATGCACTTTCATGTATGTGAGTGTGGGTATGCCCTTGCCACAGTGTTCCTGTGGAGGTCAGAGGACAATCTCCTGTGTACACCAGGCTAGCTGACCCATAAGCTTCTTGAGTCTCCTCTCGGCGTCCCATCTTGCTGTAGAATCTCTGGTATATAGAAGCATGCTACTCTGCCTGGGTCCTGGGAATCGAAGTGAGGTACTTATTCATGTACAGCAAGCCCTTTACCCACCAGACCATCTCCTGAGCCTGAGAGCCTGTAAACACTCTTGTCACCTTGAAAACTAAGCGGAAAATGTTCTTTCTTATCAAGCTCAGTCTGACATGAGTAGCTGCGTTTTACCACCACCTGGTGGCAGTATACTAAAGCCACAGGTTTGATTTGCATCGGGATGAGCAGAACATCCCCAGCCACATTTTTGGATAAGACTACAGATACCAAAGCCAGTCTTTCATCCCGTTTCTAAAGCCTGCTCCCTTAAATAAGCCCTCAGGTTTACAGCTGCTTTCTTGTTTTCTGAGCCGCAAGTCTCCAGATTCTTCAGTGAGTCCCAGCCCACTCCGCCCTCCAGCTGTGCGCTAGAGCTAAGCTCCTCCCGGCAGCCCTCAGCCAGGTCTGGTCTGGAGAGAACTCTTTCCAAGCGTAATGGCTCAAGGGTGCAGATGCTACCTTGGGCTGTTGCGTGTTTGAATCAGGCTGACTGTGTTTATTGGCTGTGGGCCTCTGGACCACTCTGAGCCTCAGTTTCCCCATATGAAAAGTAGAACTGGACTTGAACTGAGCTTTCTTGTTCATTCCATTACGCATCTATCTTACCATTCTGTTGCTGCGAAGAGACACCCTGACCAAGGCAAGCATTTAACTGGGGGCTCGCTTACAGTGTCAGAGGGTTAGTCCCTGATCATCTTGGTGGGGAGCGTGGCGGCATGACGGCAGGCACAGTGCCTAAGGACGAGCTGAGAGCTTTACATCCTGATCCACAGGCAGCAGGTGGAGAGAGGGGAGACACTGGGCCTGGTGTGAGCTTTTGAAACCCAAGAGCCCACTCCTAGTGACGCACCTTTTTATCCTTCCCTGACAGCTCATCAACTGGGGACCAAACATGCAAATATATGAGCCTCTGGGAGCCATCTTATTCAGACTGCCACATCTGGAAGGAAGACTTTCTTCCTACGGCTGGGTGGGAGGGGGCAAGAAGCCCTGGCAGGGAGGCCAAGCACCCTGCAGGACTCTGCTCTAAAAGGCCCCTTGTCTGAATGCGGGTGCCGAGCCCCACCTGGAGCCCCCTCACACCTGCCTCCAGGCCCCCTCCCTGTTCCCAACCCTCCAGACCATCTTATAACCCCTTACTTAGAGCGAAGGACTAAGGACTAAGCAAAGGCTACCCACCAGCCTGGCATTACAGAGCAGCCCCCTGGCGCGACTCACCAGGGAAGCCCTGTAGCTGGGTGTCCCCAATCTTGGTGGTCACCATAGATGCCCTGAAACCTGGAACACTGGCCTTCCAGCCGTTGTTGGTGCCAGGGTCCTGGGTGGCTCTGGACAAGTCACATACTCGTTTGAACCTTGAGTTGCTCAGCCCGGAAAGGGGACAGAGAATGGCTCTCTAGACGGTGACTGCAGGGTTGAGGGCTGAGTGGCCAGTCGTCTCCCTCCCCTGCCTCCTCGGAGACGTTTGGAGGAGGCACTGCTTCACCCAGCCACGTGAGTCTGTGATGTACCCCTACACTGGCTGCGGGCCGCCAGCAGCCAGTGCTGTTATCTCTGCCTCCCCCAGCAAAGCAAATTCAAAGTGAGGTCACCATGGTAACCTGGATGTTGCAATGTGACCAAATTTTTAAAGTGCTCAGTATGTTCCAGACAATCACCTCTCAGAGGAAAAGGAGGAAGGGGGTCTCAATCTCACTCCTTCCCAGCTTTCACTGGGCCCCGGAACCTTCTACAAGGAAGGGGTGAGGCGGGTGCAGGATGGGACCAGAGCAGAGCTGGGAATGACCTTGGAGGGGCTCCGAAACAAGGCCTGGACAGAAACTCACTAGCTTCTGGTACCAGCTTAAGTACCGTCTTGCTCTGCAGCCTCTGACTGCTTCATTGCACTCTCTGGGCCTCCAGGAAAGCATCACCCAAGAGCGTTCGTTCAAGGACCAGAGAGGTGGCACACTACAGTTAGCAGGGAGGGCCTGGGCAGGGTGGGAGTCCCCTCTAGGTCTGTCCCCTCTGGAGCTGAAGCCCACCATCAGACCTGAGGTAGAAAGCGGGACTTTGTACTTAGCGTGGTAGAAGATGTTACTGCACCGGGCCTGAAGTTGTAGGCCCTGCTGTTTGGAAAGCTGAAAGTGGGACGATTCCTAGTTAGAGGCTTGACCGGGCTTCAAGTGCAGCCTGGACAACTTAGTGAGACCCTGGCTCAAAATAAGAAGTCGGAGAGGGGGCTACGGTTCACCTGGTGGGGTGCCGGCATAGCACGCACACAGCCCTCAGTCCCCACCCAGAATCACACAAGCCAGGCGTGGTCGCTCCTGCTTGTCATTCCACTTGGGTGATAGACGCAGGTGGATCAGAAGTTAAAAGTCATCCTTGACTATACAATGAGTTCAAGGCCAGCCTGGGCTACATGAGACCTATCTTAATAAAAAAAAAAAAAGCTAAGTCATTGAAATTTTAAAATAAAGGTAAAAGGGAGGGTAGTGTAGCTCAGTGGTAGAGTACGTGGTGCTGATTCAGCCCCAGTACCATGGCAACAACCACCATGACAAATTAGCACTCCATGAACAGCAGCGTTCTTTCAACACCCCCCACCCGCCCACCCCCACCCCTGTTTAGTGTCTTAGCCTCTACTGCCCACCCCCCATCCCCCTACCCCACCCCCGCACCTGGCTGCCCTCTCACGGTAGGGACACGGAATCACAGGGCTGCCTCTGATCCCCTGCAGACCAACACCTTTCCTGCTGGGTCCTTGTCCCATCCCATGCTGCCCAGCCCCGGTCAGGCCTTTCTAAGACAGAATGAGGCCAGGCCTGCCGAGTGATGGATGGAGTTAATAACCAGCCATTGCCACTGGTAGCCCTTCGCTGTCCTAGCTAGTCAGAAGGGTGTCGCAGGCACAGAGGTGAGCCTCCCAGGGTGCCGGGCCCTCTAGGCACCCAGAGCAACCTTGGACTGAGCACTCAGGATGTGGGAACCCTGGTCTTGGTCTTTTCCCATACTTCTTGGAGCTTCAGCTTTTCCATCTGCAGTATGGGTAGGTAACACTGATGCCTACATCCTGGCCTGGCCTCTTTCTGTAGCTCTCTGTGCACTCCTGTGAAGTCTGGATCTCCGGAAGCCAACTCTCAACAAGAGGGAGTGGGCAGTGGGAACTGAGATGTACACTAGAGGGTACAGTGATGAGCAAGCTACAGTCCAGAGGTCTGGGGCTCCACTTTGCTAGAAATAATGAAAAAAGACTCCACGATGAAATGGAAGAGTCCATAAATGACATCCACCCCAACGTCCATCACCCAACCAACAGAGCAGCAAAGTGTGGTCTGTCCCTGCAGCGGAAGACTACCCACCCATAAAAAAGATGAAGCACAGTACAATATAGACAAGTCATGAAACACACCAAGACCAGAAGCCAGTCACAGTAGACCACAGCACACTACTCTCTTTACCTGAGCTGTCTGGGACAGGTAAATCCACAAAGATAGAATGTAGATGGGTGGTTGCCAGCAGCTGGAGGGGGCAGGGAATTGGGAAGAACTGTCCAAGAGTTTGAGGCTTCTATTTGGGGTGCAGGGAATCCTGGAATTAGAAACGGGGAACGGTACTAACAGCCATTTAATTATGTACTTAAAAGAAGAAGGTGCTGGGGGTGGGGGTGGCCCGGTGGGTAAAAGCACTGGCTGCATAAACATGAAGACCTGAGTCCAGATCCCAGGATGCAAGTAAAAAGCCGTGTGTGGCTATGTGTGCCTGTAGCGCCAGTGCAGGCGGGGGCAGATAGGAGGGAGGGTCGTGAGGTTCGATGGCCAGCCTGGCTGAAGATTGGCCACCTCCAGTCTCAATGAGAGACTGCCTCTAGAGAACAAGGTGGAGAGTGACAGAGGGAGACACCCCATGGTAACAGTACATTCATGGTGGTGGCTCAGCAAGGAAGACGCTGAGGCATTCTCATAGGTGCACACCCTGCCAGACCTCAGCAGAGGGCGCCACTGTCATGGCAAGCACCATCCTGGGCAGTGGAACCCTGAGCCTCTCATCTCAGGGGTTTTTATTGATGCCTAAGTTCCTCAGGTGTTCTACTGACAGCACGTGCAGATCATGAGGAATCAAACATCCCCCACACAAAGCCAACACCTGCAGACAATGCAAATGCCAAGGCCTAGGCAGCGCTTCCCCCAACAGTGCACAAAACAACCATTTTAAACGTAACTAAAAATAAACTTCTGCAGTACCCCCTGTCCTTCTCTGGCCTCTAGACAACTGTCCTTGGAGGGCAACCACAATAACAGACATACAAAAACAAAACAAAATCAATATAAAAAAATAAATCTCCATGATTAAAAAAAACCAAACAAAATAGTAGGAGCTGGAGAGACGGCTCCGTGGTTAAGAGTGCTCACCATTCCTGCAGGAGGACCCCGGGTCAATTCCTAGCATCCAGCTGGTGGCTTGCAACCACCTTTAACTCCAGTTCTGGGGAATCCAGTGCCCTCTTCTGGCCGCTGTGGGCTCCTGTGCACACACAACACACAAACTCACGCGGGTGCACACACATACACTTTAAAGTAATAAATAAAACTTTCAAAACCACCTAAGCAACAACGAAAACCTCAGTGCTGGCTAACACTCTCCTCCACACACCCAGGAAAGTTGCCTGACCCTCCTTTCAAACCAGTCTGTCACCTGGTCAGGAGCCCTTCAAGGTCGAAGTGATGTCTGGGTATTTTTCCCCTGTCTGGAGTCCTAAAGTCTTCACTGCCATTTTGCTTAAGCTGGGCCTAGAGTGAGTAACTTGGGCCTGGAGCCTGCAGGAAACTGGCTCACATCCAGCCAGTGGTGGGGGACCCTGGACACCCCCTCCAGGCCTGTGTCCTGCTGCACCCAGAACCCTCATCATCCAACCCCTTCCAAGGAGGAGAGCTAGGCCAGAGAGAAAGTGCTTGTCAGAGTCACCCTGAGGCAGAGACAGAGCTGGACCAAGACCCCAGGAGCCCCTGGGGTGTAGGGGTGTCCTCCCTCATGGTGGCACAGTGGAGGACAGCCAGGGGCTCCGGGCCATCTTGAGACCCTTGCAGCAGGTATTGGCATGCCCTGTGGGCACACAGAGGCGCTTAAGGCTTCTGGACTGGAAGGACAGAGCCAGGCAGGGAGGGTCTCACCCACAGTCCTGTGGTACTTCCTATTTTTAGCTTCAGTTATGGCAGATGGTTTTCACCACAAAACCACAGCACCAAATCCACTGGCTTTCTCTGCAAGTGCCAGTCCCTCTCAGCGCCTCCCTCTGGATTCTGTCCCCCTCCTCCTCTCTAGGCACACAGAACTGGCGCCCAGGCCAGGGAGTGAATGAGCCTGGAGACTCACTGGGTCCCCATCCATGCCCTCCTCCAGGGCTCCGCAGGCATGCATGTATTGAGCGCCTCCTGTATGCCAGCTCCTATAGTAGATACACATGTCCTGCCCTCCAGGAGCAGAGTACAGTCTTGCAAGGAGACAGATATCTGGTTAAGTTAAGAATGGCATGGTGGTATATGCTTTTAATCCCAGCACTCAAGAGGCAGAGATGGCAGGCAGGTCTCTTCGAGTTCAAGGCCAGCCTGGTCTCCGTAAGAAGTTTGAGGACAGCCGGGGTTACTTTCTCAAAAAATAAAACCGTAGCATCATGACAGGGTTACTGTGCACACACTAGCTGGCCTGGGGCCCAGAAGGTTCTTGTAAATGAGGTCCCCGGAGTAATCCCCAGTGACTGTGGACAGGCTCGGGAGAGGAGTGCTGGGTGCTGTGGAGTGTGTACATTCTGTGTGTGCGCATCTGTGCGTTTCGCACAGTTCAGTGGGACACAGGGGCCGTGCGTGACACTGGTGCCGAAGGAGGAACGTATGCCCCCTACCCCCACCCCACAGCCCCTCTTAGCACTGGGCTGGAGCTATTGAGCAAGGGGTTCCTTCCCATCTGCAGTGAGATGGGGTGTTGCCCACACTTCTGCTGCAGGGTGCCCCTGGGATGGCTCATGGGCAGGAGGAAGGTGACACTGCGTCTCCACAGAGCAACACGGGACTGGTGGGCGGAGGCCTCATGTGTGCAGGGTCCAGTGAACGCAGCGAGGGCGCACAGTCCTTTTCCAGCCACTGTGGGGTTTCTTCCTTAGAGGCTTCCAGCAGCCCCGAGGTGGGTCAGGACAGAGAAAAAGCTTAAGGAGACACAGAGAAGGAGGCGCACACAAGCAAGTGAGCGCGCGCACACACACACACACACACACACACACACACACACACACACACACGGAGCCCTGACTTTCTACTTGGAACTGAGGTGGGTCTCCGCAGCACTGATGAGAGACACAGGGATGGCTCCACCTGACAATACCACAGAAACTATCCTGCCTAAAAAGCAAATCACTAACAAGATGAAGAAAATAGTGGGTTGAGCTTTGGATAAAAACATGCCTTTTGGTGTTGTTGTGTGTGGCAGGACAGAGATCAACCTGTCCTGTCATTTTCCCGGCAGTGTCTCCTTAGATTTTGTTTTTTGTCTTGTTTCTTGGAGACAGGGTTATTTGGTAGGACTCGGGACTCGGCAGTGAGGTCAGACTGGCCGGCGTACGCATCACCTGCCTCTGCCTCCCGCCTACTGGGACGACGAGTGTGCACCGCCATCCGCCATCAGGGGTGTGAGTTCTGAGGACAGAGCTCAGGTCTTCACGCTCACCTGGCAAGCACTTTAAGCATCACCTTAGCCCGCGTTTGGTTTTATGAGGCAGAGTCCCATGTAACCCAGGGTTGTCTCCCACTCCTCTGCGGCCTGGGATGACTTTCCCTGCAGATCTTCCTGTGTCAGCTTCCCCAGTGCTGGGATTCCTGGCGAGGGCCACCACACCCTGTTTACGTGGTGCTGGAGATGGGGCTGAGGGCTCTGTGGCTGCTAAATAGTCACTCCACCGACTGAGCCACATCCCAGCCCAGAGCAACCCTGGCGCGGCAGAAAGGTTCGATTTTTCGTTTTGATCCATGCCTTTGTCCCGACCACACCTCTTCCTCACGTCAGCCTCCCTGGGGCTGCACAGTTCACCCTATAATTTCATTTATTTAAAACCCTTTCCGGGGCTGGAGACATGGCCCAGAAGTTAAGAGCACACTGGCTGCTCTTCCAGAGGACCTGAGTTCAGCTCCCAGCACCCCCACAGCGGCTCACAACCACCTGTAATAACAGCCCCTTCTGGCCTCCGTGGGTACCACATGGCTTCATATACATACATGCAGGCAAATATGTATACATAAAAGTAAAAAAATCTTTTTGTTGTTGTTTTTCGAAACAGGATTTCTTTGTGCGTCCCTGGCTGTCCTGGAACTCACTCTGTAGATTTGCCTCTGCCCCCTGAGTGCTGGAATCAAAGGTGTGTGCCAACACCACCTGGCTAGAGAAAAAACTTTAAAAACAAAACCACCTTTTCTTTGGACAAGGACGTGAGGAGGCCAAT
Organism: Cricetomys ansorgei; assembly: GCA_026225945.1. Classification (NCBI taxonomy): domain Eukaryota; kingdom Metazoa; phylum Chordata; class Mammalia; order Rodentia; family Nesomyidae; genus Cricetomys; species Cricetomys ansorgei. The sequence goes on from JAMJFZ010004114.1 coordinate 3,240,241, forward strand.
AGCTACAGAGTGTTGTCCTCTGAACTCAACAGCCACGTCTTCTTCAGGGCAGAGGTGACAACACCACAAGATACCCTGGAGGCCTGGCCTGTGAAATTTCTCTCACGGAAGGGGCGGGGCTTCGGACTCTGGCCACTCCCTCCTGCCCCGCCCAGCCAGCTCCAGGTGAAGATTTGATAGTTGCAAATAGCTGCGGGCTGGGCGGGTGCTACAGCATGGAGCGGGTGGAGGGTTAATGGGAGGGAAGACTGTAGAGGAACACTTGGAAGAAGTTTTTGTTATTTTGGTTTCTTTAGAAATGCAAAATGGCGTTGGACTAGGTTTGTGTTCCCACCCCAGGTGTGGTAGATGTTTAAGAGTTAGAATTGGAATGCTTGATGCAGGTGGCTATCATTTGGTTAGGTGTAGTCCTTCTGGCCTGTGTAGCTTGTTTTTGGGATTGTGTGCTGCAAGGGTTTATGGGAACTTTTGGTTTAGGCTATAAAAGGTCTGAAGCCCCAAGAGCTGGGGTAGGTTCTGGTTGGTGGTTCGTTGGTGGGGTTGCTGTCATTAGTGTGTTGATTCTTAAAAGAACAAAGGTTGGAGGGGTTGAGTTTACAGAACATGAGCTGAGATGCTAGTCTGACTCACTGTCAGCTAGTCCTCTCCAAGCTTAGGACAGCCTGAAAGAGACAGTGAAGATGTCTACCTTTCTCCCATTCTATACAAGTCTCGTTGCAAAAGCGGTGGAAATTTCTTTCTATCCTTTCCCCTTCTCTAAAATTGACGGTAAAAGATTGTAGTTTACTGCTTCAAAAGATGCCATCTAAGCGGCTGTGGAGATGTCCTCATGCCAGGGTGAGGATTCTAGTGGTGTTTTGGGGTCCCCCATGCACCTGTAAGTAGCCTCTCACTCCTGTCCCATAAGCAAGCCCAATATGCTTATTGAGTCTCCAAATTGGACTTTGTTGGAATGTTACTTTTTTGGTTTGGTAGTGATGGCCAGTAAGAAGGGTGTTTAAGATGGTTATTTTGTGCACTGTTGGGTGAAGGGCTTCCCAAGCCGTGGCATTTGCATTGTCTGCAGGTGTTGGCTTTATGTGGGGGATGTTTGATTGCTCACGATCCTCACGTGCTATCAACAGAACACCTGAGGAGCTTAGGTATCAATAAAAACCCCTGAGATGAGAGGCTCAGGGTTCCACTGTCCAGGATGGCACTTGCCATGATAGTGGTTCCCTCTGCTGAGGTCTGGCAGGGTTTGCACCTATGAGAATGCCTCCGTGTCTTCCTTGATGAGTCACACAGTAGGTGTGCTGCTACAGAAGGGGGTGCGTTTGTTTCCACTTCTTAGGGAGACAGTTCATGCCACCGATAGTTTTCCTTTTTTCCCCCACCCTGGCTGCAGCTCACCCACCTTAAGTCACTTAGGCTCTGTGTTCTGTGTATTGAGGCAGAGTCTCATTCTGTACCTCACTATGCACCCAAAGCTGGCCTCCTGCTCGGCCCTCAAGCGGTGAGGTTACAGGCATGCATCCCCAGCCCTGGCCCAGGTCCTCTTTGCAGCGGTGGCTGAGGCTGCTCCCCATCTCACACTCGACTCTCCTCAAGCATCTCTCACCACCCCCCACCACCCCCACCCCCCCACCCCTCCCACCCCACCCCCCACCCCCGTCCATCAGCAAGGCTGCTGCCTGCTTCAGTGACTCCTGAAGCTCTTCCCTGTGGCCTCAGCCATGATCCCAACTGGGGAGCTCCTGAAGCTCAGAGAGCCACTCTCAGACTGCCCCACCAGCAAAGCAGCTCTGAGCTGTGTCCCCTGCTGAGGAAGTAGGTCCCCACTGCCCCACCCAGCCAGCCCCCTGCCCACCTCCCTCTATCCTACCCTGCTAAGAAGCCTGGGACACCCCTCTCAGGGCCCGCCTGTTGCTCCAACTAGGCCCAGGGCCTCACCTCAGGCCTCCTTGGGTTCCCATGTCCACAACATCCTGTAGAGGACATAATGGGTGCCCAGGGCGACTGTGGGGTTATCCAGTATGAGACGCTCAGAGACCAGGCTGTCAGAGCCACTGATTTTGGGGGGAGGGCATACACCAGGACCCAGGGGACTCTAGCCATCACTTGGCTAATGTCACACTCCAGGAACGACTCAGTTTCCACTCATGGCAATCTTGCTATTTTCATGGTAAATAAAATATCCCAGGATAGAGGAGATGATTGTTTTTCCTTCAAGACAACACCAAATAGTTTTTGGTCCAGGCAAAAGGGAAAGTGTCTGTGACACTGGAGCGAAGGCAGCAGGGCCAAGGGGACTGACTCACAGCTGGCCCAGGTCCTTGTGTCTTGGAGCAGCCAGGTGTCAAGCCAGTGACCTTGATAGCGCAGGCTCACGCTCAAGCTAGCCCCTTGGAAGCTGCTTCCTCCCGGCTATACAAGCCATCTGTCTGTCTGGTGCCACCCGTGTGCACTGGCTCAGCATCCTAACTACTGTCCTCTCCTGTCCCAACAGCTCTCCCAGCACGTGCACACACATACACACACACAGTCACACATAGCCACACACACACAGACACAGACACATAAACACACACACACACACACAGTCACACACACACAGACATACACACACACACAGTCACACACACACAGACATACACACACACACACACACACACATACACACACAGACACACACAGACATACACACACACACACACACACTACACATACACACACACACCAAACATACACACACACAGACACACATACACACACAGACATAGACACACAAATAATAATAGATTTAAAATATTCCAATTGTTATTTGTAACTCTGTAATACTTTTATCTTTTAAAAAAGTTTTAATTTAAAAAATGATTCTATATGTATGAGTGTTTTGTATGTGTGTAAAATGTGTACTACATGCATGCCTTGTGCCCACTGAGGTCATAGGACATCAGATCCCCTGGGACTGGAGTTACAGACACTTGTGAGCTTTCATATGGGTGCTGGGAATTGAACCCAGGTCTTCTGGAAGTACAACCAGTGCTCTTAACTAGTGAGCCAACTAACTCTCCAGCCCTTTACACTGCTTTTACAATCTTTGTCCTTCCCTTTCCCTCTCAGGTTTTTGCTTTAGGGCTCTTTCTATCCATTTTCTTGGTTCTGAAATACAAAACCTGAAAAGGCGTCTGTTTGAAACCCAGACTTGGGCTGGTGAATCGGTGCAGCAGGTACTTGCTGCCTGGCCTGACAATCTGGGTTCAATCCCAGGCTCCCAGGCTGTCAATCCCCATGGTAGGAGACCGCTGAATAGACTTCCTACAGATTGTCCTTTAAGCTCTAGTGCATGCATATACATACACAAAAATAAAGGCAGTAATTTTTTTTAAATAAAATAGAACCCAGACTTACCTTCAAGAGGGAAGTCAGGAGGGGCTCCCTTACAAGATTGGGCCAACCCCAAGTCCTTGCCTCCCATTGTGAATGGAGGAGATGAGGCCACTCCAGAGTCAGCCCTCACTCCCCAAACACCTTCCCTTCCTTTCTGCTGGCTCATCTTAGACTTGGTAATAGCAAGGAAGGATTCTGGATCTCTGTGTGGTGCCCAAGTGCCTTCCTGGTCTGGACTGCTTGCCCTGATGGTTTGTGAGAAAGACTCAGCCAGACAGAGAGGATCACTGCTGTAATCCCAGCACTTGGGAGAAAAAGGCAGGAAGATTGGAAATTGAAAGTCATCCTGAAAGGCATCCTTGGCTATATAGCAAGTTAAAGGCCAGCCTGGGCTACACAGTGGGATCTTGTATCAAACAAACAAACACAGTCCAAGTTGGGAAGAGAGAGGGGCCTGATCTGTATTCTCCAAGCTGCTGCTGAGGTCACTACTGGGTGCGTTAGTTTTGGTCCCATGTGATGGAGAGAGAAGGAGAAAGGAAACCCAGAGCTCTCTAGGACCTTGTCCCATCCTTTTGTAGGGCTCAGCCCTAGGAGGAAAAAGACAAAGGTTCCGCTAAGTCCCCCTTAGCTTGCTCAACCAAGGTCTCCCTGGCTGGCTGTTAGAAACGGAAGTGGCTGAGGAAACCCTAGCAGAGGCTTTGGAGACAGAATGGGTTTGAGGGGGAAGCAGATGGGAGGCCAACAAGGGAACCTTTGGCAGCAAAAAGCAGGGCCACAGACAATGGATGGAAATGACCTAAGGAATCCCAGGAGGGGGGCGTTTGGACTAGGGCCACAGGCCTCAAAGCCTATAGGTCCACTGCTCACATCCACAAGCCTGGGGTGACAGGAAACGGCTGGTGAATCCCCGGAGTCTGGACACTGGACTGCTGCACCACCAAGTTCTGACCTGACATGCCTGCGCCAAAATGAAGGAGGATAGATGAGGGGACCAGGGAGGGGCTGTGGGCCCAGGTCCCATCCACCCATTCCCTCCCGCATCCTCTGAAGGGTTGCCAAGTGCCTACTGAGCACCGCTGTGAATCAGGCAGCCTCTCTTCCTGCAGGGTCTACGTTCTAGCAGGGGACAAACAGACCCCACAACCACAACAAAGAGCGAATCACCCAGACCACAGGGTGTTCCACCAGGAGCAGGGAGACAAGGCAGCCTGAGATTTTCAGAGTTGGAGGACAAGCGTAAATGCTGGTCCTGGTCTTGGAACAGAAGAAAGGTCCCCACAGGGCTCCCACAGGGCCTCCCCCAGGCACACCTGGGATCTCCCTCCTCCCTGCTGTCCCTGTACCACTTCTTGTCGCTGCATTTTAAATGTGCAATGAATATTCTGAGTAATGGGAAATTAGAAATTTAAGTGCTTACCATGAGTTTCGCTATTCATCTTTGTAGTATGAATTGCCAGGTTGTTTTTTTTGTTTTGTTTTGTTTCTTTTTCCAGATTGGGTTTCTCTGTTGTAACTCTGGCTGTCCTGGAACTCTGTAGACCAGGCTGGCCTCGAACTTACAGAGATCCTCCTGCTTCTGCCTCCCGAGTGCTGGGAGTAAAGGAGCGTGCCGCCACCACCACCCAGCTGAATTGCCAGCTTTAAATGCAAACGCCAGAGCGCGTTCCTCATATGTGGAATCATGGAAACTGCAGTTTGTGTTGTGTGATTCATCCCGGGGCTGAGGATGATTCAACCAAGCCAGAGTCACGGACACAGGAGACTGAGGATGGTGACGGGAAGGGAGAGAGGGACACCCTCCGGTGCCCGGAGGAGACTTTCCACTGTTTGGGACATGCCATTCTCTAGAGTTTAACAGCCGTCAAGATCCCCTCCCAGGTCCAGATGGATGGCTTAGTGAGTAAGATCTGACCAGACCTGACAACTTAAGTTTGTACCTTCATAGTGGAAGGAGAGAACCAACTCCCACAGATTGTTCTCTAAAACACACACACACACACACACACATAGACACACACACACACACACACACACACACACACACACATAGACACACACACATAGACACGCATACACACACAACACACACACATAGACACGCATACACACAGAACACACACACAGAGACACACACACAACACACACACACACACACAGACACACACATATACATCACACACATAGACACACACAACACACACACACATAGTCACACACACATAGACACGCATACACACACAACACACACACACACACACACACACACACACAGACATACACACACACAAATAAAATGTAAAAGGATTAAAAAGGATCACCCTTCCAAGGTTCCAGAGGAGTGGCTCAGTGGATCAAGTGATTTCCAGGCAAGCATGAGGTCCTGAGTTCCCCAGCACCTACACAGAAGCCAGACACAGGTGTGGGGTGTGTACCTGTGGCCCCCGAGAGAGGAAAGAGGAGATAAGCAGATGCCTGGAGCTCTGTGGCCAGGCAGCCTTGCCAAATCGGTAAGCTCCAGGTTCAGTGAAAGGCTCTGTCTTGAAAAATAAAGTTTAGAGAAACTGAAGACAACCAGTGCCAACTTCAGGCCTCTCTACATACATGAACACATGTACACATACACACATAGCACTCATACATATGTACTATACATGCACACATATGCACAGATGCACACACATATATACTATATACACACAGACTCACAAACACACATGCAAACACACATACACTCACATGCATATACATACACTGCACACACACACACCTTTCCAACCACATATTGTCTTGTGCATGCACCTACATGTGAGAAGCAGGGCCTGTGAAGTCAGCACAGCATCGCCTCCCAACAGTACACCCCACCACCCTTGGTAACCCCATCCCCAACCCAGGGTCTCTAAACCTCTAGTGAGAACTGCTCGGCACATAGATTGAGTCTTCTCCTCCTGAGGCAGGACCTCTGGTTGGACCAGCACACAATGCACCTCGGTACTACAGCTTGCACAGACACAGCTACCATTGTGTTCCATATCCAGGATGACATAGGATGTGTGACCTAGACCCTGGACCGCTCCCAACCACCCAAGCTGGGCTGAAGGCTCTGCCAGGCACTCGATGGGGCTTAGAAGAGACTAGGGAGCCCACAGTGCTCACAGGAAGGGAGCAGGGGACAAACCTGGGGCACACTGGAACTAAGGCTCCAAGTCTCTGTGATGTGCTCCGCCACCTCATCAGACCAACCACAAGGTGTTAAGAGTGGCTCTCTGAGCTGCAGAGAGGAGCAGCCTCTGCAAAGGCCACCAAGAGGAGGCTGTGTGCAAAGCTTCTTCTGACCCCATGGTGACCAAGGGGCACCTGACCAAATTTAGCTTGGTGATCTCAACAGCTGTGGGGACAGGGCTAAGGAGGCCAGTACTGGCATAAGAGGAGTCCCCTTACCCAGGCCACCAGATGTGACTCTGCCAAGCCTTCAGCCCAACCTCTGTGCTTTGTGCTGAGGGACATCAAAAGGGCCAACTTCAAACTCTTTTATCTAGTGTTGAGGTCCCTGCTAATGTCACAGCAGGCAGGGAAACAGACCCAGAAGAGGAGAGAATGAAAACTTGGCACAGCCTGACTTTGTCTGTCTGGATCAAACTTCTAGGGAGTGTGACCCAGGCAGTTTATTGTCAGCGTATTTAAACACAGCACAGTTTGGAAAAATGTTTCCAGGCAACGATCATTCCAATTCCAGGAGCACAATAAAGCTTAAGGTATGTTGACTGCAAAGAAGCTCCTTTGCAAAGTACATGCATGAAGATGGGGTCTATAGCTTAAGGGCCTAGGAGCAGGTGGGGTCTCTGACCAAGACAGGGTAGAGATCAGCAGGCTATGAAGCACATGAGATATTCTCCCCTAAGGATGAGTTCTATTGTCTGAGAGATAAAGGTAAAGGTCTAGGGAGAGGGAGTCTGGGATAACATTCTGGGAGATTTGGGTGAGGTCTGGCTCTACAGATAGCACAGGTAACAGGTCATTAACAATATTCACTCCCAGCCTTCTGGGAGGAAAATAGGTACTAATTTCCTCCTTTGAGGAGGCACTCCTGGGTGATTAACATTCCTGGTTTCCCTGGTGATCTGTGGGTGCAGGACTTTTGTGTGTCCAACAGCCAAGGGTCCAAAGGGGCTGGGTCTTGGTTGGGAGACAGGCGATGAGCTCGGGGTGGCCCTTGATGTGCTGGGTGGAGGGTATGAAAGCAGCCTGCCCTCAGCTGGAGCCCATTCCTGCCCTGGGTGCGCTTCTCCTTCAGAACAGTCACACCTGCAGGGGTGCAGGAGCTGAGTGCAGGAGCTAGGGACAGGTACTGGGTACTGGAGCTGAGTGCAGGAGCTAGGGACAGGTACTGGGTACTAGAGCTGAGTGCAGGAGCTGGGTGGTGGAGCTGGGTACTGGAGCTGAGTGCAGGAGCTTGTTACTGGGTGCTAGGACTGAGTACAGCAGCTGAGTGCTAGAGCCAGGATGCTCATAAAAGCAAAATAGAGAATACTTGGGAAATGTGCGAACTGGCTTTTAAACTTTTAGCAACTGGAAAGCTAGTTGCAGCAGCTGCATCCATGCCCTGGGATGAAGCTCTGCTGTAAACGGAAGTCCCCACGGTGGGGAGGATGCTCACTTGTGTTAGAGAATTCTACAAGGTTAGATGACTGATTAGAACGTCACGATTGTAGGGTTAGAACGTCACAAATTCAAAGCCAAATCTTCTTGGGTTATTTTCTGTCCTTTAAAAAGTCGTTCATGGGGCTGGAGAGATGGCCCAGTGGCTAAGAGCACTGGCTATTCTTCCAGAGGATCTGAGTTTGGTTCCCAGCACTCACACTGGGCAGTTCACAACTGCGTGCAACTTGAGCTCCAAGGAGATCGACACCCTCTTCCGGCCACTATAGGCACCGCCACATATGTGGCACCCTGTGGCATACGCTCATACACACATATAAAATAAAAATAAAATAAATCTTTTAAAAGTAAAATAAAAAGCATGTACTGCCCGCCCCTGTATGTAACTTAACATCCTTTGACTGTCAGGTAAAACCTTCGAAATGTATTCTTCAAGACTCTTAGCTCCCACCCACCGGAAGTCGAACAGCACCTGAGACCCAGAACAGTTTTCTGTGCTTTGCTGCGGCCTGCCTACCTGTGCGCCCACCTGCGTATTTGGCGAATGTCTTGATGGATGATTTTCTTTGTTTTGTAACTAATAAAATCTCACGTCACCACTCCCACAGAGGATATTATCCTGGGCTCTAGCCAGGACACTTAGCTCAAAATTAACTGTCTCACTCCCTTTGAGGGGAGATCTGCGCTTTGTGCTAACACTCCACAAGGGCGAACGTAGTACCTGTTTTCCTTCCAGAGTGGGGTTGTTGACGCCATTCACAAGAGTGCTCCAGCCACCAGCATCACCAGGCAGGAAGCAGCCGAAGACCGCAGACTGCATACCCTGCATAGACCATGAGCTTTCCAGGAAACCTTGGGGTAAGCCAGACTCTCCAAGGAGCCCCTGCGCTCTGTCTAGCATGGAGCCAGAAGCAGAGGACGGTTCAGCCCCAAGGCACCATAGTGACAGCAGTGGTCACTTCTCGGATCTCTTCTGCGGGGCCAATCACGCCATCTCTTGACGCAGTGGCAGCCAGCTGGGGCCAGTGAATCTCCACAGGACAGCCGCCTGCTAGTCACAGCTGAGGCAAACACCGTGCTGATTCCAGAGCTCATGCTTCACCCTGTGAGGCCCACCTCCACGGGTCAGTGCCTGATGGTGCACGAGGGATGGAACAGGTAACGTTGACAAGGGCAGGCGCTGGGGCCCACGTTGGGAAAGGCTTCTCAGTGGTGGTGACAGTTTGATTGGGCCTTGAAGGAAGCATAGGAGTTTGCCAGGGAAGGCTTTTGCAGGTAAGAGAAATAGAAGAAGGTATGGCATGGAGGTGTGAGAAAACACAGGAAGTGGGGGGGCAGGGCGGGGCCCCTCAATGCAGTTTGTGGTTGTTGGAAACCAAAAGAGAAAAGGAGCACTTGATTTGAATGAGAAGTTTCTAGAAAAACAGGCTAAAAGACTTGGTTTCTATCCTGTCTGGCCCAATCTTTGGCCCCTGCTATGAAAGCCACCCGATGCAGAATCAGAAACCCACTTAGAACATGACGAGAGGACAGGGAGAGAGGTCCAGTTAGTAAGGTGCTTGCCGCACAAGCACGAGGACCTGAGTTCAATCCCCAGCACCATATGAAGAGCCAGGCGTGGCGCTGCTGTTCACCTGTCATTCCGGCGCTGGGAGACGGAAGCTAGAGATGCCTGGAGCTCCCTGACAGCCAGTCTAACCAAAGCAGTTAACTCCAGGCTTGGGGAGGAGTCTGTCTCAAAAAGTAAGGTGGAGGGCTGGAGAGAGGGCTTATCAGAGAAGGGCGCTTGCAGCCAAGCCCGAAGACATGAGTTCAATCCCCAGGACCACATGAGCTGACTCCCCCCCCCCCACCGCTCCCCCAGGCTCCATAGCATGCACTCTCCCACCTCCCCACAGAAAATAAATAGTAAATAAATATTTTTTTAAATAAAAATTTTGAGAAATTGGTGATGATACCTGAAACCAACCACGTGAACACACAAACACAAAAATGTTGATTTTATTTATTTTATTTTTGTGGCTTTTTTTGTTTTTTTGTTTTTTGTTTTTTAGTAACTTGAATGTGCAGTCCTTGAGCGCAGGCTCTGTAAATCGCCTTGTTGCAGTTTGGAAAAGGTGTGGATGGCCTGGGGACTTTGCAAATCTGGAGAGTTCCTAGAAGTCAAGTTGTAGATCTAGGTTTTCCCAAGCCTCTCAGCCACATGCTGCCCACTGGCCATCTGTGGAGAAGGAGTGGTGCGCACCTTTAATCCCAGCGCTAGGGATTCAGAGGCAGGTGGGTCTCTGTGAGTTCAAGGCCAGCCTGGTCTACATACAGAAAAGAAGAGAGAAGAAGGGGGGACTCCCCCAAAGCCTAATGTTTTTAGTAGGAGACTTGGTAGACGTTGAATGGCTCAAGTTCTCCAATCTCAGCTGGTGCTCATTCCGTGAGGCGGGGCAGCCCTGGCTCTTCTCTGAGGTACTAGGCTCTCCTAATCCAGGTGCTTCTTCTGAACAGCTTCCAGAGCACAGGCAAAGAGCCTGCTCAGAGGAGGCAGGTGGCCTGCCCAAGGCTGCACAGCTGGTGAGTGAGAGGCTGGGCCCCAAAGCTTTGCTGAGTCTCTGGAGGGCCTGAACCTTGTTTCTCCTCCTCCTCCTCTTACCACAAGGTCAAGGGCCCTGCAGATGGCACAGGGCGGTGTGTGTGTGTGTGTGTGTGTGTGTGTGTGTGTGTGTGTGTGTGTGTTTGTAGCCAATTTAAGACAATCAGGGAACTGCTTGCTCAGTGTCCTCCTGCAGAGGGGATGGCAAAGGCGCCAGCCTCCTGGTCTCCCGACACCAGCCAGTTTCTCAGTGTGGCCTCTAGGGAGGGCCGGAGAAGGAGGGCAGGAAGAGGGAGGGGCCTCATCAGTCACTGGCAATTACACAGTGCTTTGTCATTCTTAATTAGCTCAATGGTTCTGCAGCCTGAGATCTCCTGGGGGCTGCCCACACTGGGGGGAGGCAGCTGCAGGGTTCACTGAGGACAGCAGGTGGGAATGGAGGGCTGAGCTCCTCAGCAGTACCTCTCCAGATCCCCTAGGCCCTGCCATTTTTCCAGCTGCAGGATGTTTGGCTGGGGGTGGGGGTGGGGGGACCTCGAGGTGCTGCCCAGAGGCTCTGGGGCATCCTGGGAGCATAAGGTCTTCCAGGCACTGGCTGGGCACTCGAAATGTATGAGCCCAGAAGCCTCAGAGAACCCCTGAAGGTGGCCATGAGCCCACTGTACCAGTGATGAGGTGACCTGTACATAAATGGAGGGCTTGATTGAAGAGCCCAGGCATGTAGAACTTCAAGGTCCAAGAGATGCTGTGCATATGTGTACGTGTGTACATGTGTGCGGATGTGCACATTGTATGCATGTGCTAGGGCAAGAACAGTGGTATAAGTAGCTGAGGTCGGGATATTGGAGAGGAGGCCATTTAGAAGCTATAGCATAGGTGCAGAAGCCTGGAGTGGCTGGAAGTTTCTAGAAAAGGAAGCACTGAGCAGGGAGGGTGGGCCAGGTGAGCAGGTTAACAGGCAGGTTAACTGTAAATTGACTCTTCAGCTGCTCAGATCCCCTCGGGAACTCTGGTTGCTGAGCTGAGGCCACCTGCTCTCTGCTCAGGCGAGGTCAGGCTGGTTCTAGTCTCCAGAGCACTCTCTTCCGGGAGACCCAGCCAGAGCTGCAGCCACCAGAGCTACCAGAGCTACCAGAGCCACCAGAGCCACCAGGGCCACCAGGGCCACCAGAGCCACCAGGGCCACCAGGGCCACCAGAGCCACCAAGGGCCACCAGAGCCACCAGGGCCACCAGAGCCACCAAGGGCCACCAGAGCCACCAGAGCCACCAGGGCCACCAGAGCCACCAGAGCCACCAGAGCCACCAGAGCCACCAGAGCCACCAAGGGCCACCAGAGCCACCAGGGCCACCAGAGCCACCAAGGGCCACCAGAGCCACCAGAGCCACCAGGGCCACCAGAGCCACCAGAGCCACCAGGGCCACCAGAGCCACCAGAGCCACCAGGGCCACCGGGGCCACCAGAGCCACCAGTTTCATCTTCATCACTTCGAGGAGAGTGGTTTTAGTGTGAACGCAGGCACTACAGAGACTGCTCACTGTAGTCGGGGCACACCACGAACAGTAGTAACTCTTCGGATCCCTATAACAACCCCGTGAGGGTGTGACTCCTCCTTCCTCTGTCCCTGTGTGTGGCTTGGAAACAGTTGACATGTTCCTCACAGATCGGTACCTCCAGGCCCAAGACCACACCCTGCGAATCCAGCTCTGTGAGCGCCTGCTCCTGGACTCAGGGGCTGCCCTCAGGGGGTTCTGAGAGGCAGAGGGGCCTCTGTTACTCTGTGACTCATAACCACACAGCAGAGCTGGTTCCAGACACTCTGTTACTGACATGTAGAAGGATTCCGAGGAGACATAAATGTGTAACCTGTTGCACTCGGTTGATACTTTTGAGGAAACTGAGGCCAACAGTATTTAAATATTTTTGCAAAAGCCAAGCCCGTGCCAGGCTCTTCCAGGTTTAACCTGCTCCGCCAAGCGGACTCAGGGAAGCAGAAGATTAAAGCTTTTATTACAATTTTACTTATCCATTTTCCTGGGGGGGGGCAGCGTGTTCAAGACACGGTGTGGGTGTGGAGGTCGGAGGACAACTTTGAAAAGTCGGTTCTTTTCTTCTACAGTGGGCTCTAGGCACTGAACCCAGGCCTCTGCTCCTGTCTCAGTCGCTGCGCAGGGGGGCTAGCTTGACACCTGCTCTCTCACCGGGGTTCTGGTGAGAACTCAGAAGGAGAAAGAATCCGTTTGACTAAATCTAGAAGCTGGCTACTCCTCCTGGGAGCATCTCCTTTCTGCTTCACTGATTTTTATTTTGCTACTACTAAGGGACTCATGGTCACTGTAGAAGTGTTTGTAAAATTAGATAAGACAAAAATTAAAAAACAGAGAGGACAGGACAAGGTGTGGCATTTTCCTTTAAACCTGGCATTTAGGAGGCAGAGGCAGGTCGATCTCTGTATGAGTTCAAGGCCAGCCGGGTCTACAGAGTGAGTTCCAGGACTCTATAGTGAGACCCTGTCTCAAAAAAAAAAAAAAAAACCAAGAACAAAACAAAGAAAACCCACAGAGGTCTCGGGGTGCAGCTGCTAAGATGTTTGCCTTACTGTGCATACACAGGTTCCAGGTTCGATCCACATACACCTGGCGTGAGGGACATGCCGCTATAAATCCTAGCACTTGAGAGGTAGAGGCAGGAGGACCAAGGCCGTCTTCATTCAGAGAAGGTAGTGAATCTGAAGTCAGTAGGGACCCTATCGAAAAACAAACAGCAGCAGCAAAACCCCAAACAGAAAAAAGAGTTCACCTTGAATATAGAGTATAAAATTTATCTGCCTGCCCTGTAGCTTTAAGCATCCCAGTATCTCTGGTGGGGGGCCAGGAGGCCTGGCTGCTGGTTCTGGCCTGCTGTGTGACCTTGGGCAAGCTCCTGATGCTCTCTGGGCCTCAGCCTCCTCACCTGTGAAATGAGGCTTTGGGCACAGTGACTGCAGCGGAGGCCCCTTGCAGCTCTGACCTTCTGTCTCTTCTTCTCTTTCTGGGAGCGGCAGAAGGGCCCCCAGCAGCCTGCCCCTCTGCAGGGGACCCATGCCTGACAGCCCCCAGCAAGTCATCTCCGGAAGGACACAGAGCTGCTAAACAGAGTTGCTGCCCACACAGGGTTCCCAGGCAGGCCTGATCGCCAGTCCATATGTCTCCCCTGCCAGCCAGGCACCACCACTGCTCTTGGGCTCATCGTCCTGGGGACAGTTTTCCCTTCAGGCTCCAGAAATCGCTCTGCTGTTCTAGGATCTAGCCGACCCTGAATAAAAAAGCTGGGGCTCACTCTGTCTTCTCCCCACCCACTGCCACAGCCTTCTGAGGGGACAGACCTGGTGTGGCAGAAGGGTGGCGGTGGGGGTAGGAAGGGAAGGGCAGCCCTCCGACTCCCCTTGTGTGAGCCACCTCGGTGAGAGATGAATCAGAAAATCTTTCTGCCCTTGAGGACTTGACAATGCAGAGGGGATAACGGGACAGTCTTACAATGGAGAAAGAACTCTAGCCCAGGGGTGGTGGTCCAGGAGGGCTTCCTGGAGGAAGCAGGTGGATTCCTGAGGGCAGGATTTATCTCCTCTCACTCCAGCCCCACTGGACAGCCCTGTGGAGAAGGTCTTATTGCCTCCTTCACTGATAAAGCTACGGACGGCCACATGATTGCCACAAGGAAAACTGAGCTCCCACTGGGTGTCTGTCTCTGACTCTCAGGGAACCTCAAGTGTGTCTTCTGGTGCAAAGGAGGCTGTGGCTGGCTGTACTGTCCACTCAAGCTGAGCTGTTGGAACAGACAGGCGGGCTTAGGAAGAGTAAACTGTGAGCCAGACACACAACCTGTCTGTCTCCCAGGCAGGTTAGGCCCCAGGCCTTCTGAACTAGCGTGGCTGAGGAGCCTCTTCTGAAAGCCAGGGACCCACCTTGGGTGTCCTTGGCCAGGGACTCCTTTGGGCAGTCTGACCCAAGACCCAGTATTTTATGGTTAGAATTCTTTGCATTTGGGTTTTTTTTTTTTTTGTTTTTTGTTTTGAGGCAAGGTTTTACTCTGTATCCTAGGATGCCTTGAAACTTGCAGGAATCCTCCTGCCTCAGTTCTCTGACTGCTGGGATTACAGGTATGAGCCATCACACCTGGGTCTAGAATACCATGTCTGGCTTCCTGGAGCTGGAACAGGTGTGCTGCCTTGTAAGCAGGCAATGGCTGGAAGGAGGTTATACAATGTCTGCCCAGGCAGGGTGGTGGATTTACTGGGGATAGGGTCACGCTTCATTTGACAGATAACATGACTCAGAGAAGGGAAGGAGAGCCTGGGGTCACACATCAAGCCTGAGTCAGAGGCTGAGGCTGCAATGTCCCGGAGAGTATGCGGAGGCACACAGCTAGGAAAGTCTAGGTGTATATTCCCATTACTCCCTAGCTAAGTCCACAGCCTTGGTTCTCTTGTTCGAAGCCTCCCATTGCTCGCTCTGAGTATGCAATGGAGAAGGGCTCTTGGGTGTGGCCCGTTAGTGCCTGGAGGTCAGAGGACACCTTGCAGGAGTTGGTTGGACCACTGTGTGGTCTCTGGGATCATTATCAAGCTTGGCCACAAGTGCCTTTATCCACTGAGCCATCTTGTTCCCATCTACGACTTTTATTTTTGCACAAGACCCTTGACTGTTCGAGCCCTTACTCTCCCCATCTGGGAAATGGTCTCCAGGGGCCTTTCAGCAGGGCTGTCTAGAGCCCGAGGCGTTGGGATCCTGTGGCTTGGGGATCCGGAAGAGCGCCGGGCTGGGAGCCTTGGTGGGAACAGCCCGAAAGCGCAGCACGTGCAACCGCGGAGCAGGTCCGGGCTGGGGAGGGGCGGGGTCGCCCCGAGGGGCGTGTCCGGGGCGTGTCCGTAGGCGTGGCATCTCTGCCCCGCCCCCGGACGTCGCAGGGAGGGCGGGGGAGGAGCGCGGCGGGCGTGCGCCGCCTGGCCCGGCGGAAAGTTTTCCTGGAGGAGTTTTGGCGGCGGCGGCGGCGGCGGTGGCGGTGGCGGCGGCGGTGGCGGCGGCGGTGGTGGCGGCTACCGGAGCGAGCCATGGACGCACTCAAGTCGGCGGGGCGCGCGCTGATCCGAAGCCCCAGTTTAGCCAAGCAGAGCTGGGTGGGCGGCCGGCACCGCAGTGAGTGTGTGCGCCCCGGGTCCGGCCTCCGCCGAGCTCCGGCCAAGGTGGACTCGGCGGCCTCGTCCTGCCCTGCGCGGCCGGGCCCCGAGGGTCATGTTCCGCTGAGGCTGGGGCGAGTCGGGAGGAGTGGGCGGAACGCGAGGTCCCCAGGTGCTGCGCGGTGAGGACGCCTCGAACCCCTCCACCCGCGCCAGCCCAACCCCCGGGGTCCCGCAGGTCCCTCCCTGCTCCGAGGGGCGAGCCTAGCCTGGGTGCCACCCGAGGACCCCGCGCCCTCCCCTCCCGACGCGTCCAGGTGGCGAGGCTGCGGTCCGGGCTGTTTTCAAATCGTGTTTTCCCTCTTATCTTCCCTTGGGGGCTGTCCAGGTCCCCGGGCACCTCGGCAGAAGGCAGACTCAGACTCGCTGCCACTTCTCCCGGGTGCCTGGGAGGGCGGAGAGGAGTCTCCCCAGCCTACTCTCGGGTTACTGTCTGGGAGCTGTCACCTGGCACCCTCCCCTGAGGCCCGAGAAACCTAGCTCAGGTCCCTCCCTTTCCCGGAGTCGTTCTTTCGGAATCACCCAGGCCAAAGCGCCTAGACTCCGGCACACCCTCACCTGCCACCCACCTGGGGCCTCCGCCTCTCCCACTAGGTAGCCGTGTCCCCCCACCTCACCCCCCAGCCTCTTGCCAACACCTTGACTTGCTGGGCTCCACCAGGGGAGCCCGAGTTCCCTGGTCCCTGGAGTTCCAGCTTGTCTGGGCCTAGGGAGCCCGCCCTGCCCCTCCTCTGTCCCACTGTGGTGTTCCAGCTGTGGGTTCCTTCTAGCCCTGACTGGCATGGGGAACGTGTGCTGGTGCCTGCTGGTGGGGGTGGGGTCAGAGGCCCCTTGAGCAGGCCGTGTACCATCTTCCACACTTACTGACTCCCAAAATAGCCTTTCAAAAATTCGTGGGATGTGACCAGGACTTCTGAGCGTGACCTTCCCTTCCAGTGGCCAGACCCTGTGGTTTTCTCCTGGGACAAGGGGAAGAGGTTTGAAGAGGAGGGAGCCAGGAAGCAGAGATGAATCTGGGAGAGCAGGGTACATTTTGGAGAAGTTTCCCTGCTTCAACCTAGGGCAGGTCCTTTGCTCTTTATGATTCTGTTTCCCAGCCTGCAAGATGGGGAGTAAAATTCCTGTGGGGCTGGGGATGTCTGTGATGTGCTCGTTAGGGTGCTTGCCTAGTCTGAAGGAGGCCCTTGGCACCAAGTTCTTGGTACTAAGCACATTGGCAGTCTGTAATCCCAGCGCTAGAGAGATGGAAGCCCGAGCATCATAAGTTCAAGGACATGTTGTGCCAAATAGTGAGTTTGAGGACAGCCCAGGCTAGGTGTTAGCTAAGGTGTACATGTAGCCCAGGCTGTACTGGAATTTGCTATGTAGACCAGACCTTGAGCTTCTGCCCCCTACCAGGGTGTTGGACTAAAGGTGTCCTGGCTCAACCTGATTCTTACCAGGCTTGGCCCCCTCTGGGATAGGGCCTCAGCCTGTCTGTACCCTGGAGGGAAGCAGAACTTTCTCCCCTTCCCCTGTTCCTCTTAAAGCTCTGTACTCAGAATGAGTTACCAGGAAGCCTGCACTGTCTTTAGTTCAGTGTCAAGTTTGTAATCTTTTTCTTTTTTAAAGTTTTTTTTTAATTATTATTATTAGTTTTTTGGAGATGGTTTCTCTGTGTAGCTGTCCTAGAACTCTCTCTGTAGACCAGGCTGGCCTCGAACTCACATGCCTCCCAAGTTCTGAAATTAAAGGCATGTGCCACCACCTCAGGGCCTCAAGTTCATAGTCTTACATTGCTAAGAAGAAAATGATTTGCCTGGGACTTTTGTGGGAGTGTCAGTGTGTTTTCCTTGCCTAGAGGTGGCTTCAGTGAATACACTCCTTGCTTTTGTCTCTGGTATTCAGCGTTGGCTTCTGTTAGCTCATTGTCTCCTGGGAGGTGACAGAGTTTGGGATTCTTATCTTCAGACCCATTTTAGAGATAACGGACATTGAAGTGAAGTCCATGGCTGCAGGCACAGAGCATGCCCTGGTGCAGAGCTTCTGCAGCCCAGGGATTTTAGATGCATACCTTGGGTTTTCTGGCTTTTGGGGGGCTGGGAACAGGTTTGGCTGGCTGCCCCCAGGACTAATGTGGACACAGATTAGAGAGGAAGGCCTTGGGTGTGTCTAGCATGAGAGGTTGGGGCCTGGCCAGTCCTGGCTCGAGCTTTCAAGATCAAAGCCTCTTGAAGATGGGAAAAGGAACTTGCTCTCAAGCCCAAGGACCTGAGTTCAATCCCTGGGTCCCATGTGGTGGAAGGAGAGAACTGATTCCCAGAGGTTGCCCTCTGACCTCCACATGTGCACTGTGGTCCATGTACCCTCCCCCCACGAGCATGCTAAGTGTAGGGGGAAAAAAGCTTAGAGGCCAAATCAAAGCTGAGGGATTAGAATCAGCCCTGCTGAGCAGGGGAAGCCCAGAGAGGGGCTGCAGGGCAGAGCCACTGGCCAACCCAGGAAGAGGACTCTCTCCTTCTCATGACCACTTTCTCCTCTCTGGGAACTCTGAAGATCTATCTCAGTTCCTGGCCAAGCTAAAGGCCGTGGGGGTCACTCTGACCCTCAGATTCCTTTATGGGTTGTGCTAACCCATCAGAGAACTCAAAGAAAAAGGGTAAGGAAATATAAGGTGCCTATTCCAGTAAAGATAATTCATGACTCTAGATGGGGGTCTATTCATATTTACCTAAAGAAATGTAAATATTGCTGGGCATAGCCCTTTAATCCCAGCACTGAGGAGGCAGAGGCAGGTGGATCTGAGTTCCAGGACAGCCTGGTCTACAAGCCAGTTATGGGACAGTCAGAGCCACATAGTAGTAGAGTGGCCGTGTTTCAAAAAACAAAACAAAAAGCAGTACCTGAGCACAGTGAGTCTGTGTCTCCTGATAGTGCGTAGTGTGACGTCACTCGCTTCTGATGGAGGAAGGGACAGAAGGCGAAGGTGGCAGACAATTGATGGCGCTAGCGTGGAATGCTAGAAACAACCGCGGGGGACAGCTTCTTCAGATCCGGTGGTGTCTGGATTATTCGAGAAGGAGCCTTGAGACATGCAGCCGAGGGCATGTTGTTTGGGAGGATTTCCCAGGAAGTTTGGTCAGGACAGGTGAGAAGGGAAGGAAGCCCCCAGAGTGGACAGACTGTGTGTGGGGGCTCCTGGGCCTTAGTTCAAGGCCCTTCAAGGAAAAGTCAGTAGCTAAGCTTATCTTGCTTCGGAATGGCAGTGGCCACACTTGTGACCCCAGAGGATGTTGCACATGGAGACCTTTATTCCCCAGTTTGTGGGGTACCACAGGACGCTGGGCACAATGGCAGGCGCTAGCGACATGTGTCAGTGAGGAAGTAGTCTGCACAGAGGGGGTCAGGGCAACAGGGCCTGGTAACCTCTTTCTTGAGAAGGTGACTTGGAAGATACAGGTGAGGCCAGGGAGGGGGAATTGTGGGAAGAACATTTGGCTAGTGGAACAGCAAGTCTGAGGGACATTGACCTAGAGTCTGGGGCTCTGCTTCTCCTGTCTGGTTACCGAGGGAGGGACAGGATGTTCGAGGCGTCAGGTCACCCACTGTTGACAGGGGTCAGATGCCGGCTTTGGATGCCGTGGCATGCGTGACCCCTGCCTTGCGTTGGAAGCGGCTTGGTGGCTGCAGGGTGGGGTGTGGGGCTCTCAGGCTGTCACTCTGGACCCTTGGACCCATGCTGCCTGTGCTGTGACGTAGTGATTTCTCATAATGCTCAGTGCACTGAGGTCCTCTGTGCTCAACGGTGACAGTGACAGTTGTCTCGTGTTTATGGGGTTCTTGGCGTGTGCCGGGCAAGGTCATGCGTGAGCTCATTTGTCCTCTTGACAAATGAGGTACTGTTACCCCTGTTTCAAATCAAGGAAACTGAGGCACAGGGAGGTTGAGGGACTGAATCTTCTCCCATGCCCCGGAGCCCTTGTTTCTTTTCTTTCAGTGTATGTAGGTGTGAGGGAGCTCTGACCGAGGTAGCAATCCCTTATGCATTCATTTCTGAGAGCAATCTCAGTGCCTTTAACTTCTGAAACTGGCTTAGTCCTTTTTTATTTGTTTGTTGCTTTTTTATTTTTCCAGGCAGAGTTTCTCTGTTGTAACTCTAGCTGTCCTGGAACTCTGTAGACCAGGCTGGCCTCGAACTCACACAGATCCACCTGCTTCTGCCTCTGAGTGCTGGGATTAAAGATGTGTGCCACCACCACCCGGTTCTTAGTTCCTTTTACATTCTGAAACTTCCTCTCTGAAGGTCCTGAAAAGACCCACTGGATTTGTCTGTCAGGGGTGGCCATGTTCCTGGCAGGGCAGAGCTTAGGTCCCCTTCTAGGAAATCCTGCAGCTTCCAAGCCAGGTTGGGGCCCTGGGCAGAGGAGGCTTGTCCTCACTGTGCATGTGGATTGGCTGCAGCTCTGATGTTCAGACACCACCAGCCAGGTCCTCCAGGCAATGGGGGTGGTGCACCCACCTAGTGCTACCTCCTCACTGGGGGCCTTAGCAAGGAAGGAGCATGTGGTGCCAGCTGAAGCTAGACTGGACATGTGGTTTGTCCCCAGCTAACTCCCACAGCAGGTCATCTGTAAAATTACAAAATGAAAATAGCGTAGTCATTACCCACCACAGGGCTGAAAATAACTCCGGCTGGAATAAGGCTTAGGGCTCAGGCCTGTATTTGCCCAGGGGCCTTTGGGAGCTCTGCTTGGGAAGGAGTACAGCCCTGGCTCCATGCTGTTTGTGGTGTCTTGTGGTAGGAGACCACACTGGTCTGTCTGTCTCAGTGCTCTTTCTTGGGGAAGTTGTAGGCGCCAGAGACCTCGAACCTCAGTGAAGAGCAAGTCATGTGTCCAGAAGCACAGGAGAAGAGGCCGGAGGCAGGCAGACACAGAGACAGGCAGAGGACAGAGGCAGGCAAGAGACAGGGGCAGGCAGACAGGGGACAGGGGCAGGCAGGAGACAGGGACAGACAGGAGACAGAGGCAGACAGAGGACTGAGGCAGGAAGAGGATAGAGGCAGGCAGGGGACAGGGCAGGCAGACAACAGAGGCAGCAGACAGGGCCAGGCAGAGGACTGAGGCAAGCAGAGGGCAGGGCCAGTCAGACACAGAGTCAGACAGAGACAGAGTTAGGCTGGGGACAGGGCAGGCAGAGGACAGAGTCGGGCAGGGGACAAGGCAGACACAGAGGCAGGCAGGGACAGGGTCAATCAGAGGGCAGGACAGTCAGACCCAGAGGCAAGCAGACACAGGCAGGCAGAGGACAGGGACAGTCAGACACAGAGGCAGGCAGGGACAGGGGCAGGCAGACAACAGGGGCAGGCAGGGACAGGGACAGTCAAGACAACAGGCAGGCAGATGACTGAGGCAGGCAGAGGCAATGGAGAAGCACTCAGGGCAGGACTCTTCCCTATAGCCTGGGGAGCAGACTTGAGTACAGGTCCTTTGAAGAAAGTCAGGCAGCAGTGCCTGGGCAGTGGGTGATACACTGTGGGAGGTACCGATAGATCATGCTCAAGGCAATGGCAACCGTAGCCAGTCCTGAGAAAGCCTGCAGGGACCCCGCCCCCAGCCTCCTACTTTCTCCCATCTTACTGTACCCACGGTCTGAACTGCCCTGTGAGCCCAGGATTGTTGCTCTCTCTATTCTATTTTTGAGATAGACACCCACTGTGTAACCCTGGCTGGCCTGGAACTGACTGTGTAGACCCGGATGGCCTCGAACTCAGAACTACCTATTGGGACTTGAGGCATGTGCCGCCACACCCTCCCCTTATTTTTTAAAAATATTTATTATTTTTAATTATGTGTGTATGCACATGAGTGTAGGTTTCCATGGAGGCCAGAGGTATTAGATCTCCCTCAAACTGTGTAAGCAGTGTGAGCTCTGACCGAACCCAGCAGCAGCAGCAGCAGCAGCAGCAGCAGCAGCGCTGTCATCTCTCAGTGCCCCCCCCTCATCTTTTTATTTATTTTTTTCTCCCCCCCCCAGTCTTACTAAGCTGGCCTCTGGCTGGTATAGCCAAGGGTGACCTTAAACTTCTGACCTTATTGCCTCTACTAGTATCATACTAGATTATAGGCGTGTTTGCCACCTCTCCTGGTTTCTGCAGTACTGGGGAAGAAACCAAGGACTCCATGCATGCTAAGCAAGCACTCTACCAACTGAACACCATCCCCAACCCACTTTCCCCCATTTTATCGACGAGGAAACTGAGGCTCATGGAGATATCTCACTCAGCGTCACTCAGAGTATCAAACTAAGGCCCTTGCTCTTAAGCGCTGGACTAGCCAGCCTACCTCTGCTTAGGCATCCTGGGAGAAGCTGGGTTGTTGATTGCTGTGTGGCTCTGGCTGTCCTGGGACTCATTATGTAGACCAGGCTGGCCCCAAATTTACAGAGATCTGCCTGCCTCTGCTTCCTAACTGCTGGGATTAAAGGTTATCGTTTAATACAGGATCTCAAAGGTGTAGTTTTAGGCTGGCCTATAATTTAGAATCCTCTTGCCTCTTCCTGGGATTTCAGGTGGGCACTGCCATACCAAGAAAGTAGGTATTGCAGTGTGTGGTAGAGCTTGTATTTTGTATGTGTACATGTGTGGCACGTGTATTTGTGTCTGTGTATGGTGCGTGTGTGTCTGTGTGTATATATGTATGTAGTAGTACATTGCTTCTGTGGCGGCTTAGCGTGAGAGACAAGGAGGCGTTCATATGTGCAAACTCAGCCAGACCTCAGCAGAGGGAACCGCCAGCACCATATTCGATCGACAGTGGAACCCCGAGCATCTGAGCTCAGGTGTGTTTATTGATTCAGAACTCCTCAGGCGTTCTACTGATAGCACATGCAGGTCATTAGCAATCAGATATCCTCCACAGAAACCCAACACCTGCAGACAATACTATGCATTTCTTTTTCCAACAGTGCACAAAAACAATTATTTTAAACACAACTAAAATAAATTTCTGCAACATATGTATGTGTGTATATATGTATATGTGGTGTGTGTGTATGTGTGAGAGAGAGAGAGAGAGAGAGAGAGTGTGTGTGTGTGTTTGCAGGAGGGAGGAGCTTTCAAACACTTTTCACAGCTTTCACTGTGGGCATCTCCTCTGATTTGCTCTGTGATCTTACACAGGCCCTATACCTCTTTGAGCTTCGGTTGTATCATCTGTCCAGTCTGAGGTTGAACATGGTAGCCAGTGTAGAAGGAGACGGTAAGGTAGAGAAGGGTCAGGCCAGGGAAGGAGGAATGTAGAAAAATGTCAGGCATTTGGGGTCAAGGAGGAGAGAATGTTTTGACAGCAGAGAGATCACCAGTGACCTTAGCAAGCTTTGGCCCTTTGGAATGAAGTGAGCGGAAGTGGCTTTGGACAGGGGCCAGGAAAGGGCTGAGCTGGAGGAAATGGGAGAGAGGACCCAGAGATAGGGGAAGGATGTTTGCCTTAAGGCAGGGATGGATAATGAGAAGAGGCCACTCCCGATTGATTAGTATTGCCTGATGAAGCCATAGTTGAGAAACATCGTTAGCAATGTCTGCAGAGGACCCAGGCATTGGGCATGGGATGTGTCTCAAGTTGGAAGTAGTGGGCTGATTATCTTGGTCTGTGAAGAAGTGTTCCTGGTTATTAGGAAATACCCAAGAACCTCTGCAAGACCTTTGATTAAAATGGAGGTAGTTTGCCTTGCGGCAGGTTGTGTGGTCCAGTGATCAGGGGCAAGTCAGTGTCCTTTGCGCCCGGTTCCTCAGCTGTAGAACAGGCAGGGAAGGCCTGTGAGGCCTCTGTGCCTGAATTGATTAACATGGTGCCTAGCAGAGCCTCACAGCAGGTCCTGGAGATAGTGCTGTGAGCTTTCAGAGTTATTCAGGTTGTTGATTGCCTGGCCCAGGACTGGGGGACACGGCAGGGACTCTGCCGCCTTTCGGGGGATCTGATGAATTGGATGTTGTGTTGGGCTTTAGAGTCATCCCGGTGGGGGCTCAGCCTCGTGTTGGGGATGAGGCCCGGAGGACAGTGTATCAAACGTAACTTGGGGTTAAGGGTGTTCAGGACATTCCTACACTCAGAAAACATTGAGTGCTAGCTGTGTGTCTGGCTCTGGGTGACCAGTCAGCCAAGTCCCTGCTCACCTCGGTAGCCAGTCCCCTCCCACCCCACCTACAAACACACAGTGTCAGCGAGGGACAGTGTCTTGCTCAACACAGATACTGAGCCAGGAGCCATGTGGATGAAGTAACAGAGCCCCTGGAACCCAAGGCTCTGGGACATGGCCAATGAAAGCAACAGGGAATCCAGAGGGAGCAGAGACATGGTAGTGTCCCTCTAGCCCAGGATTCCATACTCGCCTGGTGGTATAGGAATGTGCCAAGCTTGTATCGTGGCTGGTGGGGAAGGCACAGACTTCTGTGTGGAATGGGCACAGTCACGTGAGTGCCTCCTACGTGTGCAGCATCCGTGGGGTGACAGGGCTGCGCGCTCACTCCCAGTGACGGCGCTTTCGAGTAAGCTTTACTGTTTCCCACGGTGTGATGGGTGCTCTCAGCCTCAGCCCCAAGGAGGAACTGGGGGATGGCCAAACCTTCTCTGGGGTTCTACACTCCCCGCTTGACCTCAGCACTCTTTCCTGTGTGGGGACAGATGAGGCCCTTCCCAACTCTCCCCTGCCCGGTCTGAACCCAGGTTCACCCCTCCTCCTTGCTGACATCAGCGGTGGCCGGGACATCTAGCAGAACCCTTCCCATGAGCCATGGTTGCAGCATGTGACATCATTTAACTCTAACCCTAGTTGCTCTCCTCGGGCCACTGTATCTTTGCTGGTTGTCACCCCAGACCATCTCTAAAGCAAGTGTGGGCTGGATGTACCAGCCGGTGGGTTACTCTACCTGCATTTACCGTGGTTGCTGTTAGCCTGTGCCTTCAGCTCCTGAGCCTCAGTTTCCTTAACTGTAATATGTGATAATCCCCATCTCACAGAGTCAGACTGAGGACCCAGATGGGGCTGTTCCCCCTCATCATTGACATTGAGTTTGGGCTCATGAGATGGCGTAGCCCAAGGCTTGGGTCTAGAGCAATGGTTCTCAACCTTCCTAATGTTGCGGCCCCTTAATACAGTTCCGCATGTTGTGGTGAGCCCCAACCATAAAATTATTTTTGTTGTTGCTACTCCATAACTGTAAGTTTGCTACTGCAATGAAGCATACTATAAATATCTGCTATGCAGATGGTCTTAGGCGACCCCTGTGAAAGGGTCATTCACCTCCCAAAGGGGTCGAGACCCACAGGGTACACTGTTCTAGACTCACTGACTTTGTGACTTGGTTTGACTTCCTGGGCTTTGGAGCAGCAGTCCGAGTGTGTGATGGGTTGTGGGTGCTCCTGAGAGTGAACGTGAGAAGCTGGTCAGGTGCCGGGTAGGCTGGGAGGTAACACTTAAATACAGAAGGGGGTACCCCAGGGCCTTCTGTAGGCGTGCTGAGGAGGTGGGCGGTGAGAGCCAGGCCTGCTCAGCAGTCTGAGGGCTGCCTGTCTTGTGCTAGAGCTGCCCGAGAACTGGACGGACACTCGGGAGACGCTGCTGGAGGGCATGGTTTTCAGCCTCAAGTACCTCGGCGTGACACTGGTGGAGCGGCCCAAGGGTGAGGAGCTGTCTGCAGCTGCTGTCAAGAGGATCGTGGCTACCGTGAGTGTCCAGCCAGGAGGCCGGGAGCAGGCCAGCTTTCCCCCTGGCTGCCCTTGTCCCCAGGTGGGGTCCTCAGTGTGCTTGAGCCTGGCCCAGCTTGAGTTTCCTGTGTCCAGTTCAGGGGTACTTGTGGAGATTGCCTTTGGATTTGCTGGTAAGGGTCAGTCGGCACCAAGGGTCAGTTAGCACTCTCCTTTCAGGCCATCCTAGCCTCGGGGCTTTCAGCCATGGGTCCTCTCCCCAGGCTGCTGGTGGCTCACTAGCTCCAAGGAGGGAAGGAAGTTGGTGCCCATTTGCTATGTCCCCACTGCTTGGCCATGTGGCCCACCAATATCCCCTCCCTCCTCCCAGTGAGTGTGGGCCCTTTAAGTTGACTCCCTAGGATGGCCTTGACCTGCAGCCAGGCCCTGGCATGTGGGTGGAGCTGGGTGTCGGGCCATGGTGCTAGCCTGTGGTGGCACCTGAGTAATCTGTCTAGGGTCCCTCCTGGCCACACATCCTCGGGCCAAGCCCTTTTCCTAGGAGTCCCGCCTTCCTGGATACAGGGTGGTGATCCCCTCCCGTGAGGGCCAGTGTTTACCAGCCATCAGAGGCTAGTGGGCAGCAGATGTCCATTTGCGTCTCAGGAGGGTTGTCTTGGCTTTCATTCCGTTGCCATGCTGAAACGCCGATCAAAAATGACTTGGGTAGGAAAGGGTTTGTTTGTCGAAATCTTGCATCACAGCTCATCACTGGGGGAAGTCAGGGCAGGAACTGGAGCCGAGATGGCGGAGGAAGGAGCGGACTGCTTGCTCCCCACAGCTTGCTCTCCTATACAATCCAGGACCACCTATCCAGGGGAAGCACCACGCCCAGGGGACTTGGCTCTCACCCTTCAGTCACTAGTCAAGGAAACGCCCCACAGACTGGCCTACAGGCTGATCTGGTGGAGGTGTTTTCTTAACTGAGGTTCCCTCTTTGCAGATGATCCTAGCCTGTGTCAAGTGGACAGAGACACAAGCTTGAGTGCCCTCCCCATGGCACCTGCCAGTTGTCTGAGCTGAGGGACCTTCGAGCAGTATGGTATAGGTCCCCAGGCAGGCTCCTCTGACCCCTGTGTGCCCTTAGGCCAAGGCCAGCGGGAAGAAACTGCAGAAGGTAACACTCAAGGTGTCGCCCCGAGGGATCATCCTGACCGACAGCCTCACTAACCAGATCATTGAGAACGTGTCCATTTACAGGTACGCGGGCAGGGAGCATCTGGCTCTGCCACTTGGGATGATTAGAGTATCCTGACTGAATCTAGGCTCTACATCTTTCTTTTCGGGGTTTGGGAGCCTCAGTTTCCCTCGCCTGTAAAATGGACTGGGGGCAGTCCTGCCTCGCTGCGCTGTTAATGCAGTGCAAGCTAGTAACCCACAGCTCATGGGGGGGCTGGGGTAGTGGGCACTGCTGCTCCTGACCAGCTGAAGCAGGCTCAGAGATGCCCTATGGCTGCTGCTGGGTGAGTCTGGGGGCCGCACAGCTCTGAAACCAGCCTGTTCTTTCTTCCTTGAGCACAGTGCTCAGCCCTGGTCATCTGGCCCAGTGTCCCAGAGAGGCCTCATGCAGGATCTGGAGCAATATTGGAGATATTCCCTCCCTGGTCCAGGTCCTTGCAGGATCTGCTGATGACATCCAGAAGCAAACTTAGAGGGTTAGCGGGAGGCCAGATGCCTAGGATGGAAAAAGCATCCTAGGGGACATGGCACCTCCTTCTTCTCCACTGGGGGTGATCAGTGGTGTTATTGAAGTGGCGTGATAAAAACTGGGCTGCACTGGTGAGGGGTGAATCCCCGAGCTGTCCCATCCCTGAGCCGCCAGCCCCTTCCCTACCTGTGATTCTCAGGATAAGTAGGGAAGAGCTAGACCACAAGGGAACAAGTGATGTGGGCTCGGAGAGCTGAGCTTGTGGGCGGAGATTTGAAAGGTCACTGTTTACTGCAGAGGAAGCTCGTATGTGCAGGGTGCAGGGGGCCCCTGAGTGGGTCATCTTCACACACACCCCGCCCAGCCTCAGCCCCGGATCTCCGCCCCTGGCCACAGTTCCAGAGGACTTACTCTGGTCCTGGTGTCCTGGAGATGGGGCTGGATATCCTGATGTTTGGCTGGTGTAGAATATATGAAGGACAGTGCTAGACAGGGCAGTGTCTTGCTTCTCCTTCCAACCAGTTGACACAGACCTTTCGGGATTGTGGTTGTGAGTTTATATCCTGGCTCTGTCGAGGATCGCTGGGAGGTTAAAGCAGAATCTGTAGGGCCCTCGTTACGTTGACTGGTGTGCAGTCAGATTCAGCTGTTCCTGTTAGGGGGTGTGGCTCAGTATGGCATGGAGAGGAAGAAGAGGAGGAGACTTCTTTCATTCCTCATTCCCCTTCTCCCCTGCCTGGCCTGAGTCTCTCCCTGTAGCTGGCTCAGGATGCTAAGGCTAGATCTGCAGACGCTTGCCCTGGCGGAGACTTAGGAGAGGGCCTGCAGCACATCCAGATGTGGTCAAGTGCCGTGCACATTGAGATGTGACGAGCTGCCTTGCAGGCCTGGTGACACTTCTCGCCTGCTTTTCAGGATCTCCTACTGCACCGCAGACAAGATGCACGACAAGGTGTTCGCATACATCGCCCAGAGCCAGCACAACGAGAGTCTGGAGTGTCACGCCTTCCTCTGCACCAAGCGGAAAGTGGTCAGTGGGAGGGCCAGCAGAGGGGACAGTAACAGGGACTTAAAAGCGGAGAGAAATCCCCAGGAGAGCACCTAGGGCACCGTGAGGGCTGGAGTCGGGCTGTGACTGGCTGGGCGGTTTGACTGTGGCAGAGACTGCCTGTGTCCCCAGGAAGTGCCTGGGCTCATTCCTCTCTGTAAGGTGATTGGTTGGGTTTGAGGCTACGATACCTCTGTCATTAGTACAGACTACGTGTAGGTGCAGGCCTTGTAGGCATTAGCGGTCAGAGAAGTGAGACGGGGGGGGGGGGGGGGGGGGGGGGGGGGGGGGGGGGGGGGGGGGGGGGGGGGGGGGGTGGATGGTAAAGGTGAGAATCCTCAAGGCTGGGCTTTCTGGGACAGACTTGGAGGCCCATGGCTCCTTTGCAAGCCCCTCTGTGCCCATTTGGGAGCTGGGCTTCAAAGTGTCTTCTTGTTTAGTCTCCAGGACAGTTCTGCAGGGTGGAAATGGTTAGAGTCTCTGTTGCTTTTCCTTAAGCCTTTTGGTTACAATAAAACACATCCAAGAAGCCAGTTGCTCAGGATGGCACAGCTGGCCGAGTGCAAAGTGAGGCTCTGAGCCAAGGTCCTTCTGCTCTACATAGCCCAGAGGCTGGGAGCTTCCTGTCACTGCCCCTTAGCCACATCTGATGGTGCCGAGAAACGGAGACATGGTGGTGGTCTGTGGCCTATGACTGAGGAGCTGGAGCTGCTCTGACTCAGTCGTTGACATTTTGTTTTTTGGGGCCTTTGAGGGCTCAATGTGAGGAGGCTCCTGACATCAGCTGGCTCAGCATCTGTGTCTGCCGGCAGCTCAGAGCTTGATCGCAGGCCCGGGGTTCTCAGAGGCAGGGCAACGAGACCTTTACCTTCCCTGTCGAAGGGCACATGGGGAACTCCGGCCTCTGGGGCCTCAGACTCCTGCTGTACCCTAGGGCATATCCCAGCATCTAAGTATCAGCTTGAGTTTCCAAGGGCTGTGGGAACAAACGACAACAAACTTAGTGCCTCAAAACACAGATTCATCCTCTTCCAGTCCTGGGAGTCAGCAGGCCAGAATAGACCAGTGGACTTGCATTTCTTCACCGGCCCTGGAGAGAGCCATGTCTTCTCTTTCCTACCTTCTGGAGCGTCTTCACAGTCTACCCATAGTCCTTGCTACCCGCCTACCCGTAGATGGGCCTCAGGGACCCGGCCTCCATCTTTCAGAGGCAACTGTGCCATGTTCCCATATGGTGTCTGTCTCAGCCACTGTTCTATTGCCGTGAAGAGACGCCATGACCAAGGACCTCATATGAAAGAAAGCGTTTAGCTGGGGCTGGCTTACAGTTCAGAGGTTTAGTCCATGATCACCATGGTGGAATGCATGGCACCATGCAGTCTGGCCCTGAAGCAGTAGCTGACAGCTACATCCTGATTCGTAGATAGAGAGCATCACTGGCCCTATCGTGGGCTTCTGAAACCTCAGAGCCTGTCCCCAGTGACACACTTCCCCCAATAAAGCCACACCTTCAAATCCTTCTCAAATAGTTCCGCTCCCCAGTGACTAAGCGTTCAAGTGTTCGAGTCTGTGGGGGCCATCTTATTCAAAACCCGACAATGTCATTCTTACATTGCTGTTTCTCTGATGCCTCCCTCTCAGGCCCGTGGTGATAGTGGCTACTGGGTAATACAAGCTCACCACCCTAAACTTAATCCCACCTGTGAGGCTCTGTCACCATGATCAGGATGCTCAGGAGAATGGGAACAGCTGATACACCGTGTGACCATGGGGGAACCCTGCCCTTCTCTGGTCCGCTTACCCATCAACGGAATGAGGAGGTCACCTCAGTGACCCCTAGGGTTGTTCCAAAGGCCCCATTTCTTTTGCACACCATATCTCCTTGCAGACTCCATGTTACCAGTCACTCATCTGGGGCCCTACAGGCCCCCGAACAGTGGTAGCTTCTCCCACGACAGCCTGGTTCCCACAGGTGCCAGGTGACTTTGGTGTGTCTCTAATGAGGCCACATTGTTTGCTTCTTCCTCTTCACTGACCGGAGCGAGCGCAGCAGGCAAGGCTGCTGGCCCAAGGCCATCGCCGCAGTGTGGGCACTGTCACATGAAGCAGCTCCCTCGGGGGTGGGGTCTAGGAGCAAGGCAGAACAGGGAGCAGGCCCAGCCATTCAGAGGGAGGCCTGGGCCAGAGGACACGGCCTGCCCTGAGGTCAGAGAGCATTGCTGAGAAAAATGGAAGCCAGCTACCCTGTGGCTGTGGTCAGTTGAGCTGCATGGGTGGGGGCGGGGCTCTGCTGGACACCCAGCTGTGGTTTGTCTTCTACCCAGGAGTCCCAAGCCACTGGGGGGTATTATAGGTACCTCTCAGGGTTCCAAGGCCACAGCTCAGCAGACCAGCAGTGTGGATGACCCCAGGCCTGAGATTCCCTGATTGTCTGAGGGAGAAGCAGGGATGAGTTGGGAGCCTTGGCTCTGCCCATCTGCTGGCAGCTGTCTCCAATCCGTGTACCAAGCTCTGCAGTGCACACTGGGGGATTAGGGCTTGGCTCTAGGGTGGAGGTTTTTGGACCTGGAGGTTAGAGAGATGTCCAGAGATGGGAGCCTTAAAGGATGAGTGGATAGTAAGCAGGAGTTTGCCAGGCTGAGGGGTGAGAGTGAGGGCCAAGTGCAGCTAGCTCAGGGGCTGAGCATGCAACAGCACAAGCTGAGGTCACATGTTCTGGGCCTGAGCATTCCCCATAGGTAGCCAGACAGGGCCAAGGGTGCTGACGTGGCACCCGCTACATCGCCACTTCTCCTTGCTGGCTAACCAAGAAGCTTGGAGAAAGGGGTTCTTTCCAGGGTCTCCCATGGTGCACCCAAGGACTCCTTTTCCTGGTCTTGTTTGGGCATGACCAGAAGGTCCCTGCAGGGAAGTGTTCTGTATGTCAGGTGAGAGGCCGCAGCTCAGCCTCACTTAGCATCTGTGCTCCACCTCTGTGGAGGTGGAGGAGCTGGCCTCCCGTGTGGAGGGCACAGGCCTGGACATCCAGCTCTGTCTGGCAGAGGGACAGGGCAGGTTCCTCCACAAGGACCCTTGGTGTTTTGGAGCAATATTTGTGCAGGGCTGTGCAGGGCTGTGCAGGGCCAGGCAGGGCCAGGCAGGGCCTGGTTTGGGCTGTATACTCGGCCCTCTCCCCGGAGGATGTCCCAGGGGGGCTGTGCAGGCCTGGGGCATGCAGGTCTTCCCACTGTTCCTGTGGCTCATACTGCCCGGACGGGGTCCCTGGGGAAGCAGGCCACCCCCCAGGCCTGCCCAGCCCAGACCTGCAGCCACCTGCAGACATCTGCTTCACACCTCAGCTCAGGTTACGTGTTTACTATAACTCACTGTACAGACATGAGGGTGGAGCGGCAGGAGTGTGTGCAAACGAACCAGATTTATGTAAATGGCACAAACCCTGTCCTCAGGTTCCTGCAGGCAGACATAATGGTGCTTCCGTATCCCTGCCACATGGGTGACCAGCTCTTGCTCCGGAGCAGAGAGATCTGACTCGGGCTGGTAATTAGCCCATATTTTTAGTTCATGGGCAATTCTCGATGGTAACTGGGTCTATTAAACTTGATTCAGACGTGACAGCTTAAATTGTAAACAGCTGTGAAGAGTTTCATACTTAATTACCATATTTAAGTTTTTCCATAAAGCATCCGTACTTCCATCAAAAATGTAAATGACGGAGACATTCAAATGAGACTTTTTACTTTGTGAAGTTTAATTGGCGCAGATCAGTCAGTTTGTTTAGAGATTTCAAAATTTTTTTTTTTTAAAAGAGTTTTGAAGACAGTGGCCACAAATTCATTTCTCAATTAAATCGAGTTGTCTGGTGGCGACTACTTAAGCGTGAACTTCTCTGCAATTGAAAGAGTTATGGTACCCTTCTGGGGCTTATACTCCCGGCGCTGGGCTGGTTACCCCAGGGTTGGGCTAACAGGAGGTTGTAGCAGATCCGTGCCACCATCAGGACCTCAGATGCCACCGCTGCCACCTGAGGGCTCTGTCTGAGCTGTGGCACCAATCTTTATATTTTTAAAATTTTATTTATATATTTGGTTTTTTTTGGAGGCAAGTTTTCTCTGTTGTTGTGCCCTGGAACTCACTCTGTAGACCAGGCTGGCCTCGAACTCACAGAGATGCACCTGCCTCTGCCTCCCCAAGTGCTGGGATTAAAGGCGTGTGCCACCACCGCCCAGCTATGTGGCACTAATCTTGTTTATAGGAAGCATTCCTGTGGGCTTGTGAGCATATGAACTAGGGACACTTCCACCAGCAGATCGGGGGCGGGGTTTAGAGCCTGTGCTGGTGACAGGAGAGAGGTGGTGACGTGTGAGTGGAGTTTGAAGTGCTCACAGGCTCACAGTGCTAGATGGCTCTCGTGCCTGACCACCAGCATCCTGATTCTGCCACCTCTTACTTTGCTGAAATGTCAGTTTCAGCTGATGGTACCCAGCCCTGTAACCCCGAACATTGTGACCTCCCCTTCTCCGGCTACAGTTCCTTCAGGCATGGCTAGCCCTTCCACTCCTAGCTTCTGTTGTATAGTTGAGGGCTCTGTGAGTGTCGGGAGGCTTCCTGGAAGAAGTAGCCCTCACAGTTGGTTTGGGTATGCCTGAAAGGGAGGAAAAGTAGATGAGAACAGCCACTGGGAGAGAAGGCGCTGCATCGGGCCTCAACTGCCTCTCCAGGGTGTGGCTTCATCATGCCCCAGGCTGCTCTGGGAAATGGAGGAGCCAGGCCCCTGCCTCCTAGGCCTTCCGGAGCCTGGCTTGGAGTGGGAACCCCAGCCCTCCAGTTCGTGCTTGCTTTTTTGGGCTGATGTTGCACCCACCCCACCCCCATTTCCTGTTTTTCAGGCACAAGCTGTCACCCTTACCGTAGCCCAGGCCTTCAAAGTTGCCTTTGAGTTTTGGCAGGTGTCCAAGGAAGGTGAGTCTTTGTCCTGGGCATTGTGAGTGTGCGAGCAGGGGCAGACAGGCCCTGAGTCAGACCTGGGCTGACTCCAGCCTCATCCCTTACTGGGCTTGTAGTTTTCAACAGATCCTGTTAACCTCTCTGAGCCTCAGTTTCCCTATCTGGACAAAGGCCATCTTCCCCCATTTTTCAGAGTGTTTGTGCTTAAGTGAGGTGTAAGGTGCCCTTCCTCCTGGGTGGAGATCTCATGCCGCCTCTGAGTGCCCTCTCCTGCCTTCTCCCAGTGGTGATGGGACAGTGTTGTAAGGCCTCAACGTGTTGTGCCTTGATCCCGCAGAGAAAGAGAAGAGGGAGAAAGCCAACCAAGAGGGAGGAGACATCCCAAGTACCCGCAGTGACCGCGCCCCCTCACTGAAAAGCTGTGAGTCTTGGGCAGGGCACTGAGCCCGCCCTCCTGAGCCCTGCTGTTTGTTTTTGTTGTCCTTGTTCTGTGAAATCAGCAGCACCCATGCCCTGTAGGCAGCTAAGGTCACCATTCTGATGCATGCTTATCTGGGCATGTCCCCACACATACTCAAATCCTCTTAGACATCCCGGCCTGCTCCGTGTGCTTTTAAACATTGAACTTCTGTCATGTATGTGCAGGTTCCGGCGTCTGCCCTCAGGGGGCAGCTTCTCTCCAGTGGGCAACTGTCTTGCAGCTGAGGGAGGGGGTTCAGAGTGGGGCTCTGGGTAATCAGGGTCTTACATCTGGACAAAGACTCCCCGAGATAGTCAGGTCCGGTATAGTCCAGGGATACCAGAATGAGGAGGAGGCCAGAGGAGATGGGCCCTCTCTCCTCTGACACCCCAACTGACTCCTCGTAGTGGTTGCCACTGGGAACCTGTTGGATTTGGAGGAGGCGCCTAAGGCCCCGCTGTCCACAGTCAGCGCTAATACCAACAACATGGACGAGACACTTCGGCCGCAGGTCTTGGGCAACAGCAGTGTCGTCTGGGTGAGCAGCTCCTTGGCCCGGGTGTGCTTTGGGTTCCAGTGAGCTTTAGCCTGGTCTCTGAATGAGCCTGAAGTGCTGCCCAGGTCCAGACCCTGATACCATGACTATGGGCCTACTGAAGGACCAGACCCGGCCCAGGCCCCGGGTGGGGTGGATGGACAGTGTCCCTCTGAACCCCCTCCCAGCACGGCCGGCTCCTCACAATGCTCAGCTCTGAGTGTTCGCGGCCCCTCCCACTCCGACCAGCAAAGGCCCCCTTGTTCTAGGCATGGTGGCCTTGTGCCTGGCACCCCTCCCTTCTCAACTGTCTGAATGCACAGCCAGGCACTGGCTCTCAGGACTCATGGTCAGTGCCTGACCTCTGTGTCAGCCTTCTTGCTCCTTCAGTGAGGACGCTGACCTTCCACGGCATCTCCCAGAGGAACCTGATTGGCCCTTAATTCTGTTTTTTATTTGGAGTGGTTGGTTTCAGGCTGCATTACAAAAATAGCACCAAGTATCCCAGTACCCGTAGACACTTCAGATGTCAGTGTCCTCACGAGCACGGGAGGTGCCCTATGGGACCCTGCTCCAGCAGCCACAGACCCACTCACCTTACTGCGCTTGGTCCTGGGTGGCCTCTGGGCCAAGATCCGTCGCAGAATACACCTGTGCTTGCCATAGCTCCCTCCTTTGCGTTTCTTTCTTTACTTTTAATTTTCTGCTTCTGTCCCTCCCTCCCTCCCTCCTTCCCTCCCTTCTTCCCTCTCTTGGTTCCTTCCTTCTTTCTCTGTTGGTTTGTTTTCTGAGACAGTCTCCCTACATAACCCTGGTTGTCCTGGAACTCACTCTGTAGACCAGGCTGGCCTTGAACTCATAGATATCCACCTGCCTCTGCCTCCCTTTTCTCTTAGTGCTGAGGGTTGAAGCTAGGCCTCAGAGTGAGCAAGCAGTCCACGCTGTACCCTCAGCCCTCTTTGGTACTCTCAGTTCTGAGACAGGGTCTCCCAGCATAGCCCCAGTGTCCTGGAACTCACTCTGTAACCCAGGCAGATCTTGAACTTGCCTGATGTCTGTGTCAGTCTTTTTATTCCTCCAATGAAGACACCAACCTTCCATGGCATCCTCCTGCCTCCGCCTCCATGTAGCTGGGACCCCTAGCCTGCCCCACTAGGCCAGTTTATTCTCTTTCACATGGTAGGACTCCCAACAACTCCCAGGTCCCTCTGGCTGTTGGAAGCAACTTGGGTATCCCGTGTACCTGTCCTTTGCTGCTAGGCCTGCCCTTGCCATTTGCCATGTGCCCTGAAGGCCTTGGAGGGGTGTCACCTAGCACTTAGCCCCTAAGGCTGTGAGGCCGTAACCTTAGTTATTTCAAAGTAGGGCGGGACTGTGGCTGGCACTGGGCATGAAGGAGGTGCAGGCAAAATTGCTCTGTCCCTTCCATCGGGATGGAAAGTCATGGAAATCACGCCTTCACTTTAAAGAAGGGAAAGCTGAGTCTCAGAGGAGCTGTGATTTATCCGGGTTGCTGTAGGTCCAGAGGCCCAAGACATGCCTTTCCTTGTCCTAGGCCCCAACTTTGGGTTCATGGACACAAGGCCTGCCTGTGCTAGTTCTAGTAGGCACCCCCCCCACACACACACACACACACACACACACACACACACACACACACACCACATCCTGGGTCCCTGTAGCTCCCTTGGGGAACGTGATCCTACCCAGAGTTCTTACTTCTTTCTTTGTTTCCAAGGAGCTGGACGATGGTCTGGATGAAGCATTTTCAAGGTAATGCTTGGAGGGCTTGGGCGGGGGTGGGGTGTGTGTGCATGTGTGTGCATGTGTGTACCTCGGACTAGACCTGGCTAACCTCTGCCCTTGGACCTTTGTCCTGACTGAGCATTCTAGCATTTGTCCTGTGAGCATTCTAGCCTTCCGCACAACAATTCTTGAATTCCTCCAGGGTCAGGGAGCTCACTACTTAGGAACAGAGCGCTTGCAGGGTGTCTGATGCGCGAGAACGCTTTTGCAGTTCAGTCATAACGCAGGTGCAGCTTGGGGACATGCGTGAAGAGGGCTGCAGGCGAGGACTGGGCCCTCCGTCCTCCCTTGTCTCCTCTGGACTTGCAGCACCTTCAGAGGCCTCCGGCTTTGGGGCTTTGCTCAGGGTAGATACCTTTGCTCTCTGGCCAACCCCCTCTGCCACCTCTTGCTGCAGCCAGGGCCTGAGCAGGAGTGAGGCTCTTCCCAAGAAAGCAGGGCCCTTCTCTTCCCTGCTCCCTGGCTGATTTCACCCACATTCAAAAAACCAGCTTCATCTGCTTTTCCAGAGTGTTCAGTTGTCGTGGGTCCTTATTAACAATTTCCAAAACCAAATCACCGTGTATTCTAACCCCTTGGCCAGCTTGGCCCCGTGTCTGTTGACACTAACCATGAACATCCCTTACCTATCAGCTCACACGGCCTTGGCCCTGGGGTCTCTGCCTTTGCTCAGTGCTGTCAGAGGCCTCCCTCCAGGCGTTCACATACCCTAGGAGCTCCTCCTGAGGACAGCGCTGCCTGTCCGACCTCTCCAGGTTTTTATGGACACTAAGCTTGTCTCCTGTGTCATTGTTGGGAAGCACAAGCCAACCCTGGTTGCAAGTAGTCCTCTGCAGGCTGAGTACTTCCTGCCAGCAACTGGCTCAGTAGATACGCTGGCCGCTGGGTTCTGACCCTCTTGGGCGTCCTCTTGTCAGTGGCTAACTTGCCCTGCTTAGCTTTTTCTCCTAGGCCTTGAGTCCGGCCGTTTCTCCACTCATGTCTCCTCCCTTCTGGGCCCTCGCTGGCCAGGCTATCGGGCTCCTCAGCCCCTGCCCGCCCCTCACCTGAGGCTTGGCTTACACAGCTTTGCCTTCCAGGCTGGCACAGTCACGGACAAACCCTCAAGTCCTGGACACTGGCCTATCTGCACAGGACATCCGTTACGCACAGTGCGTGTCGCCCACCGACTGGGACAAGCCTGACAGCAGTGGCGTCGATCAGGATGACCTCTTCAACTTCTGAGGGCCTGGGGCCGGCAGGGCGCAACTGGCCTTGACACGAGATGGACCAGGAGCCACCTGCAGCAGGGCAGCCAGCTCCAGGAGCCGTCAGCCGCCTTTGGCCAGCGGCAGCAGAGCCTGCAGACGAGAGCTGCACGGTCTGGCAGGGAGAGAGGGTGGAGAGGTGGCCGGACCATCCGGTCAGGGACTCCTGGTTTATGCTCGGAAACCAGGCTTGCGTCGGGCGCTCGTGGCGTGTGCGGGGCGGGACCTGGCTCTCCTGGAGCCGGTGCCCCTTCCTGCTGTGGGTTTCAGGACAATGACCAGAGCATTCCTTGCCCCTTTTCTCTGGGGCGTCCTCAGGCCTCAGACAGCGAGCGTTCTTTGTGCACTGGAGGGGACACGGCCTGAGGGAAGCTGGGTCCTGGAGCTGGGCTTCCTCAGGGCAGGGTCGCTGAGGCTCTCAGAGGCAGCCCCTGACCAAAGACATGCATAGCTCTGCACTTTAACTTGGTTCGAGATCCTCGATGCTGTGGGAGTAGCGCTCGCCTCCTGCCCTCCCTCCACAGGAGGGCCATGGTCCCTGAGGTGGTCCCTATGGTGCCGGGGCCTAATGTGCCAGCTGCCAGCTGCCCATGACTCTCAGAATAGCCTCACTGCATCTGTGGGTATCACCTGTGTGTGGCTCCTGTCTCCCCCCATCCCCCCGCAGAGAAAGCGGGGCCCGCTCTGTTTGATCTGTGTGTCCTTGTGTCTCCCCCTCCTGCCTGCCTCCCCGTAATTCTTGGGACGACACCAAAGCCTAGCACCAAAGCCTAGCACTAGGTTGTGGCAGACAGGGTATTTTGTATCCATTTTACAGATGAGGAAACTGAGGCTACAAATGTGGAGAGGGTGGAGTTGAGAGGAGAACACAGATCTGATACCAAAGCCGCTTTCTGTGCCACCTCTCACAGCCCACGCCTCCTTTCCCTCGAGCTTTGTTGTCCTCCCAGGAACCAAAAAGCCCCAGCTATTTTCTGACCAAAATGCGTTTCATAACAAACCATCTGGTGCCTTCCTGCACGGGGCTGGCGCAGGCCTCCGTGCCCGTTAGCTGCCACGCTGCCGACTTCCGGCGAGATGTGAGTGTTTTAAGTCTGCCGGTTCCATGGGAGCATCTCGCTGTCTGTTCTCATCGCTGCAGCCCCCAGGGGTCCCCCCACCCCCACCCCACTCCATCCCCTGGTCCGGCAGTCCAGTGGGGAGCTGTCCTTAGTCTCTCTCTTTCTTTTCCCTTCTCTGGTCCCATGGGCTCTAGCATCCAGGAACCCCGGCCAAGCCACAGGCATCTTTCCATTGCAGGGAGCCCCCAGCGGTCGGGCTTGTGAGAGCAGGTCTCAGGAGCCCCAGGAGAAACACCCCAGCGTGACTTAGAGTTCCCAGCTCTTACCGAGTGGCTGAGTCAGACCTTTGCCTTGGGGACGGCACTTGGAGAGTCCTCTCTAGAGTAAGGGTTGCTCCCTTCCTCGGCCAGCTCCAGACCTCTGCCCCCACCTCAGACCATCAGAGGTGGCCAGGGTCCTGGGTGCGAGGGATGGTGTGGTGTGGGATGGCCCTGTGGTGACCAGGGCCCGGGCGCCAGGAGTCGCCACTGTGCGGGGTGGCGCTGTGGTGTCGTTGATGGGCTGCCTGCTCCAGTGCCTGCTGCCAAGGCTGTTGTGAGAAGCTGGGAAGGCCGCTCTGAGGAAGACACAATAAACGTTCCCTTTTTAACGCATCAGCGCCACTCGGGCTGTTGCTGGCGACGAGGGTCAGCGTCATGGCTCCTGCTCTTTGGTGATGAGAGCAGCAGTTGTGTCAAGAGACTGGGCTAGGCCGCATGTCCTTGCAGCACCAGAATGGAGGGTGATGGCGGGTCCCCTGCTGTGGGCTTTGTGTGAAAGGGGACAGAGGCAGAGGGTGGGAGTTCAGTGATTTAAGAGACCCAGCTACCTGCCAGTTTTCCTGTCTGGAAACAGGGTGCAGCAGTCCTGTGTTCCAGGGTGACCATTATCCCATTATCACATTATTGGTAGCACATACCCCCACTGGTTCAAGGGTTATCTCAGAGAAAAAGGCCATTCGGATCGACTAGCAGACTCTGCATCCTCTGCACTTCCTGTGTGTCAGCACTGGGCTGAGCTAACTTACAGAAGTCACCTGGAGCCCAGATGTCGTTCGATCTCTACTGCCGAGGGCACCAGGCTTAGATCGGAAGGCAGTCCTGCCCTGAGCGCTGGGTGAGGCCACAGCCCCATCTACACCCCTCACCCAGATCCTGCCATTTAGGGATTTCCCAAGAGACGGTTATGATCCAGCTGTTTATGACCACCCGTGCAGAATCACGGTGGGCATTCCAGGAGGCCACATTCCTCAAGTTCCATGGGCTTCTTTCGGGGACTCCAGCCACTGCCCCTCCTGTAGCTTAGGGGGTCTCTTGGGCATTTGTGCCTCCGTCCCTTTCAGTAGTCCTATTTTAAGTGTCCGGAGGCAGAGCCTTCTGATGCCAGCCGGAGTGCACACTCCCTGTGAGGCCCGAGCGGATCAGAGCAGACTACAGAACTCTTCTTTCCTCCATAATCTGAAAAGACACCCAACAAGCTCATCTTTCGGTTTAAATTTGGCCAACGCCTTTAGTCTCCGGATGTCTCAA
The DNA here is from genome assembly GCA_026225945.1 of Cricetomys ansorgei. Taxonomy (NCBI): domain Eukaryota; kingdom Metazoa; phylum Chordata; class Mammalia; order Rodentia; family Nesomyidae; genus Cricetomys; species Cricetomys ansorgei. The sequence continues at coordinate 3,280,110 of JAMJFZ010004114.1, forward strand.
ATTATGGCTCCCGAGCTCTCACCGGCTGCTCTTTCATGAATAACAGATGAAGGGGAAGAACAAAGCCGCCCTTCAGATCTGACGTGACCTTCAGCCTCTCTGGGTAGATGTTGGGTCGGCTCTCCAGGAGAAGCCATCACAAACCTTGCGAGGGCTTCCAGCTTCTGTGCCTGGGACCCAGGCTTGAGGCTGGCCTTTCTCCACCCCCTACCCTCCCTCCCCTGTACAGCTGAGCGGGGGACCTGTTCGGTTAGTAAGAAGGGCTGCTAGCCCGGCAGGGCCCTAACCCAACCTCAGGTTACCAGCCTTGCTACCCCAGGAGGTCAGTAGGTGGTCTTAGTTCTACTTAAAACATCTTTCATTTATTCTTTGATAATTTTATACATGTAAACAACGTGTCTGGATCCAGTGCACTCCCAGCCCTACCTGACTGCCCCCTCCAGGAACTCCCAAGACACCCCCCCACACACACACACTTTTTTTTTCTTTTCTGTAACCCACTGAGTCTAGTTATTGCTGAGTGTTGGAATGCTGACTGGTCTTCGTGGCTTGATCTTGCAGGTCACTGCAGCTGCAGTGAGTTCTCGAATGTGCTGTCCTGTCTAAAAGACATCGTTCACAGCACTCCTCCTCTCCCCCCAGCTCTTAATATTCTTTGCACCCCCTCTCCCACAATGTTCCCCAAGGCTTGGATGCGTGTGAGAGAGAATGGTTGATACAGATCCTCTGTTAAGGGCTCGGCACTTCAACCCATCGTGAGTTTCTCCATTAACTGCTGCCCGCTGCGGAGAAAAGCCACACTGGCCAAGGTTAACGGCAGCACTGATCTATGGCAGACAACGGTGGTAGGTTCCTCCCTGGGCCTGTGACTGCCCTGGCCATGGCCTTTTGATCAGGTTTGTAATACCCGGCCTGAACTCCTTCCTTTAGAGTGGATCTCAAATCCGGAAGTGGTTGGTTATCCCCATAACCCTCATGCCACTGTCGCACCGGTGGGCACGTCATGCGTGGGGCGTCAGTATTGTAACGCACAAGCTTGAGTGGGTGACACTGCTGATGTGTGTTGTTTCCTGATGGCCTGCATGGCTCCTTCCAGCACCGAAAGCTAGTCAACACTGAGGAAACTTTCGGTTTGTTATCTCTGTCCTGCAACCAAAGTGCCTTATGCAGTAGGGTCTTACTATCTGGTTTTGGAGACCTGGGGCCTTCCTGACCCGTAGGTAGGGAGGTATCCCACGTAGTTCCACTATTGAGATGGGGCATCCCAGGGACAGGAAAGATGAGCAAGTTGACCTGAGGCTTCTATCCAGGAAGAGGTGAGGCTGGGATTTGAACCCTAGGCTGCCTGAGTCCAAAATTTATTTCTGCCACACTGCAGACTCAAGCCCAGCTGCTACATCTGGCTCTGCTGTGCCAGCAGCACCGGCAGTGGGCGGCACAGAACGCCCTGGGAGCTGCTGCTGGGGGCCGTGTCCACAGGCAGCATTGGCAGATCCATTGAATGGAGCTTTCCTGCCTCTTCCCAGCTGGCTGCCCCCTGGTGTCACTGCTCTGGACATGCCCAACAGGGGACTCTGCAGAGTCATAACATCGGGCCCCATCTTTCCCCAATGACATTGTCCAGCCTGCCAGCATGAGGCTGTCTTATCAGAGGAGGGACAGTGAATGCCAGTGCAGAGTGGAAGGGACACGGGGGGACTGTCCGCAGTGTCCACATAGTTTGAGCTGCTGTACAGACTGCCAGGAAGTGCCAGCCTCTGTGAGGTGAAGGCACTGAGGCCCATAGAGGTTATGGCAGGCCCGAGACTCAGGTCCCATGTGTTCACTGTCCTGGGGTGGCCCTGCCTCTGCAGGTCACTAGGAACACTCAGCATGGCCTTGCTTATGAGGAACTCCCAAGGCCAGCTCAGGATGACAGTCTTAGCCAAATGCCAGCACAGCACTGCTTGGAGCTTCCAGCCAGGACTGATACGGGCTGGGATACAAAGCCGTGCTGCTAGGCAACACATCTGCACGTGTCTGCTGATCGCCAGCTTGGCCTCGTCTCTGCCTGACAGAGGCCTCAGCTCTTGACCCGTCCAAGGGGCAGGGGCATGGTTCCCAGAAGTCCCTGGCTGTGTGGGCTTGCCTACACCAGTGCGCCACTGGAGAGCAGTGTTTAAGGTTGCAGGGATGCAGGGTGGGCTACTGAGTGAGGGCAGTGGTCCAGCTGGACTTCAGAAAGGGTAGGGAGGTTGGAGATACCCTTGATGGTTTGGTAGCTCTGGTGTTGGGCCCTGTCTTCATGGTCAGATGCCCAGGTACTACCTGGCTCCATGTGGATATGACTGAACCGCGGCAGAAAGGGTTGACCCAGCCTAGGTTCCTGAGAGCTGAGAAATGGGCCAGCCTGAGGTCAGCCAGTGGCAGCAGCACTGGAGTTGGTATGCAGGCCACCGAGGCCCTGACTCCACACGCTCCTGGCAGGCACTGGATGTAGGTGTACGTCTTCAATACTCCAGCAAGCAGCCCTACAACCCCTCCTGGGCTGCTTTCCTGAACCACTGCAGGAGTCTACTCTTGCTCGCCAAAATGCTTTCTTCTTTCTCCCGCACCCCCAAGACAGGGTTTTGTAACTCACTCTGTAGACCAGGCTGGCCTCAAACTCACAGAGATCTTCCTGCCTCTGCCTCCCGCGTGCTGGGATCAAAGGCGTGCGCCACCACCACTTGGCTGTCCCAAAGTGTTTTCAAATAAAGGTGTTAGAGTCTGTGATGTGTATGTGGGCACAAGTGTGTCCTTATGTACCCATGGGGGTCAGGGAACAGCTTTGTGGAGTCCGTTCTCCCACCTATATGTGGGTTCTGGGGATTGAAGTCCATGCCACTGGACTTCAGAAGCACTTTTATCTGCTGAGCCATTTTGCTGCCCATTCTAGACTCTTAACTGCCAGGCCAGCCCTTTTGTTTATGGTCAGGAATGGAATTGGCAGGCATAGGACTTCCCTCACAGCTGAGAGAGTGCTGAGGTGTGACCCCCTATTCAGAAGCCCCTGAGTTCTTAATGAAGGGACCAGAACTGAGGCTGGAGGGAGCCTCAGAGTGTAGGAGCATTGGCTCTCCTCGTCCCCAGGCGCCCAGCCATCTGCAGCTCATCTGCCAGTCCAGGCCTAGATGATGAGCTGTGATCACGCATAGGGTGTGTGGGGTGCTTTGGACCCCAGGCTTGTCACTAAGTCATTGCACACAGGACTCAATAGTCTGCCTCCGTTTTCTCACCTGGAAAATAGGGTGGTGGGGAGCCACAGAGTGAACCCCTGAATTAGTCTCTTGCTATGCTGAACACCCTCCTGCTTTGCGGTTGTCACTGGTGGCTGCTTTGTAAGTAGCATAGGACAGGCTGGGGGAGACCAGGGTGAGAAGCACCCAAGGAGGTCTGTCCTGTCAACTTCTACCCAGATGCCACCCCTCTCCAGATTTGTTCCCATAGAGGAAAACAAGAGTTGGATGTCTTGGTCTGGCAGCCATTCCTCTCTTGGTGTTTCAGGTGGGAGATAATAAAGAGAATTTGCTTAGAAAGCTATAGGAGGGGAGGGTGTGTGTGTTTCTCCCTATTTCCAGCTATTCAATCCAGAAAAAGTGAGGCACACGACAAGGGGCTTGTCTTGGTGACGATCCCTAGCCTGTGAGTCTGGGTGGGTGTGGTCTGAGTGAAGTCAAGGCGTGCCCTTGTGTGATATGGAGGCCCGATGTTCCTCAGTCCCTACCAGCCTGCTGGCGAGGCTGTAATGTGGGAGTCTCACATCACTTTTTTTTTTTCCTGGTAGGAAAGTAAGCCCCTGGCTCTGTGTGCCTTAGTCATGTGGACATGAATGGGATACAGATGTGCATGTATGACCATGTCCGTGGGCACCTGCTTGTCCAGAGAGGCAGCGTCAGGGATGTCTCTGTGCTGTGGGTTCTACAGAACTGTCTGTTGTGTTTTCTTTCTTTCTTTTTTGAGATCACAGAAAACCTCCCGCCTCTCGATTGCTGATGGAGGCGTGTTCTACTAAGCCAACTATAGCTGTCGTGTCTTCTATAGACTGAAATAGGTGGCTTCTGGACTTGCGATGGGCAAGAACTTTGGGAGGACTTGGGGGCTAACCCTCTGGGAGTCTGACAGCTGAAGCAGGAAGGTTCAGACCCTGGTGCCCAGATGCAAAGTCTTAAAACCAGAGACCTCACCCCTTCCCAGGTTGGAGCAGGACCTTCACTTCTCTGTTGGGAAGACTGGAATGTCTGGGCTCTGCCAACCCTGAGTCAGACTCCTGAGCCTGCTGGTCTACAGGAAAGCCAGAACTCCAGCACTCTGGCAAAACCAGTCAGAGGCCAAAGGTTTCTGGGTTCAAATCCTCCCATTCCTGCTGTTTCTATAACCTTGGTCAAACAGTGTTTCAGTGTTTTCACCTGTAGGATGGAAACCTACCGCATAGCCTAGAGTGTAGAGATGAAATGAGTGCCCAAGCGTGCCAGGTACCATGCCTTGGCCTTGTGATACACTGCTGGGTGGCTCAACAAACAGGACAAGGAGGTTTATTCATTCATGCAAACCCTTCCAGACCTGCAGAGGAAACCATTATCCTAGTAGGTGTCCTACTGGACAGTGGAACCCCGAGCATCTGAACTCATGTGTTTTCATTGATTCAGAACTGCTCAAGTGGTCTACTGATAGCACGTGCAGATCATTAGCAATCAAACATCCCCTACATAAAGCCAACATCTGCAGACAATTCAAAATGCCAAGGTGCAGGCAGCCCTTCACCCAGCAGTACACAAAACCATTTTAAACATAACTAAAAATAAACTTCTACAACATCTTGGCTTTCCACAAATCACCTCTTCCAGTCTTAAGGCCCATCCTCTGAAGTGGGTATGTTTCCATCTCACAGGAGAAGCCGAGGTCCAGAGGGGTAAAGGTCCTTGGCCTGAGTCACTCAGTGGAAAAGGGACAGGCAACCTGAGATAATGCCTGGCTTACAGGGGGTGTTAGGTCAAGGGTTAGAGCTGTTAGGGTTCAGAGGTGAAGTGACTTCTGGGATCACACAGCGCTGCTAGAAAGGGCAAGTCCAAGAGAGAAGGTGGTGTAACTGCATCAGCATCCTCTGTGTGGTGTCTTCTTCATCTGGCCTGTCTCTGAAAACTAAGAAGGAGTCCAGATTGGAAGGAAAGGAAGGCCACAGACAGACAGGTCCAGGCCCTCCTCTTCAGATGCCTGAATGGTTAGCAGAGCCTGGTTCTGGGCCAGGGGTCTTGGGGTGCCTGGTGTGGAGTGGAGGAGCCTGGGTGGTACCTTCAGACACAGGTGTCAGGGGCCTGAGTAGAGGCCAGATAGTGTGAGCCAGGCCAGTGCTCATTGTTCCTAGGAGCTGGGAGACTTCTGCCTAGAACAGAGGTTAGATCAGAGGAGGCTTCAGCCAGGCCACAGTGTCTGGCCATGTCCTTGTGAGGGTGGTGGTCAGACTCAGGCACCCAGGCACCCCCTCAGCAGCAGGGCCCCGCACCCTTCACTGCCATTGCCTGGGACCAGGAGAGAGCACGTCCCGAGTGTCGCTTTATCGCTATAAGTTTGTCGATTCAGCTCATTACACTTAATTAGAATTATTTAATTAGAATCTTAATAAAAGAGTAAAGCAGGAAGGAGGCAGGGAGCGGAGGTGAGGAGGTCCGTGCCGAGCCTGTGAAGTAGGCAGCTAGGAAAGTGCGAGGTGGAGGGGCTGCCAGTGCCCCCCTCCCCCAAGAATGCACAGAACCTCTGTAGCCGGTGGGGCCACCGAGGCACAGGAGCCCAGCAGTGAGAGGGGACGGCCCCGGACTGGGCATCATTTATTCTTTTCCAGGTACCAAGCGCTGGCTGGGGAGTGGGTATGTGGTGTGGGTCCTGCAGTCGAGGGACACAGAGTTCACAGACTAGAAGAGACAGTCAGAGAACAGACTAGGAGTCAGTGTTTTCCAAAGCTGGCGTTGAGAGAGTCACTGCCACCCAGAGGTGAGCGCCTGTCCTGGCTGCGGTTCACACGGGGTTAACTTCACGGAGACCCAAGTGCTGAATAGTAGGTAGGTGGTGGTGGGGAGGGGGTTACAGGGAGGTGTGGGTGAGGGCGATGAAAATAGAGAGGAGGGAGGGGACAGAAGGCAGTAGAGGTTCAAAGCTAGGCCAGGTGCCTTATGTCTGGGCTCCAACACAAGGTGGCTGTAGTAAGTTACCTTAAGCTCTGTCTCTCCAAGGAGCCTTCTTTTCTTCATCCATGGGTGAAGGTGACAATGGAATCCACCTCACAAGGCTCCTGATTGGAGAAGCTGAGCTACCTGCATAGTGTGTAGGATAGATCTGGAGGCGTGGCCAGGGCCCATGAGTGGGCCCCGACATTCGTGTGGAGATATACCTTTAAGTGGTCAGTTGAACAAGTCTGAAGCTCAGACTTGAGGGGAAGTGCAGGGGAAGCTGCAGATGTGGGGGAACCAGCCTAGCAGGTATGATGGCATTGTTGCTGCCTGGCCCCTTCACCCCACCGCCGCCACCCCCAGCTCGTCTCTTCATTCCTTGAAGAGCCTTGGTGTGGTTCAGAGGCCTCAGCCCTTCAGGGGAAACAGCTGGCACCAGGGCTGCAGGGCAGATCCTGCTGAGACCAGGTCAACAAAGCCTGAGAGGAAAACCTGGTTGCAAGTTCGGCACAGAATCCCTCTGCCCCTTCTCCTGGGCACAGAAGCGGTTGGTGATCCATGCTTTTCTTCAGGAAGCTGCCTCTAGCATGAACCCAGGGCTGTACCACACCTGCCCCTCAACCCTGCGGGTAGCCTTCACGCATATGCCTGGTGTGAATATGCCCGCCGTAGCTTATTAAAAGATAAGGCATCGCCCAAAATGGCGTAGGATACAGGCAGTCAGTGCTTGGAATCCGAGGAGAGCTGATTTCAGTGCCCCCTTGATTGAAACCATCTTGGCTGGAGAAGTGAGAGAAAACTCCCCTTGGATTCCTGGGTGCTAGGAGCCCACCTCCCTGTGGGCCTCATAGCCTCTTTTACTTGCAACCAAATGTACCCTGCGCACCACAGGGCCACAAAACAAGAGAAGATCCAGGGCTGCTGGGCTGCGGGCTGCACAGGAGGAAGGAGCTGTGAGCTCAGCTGCACTGGAATTTCTTCCCGAGAAGGATCTGACTCTGCACTGGGCTTTCCACAAACCACCCGCCGGCGGCACAGAAAGACGAGAATTTTTAGCCCAGTTATATAAAGTGTTTCTCGGCCCCGGGCACACACTGGAGCTATGGATTTTGAGTTGTTTTTTTTTTTTTTTTTTAAATCCTGATGTCACAGAAGCAGCATTTGACTTCAAAATCCTCTGCCCCCCACGGGCTGTATAGACTTAGGTCCTCAGTCCTTGATGCCACTTCTTCCCTCCCAAATGGCGACAGGCCACCGTTTAACTAATGGAGTAAGAGTCATTTAGGTGTTCCATCCCTATATGCTTCAGGCCATTAGATTCACGTCCTTGAATGTGTGGTGGACTTTCCCTGCCTTCTGCCCCAACTAGACCAGATCTGTGCTTCCTCCATCTCCCCGACTTCCAGACAGTCCAACTTCTTGATGGAAAACAATAGAACTTACTGGAGAGACGACGAGTTGCTCACAGAATCTACCGGAGAAGCCGGTTCATGGGGGAGGTGGATTTCAGGAAAGTTTGTGGCTCCCACTGTGGACCAGGTGCCTTATGGGAAGCTGTGGCTTCTGTTGCTATGGGAATGGGATGCTCAGTGGGCATCCTGGCATGGCTACTGCCCTGACTTGAGGACAGGTACCTGAGTAACAGACAGGGGTGGGGGTTGCAGGAGGAACGGGCCTGTTTTGGCCCATTGGCTGGGACCAATGTCTGCTCAGTTAAGAAGATAGACCCACCTCCCTGCTCCCCAGATAAGAAGGGATTGAATGCTAAGCAGGGAAAAAATTTCCCACAGAAAACAAACCCAGAAAACCAGCCAAATGGCACCTTGTCTCAACACCGTGCTAACATTCTGACGGCATTGTTTTGACTCTGAACTTCCGAGAGCTGTCCCTGGCATTGACCCATTTTGTAGATTGGAGAGGGTTCTGTGTCTTTGTCGGTAATCCCCTCCAGGCTTGGGGGGTATGGTGACAACAGGGCAATTTGTGACTGCTGGACGTTGCAAGCCAGGCTTCTGCAGGGGACACTTTAACTTTGGATCAACTGCAGTTTTGCAGGGCCCAGCAAAGAGGCAGGCGGGGCCTGCCCAGTGCCAACCACCGTGGGCCTGCTTGGCATGGGTCCCAGAACAAAAGGGCACCGTTATGGAGATAGTGGCAGCCACAGCCTGCCCGTTTCTCATCAGAAGCCAGGGTGTGTCAGGAATCTGAGCTTCCTGTTGCCTCAGGGTGGGGCAGTGTAGTCTCAATACTGTCTACTGCTCACAGCTGAGGTAGATCCAAGGTGCTGAGTTCTGAGGCTCACTTAACCCACAACTGGGCATGCTCACAGAGCCTCCAGTTGGTGGCAAACATCTCCATCAAACTGGCAGTCCTGGAACCTGAGGCCACCTCCCGCTCATTAGAGGTTCCTGGAGTGCAGCTTCCTCCTTCATATCCAGAGCCCCCGTCCAAGAGGGCTCCGTCTCCCATCAGGTACTGAGGATTCTGGAGTTGTCTTCTCCCTCACACTGAAGTGTCCTGAAAGCCATGGGGAACACTCGAGGATCAGACATGAAGGGTGGGGCCAGCAGAACTGGGAGGAACCGGTTTGTCCTGAAGAAGGCCCAGAGAAGAGTAAGGACTTGCTGAGGTAATCCTCCTGAGGAACCTTCCCTCACACAGCTTTCCGCCTCTCAGCCAGGGGCACTGGGATAGCAGGGGTGAGGCGTGACCTCAGGAATGTGGTGCCTAGAGCCAGCAGAGGGGCAGCCCTGCTGGCCCAGCCTCAGCCCAGCATGTGGCCGCCAACCCTGCCCCTCGGAGGAGGCTCCTGCGTTGTTGGGACTGGAGGTTTTGAGTCCTTGGCCCAGCTCCTGGCCATTGCCTCATGCTACAGAGGCTGACAGATGGTCCACAGCTGGGTGGAGACTCTCAGCGAAATCCAGCTGGCTCATCACAAGCCTGAGATGTAGAGCTGGGCTCTGGGTTCTAGTCCGGGTCTCCACTTTGCCTTGTTGGGTGGCTCTAGGCCAGCGCTGTCACTGCCATGGCCTCAGTGTGTGTGGGGGTCCCTCCATTCCACAGGCACTGACTCAGGCAGGGGCTTCCTAGGTCTTCTGCCCGTGTATTTGGGGTACATGGTTGATTGCGAGTACTTATCCCCTCTATTTTACAATTTTACAATTTATTTATTCTTGGTTTTTCAAGACAGAGTTTCTCTGTTGTAACTCTGGCTGTCTTGGAACTCACTCTGTAGACCAGGCTGGCCTTGAACTCACAGAGATCCACCTGCCTCTGCCTCCTGAGTGCTGGGATTAAAGACCTGCACCACCATCACCCAGCTATTTTACATTTGAAAAACAAAATACCAATGATTTTGTCTTTGTTTTTGTGTATGTATCTGTGTTTGTATGTGTACATGTCACATGTGTGTGTGGGTGCCTGCAGAGATCAGGAGAGAGCATCAGATCTTCTGTACAACAGGAGTACAGATGGATGCTGGGAACTGACCCAGGGTTCCTCTGGAAGAGAAGCAAAGACTCTTAACCACTGAGCCATTATTTATTTGTGTGTGTGTGTGTATGTGTGTGTTTTCTGCTGTGTATGTCTGTGTACCAAATGTGTGCCTGGTGCAGGAGGAGGTCAGATTGTGCTGGGTTTCTCGGAACCAGAGTCACAGGTGGTTGTGAACTGCCACAGGGGGGTTGGGAACTGAACCCAGGTCTTCTGCAAGAACAAGTGCTCTTAATGGCTGAGCCATTTCTGCAGCCCACGTGTCTCCTTAGAGCAGTGGTTCTCAGCCTTGACCCTTTAATACAGTTCCTCATGTTGTGGTGACCCCCCGACCCCAGCCAGTTATGAAGTTTTTGTTACTTTTGTAATTTCGCTACTGTTATGAATCGTAATGCAAATATCTGATGTGCAGATGGTCTTAGGTGACCCCTGTGAAAGGGTGTGTCCACCTCCAAAGGGGTCTTGACCTACAGGTTGAGAACTGCTTTAGCGGCTGTGATTGCAAGCCTGCTCACAGGGCCTGGGTAGGGAAATGAGCTTCAATTCACTCTCATTTGCATCTCCCCCAGCCCTTCTGGTCTTTAAGTAAATGCAAATGTCTAGCCTACACTGTCTCTCTTTAGCCTTCTTGCAAGGCAGGGTGGCTGGCAATAAATTCCACCAATTTATATTTTTTTCAGAAATCCTTATTTCTTCACTTTGTGTGCGTGCATGTACGATATGTGTGTGGTGCACACACGTTTGTACGTGTGAGTGTGACTACACAGCTGATGTGAATGTGGAGGTCAGAGGTCAACGGCAGGTGTCGGTCTCCCCATTGCCTTATTTGAAGCAGGGTTTCTTTTTGTCCTTCGCCACTGTCTGCCAAGCTGACTGGCCAGCAAACTCAGAGGGATTCTCCTGCATCCACACCACCTATCTCACCAGGGGAGTGCTGGATTGCAGAGGTGCACTTCTGTGCCTGGATTTACACGGGTTCTGAGGATTCAGACTCAGGCCCTGATATTCGTGTGCACATGGCAAGCAGTTTACCCACCCTGCATCTCCTCAGCCCCGTCTTTTCACTTTTAAGGGCAATTTCATGGGGTGCAGACTTCGGGGTTGCAAGGCCTTTTCTTTGACCACTTTATCTCTTGCCATTTTCCTCTCACTCCCACGGTTTCTGAGAAGTCAGATACGATGATCTTTGCCTCTTTGGCTTCTTTCAGGATGGTTTCCTTCACTTTTGGCTTTCTGTAGTTTGAAATCGTTATGCACAGGCACAGTTGTTCTGCTTGCTTTTTCCCATGATGCTGTAGGAGAGCTGGGATTACAGATGTGCACCACTGTGACTGGCTTTTTACATGGGTTCTGGAGATCAAACCCAGGTCATCAGACTTGCCTAACAAGTGTTTTACCCGTAAGTTTCCTCCCTTCCTTCCTTCCTCTCCCATTCTTTCTTTCTTTTTGCTCCCTTTTTGTGGTACTAGAGATTGTGCCCAGGGCCTTGTCCGTGCTAAGCAGATATTCTCCCACTGAGCTACATCCCCAACCCTGTTTCTTCATCTGGAACAGGTCATTCTGCTTTCCTCTCTGACACACGTCCTCTTGAGGACGCCGTTTCCCCTGCTTGGCCCTTGGGCTCCTGGTACACGCCCTTCTCTTCGTGTCTACCTCTGCATCTTCATGGTGAAGCATCCTTCCTCCAGGAAGCTTTCACAGTGAGCATAAGACTCAGCATGTCCATCCCTCTTCCATGAGGGGACCTGGTGCTCCAGGTCTGAGCTGTTGGCAGGTGGCCTGTCCAGGGCTTCCCGTGTCCAGTGAATGACCAGTAAATGTTGGGGTGGGAATGAGAGACTTGCCCACCTCCAACTAACCCAGGACAGCTCTGGAGGGCCTCTAGCCCTTTACCCTCCCCCATGCCAAGATGTGCACTGGCCCTGTACTGCAGCCCACCTTTGTCCCCATCTGGTCCCTTCTTTTTGCTGCTCCGGAGATTGAGTGTAGGGGTCCTGCACACTGACCTCCACTTCAGATTTTGCCCCGTGTAGCTGGAGCTCACGGGGGGACACAGATACCGAGGCATCCGTAGCCACCATCCTCACCACAGAGGCAGAGCCATGGGGTGTCCATAGTCAGTCTTCTCAGCACAGGTCTTAGGTGTGACCACAGTTTCAGCAGAGAGTGGGGAGCCAGATGCAACCTGGGACAAGGCCCCACCCTATGCTGTTGGCTGAAGAGGGAAAGGGAACATACACACCTTCTCAAATGGACCGGAGATCTCTCAAGGGTTAGGAGCAAGGAACACGGGCACGATGCTTGCCTAATACTGCAGCTCATTTTATGTTACTTGAATAGACTCCCCAGATGACCAGTGAACCCATTATCACTGGGGGTGTGTCTGTGACAAAATGTCCAGATGAGGTAAGCATTTGAACCCGAAGAAGTCCCCTCCCCCAGGTGGGTGGCCACTGTCCATCTTTGAGACTCCGAGAGACTTGACAGGCTCCAGGATGACATCCGTGTGGTGCTGGAACATCCGCCTCCCGTCCTCTGACACCAGAGCTCCTGGTTCTTGACCCTTTGGGTTGGGACTGGTTGACACCGGGATCAGCACCTGGTCTCTCCAGCTTATATATGCAGACAGTGGGGCGTCTCAGCTCTCGTAACTGCATAGGCCGAGTTCACTGGGTCAGCACCCTCTGTTGCTGTCTCCATTGTTCAGCCTTGTTCTGCCTCTCCAGAGAGTCCTGATTCACTGTGGGGGCCCAGGGCTGTGCGCTGTGGACCCGACAGGCTCTCCCAGACTCACTCGTCTCTTACAAAGCTACTCCTGCCATGAGGGGAGGACCCGCCTCTGCCTAGTTCCCCGCACACAGTCGCTGTCATCGCTGTGGACAAAGGCATGGCCAGGACAAGAGGCCAGAATGGAGGAACCGTTTCTACAGCTGAAGCTTTGGCACAAGGCAGGATGACCGGGGCGGAGCACTCCTTCTAGAAGCTTTTCCTTAGGAAAGGCAAAACCCCTCAACGGTCTATTAATAGATGTGAACAAACAGTAGCCAAGGTGAATGTTAACATTAACAGGAAAGCACTGGGCAGCCTCCGGAGGCTCTGAGGAGTCCGGGTGCAGACCCAGAAAGGCCACTTCTGTTGACTCTGGCCATGTTCTCAGCCTGGGCCCTGAGCCCCAGAGACTGCCGCTGCCTGAGGGGCTCCTCAGCTTCTCAGAGAGAACTTTTCTGATCTGATCAGAAATGTCCTCACCACCACTTAAAAAAAATCCCTGCCCCCACGCCTTTGAACTCCTGACCCTTCTTCCTTAGCCCAGAGAGGCCAAGAGTTTTAATACTTTGAAATTACTTGCCAAACTTTTTCATTGTGTACACAGGTGTATTTTCATACCATTTGTTCAGTCCAACTCCTTCATTGTAGAGGGAATGTCAGACACCAGTTATTTTTAAGTTTTTTGATTAAAAAAAAAAAAAAAACCCAAATCCTCAAACTCATTACTGGAATCTCTCCAGCATCTGTATCCTTCGGGGGACTCGGAGTGTGCCAGCCGAGGAAGTAAATGGCAGTGGGCACCGTTCCTGTGCAGCCGATGGCTTGGCAGTCTCTTCACCGAAAGGGTTCTTGGAGCACAGCACGTTGCGGGGCGGGGGGGGGGCTCACCTGACAATCAAGGCCTGAGAGCTCAGTAGGAGCCCCCCCACACCCCCACCCCACCCCCGTAAGAAGAAAGTTCCGGATGGATGGAGGCACAGGAGCCGAGTCTGGCAGGCTGGTAGAATATAGTCTCATGTGTTGGGAAAGGAGAGGGAAGGGTACAGGGGGCATAGCAGAGAGGACCAGGGGCAGCGTGGGCACAGAAGGATCTGGAGTGGCCGTTAAGCCCGGAAGGGACATGGTTGGATCACATGTGTGCAACCTGATGCTTTCTGAACATTCACCGTCTGCAGGAAGCTTCCCGGATCCAGCACCTCTCCTCAGGGATGTGTTAGTACAACTGCTTAGTATCTAATGCATTTCTCTTATTATTTACTTAAAATATTATGAGCAGGGCTGGAGAGAGGGCTTAGTGGCTAAGAGCACAAGCTGTTCTTTCAGAGGACCCGGGTTCAATTCCCAGCACCCACACAGCAGCTCCCAACTGTCTGTAATTCCAGTTATGTGGGGGAAGGGAATCCTACACCTTCACACACAGATATACATGCAGGGAAAACACCAATGCAGGTAAAATAAAATAAAAATAAACTAAAAAAATACGAGTGGATAATGCTCTTCACCCGTGCTGTTTTACCTAAGCGCTTCACCCAAATGCAATTGTTTAGAGTGAAACCCTTGTAGCTTCAGCATCCTTACCCGGGCACAAACACAGACGGTGGAACAAACTCCCCTGAAAACAAAATGCTACACCTCATCACCTGCCCATCAAAGGATCTGCCCCGGAGTCTGCTCTCTCTAGAATCCAGAGATTCATGTGCGCCAGGGAGTGTTAGACATGATGGCAGCAATGCATTTTTCTCTTGCCAGTGTGATTTCTAGAAACACCGAAGCAGAATCCCAAAGAGAGCATCTCTCTCGCGGTGTGATTCAGGGTGGCCTCAAGCTGGGTCTGGTTTCCTTTTAAGATTATTCCAGCAACTACACAGAACCATCTCATTTGTGACCAGAGGCAGAACAGCAGCTAGCTGTGACATTCTCGGGTGTCTCTGAAGGGGAGCGGGGCATGGAGGAGGAATCAACCAGCAGAGCCAAGGAAACCAAACAAGTCACTCACCCCAAGTCTGTTCACTCCCCCACCAAGGGGGCCCCTCTCCCCCTCCCCCTCTGCTACCCACTCTCTCACTCCCACACCCACCACTTCCTGGCTTACCTGCCAGCCCTGCCCACACCCTCTTTCCCTACCTGCTCACCCTTCAGCTGCTTCGTACAGAGTTCTTCCCCACTCTCTCCACCCAACGCTCTGGAAGATACCGTCTCCTGTATGCCTTCCTGCTCACCTGTCCGTCAAGTCATCAGCCAACCTTCCTCCCACTCCACACACCTCATGCTTCGTGTCTTGATCCTAATATTTCTACAGCAAAACCCATGGCCATGACCTCTTCAATTATTTCTTTAAAAAAATAATTTATTGCCAAGCAGGGTAGTGGCACACGACTTTGTTCCCCGCACTCGGGAGGCAGAGGCAGGAGGAGCTCTGTGAGTTCGAGGCCAGCCTGGTCTACAGAGTGAGTTCCAGGACGGCCAGAGTTACAACAGAGAAACCCTGTCTTTAAAATATATATATATGTATATATATATATTTAGTCGTTGTATGTGAATTGTATATGAATGTGTATGCATAAGTGACGTGTGGATGTGGTGCATGCACCATGCGTGCGTGTGGAGGTTATAGGACAGTTTTGTGCAGTCAGTTCTCAGCTTCTATCTTGGCTTGCGTTCCAGGGATCAAATTCTGGTAGAGTTTTTGAGCGCCTTTACCCATTGAGCTATCTAGCCCGCCCTTCTCTTCCCGAGCTTCACTCCTTCCTGAATTGCCCTCTTGTGTTTCAGAGGTGGAAATTATGTTATTCTTGTGGTTTCCTCCCCTGTACCTTCTTCCCACCTGGGTCGTCTTCTCCCATAACCTTACAGGGCAGAGTCTTAAGTCATTAGCCGAAAGGGATACGGAGATGGCGCACCCAAAGCTTCCCAGTGCAAGATGGGAAACTGAGGTCTAGAGTGGGCGAGGTTCTCAGGGGCCCAAGACTGAGGGTGCAGTGTGGACACAATGTATGCTCCAGTGTTGGGACTGTTTCTTTCCCAAGGCAAACCTTCCAGGACAGTGGGGGAGGGGGAAGGGCAGGCCTGTGATCCCAACTACTCAAGAGGCTGAGGTGGGAGGATTGCAATTCAATGCTTGCTGAACTTGCAACCCTGGTGTGTGATAAAATGCCCCGTCAAAAACTACTTAAAGCAAAAAGAGTTTATTTGGGCTTACATTTCAGGGGTACAGTCTATCATGATGGGAAGTCTTGGCAGCGGAAGCTTGAGGCAGCTGGTCACATTGCTTCCACAGTCTTGAAGTAGAGAACAATGAATAACCTCTGGCTCACTTTCTTCTTTTTGTTCAGTCCAGAATCTGAGCCTAGGGAATGATGCCACCAACAGTGGACAATCCTTCACATCTCAATGAACAAATTCCAGTTGTTCTGAACACTGGCTTTGTGATCTTGGACAAATTGCTTACCCTTTCTGGGTCCCAGTTTCCTTATCTGTAGAATGGCTATGTAAAGTAATAGGAATGTCAGAGAACACACTTGGGCTAGAGTGTGAAGGAAGAGAGGAAGAAAGAGGGAAGAGAACTGTAGGCAGAAGGGAACAGCATGTGCAAAGGCCCTGCAACAACAAGAAGCAGATCAGATTGCTAGGATCAGGAATGTCCCAGGACTGTGGAGGTTCTGGGGCTTGGATGCACAGCATGTCCCTGTTGTGCCTTCCCACCAGAGAGACTAAAAGTGAGGTGACCCTGAAGTAAGGGTACAGACATGGTTCAGGCCCTGCTGCTGTTTCAGTATTGACTGTCCTCCAAAGGTCCATGTATGGAAGGGCTGGTCCCCAGAGTGGTGCCCCTGGGAGGCAGGACCTAGTGAGAGTGTATACTACTCTTGCAGAGGACCAGAGTTTAGTTCCTAGCACCCATGCCACGCAGCTCACAACCTCCTGTAACCCCAGCTCCAGGGTATCTGAGGACCTCTTCTGGACTGGGGAAGGGAGTGGGGGGAGAACCTGCTCTCACATGTGCACATACCTACTTCAGACAATATGGATGCTCATAATTTAAAAATAAAAATAAATCTTGAAGAAGGAAGAGGAGGAGGAGGAGGAAGAGGAGGAGGAGGAGGAAGAGGAGGAGGAGGAGGAAGAGGAGGAGCATCTCAGGGCTGGAGAGATGACTCAGCGGTTAAGAGCACTGGCTGCTCTTCCAGAGGCTGAGTTCAATTCCCAGAACACATGGTGGCTCACAACCGTCTGTAATGGGATCTGATGCCCTCTGCTGGCAGGCAGGTGTGCATTAGAGTACTCATAAATAAATCAAGAAGGAGGAGGAAGGAAGATGTTACAGAACTTTATTTTTAGTTATATATAAAATAATTGTTTTGTTTGCAAGTGTTGGATTTCTGTGGGGGATGTTTAATTGCTAATGATATCCATGTGCTATCAGGAGCCTACCTGAGGAGTTCTGAATCAGTGAAGACACCTGAGCTCAGACGCTCACAGTTCCGTTGGCAGTCTGGCACTGGCCATGACGGTGGTTCCCTCTGCTGAGGGCTGGCAGGGTTTGCACCTATGAAAATGCCCCCTGTCTTCTTGGGTGAGCTGCCATAGCAGCAGCCTAACAGCTACAGGAAGAAGAGGAAGAGGAAGAGGAGGAAGAGGAGGAGGGGGAGGGGAGAGAAAAGCGGCAGCAGTAGCTCAGGGCTGGAGAGACTGCTCGGTGGTATCGGCGCTTGCAAAGGCTGACCACGTGTGTCAGATCGACAGCTCATCCCTGGGACCCACATGGTGGAAAGCAGAAACTAATTCCACAAGTTGTCCTCGGACCTCTGTATGTGTGCTGTGGCGAGGGTCCCCACTCCCCTCAGAGGCCAGAAGAGCGTGTCAGGTCCCCCAGAACTGAATTACAGATGGTTGCAAGCTACCATGTGGGTGCTGGGAATAGAACCCTTGTTCTCTGAGAGTCGCAAGTGCTCTTAACCATTGAGTCACCTGTCCAGCCACAGTAATGTGGTTTTTTTTTAATAAAAAAAAAAAAAAGGAAACTGTAAAACTTAAAAAAAGAAAGAAAAAAAAAATGGAACCAGGAAGATTGCCCAGCCATTCAAGGCATTTGCTAGGCAAGCCTGGTGACTTGAGTTTGATCCCCAGAGCCCATCTGATGAAGGAGAGACAGACTCCTGAAAATTGCCCTGTGGCTTCTGTACCCGTGGCGTGTGTGCCCACCCCTCCCAAACCTTACCCACATAATAATATATAAAACAAGTTAAAATCGAAGTCCTGCTAAGTGAGAACTTCATGTCCGTCATGAGTGATCTGTATGCAGCCCCCACGCTGCTGGGGTGTAGTTATAGTTAAAACAACCTGTTGCTCTTTTGAAATGAACACTTAACTGGACTCTGCAGTGTATTTACTGGTTAAGTCGGTGTTGCTTCATAACTGTAATTCTGCTACTGTTATGAATCCTAATGTAAATATCTGAGATGCAGGTCTTAGGCAACTCCTGTGAAAGGGTCATTCAGTCCCTAAAGGGGACACAACCCACAGGTTGAGAACAGCTGCTCTAGCGGGAAATCAGGTATGGAAACCTCTCTCTGGCTTTTGTCCTCTGGCATGGTGGCCACCAGAGATGCGGTGGGAACAGCCTCCCTGTCCACCAATGGCTCTCCCAAGGCCCGGGGACTCATGCTACAGGACAGACTCTTTATCTTCGTAAGCTAATGTCTTCCGGTGTTTGGGGAAGCAGATGTGCCTTGGGGGTGGATGGAAGCCACAACACCTGTCTCTGCAAGAGTCCTGGGAACATGCGAGGTGCTTCCTAGGGGGTGGTCTGTGGACTGCCAGGGCTGGAGGGTGGTCTGATGAGGAGGAAGGGTGTGGGGATCCTGGGCTGCCTAAGCACGCCTTGTTCTTCTCCAACCCAGGAAGGATTGAAGGGCCTAGAGCAGACCTCACCTGCCCGCACAGACAGAGGGGCTGGGGAAGGGGCAGGGCAGAGTCAAGGCCCTCCCCTCAGCCCTGAGGTCTTCCCAGCCCTCCAGCCCCTTCCCTCCAATTCCCACCTGCCATGCTGGCTTTCTTCTGGGACCTGTAGAAGTCACCTCCTGTGAGAACCCTCTGCCCTCCTTTGGATATGTCATCTCCACTTCTGTACCCGGGACCTCTCACAGGGCTGGGTGCAGAGTGGATTATGCGTGACCACAAAGGGCTGGCCACTCCACACCTGTGCCTCAGACCCCGACCCATAGTATCCACCCAGAATTGCAAAGCCAGGCGAAGGAGAGGAGCAAACCCACCCCAGTTCAGCTGTCCACCATGGTCTTGAGACTGTCACTAGACTTTTGCTGGCTCAGCAGCACAATCCAGTTATTTCCAGTTCTCCTTGTTAGCAGTTCAGAGTCTGGGGTCCTTGGTTCCATTGAGTCTCATGGGCCTGCTTTCCTACTTTCCAAAGTTCATTAATGTTATTTCCTCTGTGCTAATTATTTTTATGGTTTTATGTCCCTAAAAATAACCCCTTGTCTTAGTGAGAATGGGGTGTCAGGAGGGAGCAGATATATGTGCATTCAATCTCTCTTAGTTTACCAAAACCCACATTCAGCCTAATTTAATCTTCACAACAGTCCCAAGGCCAAGAACACGCTGTGGGGAGAGCATAGTCCCTTCAACAAATGGATAGCCACAGGCAGGGGGATCAAATTGGACTTCTATCTCACACCCAAATCAGCTCAGAATGGATGAAAGATGGCAACGTGAGGCCTGTGGCTCCAGAAGTACTAGGAGACAGAAGATGATTAGAAGTACAGACAGCCCTGGGCCATTTGTGTGTGCAATATTTTGGGAGGCGTAACCCAAAAAGCACAAGAATGAGAGAAAAACAGATGCATGAAATTACATTAAAATGCATCTGTACCGCCAAGGGATGATCAGCAGAGCGAAGAGTCAGCTGGCGGAGTGAGATGAATATTGCCAAAGCACATCTAACGGGGGCTTTGTATACAAAGTATGTAAGGAACACACCTCACCAGCAAGAGAACAAATACTCTAAAAACCTCATGAAGCGTCCAGGCATGATGTGTGCACTTGTAATTCCAGCACTCAGGAGGCCGAGGCAGGAGGATCAGGATACGGGGGACAACAAAGACTACATGGTGAGTCCGAGGCTAGCCTGTCATACGTGAGACCTTGCCTCAGAAAATAAACCCAAAGTAGGCAAAGAACCAGAATAGCTTCTCCTCCAGGGACTGCAGCTCTGTGAAGAGGACCAAACATCACGAATCAACATGGAACCGAAGAACCAGAGCGGGGTGGGGGTGTGGGTGGGGGTGGGGGCTGGACACGTGCCTCAGTGGTTGGGAGAGCTTGCCGAGCTCCTGCAGAGGACCCGTTTGGTTCCCAGCTCACACATTAGGTAGCTCACAACCGCCTGCGACTCCAGCTCCAGAGAAGCAGAGGACCTCTTCTGACCTGAACAGGAACCGCACCCACAGGAGCGCGGACCCTTCCCCACACATGTGCACATAATCAAACCAACAAAACCCAAACCACGGTGGGTTGTCAACCCACGTGTTATCCAAAGACGCTGACCACATACATACACGGTGCGTGCACCCGCACACGCGGGCACACACACACACACCACACAAAAGGCAACAAGGAATGGGCCAGTGAGGTGGCTCAGTGGATAAAGGCGCTTCCTGCTGAGCTCCATGACTTGAGCACATTCCTCACGTGGCAAAGCCCCGCGTCTCCCTTCGTCTTTGTTTGTTTGTTTTGTTTTGTCTTTTGGTTTTTTCGAGACAGGGTTTCTCTGTTGTAGCTCTGGCTGTCCTGGAACTTGCTCTGTAGATCAGGCTGGCCTCGAACTCACAAGGATCTGCCTGCCCCTGCCTCCCGAGTGCTGGGATTAAAAGCATGCACCACCACTGCCAGGCCTCCCTCCATCTTAAAAAGCTGTGTCTCCTGACTGTTCATTGAACAGAGCCCTGGCCTTAAGAGCTCAATAAACTATTTGTCAAATGTAATTAACAGCCAGGAATGACCTACAAGTCTAGCAGTAACGGGTTAGGAAAATAAATGATGGTATATCCATTTTAGTATACGCACCGCTGTAGGGAGCACAATGGTACATCCATTTAAAAAACGCTATTTGGCTGTTCCGAAGGATGAGGTGGAAGACTATTTAATTTCATGGAAAAATGCCCCTGACATATTGGTAAATTGAAGAAGCCAGTTTCCTAAGCAGCGAGTGCTGTGGAAGCCCCGTTTCTGCAATAATAGCTGGCACACAATGACAAATTAATTAAAAAGGACTCACCGTTTGTGCACGGAGGATGTGAATGCCTCCCAAACTCTCGCTGAAACTTAATCCTGATTGTGAGGTACTTATATAAACAATTTTTTAAAATTACATTTTATTCAGGTGTGTGTGTGTGTGTGTGTGTGTGTGTGTGTGTGAAGGCCAGAGGACAATGTTTGGGAGGTAGCTCTCTCTCCTTCCACCGTGTAGATGCTCACCCTTCCTGGGCAGTCTTGCAGACCCTGTGTATTTAGATGGCGGAGACTTGATTTCACTGTGGTCTTTTAAGGTAGAACCTGAGGGAGTAGTTAAGGTTAAATGGGGTCACAGGGGGAGGCTCCCCTGATGGAACTGTGGCTCTCTAAGAAAAGGAAGACACACACCTAGGGTGGTCTGTCTTACTGCATGATGCCCTGTCACTGTCTTGGAACTGGAGAGTCCCCACTGTTGAGAGGACCTCGGCTGACAAGGCCCCTTAGCCTCCCAGCCTCCACACTGGAGACCACAACAAACCTTTATTCTCCATACACTTCAGTATCCAGCCTGTGGCATTTAGTGGTAGGCGCTAAAAACAGACCACACACCCATGGTCTCAAGCAGCGGTATCCCCCGTAGCTAAGGTGGTAGCAATCCAGCGTGGATGGGTGGATGGACCAGCAAAACGTGGTCCTTGGGGAACTGGCCCCAGGACCCCCTCAGCTGCAGGGTCTGTGAATGTTCACGGCCCTTATAGAGAGTGTGGTTACATTTGCATACAACACACATACATTGTCCTATGTAATAAAGATCATCTGGATTATGCTCTGAGGCTGAAGCTGAATGCTGGGTGAGTACTCGTTCTGCAGTGTTCTTTAGGGGATGAAGACAGCAGAACAAATGCAGGCTCATTCAGTAAGACAAGTGCTGTGTGATTCCCATCGATGAAGCCCGTAGGGAGGTCAGAGGTGTTTTACAGGAGTCAGGCCTCTCCTGTCGTGTGGGTCTGAAGGCTCCAGCTCAGGTCATCAGGTATGGCAGCATCAGATAGTGCGCCTTACCAGAAGATCTATCTCACCAGCCAACGTTTTTTTCTTTTGAGACTCAGGGTCTTGTTGTGTAGTCTGAACTCAGTCTCCTGACTCATCCTCTGAGTTCTGAGCCTGCAGGCTCTAGCCACCGCGCTTAGCACAACTTTCTTTTACCTTCGACCTGGCTCTTAGTATTCCCTCCTTCCTTTCACCCTCTCTCCTTTCTTCCCCCTCTCTCCTTCCTTTCCCTCTCCCTCCCTCCATTTCTCCTCCCTCCCTTCTTCCTTTCCCACTTTCCTCTTCTCTTTCTCCCTCCCTCCCTCCGTTCCCCCCCTTCTTCCTTCCTGTCTTACTGGGAGATATCGGGGAAGTAATCAGCCAGGGTGGCAAATGGCAGCAGCTGTAAAGAGAAGGAAAGCTCCCACACAGCAGACAGAGCAAGGAAAATGGACCTGAGCTCTCACCACAGCCTACCTTAGGAGACATCAGACCTCATGTTTCAGCTGAGGTCATTACCCACTACCGTTAGTCCAGAGCTTTCTGGGACACTTGAACCGGAGCTGATGTGAATGTTGATGTGCTCCACTAGATTTGGAGGCTGGGTTTATTTTTTAAAATGTCACCACCATCGTTGGCTTTAACTGTCAATTTGACATGGTATAGAGTCACCTGTAGTGGGAGTTGCAAGGGCGGGGAGGGAGGTTTGCCCAGACCAGATTGTCTCTTGTCTCCTGGGCATGTCTGTGGGGGATTATCTTGCCTGTCAATTTCTGTAGGAGAGTCCAGCCCACTCTATGTGGCACCATTTCATACACACACACACACACACACACACACACACACACACACACACATACATACATATGGCTGCTTAAGAAATGTTACCTAAGGAGGTGGAGAGATGGCCCAATGTTTATTGCTACTGGCTCCTCTTCCAGAAGACTGGGGAATTTGATCCTAAGCACCTACACAGAGGCTAACAACCATCATCTGTAACTCCAGATCCAGGGAATCCAACACCCTCTTCTGGCCTCTGCAGTTACTGCATGCATGTGGTGCTCAGATACACACTGCAAAACACCCATGCCCCTAGAATACAAGGAAATCTTAAAAGACAAAGAAAGCTAAGCATGAGCCCGAGAGTCAGCCAGCAGCAGCAGTCTTCCATGGTTTCTGCACCAAGGTCTTGCTTGAGTTGCTGCACCGGCTTCCCAGGGATGACTGTGACCTGCAAGGTGAAATGAACCCTTTGTCTCCCCGAAGTTGATTTTGGTCCGAGCATTTGATCAAAGCATCAGACAGTAAGTGAAGCCAGTTATTGCTCTCATTAATGATTTTCCCTATGTCGATTGATGTAATAGTGTTTTGGATGTACTGGGTTCAGTAACCTTTTGTTTTGTTGAGACAGGATTTCACGATATCCGAGGTTGGTCTGGCTTTTGATCCTCCTGCCTCGACCTTCTGGCTGCTGGGGTTATGGGAGTGTGCTTATATCAAAATTAATTTTTACTTTTTGAAGAAGGGTTTTAAAAGTTAAAAAAAAAAAAAACAAAAAACCACAGTGGCTCAGAAACCCAGGCATGCAGCAGCCCAACACGCGA
This sequence comes from Cricetomys ansorgei, assembly GCA_026225945.1. NCBI lineage: Eukaryota > Metazoa > Chordata > Mammalia > Rodentia > Nesomyidae > Cricetomys > Cricetomys ansorgei. The sequence continues at coordinate 3,303,436 of JAMJFZ010004114.1, forward strand.
GTCAATCTCTCACAGAGGCTCCCGGCCCCGGCCAACGTGGCCTGCAGGGCGCTGCTCCGGTCACACCACGACGTCGTGCTGACGGAGCAGCTGCCTCATGAGCCAAGGCAGTCACCTGCAGAGTGGCCCAGTCCCAGCTCTGGGGAACAAGACACCAGAGATGGAATGCTCTGGTCCAGGAGTGATAACTGTCATTCTTGCTTGCAGCTCATTGGCCAGAACTACCCACATGACTTTACTCAACCACCAGGGGGCGGGACAGTCCCGCTCTGCACTAGATTTTGGAGATGTAGAAAGACAGCTTTTTAATGTTTAAACATTTTTAAGGTATGGCCTCATTATGCAGCTCGGGCTGGCCGCCATCCCACAGTTCCCTGCCTCTGTGTCCTGCGTGCTGGGATACCCGGCTTGTGCCGTCACACCTGCTATGATACATTGAAAACATTGAAGAATGTTTTGAATTATAAACAAGGCACAATACATATTTGTGGAATGGTGAAGATTGCTTATGGACGGGGACTAAGACCTTGTCCGCTGGCTATTTCATTTGGGGTACTGTGGGTCCCCTTTACATGTGAAGAAACTGGTCTAAGAGAGATGAGGGACCTGCCAGGTCCCTCAGCCGATTGGCAGCTTGTGGACTTGGGATAGCCGATGGCACCCCATCTTCAGACCCAATGTTTCTTCTTCATGGAACTCGCTATTCTTTATGTCTTTGAACAGTGGCATTTAGGGTAGACTCATCAATTCCTGTGTCATCTTAGGGCCAAGGAAACTGGGCCTAAAGAGAGACGTGATTGGCCCAGAACCACACAACCCATAAGAGACAGGATTGACTGAATACAGTCTGGGAGACCTTCCGCTTCCCTGCCTTCTTTCTCTGGCTCTGGACACATCACTGAGTGCCAGCAGGCGAAGCTTGGGTGACTTTTCTTATGACTCTGCGCCCAGTCACGCCCACCACCATCTTTTCTCCTTATTTGGACCCTAGAGGCAGAGACTCGCCATAGTCTCTGGACCTGGACTTATGGATATTAAAACAAAACAAAACAGACTGAGAGTGGAGAGGCTGACATGGTAAAGTGGTGGCCGGGCAAGCATGAGAACCTGAGGTCACATCCCCAGAACTCACATAAAAGTCGGGCGTTATCCTTGCCAGTCTGTAAACCCCGCACTGTGGGGACGATAGAGACAGGCAGATAGGGGCTCACCGGCCAGCCTGTTCAGCTGAATTGCTGAGCTATAGGTTCAGCGAGAGACCCTGTCTCAAAAAACAAAGGTGTGCGTGGTGTGTTGGTACACACTTGTAACTCCCGGCCCTTTGCAGGGAGAGGTTAGGCAGATCTCCGTGAGTTCAAGACCAGCCTGGTCTACCAAGTGAGACCCTGTCTCCAAAAATAAAATGAAACAAAACAAAAAACTGAACAACAACAACAAAAAACAAGATGGAAGAATGATAAATAAGATGCCTGATGTCAACATCTGAGCTCTAAATTCACAAGTACGCCTGTGTGCATCTGCATGCATCTGCCTGCGCGCGCGCACACACACACACACACACACACCGGTGGGTAAACTATGGCAGGGCTGCATTTTACGGAAACTATTTTATTTCGAGCATTACAGGGCTTGATGTAAGCTTTTGGAAATGCATCTGACGAGATTCAAAGACGCTCACTTTACACGCCCTTTGAGACTCGCCAGCGCCGTGAGTACTAGCAGCTATCACCTTGTCTCTGCTGCATTCTCTGTCCTCTGCGTCCGTACGCAGGATGACAGGTGAGGTCCACAGAACCTGAGAACTTGACTGGCACCCCGTGGTTGGAGGAGTGGTCCCAGATGAGAGCCCAGGCACTGACAGACACCTCCGTGTAACACTGAGGTCACTCGACGGCAGGGACCGTACCCAGGTGCTAAACAGCAGAGTGACAGTTGAAGAACTGGCGCTCCCACGGGGGACCTTGGACAGAGTGCTTCAGCCATGGTGCTTCCTTGCAACTTGATGTTCCAGATCTTTCTGGAGGCAGGTCTCTTGCTTGCCAGTAGGAAATGAGGTATCACTGGCTTTTTGATTGTGTGTGTGTTCATGTTCACATGGGCATGTAGACAGGCGCCTGAGGGTGTGCCTGCGAGTGCGCATGCGTGTGCACGGACAGGTCCATGTCCAGAATCGATTACTCTAGCTTACTGGTCTTTTGCTCGCGTGTTCTTTCTTGATGTTTTGTGTGTACGACTGTTTTGCCTGCATGTATGTGCACTATGTGTGTGACTGGTGCCTGTGGAGGCCAGGAACTGGAACTGGAGTAATAGATGTCGTGAACTGCCATGTTTGGCTGGGAGCCGAACCCTGGTTCTTTGCATTAATCGCTGAGCCATCTCTCCAGCCCACCCACAGCTTATTTTTTGAAACACGGTCTTTCACTGAAACCAGGGGTACAGGTGTGCCCTGCCACACGCGGTTCTTCTGTGGGTGCTAAGGTGTGAGCTCAGGTCCTCATGCCTGTGGGACAACTGCTTTACTGACGGGACATCTCCTTGGAGAATATATATATATACACACACACACACACACACACACACACACACACATATATATATATTTAAAAACACCTATGTCACACACACACACACACACCCATCATCTATCTGCATGTACACCTGCATGCCAGAAGAGGACATCTGATCCCATTACAGATGGTTGTGAGTCACCATGTGGTTGCTGGGAATTGAGCTCAGGGCCTCTGGAAGAGCAGTCAGTGCTCTTAACCGCTGAAACATCTCTCCAGCCCCCAGGCCATATGTATACATATATACATACATATGTGTGTGTGTGTGTGTGTGTATGTGTGTGTATATATATATATATATATTTTTTTTTTTTTCCCTTAAGGCAGAGTCTTTCTCTGAAGTCCAAGCTCTCCTTGAACTAGAGATCCTCTGCCCCTGAGTTCTGGGGTGGCAGGCATGTCCAAGCAGGCGCTGACTCTTCTGTCCTGTGTCAGTTGGTTTACATGTCCTCAGCACCCACCACGCCCCGCACATCACATTAAGAATACGCTCCTACAGTGTCCGTGGTGCCCTGTATAATGGGAGCCAGGCCATCTCCATCCCACAGAGGAACAAACCCCAGCTTTGCAGGGCAGGGTGGGGCCAGGATTCACCCCAGGGCTTACTGTTGGTCACTGGGCCTCCAGGGGCCTCTGCCTTCCCTTGTATATCAGATAAGGGCGTGGCCTCGGGAGCAGATCAAGAGCAGGCTGGCTCAGCCTCTGTCCCTTGGAGGAGGAGCTGCCTTGTGATTCTCACACCAGCACAACTGCAGGCTGGGAATCCCTCTCTAGAAATGCCCGGGACCAGTATTTCATCGTTTTTTTTGGATATTTCACTATTTTCATAAGCTTTGCCGGTTGACTGTCCCTAACCCAAAAGCCCCAGCTCTGAAACTTTTTGAATATAGTAGCATGCTTAGTCTACAACATAGTTGGATGGATAGAAAATCAAGGCTGAGAGAGGTCTGGCAATTCGCCTAGAACCACCAGCCCCTGTGTGACCAAGCCAGGGCTCAGACATGTGCCTGTCTGCAAAGCCTTGGTTCTTGGCCAGGTTTCCTGCCTCTGCACCCTTGGTGTTCGGGGCTGGGTTGTGTGTACCGGCATCTTAGGGTACTCAGTAGCATCCTTGACCCTTGTTGCTGCATGCCAACCGCATCCCTCCCTGACAGTGATATCTCCGCGCCCCTGCAGGAGCCTTGTCCCTACCGCGAGGTCTCCAGTACTCAGGCTGAAGATGGAGCAGATTCGGCTGCAGGGGAAGGACGACTTCAGAGAGTTTTGGCTCTGTGACCCTGAGATCGGCCCCCAGCACCTAAAGGTGTTGGCTGACTGCAGCCTGCTGTGATGAACCCAAGATGACTGGTGTGCTGTGGGTGGGGGTAGGGGTGCAGGTGGGGTGGGAGGGGGTGTTGGGGTTGGGGGGTGGTTGCTTCACCCCTAGTTGTCCAACTCTTTCCTGCCTTGGATGGATTTGCCTGGTGGCCATTAGGGAGCTGTCTGATGGTTATCTCAGAGACAGCTTGGTTCTCTCTGTCTGTGATTCTAAATGGGGCTGATGGCCACTTGAGATTCAAATTCTGCTGCCGCCTAGAGCCTTTCTAGTGCAGGAGAATCAGCAGTCCCTCACGCCTGCTCACGTTCCCACCGCAGACAGATGCTAGAGCCCTGGCACTGATGCCCATGCACCCTGTCTGCCATGGCCCAGGTCATTTCTTCCAAGTGCCTTCTAACCATTCCCAGCCCCAGACAACATGAGCAGGGGTTACGGTAGCAGCCCCTCCCCGCAAAGGTCCCCACCTCCCTCACTCTGCCAGTCTTTAAAAATGTTCATTTAGCCAGTTCTGGTGTCACAGGCCTGTGATCCCAGCTACTGGAGAGGCCGAGAAGCAAGAAGATCATGGGTTCTAAGTCAGTCTGGGTAATTTAGTGAGACCTTTTTTTTTGTCAAAGTACGAAAGTAAATAAAGAGCTGGGCCGAATGTAGCTCAGGAGAGAATGGCTGCTTAGCATGGGTGAGGCACTGGGTTTGGTTCCCAGCACAACAAAGGCAAAAAGAAACTTCATCTTTCCCTCCTCCCCCAACTCCCTGCCCTGTCCTTATCAGTGAGGCTGCCTTCTCCTCCTTCTCCTCCTCCTCCTCCTCCTCATTTGCTTCTTGAGACATGATCTCCCTGTACCTGGCCTGGAACTTACTATGTAGACCAGACTGGCCTCAGACTCTCGGAGTTCACCTGCCTCTGCCCCGGCCTCTTGTGTGGTGGGATTAAAAGCACACACCACCACGCCCAGCTCTGCCTCTCCTCCTTTTCTTCGTAGTGCTGGACCCTGTGGTCTTTTCCTGCTCTCACAGCCTACGGAACCTGTTGCTACAGCCTTACAAGATGGAAAGCAGTTGGCTTAGAACACCATCGAGGGTTCTGGACCCTAAACATCAGTATTTATATTCTCGCTCTGCCCCTTCTCAGCAGTGTGACATCAGGTCAATCCCTAACCATGTCTGTGCTGTCACCTCTTCTGCAAACTGTGAGTAACAACAATGCCGGTCTCAGGAGTGTGTGTGTGTGCGTGTGTGTGTGTTCTGTGGGCACTCAGATGCCACAGCACATATGTGAAAGTCAGAGGACAGCTTGCAAGTCTGTCCCCTCCTTCCTTAGGTGGGTGCAAGGGATCAGAGTCACCAAGCTCAGCGACTAGCACCTTTACCCGCTAAGTCATTTCACCAGCCCTAGATGGACCTACACTTAAAATAACATTTGCAGATTGGGCACGGTGGTGCACGCCTTTAATCCCAGCATCCGGGAGGCAGAGGCAGGTAGATCTCTGTGAGTTCAAGGCTAGCTTGGTCTACAGAGTGAGTTCCAGGACAGCCAGGGCTTCACAGAGAAACCCTGTCCTGAAAAAACAAAAACAAGAAAACATTTGCTTAGGACATGTCAGGTTCTGGAACCTCAGTTTCCCTGTCTGTTAAGCTGGCATCTGAGTGTAGAGAGATGCTTACTTCATGAGGTGCATGAGGCTTGAGATGATCCTCACCATCTTAAAAAGCCAGGAGTGGTGACTGCTTAGAACCCTAGCACCACAGAGCAGAGAAAAATTGGTCCCAGGGACTAACTGTCCATCAAACCAGACTGATTCAGTGAGCCTCAGGTCCCAGTGAGAAACTCTGTCTCAAAAACCAAGGTACCTCTGGCCACATAGTATACACACAGATGAACCTGCACACACATGGACATTTCTCCCCTACCACGCACACATAAAGATGGCATCTGAAGTCCGCAGTCAGAGAGGGCTGCTGTCCTGGCTAGACAGGATAAAGGTAGCACAGGCTGGTGGCATTTGGTTCCTTCCTGACAGGTCAACCCAGTATGCATTGCCTTTCAGATACGAATCCCCTTAAAGGAAAGCTTCGTGTCCTACTCTGTGCTTTATCCCCAGCCCCTCTGGCCCTGGCACATAGTAGGCACTCAATATCGTTCTTTACTGGATGAGCGAGTCAGTAACAAGAGGGACCATGTTCTGTTCATCTCGATGCCAGAAACTAGACTCGTGCGACATGAGTGAGCGTTTGTTAACAGAACAGCTTTGCAGAAATACTGTTGGGCTACGTTTCCAGTCCAACTGAGAAACACGCTGTGATGGGTGACTGTATGTGACAGCTGGCTGGGCTGAGGGATGCTGGGATGGCAGGGAAGACACCATCCCTGAGAGTGTCTGGGGAGCCATTGCCAGGTATGAGTGCACAGACTGGCAAAGGTCTAGCCTCAGCTACATGGGCGTATCATTAATCCACTGTGGTCTTGCTCAGAGCCAGAGGCTCAGACAAAATCAAGGGAGGTTCCACAGATGAGCCGAGATTGCCATGTTCTGCTCTGGGATGTTGGGGCTTCCAGTTCTGGGGTCTTCAAGCTCAGATGGAGGCCTACACTATCGCCCTCTTTTCTGGTGCTTAGGGCTCCTGGCTTGGGCTGCAGCTGTGTGGATGGTTTGCCTGGGGCCCCAGCCTCAGAGTCACACTCACGTGAGTCAACCTTTCAGAGTAAATCTGTCTCTCGATTGGTTCTGTCTTCCCGGAGAACCCTGACTAAGACAAAGACTCACTCGCTTATCCCAAATCTCTCCAAGCCTTTTGTAAAATGAGGCTATTAATAACACCCACCACATAAGATTATTCTGAGGAGTAAATGAAGAATTACCTAGAAAGTGCTCGTTTTGTGTCTGGCCTCGAGCCTCCATGCGTTACTCATGCGTTCACTCAACCAGTGCAGTGTTCATGGCGTACGTACGGCATCGTGGTTAAGGCTCAGGGAAGTCACAGGGGCATGAAGCCTCAAGTTCTTGCCTCAAGAGCCTTTGTAATGCTGTAGCACTGTTAGAGATACAGCGGGGGTGGGGGGGGTGGGGGGCGGATGTGTGGGTCTCCAGGGGCTGGAAGTGTGCATGAGGGCCTCCGGGAGCTGGCTAGCAAGTGTGGGTGTCTGTGTGTGTGTCCCACATTCTATCAGTCTGAAATGGACTAGCCCCTCTGTGGATTCTTCTGCGTCTTCCAGCCTCCCCTCCCCCACAGTGTAGAGCACTATTAGAGAAGCTGACCCTAAAGGCTAGGTCCCCTCCTGGTTCTCCAAAGACATGGCAGCAGTTTCCTCTGGGATCCAGTGAGAAGCTTGGGCAAGGGAGCTGTGGTGGAGGCCAAGCCAGGCCTCTGGGCTCCCGCATGCAAGGATCGCATGCTTGTCTCATCCACTAGCTAACTCTCGGGAACTGACTCCTGCCAGCCAAACTCACAAGAGACTGAAACATTCGAAGTAGAAATTTACATTTAAGCTAGGTGCACTGGGAGAGATTATTCATCTCCAGTGACCAAAATGTTTGCACCTGTTACCCACAGCGGTCTTTTAGCTTTTATTTTCAGTAGAGAGAAATTTATACGCCAGGGGTATTTAAATGTCAGGAGTGGGCTTGTTGGCAGTGGGCTGGCCAGGGTTAGAGGCATGGCGGAGTCTCAGTGGCCCATCTGCAGTAGGCCTCAGGGAAGAAGCAAGATTTATGAGGTGAGAGCCTGCCTGGGCCGCCTCTTCCGTTGGGAAAGGCCTCCCTGCAGTATTTTCTGTCTCATCAATGCCACGTTTCATTTTAAATTGCAGCTGAAAGCAGATATGTTCCCTCTTGCCTATTACACCTCTTAATCTGCCTCTCCCTCTGTCTCTATAAAGTGTTTTGCATGAGAGACTCACACAACACAGATTTGTTGTTTTCCCCCTAGGTGAGGTTTAACAGCAAAGGAAGGTGCAGACTAAAGTCCATAGACGGCAGTGCCTTGGGGCTGGGGCACACGTGTCTGGCAACACATGCCTGTGTGTGTGTGGGCTTGTGGGGGTGTCTATGGGAACGCTGTGCACATGTCAGTGTTTGCTAATATAGACGTGTCTAGGTACACTTTGGCATAATTGTTTGGGTGCCCGTGCTGAAATTAAGTGTATGTTCGCATGCAAGCACACACCTACACGGCAGCCTCTGTATGTTTAAAAATACAAATGTGCATGTTCATGCATGTCCTACGCATGACCAGCGCATATGTTCAGGTCCCCGTGTCTCTCTGTCCGTCTGTGCCTCTTTCTCTCAGGTTAGTATTTCTTGTTAACCCCACCCAAAGGCAGTGACCACGTTTTTTTGGTGGCGGTTTGCGAGGACCACTGGAAATACTGATTCAGCCAGACCTCACCGTGGCTACAGCTCTCCGGTTTGGTCCAGCCATCCCATCCCCCAGCGCGATATAACCGCGGCCGGTCTGAGCTCTGAGCATCTCTGGCTACCAGCAACCTAGCAATCCCCGGCCGGTGCTGAGAAAGTGACAGGGTCGTCCAACGATGGCCAGAGCCTTCCAGACCAACCTGATCTCCTGGCCCTTCTGGGGGGAGACCGAAACAGCGGCGCAGGCGGAGGTGGGCGGTGGAGGGGGCGTCTTGGTCGCTCGGAGTCCAGCGATGCTGGGCAGAAACCAATGGGTGACTGTGGCCCAACGGGGATCCCTCGTAGGCAGCCAATGACCTCGCTCCGCTCTGCACCCCGCCCTCACCACAGCGCGCAACTGGACCATTGGAGCCAGCAGGATGGGGGAGCGCGGCGCCTGAGCTGGGAGCGGGGGGCGTGCCACAGACTAGGACCCGCCCATCCCTCCCGGCTAGGCTCCCCATTGGCCGCACTGCGGCGCCGCGGCGGGCGGAGAGGCGGGGAGTGGGGCGCGCATGTGGGCGTGGCCTGAGGGCGTGGCCGGCGGGGGGCGGGGCGGCGGCGCTGTCGCAGTGAAAGCCCGAACGGCGGCGGCCCGTCTGGAGCTGCGGCGGGGGAGGCTGCGCGGCCGGCGGAGCCGCGGGGCCGGGAACAGGTGATCGCAGCGGGAGATCCGCGCACTCCCGAGTTGCGGCACCCAAGCCGGAGCTCCGGGGCGCAGCGGCAGCCGCCCAAACCCCGGGCTGATCGAGGCCAGCTGCAGGCTTCGCACGCGCTTCCCGGGCATCCCTCTGCCCGCGCGAGCGTCTGAAGCACCCGGGTCCCGCGCAGCCTCGGGAGCGGCAGCTGCGCGCGGCGGAGCAAAGTTGTGGACGTGTCCGGACCCCCGGGTCCCGCGCTGTCACCACCGGCCGGGCGCGCGCTCTAGGAAGCGGCGCTCTCGCTGCAGCCCCGGAGGCTCCCGCTGCAAACTGCTCCAGAGGCTGAAACTTCAGGTGCCTGTGGGTCAGGGCCTCCGTGCACCCCTGTGAACCCTCCGTGAGGGCGCCGCGGACGGCATGTGACGGCTCCGACGCGGGAAGGAGCGAGAGGGCGCAGGCTCCACTGACCCGGCGGAGGGCAGGCTGCGGTGCGCGGCGGGCCCGGGCTCCAGCCAAGCAGTCCCCCTCGCCCGGGCCCCGCCGAGGCTGCCGCGCCTCCGCCCCGGCGCGGGAGGACTCGTTCCAAACTCCCTGAACTTCGAGCGGGTCCCGGAGCGGCGGCCTCGGGGTGCGCAGCCCTGCCCGGGGACCCCAGCCGCTGCGCTCTCGCTCCCCACCCTTGAGGACTCCGGGGCCCCCCGAGGATCTGACAGCCCCTCCTCACCGCGGGCCGTGCCGCGATGCTCGTGAGGAAAGTGCCCGGCTTCGTCCCGGCCTCGCCGTGGGGGCTGCGGCTGCCGCAGAAGTTCCTTTTCCTGCTCTTCCTCTCGGGCCTCGTCACCCTGTGCTTCGGCGCCCTGTTCCTGCTGCCCCAGTCCTCTCGCCTCAAGCGCCTCTTCTCGGCCTCCCGGACCCAGCAGCCGGGCCTGGAGGTGATGGCCGAAATCGCGGGTCACCATCCGGTGCCCGAGCAGGAGCCTCCTCCCAACCCTGCCCCCGCGGCTCCGGCCCCGGGAGAGCACGATCCCAACCTCCCGGTCGGTATGCTCAGTAGAAGAGGGTGGCTGCGGCGCAACCGCCCCAACCAGCTCTGGGAGGGGGACAACAGCTTTGAAGCCCCCGAGCGTCGGGAAGAGAGCGTCCTGTTCAATTTCGACTACAATGCTTTCCGCAGCCGCCTTCGACACCCAGTCTTGGGGACAAGGACTAATAAGAGTAAGGAGTCCCAGGGTCGAGTGCTAGCTCAACGCAAGAAAATCAAAGAGGTAAGCACCCCCACCCCCTCAGCACACACCTCCCGCCAAGACTTCCCGCTGCCAGTATTCCCCCCTTCTTGGCCCCTGTTGGCTCTTGGTCCACCTGAGACCCTTTAGGCACACTACAGAATCGCCTCTCTCTCCAAAGTTACTCTCTCTCCTAGGCTTGTACTTTAAGGTAACTAGGGATTCAGTTCACGGCCCCTGTATCTAACCTCCAGGTGGATCCCAAGCCCTGGTGGGCTCCACGGTTGGTCCTCAGTTTGCATTTGTACAGGAGGGAGCCCCTACAAACCTTCTCCTTCACTGTCTTGTCTTTAAGGCTTTCTTTCTCTTAAGCTCCAGCAGGATACAGAAACCCAGAATGTGTGAGGTATTTGGTGTCCTGTTTTGTAATCTCTCAGCATCTTGCAAACCAGGGAGGTCAAGCGTTCCTGCTAACTGTTTCTATCGAGCTTTGCAACAATTGTACATAATTGCATGTGAAAGAGGAAGGAATGATCAATAAAGCAGTGGTAATGTTACAGAAGCTCTGAGGTTATTGGCTTAATGAGGCGGGTCTTGGACTGGTTCCCTGTAAGGATTGGGCCACAGAGGGATTTGGAAGGATCACTTTGGGTCAGAGTCTTACTTTAAGACAGCATAAACAAACACAGCCTGGACATGGCTTGCAGACAGTTGCCAAGAAGCCAACTGGTACCTGAATGTTCTGCCCCACCCCAGCTGAGAGTGGTCTGTGTGAGATGTGCAGCCAGCATAGCAGAGGGGGCTGCAGTGACACCCCCAGGCCACGAGGGGGCTGTGAGCAAGCAGTGGGTCAGGATCTCCTCCCTGGAAAGAAGAGGATGCTCTCCCCTTCCTGGGGACCCAGAAGGAAAGCCCTGCTTCAGTCTGGACATCTAAGTTTACTACAGGAAATCAGCAGGCCTGCTTCCATTTCTAGAGGGGGCAGGCAGCACTGTTAGAGTCTTCCCCTGCTAGGCTCTACTGGAGCCATTGGAGGGCTTGGCCACCCTCTTCCTCTGTGGGAGCGATCTGTTCCTCCTCACCACTAAGTCTGCTCATACCCAAAGGTGCTGGGCTGAGTTCTGCTCGAGACTCTTAATAAGCAATCACAGGACATTCAAAGTCACATGGAAGCTAAGTCCTTAGTGTGTGCGTGCTCCTGTGTGCACGAGAGTGACTATTGGTTCACCATTTCTCTCTCAACTTTCAAAGGCTAATTAAAGACTAGAATTTGCAATAGTTAAGCTAGAGGCATCATCTCTCCCTTTTCTATTAAGGGACTGTCTTGCGCCCAGTTCACCTGGGTCACCCGCCTCTCCCTTTTCCAAAGCTGTCTCTTCACACAGGCCCTTTTCCTGCTCTTCTGAACCTCCTTGGCAGGCCACAGCCCCCCTCCTCCCTGCCCCCCCCTCCCCGTGAAGTCACACATATGTTGCATGCACGCCATTTCTCATGGGATGCTTAGAGCTGCCAAGAGATTGTCAAACAGATCTCTAAAAGGATTGAGAATCCACTGCCGTGGAAGAAGTACAGCCACCCACTTTGAAAGCTGGACGAGAGCCTCCCTGGTGGTGGGGTGGGTGGTGGTGGTGGTGGGCTGGCTGCTGGAGGGGCTCTGTCCATGCAGAGATGTTCTCTGTTATTAGAGAAGGCTGGGGAAGAGAAGCTCCAGCCGGCTGGGGCTGGTAGGAGGTGTGAGGGCTCTGTGCTTCTCAGGTGGGTGTGAAATAATAGGGCTCCTCGTTGCCAGGTATCTGGGTCTGTGATGTGTCATCTCCTTACACCCCTGGTTGTAGCTAGAGGCGTGCTTGTGCTGCAACTGCTATCTCACAGGCTTCTCATTCTGTCTTGGAGACTTGCAGGCTCCTCAGAGTGCCGGACACTGGGCTATATTCAGTTACGTTTGGGAACCCGTGGTCTCTTCTGGCTACTTGACTTTGAACCCTGCCCCATGTTGAGTGTCCTCATCCTGAGAATGGTGGATGGAGTCTTTGGCTTAAAGTTAACATACGGTGACTGGCCCTGCTGTCCCACCAGAGGAGGCATCCTCGGGGCTACTGCTGGAGGCGTCTGTTCACGGTTCTACTTGGTTTCTCTCTATGTTGTGCCTAGGGCTAGATCATTTTAAAGGTGCCTGCTTTCCGAAAAAGGGACCGTGGCGGCGTTTTGCCTCTGGTTTGTTTATTTCCAGGCGTGGATTGATTAGACCCAAGGAGAAGAGGAGAGCAGCATCAGAGTAAAAAAAAAAGAGAGAGAGCTCAGTTCTTATGAGGTTTTTAAAGTGAAAATAAACATCGGGGGACACAGTGGGAGGGGTGATAAATGAGAGAGAGTGGGGACGGTTGCTGTGGCCTTGGATCAACTCAATGTGTTCGGGAACATTCTGATTTGAGAGATGGCTCTGGGTGCCAAGCCTGTGCCAATACGACGGGGTCAGAGTTGCAGGTTCTGGTTGTCGGTGCTCAGGAAATACTTCATAACCTCGCAGTGTTGGAGAGGGGATCCCCAGAGAACACGGATTGGTGTCTTAGCTCAGCTGCCAACTGTCTGTCTTTGGGCAAGCCATGCCCCTTCCCGCCTGAGTCTTCCCATAGGATTGGATGAAGAGGAGGTAACAGGCTGTTGGTGGACACTGGTCCAGCTTTGTCCCCTCAGTAGACTTGCAGGCCAGTCAGGGACACCTTAGCAATTGAACTGTCTCCATTCTTGCACCTCTCAGTCCCATGAGGTCACGTGCAACCACGAGCTGATGGTTTTGATGGCAGCGATGGGTATTGTTGTGTCCCTAGCTCGTACCCATGAATAGCTTTCTAAATGTTGATTAATTTAGTTATTCCTAGTGCTCGTATTGAACTTGGGAGATGGGGTTGAATGGCTCTACAGCTTGGGCTCATGAAAGGCGAAGACGCTGGCTAGAATGGGAAAGGGAACAGGCTTGTTAACGCCTTCCTTTCCAGTTCCTCTGAGGACCCACAGGGACGCTTTTGGACACTGTGGTATATGCCATCTACAGATGTGTTGGGATGCGTTCACAATTGTCCCGGGACGTGTGCAGCCCGAGGGCTACAGGTTGGACGTGTTTAGTAGGGAATGGGAGTCCTTGCCCATTCGGTTTGTGGATTCAGCCTCAGGCTTTTCTCGCATATGACAAGAGTTGGGTCTGAGCAGCTTGTTGGCATCATATTCCAGGAGATCATTTACACTGTTCTGAACTCTTGATGGTAGGCTGCTGATCTGATAAACCTTATGGGTTCTCCCTGCAAAGAGGGCTTTTGTCAAAGGGAATGGCAACCCGGGGCCATGAATACTGGGCACTGGTTTTGGGTGTCCTCTTAGCCCACATGTTGCTTTTGGACAAATTATAGGAAAGGCCATTTCTTTTGGTTCTTCATTCTGATGTGCTTGTCAGAGCAAAGAGAATCTGGATTGAATTTCCTGCTTTCTTGCCCAGTTGGCCATAAACTCCTATGTGTCACCTCACACAGCCATCTTGCAAAGAATCTATCCTGGGTTCAGTTCTGACCTTGGGAGAAGATTCCCGTCTCTCTCTGGGTCTTGGTCTTGATATGGTAAAACCAAGAGACCAGGATTCAGGGGATGTTCTTCTCTTCCCCATCCTTCCCCTAATTACTGCTGTGTTTATGGATCTGCCTTTGTGCTTAGGATGTAGTGTGGTATTTAATTGGCCCAGATACTAGAATATTGATTCAGCTTTATTAAAGATCTGTAAATTGGGCTGGGGAGATTAGTCAGTTGGTAACGTGCTTGAAGACCGGAGTTTGAGCCTTAGGACCCATGTAAAAAAAGCAGAGCTTGGTGGCACGTCCTTCTTATGCTTCTCATCGTGGGATAAGAGGTAGAGACAGATAGTTCCCTAGGACTCATTGGGCAGTCAGCCTAGTCTGTAGGGCAGTGGTGGTGTACACATTTAATCCCAGCACTCTGGAGGCAGAGGCAGGCAGATTTTTTAGTTCGAGGCCAGCCTGGTCTACAGAGCGAGCTCCAGGACAACCAGAGCTACAACAGAGAAACCCTGTCTGGGGAGCAGAGGAGTCTGGGTTAATGCACCCACTGCCAAGCCTGACAACCTGACTTTGATCCCTGAGACCCACATGGTAAAAGGAGAGAACTGACTCTCAAAGTTGCCTCCTGGTCTGCACTGGCAAGCTGTGGTGATGTGGCGTGTGGCATATGCGTTGCAGCCCTCCCCATAGGCAAAATAAATAAATGTAAAAAGAATTGCTGTTCTTAGAAGAAAAGCAAAACCAAGATGGATAACACCGATAACCTGAGGTTGACCTCTGGCCTCCATATGCACACATCTCCGTGCATGCGCACTCTCCTCACGATGTGTACCACATGCATACGAGCACATTAAAAGATCTGTAAGTTAACAGTTAAGGCTCCTGGTAGTCAAGGCTGGATCTTTGCCCCAGAGCACCTGTGATTTCCAAGGAGGCTGAAGGGGAGCTCCAGCCAAGTTTAAGGGCTTAACAGCTCAGCTATCCAAGAGGTTGGCTAGAAGTATCAGTAATTTTCCAAGGCTAAATTGAAGGAGGTGGAGTTCCTGGGAATGAACTCTTTCCTGCCTGGATAGCAGGCGCCTGGAGGATGTTTTTAATTGTTCCAAAGCGCCTTTGGCTTGGCAAGAAGTGTCCTTGGCTCTACCCTGGGGGCCCCGCCACCTCAAGCCTCCAGGATATTGCCGGCTGTGACAGGTGATGGTGTCTCAGGGTGTTATCTTGGGGAATGATCTTTGCTCCTCATTAGTAGGCTGGTTCATTAGTCATGTGTGGTTTCTCTGTATCTCTGATTTATCGTCCCTGGTACAGGGGACAGGTAGGGAAATTAAAAGGTGTTGTGTTCTGTGTAGCATGTTAATCGGAGCCTGGGAGATGCCCAGGGTAATTAATATTAGGAATGGCTCAGGTCGAAACGGCTTCGCCTCAAAGAGCTGGCTTGCAGATCCGTTGAAGAATCTTTCTGTCTCCCCTGCTCCTCCGTTTCCTTCCTGCCTTGCCATGTAGTTCATTTGACTTAGGGAGAGACAGCCCCTGATAACTAGACACGTCTCTTAAGGAGACTCTTGTATCCGGAGTCCAGATACACCCTCTCTCCTCCTCCTTGGAACTTCTTGCTTTGGTTCCTCTTGCCAGCCACTCTTGGCACCTGCTGATCCATATCTCTCTTTCTCTCTGGGTTGCCAGCCTTTTGGGGGAACGGGGCATTAGAGAAGGGGTTGCTTTCTGGGCCTCCCATCCTTAACTCTGTCTTTAGTGTTAGACAAGAAACAAATAAAAAGATGCCTGTAAAGAAGTCAGCTGTTTATTTCACAGTAGAGTTAGTGGGGGGGGGGGTGAGAATATAGATTCCCCGAGGTGTTCAGAGTGACTGATTTACATCTGTGTTCACAAAACGCCTTTTCTCCAGCTTTCCCGCAAGACTGATCCATTACTCCACCAAAAATAAATATTGTGATATATATTAGGCATACTTTGCTCAGAGGGTCTTACATCTTTTCTCTTATTGGAAAAAATAAATCAGGCTCGTAGATCGCAAAGCCGGGCACAGCAAAGCTGCTCGGTGATCTCGGCGGGCACCGGCCCTTGAGCGTGCTGGTGCGCGGGGCAGGGGACACGTCAGAGTCTTAGGAGCGCTCCTCTCCTGTTGCGTGTCTGTCCGACGCATGGGCAGCGGCTCAGCCGTGCAATGATGAACTTTGGGGGTGAAATCATGGCTGTTTATTACATGTCTCTAAGACAGGGACCACATGTGGATTATGGCCGTGTCACAGCCAGGGTGACTGTTATAGCTAACAGTGTGCCTGTGTTCAAGCAGCTATGGCTCCGGCTGCTTGATTCACAGTGCTTGCGTAACTTGTGAGGTTTTTTTTTTGTGTGTGTGGGGGGGCAGCGATTCGAGACAGAGTTTCTCTGTTGTAACTCTGGCTGTCCTAGAACTCACTCCATAGACCAGGCTGGCCTCGAACTCACAGAGATCTGCCTGCCTCTGCCTCCTGGGTGCTGGGATTAAAGGCGTGTGCCACCACCGCCTGGCAACAATGCATCCTCTTGGCTCCACATTTCCATGACTGATAATGGAGACCCCTTCAAGGAATTTTGGCCTCCAGAGGTCCCTAGTCCTGCCTCCCGCTCCCTCCTTCACTTCTCTGGGACTAGTTAGCAGCCAGGCATAGATCTCATTCTTTCAAGGCGGAGAGTCTATGCAGCTGAGCCTGCTCTCTTCAGCCTGTTTCCGTGTCCCTACCTTTCAAGGGAGCAATAGCCAGAGAGACCACAGCCCCGGGCCTCAGTGTGACAGCCCTCACAGTTTGCAGAGGCCCTCCCCAAGAAAGGTTGTTTTCTAAGATTTCAGTTGAGAGGCCCACCCCGATCCGGGAGGCGGGTGTTCAGCACAGCTCTTCCTCACACTGGAGTCTGGCTGTCTCTCACCTCTGCAGTGGCTTCTTTAACTGAAGCTGAAAGCCATCACGTGTGTATGTAATTACACACGTATGCCTGTATGAGTTTATGTGCATACATGTGTCCTTGGTGGGGCCCTGGATCCCCTGGCACCAACGTTACTGGTGGCTGCGAGCTGCCTGATGTGGGTGCTGGGAACCAAACTTGGGGTCCTCTGCAAGAGCAGTGAGTGCCCTTAACCTCTGAGCCATCTCTCCAGCTCCAACAGCCTTTGGCTAGCGCCTCCTAGATGACAACAGGCGAGCTGTGTCTGGCATATTCCGAGGCAGCTCCACTCCCGCCATCCTTCGCTAAGTAGCAGGCATTTCCCAGCAACAGACACTAGGGGAGACTTTTTCCCTCCTCGCCTTCCACCTCAGTCACTCTGCCTGAGTCCCACCAACTCAGAGGTCTTCACACTCTCTGCTGTGTAGTGCAGCCACGCCCTGAAGCAGCCGTGGCTGTCCCCGTCATCGCTGGGCCTGTGTGCTCTCTCCTTTTCCACAGCGTTGTGGTGTAGGCGTTATTTAGGTAAGTATAGTTTATATACAGTGAAATGCACAGTTCTTAAATGCAGTTTGCTGAGTTCATCACTGTGGGAAATGCTTTTGCTTTTTCAGGCATCATCCCCAGAGCCACCCCCTCCCCCACATCTACACCCATCACTTCCCAGAGCTCCCCACAGCTGTTACAGGACCCTAATGATCCAATACTACATGGCACACAACTCGTTAAAAAGAATTTTTTTTTTTTCAAACAAAGAGAAAGGAAAAGAAAGGAAGAAAATTGGCCAAAGCAAGAGCAAAAGCTGGCTGGAAAAGGGAGCCAGCCAGGGACAGTCTCCTAAGTTCAGGACTGTGACACTGGGTTGGAATTTTAGAGGATTTGTTTGTTTTTTGAGACAGAGTTTCTCTGTTGTGACCCTGGCTGTCCTGGAACTCACTGTAGACCAGGCTGGCCTCCAACTCACAGAGATCCACCTGCCTCTGCCTCCAAAGTGCTGGGATTAAAGGTGTGCGCCACCACTGCTACCCAACTACATCATGCATTTTAAATTTTAGTTGTTTGATATGTACTCTTCAGGTTACTATCGCTGTGATAAAACACCATGGCGAAAGCAATTTGGGGAGGAAAGGGTTTATTTGGCTCACATATCACTGTTCATCACTGTTCAGGACAGGAACTCAAACAGGGCAGGAACCTGGAGGCAGGAGCTGAGACAGAGGCTACAGAGGGGTGCTCCTTAACTGGCTTGCTCCTCGTGCTTGCTCAGACTGCTTTCCTATAGAACCCAGGACCAGCAGCCCAGGGATGGCCCCACCCACAATTGGATGGGCCCTCTCCTATCAATCACTAATTAAGAAAATGCCCTACAGGCTTGCCTAAAGCTCGATCTTATGGAGGCATTTTCTCAATTGAGGCTTCCTCCTCTGATGACTCTAGCTTGTGTCAAGTTGACATAAAACTAGCCAGCACATATATGCACATTTAATATTGTATCTTATTGATAAATCAACTGTTCTTTTTTTTTTAACATTTTATTTTGTGTGCATGACAGGCAGACACGACATGACATGTCATAGTGTGCGCATGTAGGTCAGAGGACAACTTGTGATAGTTCTCCCTTTCCACCCTGTGACATTTCAGGGATTGAACTCAGGTTAGGCTTGGTGGCAGGCTCCTTTGCCTGCTGAGCCCTGACCTCTCATCTGGCCCTCAAAAAACCTCTTAATGCTATAGGTCTGTTCCTGTGTTTGCTATTATGCTCTTTGGTGTTTATTTCACACAATTGACATAGCTTTCACACAATAAATGCATGATAGATATATTTTTCTATCCTTTCATTTTTTAATCTGTTTTTTTGTATTTAAAGTGTTTATGTTGTCAAGAGCACACAGATCTCACTTTCTTAATTTAGTATGATAATCTTCACCTGCTCATTAGAATTTGTTCCATTTACATTTATTGTAATATTTATGTTGTTATAGGGTCTCGATGATCCAATTTCTACACGACACACAACTTGTTAATAAAGAAACGTTCACTTGAGTTCAAATGAAGGGAAAGGAAAAGAAAGGGAGAAAATTGACTAAAACAAAAGCAAAAGCTGACTGGAAAAGCCAGCCAAGAACACAGACTCTGACTGTGTCAGGACTGTGACATTAGGTTGGAATTTTAGGGGGTTTTTAAGCTAAAACTCACAACCACCTGTGTCAACAAAAGCAGAAGTCAGCCCCATTTCTTTAATTTATCACTTACAAAGAACATCTTGAGTTGGAGACATAGAGATCA
Organism: Cricetomys ansorgei; assembly: GCA_026225945.1. NCBI lineage: Eukaryota > Metazoa > Chordata > Mammalia > Rodentia > Nesomyidae > Cricetomys > Cricetomys ansorgei. Next base: position 3,322,371 of record JAMJFZ010004114.1, read on the forward strand.
GTCATAGTCTATCAATCACAGAGAACGTTGAGCAAGAATCATAAAGATACCATCTTGTCTGGTTTCTTTGCTGGAGGGCACACACTCAAAGAGGAGTAGGATTAGCTTGACTGGTTAGCTTGACCCTGGAGGTTGGAGCTCTCCTCCCACGAGAATTTGGCCTTAACTTGACTCTGGAGTCCAGATAATTTTTGTCCTGACTCCATACCACTCTGGTCCTGCCATCTTAGACTTTGTGTAGCCCCGGATTTTTCTTTTAGGGTCATTTCAATATAATTATGTTCAAATTTATAACACAGCAGTTCTTAAATTAGGTCCACATATCCTACTTCTCTTCTTCCTCTTTGAGTCATCTTTTGGGTTAATCAAGTTTTATATCTGACCTATCATTTTAAATAATTTTAAAAACTGTGATTTATTTTTATTTTTTAATAATGTTCATGTGTGTGTGTGTGTGTATGTGTGTATGTGTTCCACATGTGTGTGAGGAGGCCAGGTGAGGATATCAGATCCCCTAAAACTATAGTTACAGTTGACTGTGAGCTACTGGACGTGGGCATTAGGAATTGAAATGAACTCCAGGCCTCTGGCAGAACAGTAAGCGCTCCAAGTCATCTCTCCAGCTCCTAACACAATGTCTTAATTATTAGCATTTTTTTTTTCTGTATCAAAATCTACTTTGAAATACGTGATGGTATCATGCCAGACAGTGGTGGCGTGAGCCTTTAATCCCAGCACTCGGGAGGCAGAGGCAGGTGGATCTCTGTGAGTTCAAGGCCAGCTTGGTCTACAGAGTGAGTTCCAGGACAGCCAGGGATACCTAGGGTAGCCCTGTCTCTAAAAACGCAGAAAAGAAAAGAGAAAGCTATGTCATATAACGGGAAGCCTAAGGAAGTACTTCCATTTATTCCGTCTTCGTTTCGTGTAGTTGGCATCATTTTTGGCTTTATTTTAAATTATCAGTTGTAAATAGTAATAATAAAGTTAATCAGGTTTTACCCACACAATTTGGTAGAAATTTCTACTGTTTCTGTTGTCTTCAGTTTTTTCCTCCTGTGCTTGTGTTTCTGTCTGCTTTCATTTCCATTTGGCCTGAACACATTCTTCTAACAGTGTAGGTCTGCCAGCGACAGAGTCTTGCAGTTTCTGTTTGTCTGAAAGTGTTTTCATTTTTATTTTATTTTAGAATTTTACTCATTCATTTATTTTAAAAAAATATATTTATTTTTATGTGTATGTGTATTTTACCTGAATATATATGTCTTACTGTTTGTCTCTATACCACGTGTGTTCCTAGTGCCTGCAGAAGCCAGAAGAGGGTGCCAGATCCCCATGAACTGGAGTTATAGATGGTTGTGAGCTGACACGAGGGTGCTGGGAACTGGACCCCAGGCCTCTGGAAGAGCAGCCTGTGCTTCTAACTGCTGACCCATCTCTCTAGCGGCTCATATATATTTTTTGAGTCAAGGTCTTTGCTAACTAGCCAAGGCTGGCCTGTGACTTACAGAAATCTGCCTCCCTCTGTCTCTGGAGCACTGGGATTAAAAGTATGCTCAAGCCTCTGGCTTTCTTGGAGATTGTATATCTTATTTCATGGGTTAATATTTTTCTATCAGCTCAGAAAAAATTAGTTCACGTGTCTTGATGTTATTTATATATTGCCTGTTCTTGAGCTCCACGTTGGTGTGCCAGATGTTGCGTGTAATTAATCTGTCAAGGATTTAATAAAAACAAAAAGACATTTTCATAGATACAAGACCTCAGCAGAGGGAATGGCATGTGATGGCAAGCGCCATCTTTGCCAACGCCAACTGCCTCGCGTCCTCCAGGCTTTATTAAACCATAGCTCCTCTTTACTCGCTCAAAGGTCTGTTTGCACAATGAAAGAAATCTCATAGCTTGACTCATCCCACAGACCTTCAGCAGCTGAGCTATGTCACCTTTACGGTGGGGAAGCTCGAAGCCCAGTGGGGAGATTCACTCCCATTGTTGCCTGAGATTGGGGTGAGTGCCCCCAAGACTTCCTCAACAACAGCTTTACAGTGCAGCTTTAATTACTCCAGTCATGACCTTCGGACAGGTGTAGGATGCAATCCTTTCAAAGAGCGGGCAGCTTTAGGGACAGCAGAAAGCTTCAACCATTACATTACAGCTATCCTCATGATTATCCTTATCACATCCTATCCTTAAAGGTGCAGGGGCATGCGCACAGCAACATGTGAATGTGATGTTTGAGGATATGTTCAGATGTTCTCCAACATCTTGAGATGTATTTTTTCTGTCCAATTTGTGTCCTTTCCATTTAGAACTCAAGTTACGTGTAACTTGGACTGCCCGATGACGCCCCGGAGATCCCCCTTTTTAGCCTTTCTCTCTCAACCTCAGTGTTCATCATTTGTGTAAATCTGTTTCCATGTTCATTCTGTTGTGTATAATCTGTTGTCATGTTTTAAAACTTGGAATAATTGTACTTCTAGGATTCCTATTTGTAAAGGTTTTTGTTTCCCAGGTGTCTGTTCATTGTTTGTATGTTTTCCTTGAAATCCAAAGGCATATCCTTACGATGGCTCTTTAAGCAGTTTTTGTTTGCTCTTCCTGACCATGTCATCACCTACCCCTCCCTCTGGCTGTGAATCTCCTGGTCCTGGTCTCACAATGTCCTACAGCTTCACTCTAGCCATTTGTTACTCTGTATTAAACAACGTGGGTGCTACTTTCTTTCCTTCTTCTTCTTCTTCTTCTTCTTCTTTCTTCTTCTTCTTCTTCTTCTTCTTCTTCTTCTTCTTCTTCTTCTTCTCCTTCTTCTCCTTCTTCTCCTTCTTCTCCTTCTTCTCCTTCTTCTCCTTCTTCTCCTTCTCCTTCTCCTTCTCCTTCTTCTCCTTCTCCTTCTCCTTCTCCTCCTTCTTCTTTTTCTTCTTCTTTGCATTCTGGCTTCATCAGCTCCAGTTCCCCTCCCCCCTCCCTGCTGGCCATCAGCTGTCACTTCTCTTCCCGGCTCCTGATGCTCTGTTCCCTACTTTCCCAGTTTTGTTATTTTCTATCCTGCAGTTGGCTAGGAAACCATTTAGTCTAGCTTGTTACCATAGATAAAGTACAAGCAGGCATGCTGAAGAGATCTCTAAGGACCCCGGAATCAAGGACAGCTTGTAGCACAGTATGGTATTTAAAGCATCTCATTGATGATTGATTGATTGATTTTTGTGTGATATGTGCTTTTTCTGTTGAAGCTATGACCTTCCCACTTTGTAGTGGGAAGGGCTCCTGGCTTCCGATTGATAAGGTCTTAAATTACTTGTGCATTTTTTGTCCATCTGCTTTGTGTTGAGAGAGGGATGTTTAGTGGTCCATAGTGTTCCAGGCAGCAGCACTGTGACCTGCCTCTCAGGGTCTCATAAACAGACAAATACTTTCTCTGGGCTCTTTATCTTAAGTATAATGACTACCTCTGAGACTTGGTTTATAAATATCCACATTAAAAAGGAAAGGAAGAAACAAAGGGAGGGGGCAGGAGGGGGAGAGAAGAAGGGAGGAAAGTTCACCTATGCCGGACTGCTGAGTTACTGAGGGGTTTTTATGCTGCAGTCTATGAGGTCTGATCCCGCCCCTCATCGTTCTCGGAGGTTCCGGATGAAGTAAATATATCATAGATCTTAGGGTTTCTATTGCTGTGATAAAACAGTGTCCAAAGGGAAGGAAAGTGTTTCAGCTCACGACTCTTAGGTCCGCACTCCACCTGAGGGAAGTCAAGGAAGGGACTCAGGCAGGAACCTGGAGGCAGGAACTAAAGCAGACAAACCAGGGAGGAACACTGCTTATTGCTTTGATCCTCATGGCTGGCTCAATCTGCTTTCATGCATACACCTGCCCAGGGCGGCACCACCCACAGTGGGCCCCCACATCATTAATCAAGACAATATCCACAATACCCCACAGACTTGCCTACAGACCAGTCTTAGGGAAGTATTTTCTCAGTTGAGCTCCCCTCTTCGCGAATGACTGTAGCCTGAGTCGAGTTGACACAGAAGCAGCCAGCGCAATGTATCACAGTAGTAACCAGCACAATGTATCACTGCACGACCAGCCTTTAGTTTGGTTGGGTTCGGGAAGGGGGAGGTGTTCAGTCTAAGCCCTGAGTCTCTTGTTGAAGATCTCTCTCCCCTACCCAGCCCCTGCAACGGACTTTTCAGGGGTTAAACCTTGACTCTGCCAGGAAGTGCTCATTTCCCCGGAAGACATCCTAGCCCTTGTTGTTTTCCCGTGTGTGCGCTCTTGACCTAAATCACAGCCGGCCCTTCATCCTCTCCGGCTCTCTACAAGCTGTTGCCCACATGTGTCGCTTCCTTACAGAGCTCTGGAGTAGCCCTGGGTTTTAATGATAAGAGTCGGTGGGAAATGAAGGCTTTCGTTCCTTCAGAAGCAGACCTTTTTAAAAATAGCAAGTAAAATATAATCGATCTTGCTACCTCATCATGCAAGGAAACCCTTTATAAAAGGTTTCTGTTTTGGCAGGAAAACAGCAGCTCAGCCAAGAGACTCCAACTCCAGCGGCTGGCAGTGCTGGCCTTCCCAGACTGTGCATGGGAAGGGGTGGGGGCACACATTGCTCTCGGGGTGGCACTGTGTGGGACCTCCGCTCAGCCACGTCTCGTTCATCCTCTTGTACGTAGGCTACCAGAGCCACATCCGGATGGAGGGGGCAGAGGTGGACATTGTGGGCCTCCTGTGGCTGGACACCGTGGGCTTCCATAGGCTCAGTGTAAAGTGCTGTCTGGCTTGGCGTCAGGGGCAGGAACAGGAGCACAGCTGTCTTTTGGGAACATGAGTTCTGCTTGAATGCAAGGGGGGGGGGAAGGATTCTGAGGGCTGGCAAGCTGGCTTAGCAGGTAAAAGCTGCTTCTCCCTCCACACACATCTGAGGATCTGAACCCGACCCCTGGGTTCCTGGATCCCACCGGAGAAGGAGAGGATTGACCCCTAAAGGCTGTCTTCTGACCTCTACACACGGACCTCTGCAGACACACACACACTACACACAGAGCTACAATAGTAATAAATGATACAAAACGTAAAAAAGACAAAGAGTGGTGACTCTTGTAAGAAGAATCTTGTAAGACTGCTTGTAAGAATCCTCAGGGTACGGATGGAGGTGTTAAGAGCACTGGCTGCTCTCCCAGAGGACAGGGGCTCTGTTCCCAGCGCCCACATGGTGACTCTCAACAGTCTGTTAGTCAAGTTCCAGGGGATCTGACACCCTCTTCTGGCCTCTGAGGGCATTGCATGCATGTGGTACATAGGCGTGCATATAGGGAGAACACCAATACACCTAAAAATAAAATAAAATTTAAAATAAAAATAATCGTTAGGGCATCTGCTTTGAAGGAAAGGGGGCAGGCTGAGGTGATGGTCATGGAACCTAGAACAATCTGGTCAAGATTCCCTGTTCGTGGTGTTCGTAGTAGACCCCTGGCATCCCGGATGCCAGGAGCGGTCCATCCACCAGACTGCGACATTTAGAGAAAGGACTATAATCCTGGCTCATTCTTACAGAACCCCAAGAGGGAAGTGGCCACCAGGCTACAGGCCAATAGGTTTTCATTCTGTTGTGTGGGCTCAGACATCTTCTGGCTTCAAGACTGACATTCTTGCGACATCACCTGAAAGCCACCGAGACCTACAGTGTCCGCTTCTGCCCCCTCCATCCGGATGGAGGCGGTTCTGGTAGCCTACTAATGGACTATGTGGGAGTTTTAGAAGGTGAGTTTCGACTTTGGGGTGGAACACAGTAGAAATGTCATATTCTTAGGTATTCAAAAGAATTAGTCACCTGAGCCTTGAGCACCTCCGGCTTTATTGCCTCCGGGAATCTCACACAGGCTTCTGGTGAATACTACCGAGACTTCCTTTTATGAAGCTGGAAATGCAGACTTAATTGGTCTGGGTGTAGCACAAGCCACTGGACCTCTGGGCACTTCCCGGGTGGGTCTGTGGTGCACCAGGTGTCCCGTTCTGGGGTTGTTTTCAGTCTGGGCTCTCTCTCCTTTTGAAGCAGAGTTCTCTTTTCTTCACCTAAAAGAGATGCTGGAAATTGTCTAAATGTAAGACTCGCACCGGAATTGGATGAGGGGAAGGCTGGGGCGGAGACTCCGTTAAAACCGAGTTTTCCTGAGTTGAGACTATACACTGTTCCCTTGATCTAACAGATTCATTAAAACATTAAGAAAAACAGTCCATGGAGTCTTGTTTGCACAGTGGGCTGAAAGGAAGGGCAGAGGTGAGCCCGTGGATTCACAGAGCTTTACAGAATAATATTGTCACAGGCAGGGGTGGCTTCCTCTCACAAACAGATGCCCAGAGGCAGGGAAGCATTGCTTAGCTGTGTAAATATTTGCCTGTCCCACCTAAACCTTTGTTGGGGGGAGCAGACAGGATAAACGGACAACATGGAAATATTTGCTTGTGCAGGAGAGAGCTCACAGCGGGCCATTGCCTGGCCTCCCACCGTGGCCTCTGATGCTTTCCGATTGGCAAAGCGGTCTTTGCGCACTGCTTCATGGTTTTCACGGAGAGCCTGTGGTTGGCAGGCCAGGTGGCTATCTATAAAGTCCAGTAGTCAATGGAATGGAAGAAAAAGGGATACTTAGAGTAGAAGCCACCCCAGTCCTGCTTTGACGTCATTTTTGCCAGGATGGTGTGACCCACCCTGAGCACTGCTGGTCCTGGTGATCCGATCCAGGCTATCAAGGCTGCCTGTGGTAGAAGTTGCCAGGGATTGAGAATACGCTACCACCGAGCTGGGGACACGGTCCAGCCGCTAGAGGAGCTTGCTACCAAGACTGACAACCCGAATTCGATTCCCAGGACCCAAATGGAGCCAGGCGCGAACCCGGTTCGCATGGGTTGTCCTCTGCACACTTGTCATGATACAGGGGTTCCCCATATACCTCTAAAATAAATTGAGTGAAAAACAATTTAGAACAGAGAATATAGTGTTGCTCTCTGGGAGCATTCTCTCCAGGGCATCAGGACAGTGCCTTACGGATCTCCACGTCTATGCAAGGAATCTGTGAATTCTCCTCCTTAAGCCAACTAGTGGTCTTTCCCCCCCTTCTATCCCAACTATTTATTTCTAGCAAATTCCTCAGCTTATGCAGCATTAACAAACAAACAAACAGGATTTATTTGTCCCCCCCGTGATCTCCTTCCAGTTCGGAGGAGTGCATGGACGCTCAGCTGAGGATCACCAGTGGAGAGTCAAGCTTCAGAGGAGAAATTTCTCTGTTGTTAAAGCTCCCATTAAGCCACGCTTACTCGGAGACTGCTGGCTGCAGGGAACGGTGATGGGCGTCTTGGCAGATGGCCGTGCCTGTGGTTTCCTGGAGGCCTATGTGGGAGACGATTGTTTGTATATTGGTTTTCATTTATGTGCCGGTTGTGTTTTCATCTTCCCGAGGTACCCAGATGCTATCGTGATGGATTGATTGGAAGCGACTCATTTGTCAGGGTTCCGAGGGGGGACGCAGGTTCCCTGCTCGTGTGCAGTGGAGTCTAAAATGTTTAATTAGATGCCGAGGCTTTTCTGAGTGGGTCCATCTCCGCCAGTTCTCCCAGGTGGGTTCCATTCCTTAAGTGGGAGAGGGACTGGGGACCTTCTGGGCTCGGCCTGCTCCCCTTCATCCCCTCGTTTTTTGTCTCAGGGCTGCAGTCCATTTAAATGCTGCTGCTTGTGTACTTCCCCTTCCGTCACAGTTACCCTAAAACCTACCCCCTGTGGCTGCTGGGATTGGCAGAGCCGATTTGATCCGTGTTGCCAAACAGGTCAGAACCAGACCTTTTCCTGATTGATGTGCTTGATCTGACAGGTGGTAAGAGGCATGTCAACTACCTTCTGCCCCTTTCTGATTCAACTTTTCCTGGGAACTGACCTCATTCAGCCCCAGGCATGAAGATGTAAGGGTGTGGTTTCTCCGCCACCGTGTAGGATGTGTAGGCTGTGCGTAGCTGCAGTCACACCGTGGAAGCACCATGAGGATCCCCGTATGTGAGGACCAGACAAGCCGAGGGCTGAGGGAGAGAGTGACATTTGGGACAAAACGGGCGGTGCTGGGCATGTGGTGGGCTTGGAGAGTCGAAGCTGGGGTGCTGGACTGCGGGAGAGGTTTCTGACTAGGGCATGGAGATGAGGCTAATTCTAGACACACTAAATCTCAGAGGCTTGTGAGATGAGGCCGTTTCTGCTTGGGTGACTGGAGACACAAGGCTTGGAATCGCGGGAGCCATGGTATGTATAGTGTGTCCGGGGTCAAAGGCTTTCCCGCGAAGCCGTCGGACAGAGGAGCACCTGAACTGAAGGGCAGGGAGCACCAGCATACAGAGGAAGAGCCAGTGGCTGGAGAGATGCCTCAGAAGCTGAGAGCCCTGGCTGCTCTTCAGAGGACTGGCGTTCCATTCCCAGCACCGTGTGGTGGCTCTCCCGACTGTGTGTGACTCCAGCTCAGGAGATTCAGGCCTTCTTCTGGCCCCCACCGGTATCTGCACACATACGGCATAGTCACCTATAGACACATGCTCACACACATAAATAAAATCAAGAAATGTTAAGAGAAAAGTGAGCCTTGGTTTTCCTTCAGCTCAGCCAGCATCTCTCAGCCGTGCGTGGAGCCCTTGGTCCATCCACCTCCCCTCTCCTGGCTTCCTGGAGACAGTCCTCAGTAGTCACCGATTCTAGACTGCCTTCCTGGCTCTCATCAAAGAGGGAAAGCCGTTTGCCAGCAGGATGTTGGAATTCACCATCTGAACTCTGCTGAGAAGAGCTGGATGCCTGAGTTCTCTGCTTCCCAGCCTCCCACTGAGGACTGTCATGTGACCGTTCGGCTGAGTCAGTCACTATAGGCTGTTCGTTGTTTGTTTGGTCTGGTTTTCTTAAGATAAGGTCTCCTGTAATCCAACTGGCCTTTGAACCAGCTATATAGACAAGATTGGTTTCAAACTCCTGATCCTCCTGCCAAGTGCTGGGGTTCCGAGAGGGTACCCCCACACCTGATTGTTTATATATTTTTGGGGACAGGCTCTCGCTATGTAACTAGGTGGCTCAGGACTCACAATCCACCTCCCCGCCCCAACCCTCAGATGTTGGGTTTCCAGATCTGGGCCACCATGCCTGCTCTCTGTGGTCAAAAATTCAGAACCAGGCCTCCCCTCTTTTGGGAAATGAGGTGTGCATGTCTGTGGCCTGGTGATACACTGGAGAAGGGGGGGACCATATGTGGTGGGCGTGTATAGCTAGCTTCACCTTCATTGCTGTCCAGGAGAAGAGACGGTAGAGTAGCAAAGACAAATCTCATCTGTTCCAGTCACCACACACTGGTGGTGGCCAAGTAGATGCCATTCCAGCCGGTGTCCAGAGCCCCACACTCACATGTGAATATGAAGTCCCCCCGTCACCGAAGAGGCTCATTTGACAAAGAGCGTGCAGGAAGTACCACCCAAAGACTGTCTCCTTCCTCAGGCAGGCCACTGTCACAAGGTGCCCACTGCCATAGAGGTCGCCTGGCTCCCTGGGTCTGGCCTGGCTGTGTAGATTGGCAGGATCCTGGGCTGGGGAATGGCCAAAGGAAACGCAAGACCTCTGCTGCCACATGCCCCTGTGTACAGCATCCAGGAAGTTCGGCTTTTCCATCTAGTCCAGGTCATTCTGTCTTCAGTGGTTCAGATGTCATGAAGTCTGCACGCTAACCCCGCTGGTCCCCCCGGGTGCAGGGTGACACCAGGCCAGCGTTTGTCAATTCCAGTTTATTACTACAGAAATGAGAAGTGACTCTCTGATCTCTGTCTGCCTCCGCTGGTGTTAGGTTGCTCAGCTCCCTCAAAGAGGCGTCCTCCCGGGGTCTGCGCTGGCAGAGGACCCTGCGGCCAACTCACCAGCCTAATTGAAAAGCATGACTTCTTGACTCTACAACTTGCTATTTCTATACCCGCTAGACCTGGACCTGAATGCTCATCGATGCCCACCTACCCCACAATCCCAGGCTGCCTGGGACCACCGTGCCCTCCTCATAGCCCTGGGCCTTTGTAGACTCCAGACTAGCTTTAGTTGAGGCTGCACAGGCATCTGGATAGTACCAGGGGCCTGCAGACCGCTGAGAGAGCTGAGAGTCTGTCTGTCTGTGTGTGTTTAAGAGTATATCTGCATGTGCGTGTGTGCTTGCCCGTGTAGGTGTGTATCTGCACACTTGTGTGAACTCATGTGTGTGAGTCAGAAGACAACCTTAGATGTCTGTCTTCCCCTTCTAACTTGTTTGAGACAGGGCTTCTTTATTGTTTTTAGGCTGCATATGCCTAAAGTTTCCCACGGTCTTTGAGTTTCTGGAGAGTCTTCTGTCTCTGCCGGCTAGCTTCTGGAAGGGGCCCTGGTATCACAGACCCCCGTGCCATGCTGTGAGCCTGGCTTTTATACAGCTTTTAGGGATTCAAACTCAGTTCCTTGTCCATGCACAGCAAGCGCTTTTCCCACTGGGCCATCTCCCCGACCCCTTTATTTGATTTGTTGTTGTTGGTGGTGGTGGTGACTCCTTTGGGACAGTAAAAGCCAAGGTCGAGTTTGAGTGGGGAGATTGGGGAAGACAACCCCATACGCAGGCACATATGCAAGTCAGGACAAGGGAAGGACCCGAAAGGCTGATGATACCAGAGCCTCTGGGGCTGAAGAAGGTTCTACGGGGCCTACTCTTAGCTATTATCCCTTGATCAGCTCCTAGGGGGCTCTCAGTAGCCCTAGCTCAGTACAGCAGTTTAGCTTGGGAGTCTAATACTGTCTCCAGGCTTGTCTCCAGAGACAAGAGGGCACCTGACAGAGGCGTCCTTTGGGGCCCATGAGCCCAGGGAACGCTACCTTAGAAACGGGGTTGGAGTCTGGCCGTATATGGGGTTTTCAGACATTCCTCTGTGTTCTCCGCCTCCTCGAAGTACCTGGAGTCAGGTGTTCCCAGGGTACAAATGGAGGTGACAAAAGACCACGGGGTCTGCAGCTCTACCACCAGGGAGAGACAGAACCAGGGTTTCCTGGCTTTAGCCTCCTTTCTGCTGTGCCCACTTCTTGTGGTGAGCTCTCCCTGGGCTGTCTCTGTCTGGAAGAGAAAGGTCTCAGTTCACGAGGAGTCAGGAGCCAGGGTAGGATCTGGGCTATCTCTGGCTCTTGAGTTGCCAGCTTTCTATCTCCCCAGGCTCCGGTCAGATGGGAGATAAATCTGCTTTTCCTGGTCTGCTGAAGCCGTCTTGACCCCTGGCTGTGCCCCCATCTGTCCACACCCCTTTGTGGACAGCAGGCCTCCCAAAGTGATGAGCCCTTATCTGAACTCTGCTCAGATTTTTCGAGTCACGCCCCGAGTCTGATGAGGTGCATTTAGCATCCCTGGCTTTGAGCAAATGGTAAACTCTACTTGAGGGCAACATTCAATTATGAAATCTATTTCTCTTGCCACATTCAGAAAAAAAAAAGTCTCCTAATGTGCCTTTGTGCATACACAAATTTAGTGACACATCACTAAATGTATATGCGGTTGCCATGGAGATGTCTCTCTTCTAACATGGCATTCTAAGAGCACAGCGAAAGGGAAGTTTTCTTTGTAAAGAGAAGCAGAGCAGAACTTGGCTAATTGTCATCACAGTAATCCCCAAACTGTCACTCTTCCCTGACTACCTGTCTCCTCCCCGGCAGCAACTTCACAGTGGGATCCAAAGCAGCGCAGGCCTGGATCCCCTCCTCCACTTCCCCAGAAATTTCTCAAGCATCCCCCCACCACACCATGCCTTGGCAGGCACATACCTGGAAGGAGCCCAGGTTTGCATTTTTACCTGGAAGCTCAGGAGGCACGCACGCACGCATGTACACACACACACACACCCTGGGCACCTTCTAGCGCTGGCCACTCAGGCACTTGAGGCTCTGAAGGACTTCGGCACCATTTCTTTGCAGGAAGTGCAGGTTGAGTAGGTAGACCTCCTGAAGGCTCCAGTGATAATAGCCACCGGGGACTCGGGAGCTTCAAGCTCACAGCATGGTGGCATATAAGATGTGCTGATCTCACCGTACTTCTTGACTATCAGAAGTCCTAAGTGTTTTTGTCTGTTTGTTTGGCTTTTGTTTTTAAGTGGTGTGCAAATCCACATGTGAAGAAGGTGAATTCTACTCTCCATCCCCCCACCCCCGTCTCTGGTCTTCCTGGCTACAGGACTGGATTTGACCCTGAGTTTACGCCTATCGTGACTTGCTCCACTGATCCCCTCTGTGGGCAAAGACATCCTAAGTTCTGGCTTTACTGGTAACTTCTGTGGTTTACACTGACTGGCCCGCGACCAAGACATCAGGCTACACCGTCCCCGGTCTGTGTTTAGGGTGGAATAGCTTCTGTTACTGGCACTAAAGTCCAAGTTCAAGAGTCTTACTGGGTTTACAGTCAAGAGCTAGACACAGGGCTTGAGGCCACTTCAATTACACTGTGTTTTCCTGGCATCCGGGCTGGAGCACCTCTCAGCTGGGAGCGGCTGCTTGTTGCTTTCTGTAACGTGATTGTGTCAGGCCTGGAAAGCCCAGAGTCAGGCAGGCCCTCTGACTTGTTCTCTCTGAGGAGAGGTCAGGGGCCCTTCCAGGAGCTCAGAGCAGCCAGGAGGAAGCATCAAGGGTGTGGTGGTCTGCACGTACATGCGGTGGCCGGAGGACAACCTTGGTGTCCTTCCTCAGGCACTGATCACCTTGTTCTTAGAGAAGAGACCCAGGGTTCACCAAGGAGGCTAGGCTGGCCAGCCAGGGAGCCCCCAAACCTGCCAGTTTTTGCCTGTATGATTCCGGGATTACAAGTGTGAGCCACCACACCTGACTTTTTCTTACTGGAAAACCCTTAGCTACAGGTTCAGCAGTGCGGTCAAAGCCATAGACTTATTATATTTTTCACCCCTCTCCCCATCTCTTTTAATATATATTTTTTCTCTTTTTGAGACATCTAACTGTGTACCCCTGGCTGGCTGGCCTAGAATTTGCTATGTAGACCAGGCTGGCCTCAAACTCATAGAGATCTGTCCACCTCTGGAGGGCTTGGGTGAAAGGCATGCACCACTATACCTGGCTCCAGAACTGACTTTTGACTCTAAAGGTAGGGTCGTAAATGCTGGATGCCTCCGTGTGCACACATCTGCCTCGCTGAGGGAATCCTGGGGTCTCTACATATCAGGGGCATGTGGTTTTTTATTTGTTGTTTAATTTCTCCTGCCCTCAAGAGATCGAGGAGGCACTGAGCTCAGGCTGGGGCATGACCTAGTGGACTTCACAAGATTAGATGAGCAAGGGGGTTGGACCCTTCCTTTAGTTACCAAATCAATGCCGGGAGCTCCCTTTGTAGAGTCTTGTAAGGGACGTGTGCCGCTTCTGCAGACCACCACGCTCCTGGCTGCGCTGAGCTTGTGGAAGGGCCCCTGACCTCTCCTCAGAGAAACAAAGTCAGAGGGCTTTGACTCAGGACCTCTCCAGGCCTGGCAGATCTACCCTCTGGCTGGAAACTGCCCGTCGACAGTGGTGAGCGCTCCTGGGGGGTGAGAGGACACAGAATCCACCCCTCCGGCCACTTTCTTCCTTTTAGTCTGTGATAAATCTCCCCGGCTTGGATATTCAAGTGGCTGTCGGGAGAGCCGGCTGCCCCCCGTTTTGTTCTTGGCGTGCGCTAGTAAATATCAATCCAGTCCTTATCCAGAAGGACAATAAAGGAACTTGGTTGTCTCCTTAATCCACCAACCCTGCAATTCTCACCTGGAAAATCTGGCTCTCCCATTTCAAATCACTTTTAATAGCAAAGGCTGAAGGGGGCTTTGTTGTTCTTACCCAAGCTTATATTTAAACTACCTTCTTCTTTTTCCACTTGTGCATTCAGTAAATAACCCCTTCCGGGACTCCGGAGGGAGGCGGCGGCTCCCGAGAATGAGGAAGGTGAGCAAGCTTGGCGCTGGGTTCGGGAAAGATTCCCACCATGTGGGGACCCAGGAGGGGTCCACCAACTGCCCGGCAGACATTCTAAACAGAACTGGGCATGGCTGCTACTGAATTCTGTGAGGCCTTCCCACTTTCTCTTCTGTGTGGACAGGTGAGCCCTTGCTTGGAGACTACGGACAGGGAACACCAGAGCTGTGCAGAAAGACAGACTGCCCAGTGAGAGCTGGGAGTGTCCTCAGCTCTGTGAGGCCCCGTCCCTAAGCTCACCTGCTTCGTGCGTGCACATTGGACCCAAAGGCTGGCTTTGAGCCCCCTGCCTCATCCCTACGGTCTGGGACGGTTGATCTCAGCTGCTTGTCGCCCTGCAAAGGTTAAGAGCCAGATGGATTCCTGCCCCCAACTCCGCTCTTCTTGTTTTGCAGCAGCCTTCCCAACAGATGGGAGCGGACAGCCCGGCCTTACTGCTGGCTCAGAGAAGTCCTTAAGTCGCAGATGGACTGTAATGATTGCCCTGACTCCAGCCAGTGGTCCCATGTCCAAAAAGAAATGATGCCCCCCATGGAGGATGGCTACACTTTGGAGTTAGATGGTCTTGTTTCTGACAACTGGTGGTGGGGGGGGTTGTGGATTTAGAAATATAGCTAAGTCCTGCTCTGTCTGAGGCTGTTAGCAGCGTGGCGTTACACCAGTGTGATAGTTGCTTCACAAGCTAGAATGGAGACCCCCCCCAACTCCCTGCTTCCTGCTGGGGGTGTGTGGGGGCAGGGGAGAGACAGCCTGAGCAGGGACTACTCAGGGGCTAGGAACCAGTAGGCCACATTACCACCCAGCAGCGCTCACTCAAGGCCAAATGCTTGCTTTCTGACTGGCCCTGCCTGTAGCCATTGCATCTCCTAAAGCCTGACTTAGCACCTGATCAGAGCCCCAGGCCCTGCCCAAGGACATCACAGACACCTTCCAGGTCAAGTGGAAAACCCTTACTCTGTGGGTCAGGCTGCGCAGGCTGTGAAGGCCCCTGACCTGAGGCCTGGACACAGAGGGCTCCGCAGGACAGCTGCCTCCTTTCTGGCTGTTGTTGGCAAATAGCAAGCCCGTCTCAGTGACTCTGAGATTCTGGCAAGTGCTGCCAAAGGAGGCCGTTCGTGTGGCAGAGCCACACTCCTGAGAAAGTGAGACTCTGCTAATGTGTTCTCAAGGGCTGTTCCAACTGGCGGCCCTCACCCCTGCCCCCCTGGCTGGACGGTCCCCAGCACCCACTCGGGCATGGGGCTGGCTCATTGGCAGCACTTGGCTGTTGGCCATTCAGCTAAGCAGCCTGCTGCCTACCTAAAACAGTGCATCTCCCTCCTGCCTTGGTAGGGTCTTGGCACCATGATGGGGTGCTTCCTCCTGAAGCAGAGCGTGTATATATGGAGCCACAGGATGAGCCATGGATCTCAAGCCAAGCGAACCTAACTACAGCCCCGGTTTCCTGTTCTGCACAATGGGCGATCTTGGGAAGCTCCTTGGGGTTAGAGTATACGTACAATGCTTAGCAGTGCCTGGCACACAGTAGTTGTTTAATTAAGATTAGCTTTTATTCTGCTGTTAGGGATTGCAGCTGGTTGTAGCCTGACAGGAGAGCATGGTTTTGTGTTTCTGTGGGATTACAGTATGCCTCTAACTCGGCCTCACTGGAGTCTTGTCATCCCTGGCTTCTCAGATAGGACAATCCTCGCAGATACGCTTGTCCTGGGCGGGGAGCCATGTTGGAGAAGGTACCTCAGAGCTCATCTCCCTGGAATTCGCAGCTGTGCTTGGCTGTGTCTGTCCTGCATCTGCCCCTGCGGGGGACCTCCCATGATCCCCTGAGTGGCCCAGCTCTCCCCAGACATGGGAGCAGAGACCACAACTACTCCAGTGGCTCTCAGCTGTGAATCTCACCCCCACATTTGTCAGTGTCTGGGGACAGTTTGGGGTGTGACATTGGGGGGGTGCTCTTGGCATCCTGTGGGCCAAAGCTAGGGATGCTGTTAGAAATGAAACCGTGCATAGGAGGGCTCTGTCAACAAAGAATCACCCAACCTTGAATGTCAGTAGTGCTGACACGGGGAGCCTTGTGCCTCCAGCTCTCTGGCTCGGGATGCTGGGAGTGGCACTAACTCAGCTAGATCGCCTCTTCATGTCTCCTAGCCCGAAAACCTGTAGTCGCTTCTTTCTTATTGACGTGCTGTGCAACTGCAGGCAGATCCATTAACCTCTCTGAACCTTACTTAGTCTGAATTTTGTATACAAGTAGCAATGGGAGGTGGTCCTTACAGATGAGATTCCTTCCTGGAATGCTGTCTTCTAAAGACTGTTGGCTTGGGGACCCCGGGCAGTTCCCCTGACTCAGGATTGGGGTAAAGGCTGCGACCTATTGTTGGGCTGATTCAGGCCAGGAGCTGGGGAAACTACCCCACTGGCTGGGTGGGTGCTCACCAAATAACACTTGTGGCTGTGCCGGGGCGGCTGATGTGGTACAGATGCCAAAGGCTGGAACCTGCTCGCTGTTTGGTGGTAAATCTTCAGTGGCCCCCAAATGTGGTAGAGTCCCCAGAACATGCGCTAACCTAACCTAACTTCCGGTAATTGACGTGGTTTGAAGTGATTCAGGGCCTACTCGGGTTACAGTAAACCCGGAGTTTTAAAACAAACACAAAACTTAGGTCACAGCTCCGATGAGCAGTCTAGCCCACGCCGTCCCCAAAGACCCTGGGTGAAGGCATTGAGTGACTCTGAATCTGGGCACCACCCCCATCCCCTTCCAACTGTCTGTTTCATTTATAAGTCCCTTCCTGTGGCCTTCTGGGGTTCTGTAGAGCTTGGGGTGGGGAACCTGCTGCTCAGCCTCTCTCCTCACCCACCTCTGCTGCTGCTAATCTCGGGTACTTCAGCGACTCCAAATGACTGGTTTAGTTACAGGGAGCCTCGGACACTCAGGGTGTAATCTCTTTTCTTGACTTCCAGGGAGTGAGTGGAGTTGACAAATACAAATGGAATCCTGTTGTCTGGTTCTTTCCTCGGGCCCTGGGGACAGGAGGTGATCGATGGGGGCTGGGGGTTGGTGCAGCTGGTTAGAAGGCAGCCTCTTTCCTGTGTGGCTCCGCTCTGGTCTCTCGCCGGCTGTCTTCCCAGCCTCCAGTCAGGAGGAGTGACTTCCAAGTCTATTGGAAGAAATCTTTATTTATCTTTTAAAAACTCTTCAGAAAATGCCAATTTCCCCTCAGGGACGTGTTCTCGGGTTAATGGGGGGAAGTGTAAAGAAATGCACTTTTGCCTTCAAACCTGTTTCTCTTGTATTATAGTTTGATTTAAGGAAGGAGAATCTTGTCCTTGAGCCTGACGGTGTAGAACGGCGTCCCCAGGGCTGCAGACAGGACAGAGCCGAGGCTGTAAGTGGGATGCCCTCAGCGGCTGCTGCCTCTTTGCAGGGCTGTTAGCGGACACAGCATCCTGAAGCTGATGCGGGTAGTAGAATGGAATGGTCGTGTCTTTTTCTTTTTATCTTAAGGAAATCTTTGTGGGGCTTGAGAGATGGCTCAGTGATCAAGAGCACTTGCTTCTTCTGTGGAGGACCCAAATTGGATGGTCTGCATTTACATGGCGGCTCACAGGTGTCTGTAACTCCATCCTAGCGGATCAGACTCCCTCTTCCGAGCTCTGCTTCCACCGCTCGTGCATGGTACACACGCCTATGTGCAAGCGAAACACTCAGACACGCAAAATAAAAACAAATCAGATCTTTAAAAACAGAAATTATTTGTGTGTATGTGTGCAGGTCCGCGTGTTTACATTGTGTGGCAGCTGGAGGCCATCTTGATTCATAGTTGTTTCTCTTTCCTGAGACCGTGTCCTTGTTGGTTGGGGACCCACTGATTAGGTCAGGCCAATTGGCCAGTGGTTCTCAGGGATTTGCCTGCCTCTATTTCCCACAAGCTCACACTGCCACAGTTGGCTTCTACCATGGCTTCTGGGAATCAAACTCAGACCTTCATGCTTGGGTGGCAGGCATTTCACATCCGAACTTTAAGAAAAATTTTAATGTCTTTGTTTTGTTTTGTTTTTCGAGAGAGGGTTTCTCTGTTGTAACTCTGGCTGTCCTGGAACTCACTCTGTAGACCAGGCTGGCCTCGAACTCACAGTGATCCGCCTGCCTTTGCCTCCCGAGTGCTGGGATTAAAGGTGTGCACCATCACTGCCCGGCTGGTAAAATTTTAATTTTTAATAATACTGTTTATAAAACTTAGGGGGCATGGTATAATCACTTGACAATTACATATAATATGTAATTATATATAATATATACAATGATTAAGTCTTTTTTAGAAGGTAATCATTTTAGTAAAGCAAGCACTGTCCCTGTGAGCGATAAGATGCCATTCTGTGGTCTGGCTACAGGTACCTTGGCACCTTGCTCTGGGCTACCAAGTCTTAGTGGCACTTTGTTGAAGCGTTAACTGAAATCTTGGCTTCATCTTGACGGGGTCAGCTCTGTGTTAAGCCATGCCTCTGTCTGAGCGGTTTATCCCTCTATGGTCTCCACCCTCTGCAGCATGCTCTGAGTCCCCGTGCCCTCAGCAGGCTGTTCTGAGGCCTGCTTAATTGCAATGGTTAATTTGAAAGTGCCCTTAGAATTAAACCTGAAAAATGCATGCGTTCTGTCATGCCCATGCTGGCATCTTGCTGTCCGTCTAAGTCTGCTGACAACAGGGAGTTGAGAAGCTGAGGAGGAGAGGTGGATGAGAGGAAAGGTCGCCTGTCTGGGCCCTGCCCTGTGAGGCCTGCAGCCTGACATGGAGAGCCTTCCTTCCTCAGCCTGAGGCACTTTAGTGATTCATCCGAGCAGAAATTTATACCCCCCTCCTTTTTTTTCCTTTACCAAGAAATAATTTTCTCCCCATCTGGCACTTTAAGACTCAAGGCCTCTGTTTCCTGCGCTGAGAACTTAGTGGCCTGCTGTCCCTCAGCTCTGTTTGTGTCACTTGGCTCTTGGGGATTGAGGGTGGGGACTTCCACCTGAGAGACGCACAGAAACCAGATCGACATAGCCAGAGCCATGGAGAGGGTGAGATGGCACCGTGTGTTGTCCCTGTTAGTCGCTGGCTTTGTTGGTTGTCCTCGTCAGTCTACAGGGTTCCCTCAGCCTCTTCTCCATCACCCTGCTGGAATAAAAGCACTGGTGTCACCTGGTGTCGCTCACAAGGCGTCATTGTCCTGAGGGGAGGCCTGGGGACTTGAACTCTGGGCTGAAGCAGCTTAAAGTAAGCAGAAGGGTTGACCACCACACAGCTTGCCCTGCAGGCTGGGCAGCTGTCAACTTCAGGGTCCACCCACCTGGGGGGGGCACATACAGCCAGGCCTCTTGTGTGTTCAACCCACCTTGCTCTTGGGGCCTCTTTGGGGCCTTGGCAGTTCTAAAAATGAGACTGGACCCTAGCTGTCTTAGGTGCTACTGGTCACACCCTGACTGGCCTAGCAAACCTAAGTCAAACCTGAAGCTCAGTAGCAGAATGGGTCCCTCCTACAAGTTGTCTATCTTCATGGTGGCTCCAAGGAGAAGGGATGGCTTTCCAGCGCCGGGAACGGACGCTCTCGGAGACAGAAGGCAGGACACCCAGGGGAATCACAGCTAGAGAGTGGCTGAGTTGGGGTGTGGCCTGAGAGAGCTGGCCCCGTGCCCGGGTGTCCAGGCTGTAGCACTGTCAGGAGTGATGCCGGGTGTCCAGGCTGTAGACACAGGACCGGAGAGAGTCAGGAGGACACGGAGTCTTCATGGGAGCATAAAACAGGAGTACAGAGACAGCTTCCTGCTCACCCACACCAACCCCTAGAATTCTGTCTCTTCTTGGAGGTCCCTCTCAGCTGCTCAGCCCCTTAACGCTCAGGGGACCACTTTTCATTCTTTCCTTTGGTCTTCACGATAGTCTCAGAATTTATCTTCTTTGCAGATGAGGAAACTGAGGCTGGGAAGGGGTACTTCGTCCAAGATGGTGTAGTGAGCAGCGGCGCCCGAGGGACCTGGGGTCTGGAGTCTGTTGTCCCCTGTACCCCACTGTTTGTCCTCCGGGATAGGTTTTCTGTGTTCCTTAAACCCCAGGCTCTGTTATCTTGTGAGATGGGCTCCGCTCCTGCTTTGTGCACCCTCCATGGCTTCTCCAGGCCCACTCCATAACCAAAGCACCTCTCATTCACCCAGGCTACTCCTGCAGTCTCTTCAGCTCTGAATCTCCTGCTCACTGAGAAGTCAAGAGGCTGTTCGCTTTCTCAGGTTATCTGTGGCCCGCATCTCTCAGGCCTGGCCTGCGCATGATCAGAAGCATGGCCTGCCTGCTCTCTGGCAGACCTGAGCCGGATGGGGGAAAGATTGGGAGGAACAGGGGGCCATCACTGGACTGAAAGACTTGGGCTATGTGTCACCTACCTGCCTTGGCTGGTCCCTAATTTAACTACAGGTGACCAGCTGGGATGTGGGGGGGCCCGGGGTGAGGATGGGAGTGAGGGGCAGTGAGGAAGGGTGGGAAAGGCTCTTGCTGCCTAGCAAGCGCCCTGGGCACCCCGTGCGCGGCCTTCTAAGTCATGACTCTTGTGTCAGACTGCTGTCTTCAGAGCCGCCTCCCAGTGCTTGCCAGAGTCACTCTAGCTGGTGGATCCACTTCCGCACCCTGGCTCTGTCCCCACCGTGACCTCGGATTTCAAAACACCCTGACAGGGCTGGAAGTGAGGCTGGTCCCTCACCCTGACCAAGTCAGAATATGACCTGATCTCTTCTGGATTGTACTCAGGAACGTCTTCATTCAGGTGGAGCTGGGGCTTAGCGACAGCAGATGGTCCCAGGAGGGCTGAGGCTTGGGTTCCCCGAAAGCAGCAGTCTCTTTGGAGACTTGATCTTCATGGTTGTTACCTTGAATTTGAGGGCTTTTGTCTTTTTGGTGAATTGGCCAGTTCAGTTGACAGCCAGATGTGCTCTAACAACTGAACAGTTTCGTGTTTATTTTTAATAGTCTTCCCCTCTGAGGTGAGTAAGCCCCTCTGTTTATATATCTGTCCGTGAGCATGGGCGTGGCAAAAGCGTATCGGCTCTCTGTGTATATATTCACCTCTTTGCCTTCAGCCCATCTTGAAGTCTGTGTCAGAGCAGTTATTTCTGCTCTCTGGGCAGATGTGCCTCTGGGCAAGGCTTGTGCCCAGATGACCTCCTTCTGGCCTGTGGCTACCGCTGCCCCACATACCTGGTTCCTTCTTGAACCAAGCTGCTGCCATCTGGGTAGAGATCTACATCAATTTGGTAGGAGGAACATCTGTCAGCTCGGGTCATGATGTCCAGCATCCCCATGAAGTCATGGATGGGGTCTTCAGAGTTGTCGTCCGGCAGCAGGGTGGCAGGGTTGACGGCCGAGGATTTATCAGAAGTCAACCTGCCCTTATCTATGGCTTGATACTGAGCCAGAGGGGCCTTTAGCATCCGCTGGTTGGGTTTCCACAGAGTGTGGAGCTGTTATATAGTTAACGTCTATCCCAATGCGAGCTTGTCAGTCTCTTTTACAAGGATTGAGGTAGCTGCTATGGCTCTTAAACAATGGGGCCATGCAGAGGCTAGAGGATCCAATCTCTTTGAGATGTAAGCTATCGGCCTTTTCCAGGGACTGAGGGTCTAAGTCAGAACTCCCTTGGCAATGCCCTTTCTCTCGTGGATGTAAAGATGAAAAGGGGCTGGAGATACCAGGGAGAGCTAAAGCGGGGCCTGTATAGGGCTTCTTTTAAGTTCTTAAAGGCCTGTTCGTGTTCCTCAATCCATTCCAAAGGGGTGTTGTCCCCGGCTGTAGCAGAATACAGGGTTTGGAAATCTCAGCAAACCCAAGTATCCAATGAGCAATACCCAGCAGCTCCTGGAAACTCCCTAACTTGTTTCTGGGTGGTTGGAGCTGGGATCTGCATTATGGCCGTTTTGCGGGCTTGAGTCAACAGTCTTTTCCCTTCTCTCAGTTCATATCCTGAATAGATAACCTGGTGTGAGCAAATTCAGGCTTTCATTTTAGAAACTCTAGCCTCACTGGACCAGACTTTCCAAAAGGCCCAGAGTGCCTCTCAGACAGTCTTCCCCATCTTTAACGGGCAATAGGAAATCATCCACAGATTGAAGCAAGGTTACCTCAGGGTTCTCACTGTGGAAGAGACTTAAATCCTCATTGAGTGCTTCATCCAAGATGGTGGGAGAGGTTTTGAATCCTTCAGGCAGTCTGGTCCAGGCTAGTTGTCCTGTTATTCCCAGTTTAGGGTTGGCCTAGATGCGAAGATGAGCTGACTGAATTTTGACGGGGATGCAGAAGAATGTTGTGGAGGTTTCTTTTTAGTTGTGTTTAAAATAATTGTTTTTGTGCACTGTTGAAAAAAGGGATGGCTAGGCCTTGGCGTTTTGTATTGTCTGCAGGTGTGGGGTTTATGTGGGGGATGTTAATTGGTAATTAATGATCTGCACGTGCTATCAGTAGAATGCCTGAGGCGTTCGTAATCAAATAAAACACCTGAGCTCAGATGCTCGGGGTTCCACTATGGAGTCTGGCACTGGCCAGGATGGTGGTTCCCTCTGCTGAGGTCTGGCAGGGTTTGCAGTTATGAAATATACCCCTTTGTCCCTCTTGGTGAGACTCCCCGTAAGTGTACAACTACAGAAGAATGCATCTTTTTAGTCCAATACAGTATAAACTTTGTGCTCTGGTGGAGGTAAACTGAGCGAGGAGTATGGATTTGGAGCAGTTGGGTGAACAGATTCTACCCATTTGTTCACTTCCCTCAAGTCTTGGACTGGTCTATAGTCTCGAGTTCTAGGCTTTTGGACAGGCAGCAAGGGGGGTATTTCAAGTTGACTGGCAAGGAATAAGTATGTCTGCCTCAAGGGGACAACTGATGTGAACCTGAATCCCTCCCCTGGCTTCTGAGCGGATAGGGTATTGCTTGACTGGAATGGGCACAGCTCCAGATGTTGGTTGCGCTATGATGGGTGGCAGGTGTCTGGCTAAGCCAGGAAGACTGTCCTCTGCCCACATAGCAGGAGCTTCCTGGATCAACAACTTTTTCCATTCCCCTTCCAGGGAGTGGTTTGGATTTTGGAGGAGCAGATATTCCTCACTTATTAGGAAGGTTATAGAGTTAAAGCCTCAGCAGGGCCTCCCGATTGCAACCAAGGAGTTTCTCCTGAGAATGATGTTGCCTGGAGCTTGTTCAAGAGGTCCCATCCCAGTAAAGGGTAGGGACATTCAGGAATAACAATAAAAGAATGAGTCTCAGTTCCTTGTGCTACGTTAACGGTCCGTTCAGTGGTCCATTTATATTCGTTGATATCCCCTGCTGCCCCTGAACTTCCATTGTGTGGTTAGTAAGAGGTCCCCCGGGGCTCCTGTGATACCAGATGGGTAGCTCCACATCCACAGGTTGGTTCGCGATGGCGACAGTTACCACAGGCTCCTGGGGGCCTCGTTTGAAGGAGCCCCAGCCTCGCTCATCTTCCACAGCTAGGATCGGCGTGGGCATTCATTCTCTCAATGACCTGTTTCTTTGCAGTAGGCGCACTGGTTCTTTTGTAAAGATTCCTCCTTTATCGTGGAGTGCACAGGCAGAGTTCAAAGTGGCCGGGGCTTGTAGAGCAGCCACAGTGGCATGCCCCTTCTTCTTTACCAAAAGATCTTTGCAGTCTCTGTTGTCCAGCACCTTCTGGGCTGTTTCTCATAGTTCTGACCTGTTCTTTCCCGCAAACCCATCCATCTTTTGTATCTTTCTACATATGACAGGGGCTGACTGAGTGACAAAGTACAGGTTCATCACCCTGAGATTTGCCTGGTCCTCTGGATCTGTAGGGGTGTATAACTGATAAGCGTCTAGGAGGCCCTCCAGGAAAGCTGAAGGTGATTCGTTTGGGCCCTGTTTTACATCTCCTAACTCACATAAGTTAGTGGGCTTTCAGGCTGCCCGTTTCAACCCTTTTACCAGAACCTGGTGGTATTCACCGAGTGACTTCCTCCCTCCCTCTGTGCTGTAGTCACATGGGGTCCCCGTCAGTGAAGCTATTCTGGGGACTGAAGTAGTGAAGAGGGTATGGAGAATCTGCTGACAATTGTCCCACTCAGGAAGGTGATTTAAAAAGATAGAATCTATTAGAGACATTAAGGATTCGGGGTTAGTGCTGAAAGGGGGTTTTAGTGTTTCCAGTTGTAGAGAGCTGTAGTGGAGACGGGAACACACAGGTACCGACTGTCAGGAAATGGCTGCAGGGAGCAAGGACGGAGGGAGGTGCTGTCCCAGAACCAGGAGAGGAGTATGGGGCATACAGAGGGCTGTATGGGACCCCTGGTGGTGGGAGGAGGGGAGAAGATGGGGAGAGTAAGTAGGGAAGAGTTAGGGGGAGAGAAGACAGGGGGAGGTAGGGAAGAGCTAGATGGTGGGGTAGGGGTTGAAGTGGACAGGGGGACAGGGTAAGGCCATGGTGGTGGGGACTGAGGTGGGGAGGGGAGCAGGGGTAAAGGGGATTAGATGGAGGGGGTTCTTCCTCCTGTGAGTCCTACAGAACGTGTTTAAGAGGGAGTCCCCTTGAAGGGCCCTCCTGCTAACAGCCAGAGCCTGGCCACCCTGCCCATTGCAGACCATATAGACAGACCTTCATCCAGGGGGTGTGTCGGAAGTTGCTTCAGCCCAAGGCAAGATGTACCCAATCCGATCTGGGTGGCTAGGCTTACCAAGGTCAACATTCACCACCACCTAGGCTGAGACTCAAGAGTGTCCTGAGGGGGCCAGTCACCCCTGAAGGTGGGCCATTCGGTTTCACAGAGGTGACTCTTGGTGAGAGGATAACCATGATGCTCCTTGACTAAAGTGGGGGTGGAGGGTGCGGGGTGGGGTGGGTGTTCTGAGGGTGAGGGGGGTTGGGGGTTGGGGGGTGTGTGACTTTTGTGAAAATTCTTTAGAACACAGGTTAGAGGGCTTGCTAGTCTTATTACCCATACCGTCCGTCTGTTCAGACGCCTCCAGACCAAGATGAACCAATTTATACAGAACACCGAAGACAAGGTGTACAAAGACAAAACACAAAGCCAGACCTCAGGTGGGCGGCACAAGGTCTCACTTTTGCCCTGGGTGGGAGAGTATTGGTATCTGTTGAACCCCCTCGTTGTCCCAGCCAGACTGGGATCCCACAGAACAGAACCAGACTGTAATTTAGAGGAGGCCTCCTCAGATGCTTAGCAGGCAGTTCACATCTGATCATCCAAGAAGCTGAAAGCACCTGGGCACTTGCCCCGAGAGAAAGTCTGGCTTAGGATTTGGGTGGGTGCTCCAAAAAAATGTTAATCCCCCCGGGCTAGAATAAGACCACTACAACAGCAATTTGAGCCGCACTGGAACGAGCTTGCTTTTTATTATTTGGGGTGCACCAAGAGCTGGCCAGTGACTGCCTCCTACACCGAGTTAGTCAACGAGAGCAGCCCCAAGTTCATTTCTTGGGCTTCTTTTAAGAAGTAAACCACTTACAGATTTTATGGAGTGAGGCCCCAGGACAATAAGGAAGTACAGAAACATCTCAGAAAACACAACGTGGTGGCCGTGTGATTAGGGAGGACTCAGGAGGGTGGTTAGGGAGGGTCAGGGTGTTCTCAAAGTCAAGGTCATGGATTGGGGTAGGTCATGTTCCAGGAACAAATTTTAAAAAAAAACCCAGCTACTTATTTTTAACAATACAACAAAATGGCTCCTGTCTTAAAATGGAGTCAGGCAGGTTCCTCAAGAGTCATTAGCCATTTTCTTCACCTCTGGTTTTGTACTTGACATGATTTCAGTTTGTAGCTATATATGTGTATGTATGGTGGATACCTGTCTCTCACAGCTCGGGGGACGGGGGGGTGGGCTCGTGCCTGTCCTGAGCACAGAGCCTGAACAAGGAGACAGAGACCAGGCGGGGACAGCCAAGAGGAAAGAATGAGCCTGGAGGCTGGAGACATCTCAGAGGAACCGGAGTGAGAGGCTTGAGCAAGGACAAAACCTTGGGGGCTGGGGAGATGGCTGAGTTGATATAAACGCTTGAATTGCAAGAATGGGAATCTGAGTTCGTCCCCAGAACCCAGGTAAAAGCTGGGTGTGGTGGTGCACGCTTGTAATCCAGCCCCGGGGAGCCAGAGACAGGTAGAACCTGGGGCTCGAGTCAGGCAGCCTGGTCTAATTGATGAGTTCCAGGCCAAGTGAGAGACCCTGCCTGAAAGACAGAGTGGACAGCATCTGGGGAACAATCCAAGGTGGATCTCTGGCCTCACACCCACACACTCCACACATACAATACACACAAACACACACACATTCACACACACAGCACAAAATACACACACACACATTCACACACACACCACACATACAATATACACACACAGAGCACAAAATACACACAGACACACACACATTCACACACACAATACACACAGACATGCACACATTCACACACAAACACAATACACACACAGATACATACAATATACATACACACACATTCACACAGACATACACACACATGCAATACACATACAATACACGCAGACACACATACAATACACACACATACACAGACACACTCATACACATGCACACTCACACACACACACAAACACAATAAACACAGACACACACATTCACACAGACACACACACATTCACACACATACATTCACACACACACACACACACACCGCCTCAGGAGTCCCGTCCTCTGACATTAGGTAGGGAACCCAAAGTCCTTTGTCCCCGTTGTTTTCCTCCCTTTCTTTCCGGGCTTTCTCTGGCGGGTCACAGCAGTTTGCACTGAAGCTCACATACAGCGATTTTACATTTTCCTGGGTCAGAGACCCCTGTGGATCCGATCAAACTGTAAGTTCTTTTTCCAAGGATAATGCTCACAGCACATGCACACAAACATCCCATCTAGTTTTACTTGAAATTTTCAGGGGTTCCCATACTCCCGAAGCCCATCCATCAACTCCAAACCAAGAAGCCTGCTGTAAGGAACTCAAGCCCAGTCGTCACACACTCTGGTTTTCCCTAGCCCCGAGGTCTAGCCTAGTTCTTGGCAGATCAGCTGTGTGTAATGGGGTGAGTCTGATGACTAGGGGAGTTGACTTGTGAAGCGCTGCCCTGGTTTGCCGTGACTTACACAGAGCTGAGCTCCCGGGGTGGACGAGAAGCCCAGCTGGAGCAGAGGATGGGAGCACATTGGTCCCGATCTGTCCTCTCCCTAGGACGGTGGTTCTGTCCACACCTAGGAAACCTACTTAGTTTCTAAGGTTCTTTTCCAAATAAGAACTTAGAACATAGGGGCCTGGGGAACTGGTCCAATGGGCAAGAGCACTTGGTATGCAAGCATAAGGACCTGAGTTTGAATCCCGAGCAACCACATACAAAGTCAGGCATAGCTGTGGGTGCCTGTAACCCCAGTGTTGGAGACAGATGCATTCTGGGAGCGCACTGTCCGGCCAGCTGGCCTAGCTGAAGTGGTGAGTTTTCAGTTCAGTGAGAGACCCTGTCTTGAAGGAGTGAGGCAGACACGGATACAGGAAGACGCCTAGCCTCCTCTTCTGGAATCTGCATGTGTGCACATGATTATGTACACCCACACACTCATGTATGTGAAAACACACACACACACACACACACACACACACACTCACACTCCTTGGTGCATGGTGTGGTAGCAGGAGGTATTAATTGACATAATTCCTGTCTTAGAAAGTCAGGATCTGTGTGATTTCATTCCTGGGACTCGGGGTTCTTAGAACCCTGAAACTCCCATGGGGGTTTTGGGGGCCTGCGCACCCCACAGAGACATAAGTTATGCTTCCAGTTCTGGATGGAGAGGCCCAGTATGACAGCCGCCTGCCCTCCAGCCTTTCGTGGTCACCTGTGTTGGGTGGCAGCCTGAGCTGCCCCTCCTGGTGAGACTGTTGTTCTTCCTGCTTCCCCTCAAAGGCGCAGGCTCATGGCTCTGTTTTTCAACTCTGAGATTTTTTTTTTTTTTTTTTCCTTCTTGTTTTGTACATTAGAACTTTTGGGTTGTTGTTGTTTGATACCAGAACAACCCACGGGGTGAGGCGTGTACAGTACTAGAAATTTACTTGGAGAACTGTTGCCACGGAGATAGATTTTTGCAAAACATTTCTTCCCGGGAGAGCCCTCTTTTTCCATGTCTCCCCCACATCGAACGTTATTCTCCTGTGCGACCGTGGTAGGCAGAGGTATCATCGGCAGGTAATTTGTCTAGCCAACATCTAATTATGAATTAAAGCTCTCGCTGGCATCTTTACAGCCTGATGGCCAATAGCGGTCGAAGTTTGAGTTCAGCGTGCGGTGTGTGAACCGTTTCTGGGCACAGGAGTGATACAGGATTCCTCGGCTCTGAGCTTGCCTGTGGGGTGCTGGTAGTGGCCAATGAATGTACCTGACAGATGGGGCTGAAACTGCAGAGGCTCCTGAGGTTCTGACTCGGGGTCCTCCTCTGTAGAGATCTTTATCTCATGGTTAGACATACTGGCTGCTTGACATCAGCGACTGTTGCTAGCAGGACCCGCCTCCGCTAGCCATGCCATGGAGTCCACGGCCCGCTCGGCCGTGAGCAGACCGCCTCGTAAGCCAGGCTGGCAGCTGTAATTACCACCTGTGAGGATTCCAAGAACACAGTGACGGCCCTGTCAGACGTAGGGCCGTGGGCCCCGGCAGGTGGTTAATCCCAGACCTTTCCGCTCCCGTGGAGGAGCATGGCCTCTGTGTAAACAGTGGGAGAGTTGCTGAAGAAGACGAAGGCAGAGGTAGCCTGTCTCTCCGCTTTCTTGTTTGGGTTGGGATCTATTGTATTTGCAGTAATCTTTAATTATAAAAACCATTACTACGGAGTGGATTACCAGTGTGATTCATTTCTGTCATGTTGCCTGGTAACATCCCCTTGTGTCCAAGGCACGTTTCCTGAAGATGGGAAGGCTGACTCTCAGCCATTCTGCCGTGGCTGACAGGCACTGTTGCTTAAAACAACATCAGCTCAGCTACTGCCTGTGAGATGGCTCAGCGGGTAAAAGCGTTTGCCGCCAAGCCCTGCTAACCCGCCTACCATCCCCAGGTGGGTTACCAGGCAACGTTACAGGACCCACACGGTGAAAAGAGAGAACCAACTTCTGCAGGCTGTCTTATGATTTCTGCACACGTGTGTGTGCAGGTGCAAGCACACATACACAGTTAAACAAATAGATAGTTTAAACTCCCCCCCCCAACCCCAAAGAGCTGGAGGTCTGGTTCAGCGGTAAAGTGCATGCATAGTATGCATGAGGTCCTGGGTTCGATTCCCAGTACTGGGTAAAACGGGCTGGGGAGGCCCATTCAGTGGGGTGGACCTGGGTTCATCAAAGCAGTCTGTTTTCAAAAAGACCCAGAGTAGTTCTTCTGGGGCAGCGTTTCGCAGCACAAGGCAGAGGCCGCTTCTAAACATTTAACCTGAAGTCTGCTGTCCCCTCGGGATAACGTTCTGCGGCGTTCTGCCCACCGTCTTCCGAGGAGCCCCTCTGCACAGCCCCACGCGCTGCAGAAGTTGTGAGGCTTTAGGTTTTTGACTTTCAATAGAAGAAGTGATCACGGCTGGAGAGGACAGGGCTTAGCTCTCTGGGGAGAGTCCATTGGCTCCCCTGTGAAATCGCATCTCCTCATCCTGCTGATCTTTAAAAGGCTCCATTAATGGAAGAAATGGTGGCAGTTCCAACGGGAACACTCAGGACCATTCACTCTAAAGGTCACACCGGTGGGATTTTCAGATAACGCTGGCAGTGGCTGGGTTAAAACAGCTGCCTATTCAGACCACTCAGAGAGGTCATCTGTGGGGCATCAGAGCCCCTGCTGTGGCTGTGACCCCTCAAAAGCGGGACTCACTTACAGATAATCACATTCCACGTTGTTCAGCTAAACTCTGGAGATGGACTGATTGGCATATTTAAATCTCATCTCCTAGGCATGTGTAATTATCATAGCCTAGTTGGGGAGACGAAACACTCTAATCAAATAGCTGTTTAGAGAGGCTTTGCATTTTAAAATTTGCTTCGTCCATAGGAAGAGGAAGATGGTCTGCCCCTGACCTCAAGAGGGTTCAAGCCTTCAATGGTTTAAATGGTCATGGCTAACCACACAGGGAATATTTTTTGCATCTAAATCCCCTGGTTTTTTTGCTGCCTTCCCAAGTAGGGTGCCTCTTTCAGTGAGGAACCTTCCATCCGGGAGAGGGAGTTGAATCCAGCGCACGATGCCCACCTGTCCTATGCCTTGTCCGTGGGCACAGGTCATCCTGGAGTCAGACCTGGGTGTGAGCCACGCCCTCATCTCTCTCAGGTCCACTGTGGAGGCCAGAGGGATTTCTCCCAGAACGGGACAGACGCAGAGGGAGCTTGGCGGCTCTGTGGGTGTAGCAGACACCCCTCTTTAGGGAGTGTACTCCCACAGCCTCACTCCTCAACCCCAACTTTCATCCCCACACCTGCCATCCTGCCCCCCATCCCACTCTACCTCACCTTCATTCTACCCCACCCTTCCTCTAGCCCAGGGCTTCAGCCCGACTGACGGTGCTGCTTTTTCTAAAAGCCATTTTTTTTTGTTCTGTTTTGTTTTGTGAGTGTGCATGTGTGTATGTGTGCACACGCATGTGCATACACAGGAGGCACTGTCTTTCGCCACGCGGGGCCCAGGGATGACTCAGGTCGCCAAGCCTGGCTTCAGGTGCCTTTACCCGCTGAGCCATCTGACTGGCCGTAGCTGATGGTGTTTTAAGCAACAGTACCTGTCAGCCACTGCGCTCAGAACTGAGAAAACAAGATGGCTTCTTCCTTTATACAGAATATATGGCTGTCAGGAACAGGAGTCTCAGTGTAGACTTCCCTTTGTAGGAAGTGTCAGAAAGAGCCTGTCTCTGAGATTTATGAAAGAGCCCCCGCGAGCCAACGTCACCCACAGCGGTGCCTCCGAAGAGAGTGCGGGAAAGAGGAGTTTTGTGCCAGCGTTGTCGAATCACCCGTCACAGCTGCCCTCTCATTTGTCTCCGGTCCATGGACGGGGCCTGTTTTGCCCACACGGCAGGAGCTGCCATTTCCCCGTGGCAGGTTTATGGGCCCCAGCAGGAAAGCCCCAGATCTGGAGGCAGCTTAGGAAGGAGAAAATCCTGGTGTCATCAAAGAGCGGAGCTGGAGACGCTGACGAGCTGTCAGGAGTGGGACCACGCGTTCCAGGGAGGTGGGAGGAAGCCTCTGGAAATGGAGCAAGTCCAAGTGTGTGTGTGTGTGTGTGTGTGTGTGTGTGTGTGTGTGCGCGCGCACGTGTGTGTGAGCGTGTACGTGTGTGTGCACGCGTGCGCTTTGATTGCAATCACTGAAACAGTTCAAAAGATCTGAGCTTTCTCTGTCTCTCCTGGTCGGTCCCACTAGTTCATCAGGAGGAGGCCTTTTGGTTTTTCTAGTTAATTGTTCTTTGGTGTCTTTTTCAAGGGTTTGAGATCAAATCGCCTGATGTTCTGCTGGCTCCCGTGTGATTAGCTTCTCTTTTCAGAGGACGGCTGCGGGAACCCTTTCAAGAACACAGGGCTTCTGCTCAGCCTGTCACAGGAAACATCCTAAGTGTGGTCCTGAGGAATTCAGTCTTGCAGGAGTGAGAGAGGGCCACACTGGTCCTTATTAGGGACCCAGAAGGGCCACCACGTGTCACCCATCCATCACCGCAGACCTAGAAAAATGAAAAGCAAGGCTATCTGAGCCGCCCGATGAGCACAGACACCAGGAATGCTTATGGGATGGCAGCTCCCAGGCTTCAGGATGAACGAGTCCGAGGCACAGTCGTTTTATATGAGATTTGTAAGGCTGAGCCGAGCTGTTTGCTGCTGCAGAACTCTCTCCTAGTGTGAGCCGATAACCTTCTCAATGGCTTTGGCGAGTCTTTCTAGCAAGATCAGCAAGCCACACTGGTGTCCCTGCTGGTGGGGCCCTAGGGGGCGGGCGCAAAGAGATTTCGCAGGCAGCAGAGCAAGAAACAGGCTTTTTTTTTTTAGTGTTCACTGGGGGAGCTCAGCCCAGCTGTCAGAGGCCATCAGCAGCCACCTCACCCCTCAGCAGCTTCACCCCCTCTCCCAACTGGCTTTTCTTCACCGTGACCAGCCCCAGTTTGTGGCTGTCTGTCTGCTCACGCGGGGATGTGTGAGTCACAGGTCACAGGGCGCCACGCAGTCTGTGCTCAGGGCGTGCTCTCTGAGTGGATACAGTGGTAAACAGAGGCAGGCAGAGGCAAAGGTTGTCATCAGGCTGACCTGCTTTCAGACTTTCCACCTTTGTCTGTGTGTCTCAGGTTCCCCTGTCTGCGAGATGAGCTTCGCACCTGCTTCCTGGATTGGCCGCGGGCTATGGAGTGCTTGGCCTCACTTGGTACAGGGGCTGATTTCCTGCCTCACTCTGCATCTCTGACTAGAATCATTTTATTTGGGCCAGAATCAGAGCCCTTTACATACCGCGAATGCCAGGGTCCTTAGACTTCTTTTTTTTTGAGGGAAGGTTTCATTCTGTGGCCCTGGCTGGCTTGGAACTCTCTATGTGGACTGTTTGCTTCAGAACTCACAGGGCCCCAACTCCCTCTGCCCTCTGGGTGCCACCATGTCCAACTCCAGCCTCCTCCAGTCCAGGGACAGGGTCTCTTAGAAAAGTGCTCGGTGAGGCTGGAGAGACGGCTCTGAGGTTAAGACCATTAGCTGCTCTTCCAGAAGACCTGGGTTCAATTCCCAGCACTACATGGCAGCTCGCAACTGCCTGTAACCCCATCTCCAGGGCTTCTGACACCCTCACGCAGACATGCATGCAGGTAAAATGCTACTGAACATTAAATAAAAATAAATTTTTAATAAAAAAAGAGTCCTCGCTAAAACTCTTTTGGTCCGAGGAACAGTACCAGGAAATAAATGCATAATTCCAGATGCTTCGATGTGGAGTCCATACCCAAAGCCAGCTTCTTGGCAGGTGACAACTAGCAAGCAAGACTTCTGTCCTCCTGAGGGCTTTGTTCCCACCTGTGACCTGGGGTTTCCTATAACCACAGGCTCTGGCACAGGTCACCCGGTGACGCGGTGTCACCAATACTGAATTCTAGACTTTAGACCGAAGGCTGAAATCTAGCTGTCTGTGCTCAGTCAGGGTCCAGCCACCACTGGCTCTGATGTTGCCCTGGCTTCCACTCAAACTGGCTTCTCAGTTGTGTGTGTGTGTGTGTGTGTGTGTGGCATGTACATGTTCACACGACTGTGTGGATATCCACATGTGTGTGCACATGCATGCGAAGGTCAAAGGTTGACACTGGGTATTGTCTTCAATCATTTTCCACTTTATTTTGGGGACAGGGTCTCTCACTGAACCTGGAGCTCATTGATTCAGATAAACTAGCTAACCTCGGAGCCACAGGGACCCTCTTGTCTGTCTCCCTGGCTCTGGGTTTACAGACGTGCACCCTGTCTCCTGGTTCTTGATGACTCTGAACTCATGTCTTCACGTTTTACATCAAGTACTGCACTGGCTGAGCCACCTCCCCAGCCTTCTTTCTAGGTGCTTACAGCTGGCTCTCGGTTCTTACAGCGTAGACAAAAGAACAACCTCTTTCATGTCTTCAGGGGCCCCAGGCTCTGCAGACAAAAGCAGGCTTGCCCATGCCTTCCGCTGGGCAACATCTTGCTTTCACGGAGAACAGACATCGGGATGGCTGCTTGGCCCAGCCACTGGGCAGCAGCCGGCTCTCACCCGGGTGCTCTGCCTCGCCACGTGCTGTCCAGAGGTGCTGGGCCAATATTTTGATGGTTCATTCATTAGCCAGTTGGAGCGTCCTGGTGAGATGGAAGAGACACGGCTTTACAAATCAGCCAGACCCAGGCTCCACACTGCTTCTGCCACCTGCCAGCCACACAGCCCCTGATGTTGGGAAGAGACCAGTCACACCCCCGCAGGCAGCTGGGTGGGAAGCAGCTTTCGCTCATGGATAAGGAGTCAGGCTCCTGAGCCTCCTCTCGAACCATTGCCTGGCCCAGCCACCGTGTGTTCTATGGCCACGGGCATGCGACCTCACCCTCTAGGGTGGAGGGGCTAGAGAGACAGCCCATTCGGTAATACACTTGCTGTGTGATCACAAGGATCTGGCAAAGCCAGGTGTAGCCGGGTGGTGGTGATGCACACCTTTATTCCCAGCACTCAGGAGGCAGAGCAGGCAGACCTCTGGGAGTTCAAAGCCCGTCTCGTCTACCTAACGGGTTATAAGACAGCCATGTAGAGAGACCCTTTCTTATTTTAAAAAAAAGAAAAGAAAAAAAGCCATGTGTAATCCCAGGACTAGGGAGACAGGCAAGATCCCTGGGGCTCACCGGGTGAGTTCTAGGCCGGTGAGAGCCTGTCTCAGAATCAAGTGGACAGCACCTGAGGTTGTCTTCTGGCTTCCACAAGCAAGTGTCCACACATACATGTGCACATGCACACACACATGTATGCACACAGAGATAGGTGGAAATGATATATCAATTGGCCGGGTTGGCGCGGTTGGTTTAGGAAGAACCCCGCCTGATATCAAGTGTGGGTGTGGTGGATATCCGCTGCTGGGTGACGGAGGCACCGATGAACCACCGTCAGGACGGTGTGCTGTGTTGACCCCTCTCGTTGGGAGGTTGTGCCAGATGTTGGAAATACAGAGGTGACCAGGTCACACATTCAAGGGAAGCCATAGACAGACGCAAATGGAGTTACTATCTAGGAGAGAAGTTAATGGCTGCCAGGATGGCCCGAAATGGCTGGAGCCCCTGAGCCAGCGCATCAGCCACCATGATGGAGGGGAATTGGGAGGCACTCCCAGGCCTGGCTGGTCCGTTCGGCTGTCACGAGCAAAGGTCACAAGGCCGTGTGTTAGTGTCCTGCCGCCCGGGTGATGGGTCTCACAAATTCAGTGAGTTGAGGCACACATTGCTTCTCTTTCTGGAAGTCTGAAGTCTGAGATGGGTCTCGCTGGGCTACGAATCAAGGTGTTGGCTGGACTGTACTCGTTCTGTTCCGGGAGAGCGAATCAGGCGGGGTTCTCCAGGGAATCAGAAGCAATAGAGCAAAGACAGAAAGGAGCCAGGTTCTGTAGTTCGGGCCAGTGTCACGGTCCCAGCTAGCACACTTACAGTTTAGTGCTCAGGAGGATCGCCTGAACCGGGGAGTTTGAGGCAACCTGGACAACAACAGTACCCTATTCCAAGACGAATAGCAAAAATGCACGAATAAGAAAAAAATAACACTAGATAAAAATGGTGGCTAGGACGTGAGGCTTATCAGGAGAACTGGTCAGCCAGAGGCTGTGTAGAGGAACGCTTGGAATTTTTATGTTAAGAAAAGCTTTTTGGTTTAGCTGACTGGAGGTTCGAGTGCCCGCCCCAGCTGTGGTAGAGCTGTTTACGCGCTGGAATCGGAATGCTCGATGCAGGTGGCTGTCATTTGGTTGGGTGCAGGCGTTCTGGCACCTGGAGCTTGTCTTTGGGATTGCGCGCCACAGGGGTTTATGGGAACTTTTGGCTTAGGGCATGAAAGGTCTGAAGGCCTGTGAGTCCGGGTGGGCCTTGGTTGGTGGTTCGCTGGTTGGGTCGTTGTTGTTAGTGAGATAATTCCTAAGAGAACAAAGGTTGGAGAGATTCGAGCTTAGGACAGCCTAAAAAGAGGTGGTGAAGATTTCTACCTTTCTTTTCTCCTTCCCTCAACGGAGGGTAAAAGATTGTGGCGAACTGCTACAGGCTGACAAGTCCCTGAGACCCAAGGAAGCTGGCGAGCTGGTTCAGTACCTCAGTGAGGCGAGGCTTGAGAGCTGGGGGTGGGAGGGGTTGTTAGCTGTGTGGGGACAGATATGAGTCTCACAGGACAAAGGCCAGAGTGCCCAGCCTTCTGATGTTCAAAAAGGGAGCATCAGACGAGGAGGGACATGCCCCCTCCCACCCCCGGCTTGGCTGGTTTCCATGGACACTGAGCAGCGCCCATCTTCTAACTTAGCCCACTGACTCAAATCAGTCTCTTTCTGAAGGCTAATGAGAGACTCACCACCCTCAGTCCTGAGGGGCTGGCACCTGACGTCAGCTGCCCTGGGAAGACACTCTTCTGGAGGCGGGTCTGCATTCCTTTGTTTCTGGCCCCCTCCTCATCCTCCCAGGCCACCGCAGTGGCTCCAACACCCAAGCCTGGATTGCATCAATCGTGGGGGGCTTGTCCAGAAAGTCAGGTGCATCCCAGGTTCAAGGTCAGCCGATTAACAGTCTAGATCCACCAGAAACCTTAATACCATCCTTGGCCTGTGACCTCCCCGACTCACGGGTGACACTTTGGGTGGGATTACTGTGCTATCTCAGGTGCGGGGCCAGGTGTGTCTGAGACCAGCTCGAAGGTTCTTGTGACTGAAGCAGAGGCAGAGTTCAGGGAAAAGTCAGAGAGGCAGCATTTGCCACAGGGGGCTTGTGAGTCAAGGGAGAGCCACTGGTGTGCAGGGAGGGCAGGGACAGGTGAGCAAGGGGTCCTCCTCAGGCTTGATGATATGGGGAGTGGAGAAAAGGAGACTCGGGAGGGTCTGGCCAAAGCTGCCTGCAGGATGGCATGGAGGGCTGTTTCCTGGGAAAAGGAGGGCACTGGCTCTGCGGCCCCGGGATGTGGCGGGTTTTGGTGCCACCTTCTGAGGGTTGTTGAGTGCTTGGTGTGGACAGCACAGGCTGCTAAGAGAGACAGGTGAGTATCACGGGCGTGAAGCTGTGACCCTCAGGGTAGTGCCTCAGTTTCCTTCTCTGACGGTGAACATGATGGTGCGCTAATCTTGTGAGATCAGCGAGAAGAGGAAGGATTTGGTGCATGTGCCCGTGTGTGTGCGTGTATGTGTGGTGTGTGGGTGTGTGTGTGTGGCACTGGGGAATTGTGGAGAGATGAAGGATAGCCCGTGGGTTGTGAACACGGGATTGAGACACGGAGACTCTCATCCAAGGACACATAGCCACACAGCTGGGTGGAGCTGAGATCCAATTCTGGGCTCTGCCCTGCCTCGCCTCCCCTCCTCCCGAGAGCACCTCCTTGGGAGTATTGACTGTGCTGTGCTTGGAGTGCACACCATGGGGGCCATAAATGCCAGCCTGTGAAAGTGCAGCTTTGTTTCCTGGAAAATGGGGTGCTCTTCCCAGAGCTACACAGGAAGCTTGAAAAAGAGGAAGGTGGAACACTCTAGAAGCTGGCCGGTCTGCCCACTCCTGGGAGGTTTTGTACCGAGTCTCTGCACAGTGCTGTGGTTTTACTTGCGCCAAGGCCACTCATGCTACTGTCCCTGCCGGTACCCGCACCTCACACCCAGCCTGTGTCGGGGAGGGTCAAGAAGGCCTCTGTTCCGCAGGCAGCACAGCGAGGTTTGCTCCTGGCCCTGGCCCTCTGCAGCTGCCTTTAGGGGTGTGGCAGCCACACGCCTCACAGGGAGGGTTCCCAGAGAACTGCTGCTGTTTGGAACTCTAACAAGACCTTACTGGGCACATTAAGCCTTGGTACTGGGCCTTCTGTTTCAGACAGTCCTCTCTGCGGTCCTCTGACCTGAG
Source organism: Cricetomys ansorgei (assembly GCA_026225945.1). Classification (NCBI taxonomy): domain Eukaryota; kingdom Metazoa; phylum Chordata; class Mammalia; order Rodentia; family Nesomyidae; genus Cricetomys; species Cricetomys ansorgei. The sequence continues at coordinate 3,360,010 of JAMJFZ010004114.1, forward strand.
ACCCGGGGGTTCCCTCCTTGTTACTCACCTAAGGTGTTGAATATATATGTATTTATGCAGAGCCTGTAGGTGCCAGGGCCAGTGGTAAGCAGGGGAGCCCGCAGCGCTGCTCAGGTGGGGAACTAGATACAAACTAGCAAATCACAATCAATGTAAACTAGATACAAACTAGCGAATCACAATCAACGTAAACTAGATACAAACTGGCGAATCACAATCAATGTGCTGTTCCTGCTCTAACTAGTCTACACAATAGGGAGGTTGGGCCTGATCCAGAACGCTGGCGAGATTCAGTAACAACTGAACCAAGTGGGGTGGTGCGCACCTGTAATCCCAGCATTTGGGAGGGAGGAGAAGGAAGGCGGGGGTCATCCTCAGCTACACACACTGTGACATTGTGAGTTCTGGGCCATCCTGGACTATATAAAACTACGCTCCCCATCCACCCCAAAAATGTCAAGTTGGGAGCCAACAGACAGCAGAATTCAGTAGGCAGAAATGAAGGAGGGACAGTCGTGTGGACTGAAGATGACATGCAAAGGCCCTGTGGCAGGGGGAAGGGTGTTTGAGGGACAGAGCAGGCAGAATCAGGAAGGAGGAATCGACTGGAGATTTGAGTGGGCAGGACTCGGGCTTGACGGCTTCATTAAGGAGTTTGCTCTTTCTGCCTGATGAAGGTGTTTTAAGAACGTTGGGGTAGCTGGAGCTAGGAATATATTTGCACTTCAAATAACCGCTTCAGCTCCAGTTTGGAGAATGGCTTTGGAGGTGTGCAGAGGGGCTCACTGGGGATTCTGATGCTGCGTGTGGGTGGGGAGATACTTAGTGGATAATTAACAGGGCGTAATCTCCCAGTCCTGCTTCTTACTGGGCATACACTGTGCACTAGCCGCCCTGCTAAGGTCTTTACCGGTGTTACCCTCTTTCTACTCAGGGTGACTGTAGGAGTCCACTCTTTCTGTCCCGTTTAAGATGAGAAAGCTGAGGCTCAGAGGGGTTGAGACACTCCAGGCAAGGGCACACAGCCAACAGTGGCAGAGCTTGAACGTCGCCTGTGGACTTCAGCAGGTCTGCGGTGGTGGTAAGGGTACCCCAGTTCATGATGTGCCCTATCGCTGGTCCCAGACCGTGCTTGGGGTGACAAGGGGTCTATCCTCTACGGCCCACACTCCGCCATCATGTCTGAACAACCATGCAGTGGGTGAATGCCAGGGCTCTGGTCTAGGTCCCCGGGGGCCGGATGCAGGACTTAATTTGCCACAAGCAGGTTTTACCGCAGTCATAACGTACTGTTTCCGGTCTCTGCCCATGAGCAAATTTGAGCATCAGAGGTGGACACCTCCCTGTCCCCTCCCCAGGTGTAGAGCCGAGGTCCTATGTACTCATGGGGTCCTGTGTACTAACGGGGTCCTGTGTGCTCACGGGGTCTCACTTGGTCACCAGTCGGTTCCCACGCTGCACCCTCAGCCTGCCTAGGTCAAGACAGCAGGCTGGAGCCAAGCATGGTGGCTCGTGCCGGCAGTCTCAGGACTTGGGAGACTGAGGCAGGAGGGTAGTTGCAAGTCTGAGGCTAGTCTGAGTGACACAGTGAGTTTTAGGTTAGCTTGGGCTACAGAAAATCCCTGTTTGGAAAAAAAGAAAAGGAAAAGGAGGGCTGGCGGGATGGCTCAGTGAGCAGAGGGGCTTGCGGCCAGGCAAGATGATTTGACTGAGACTCGCTTAGTGGAAGGGAAGAACTGACTCTTGGAAGTTGTTCTTTGACCTCCAAAGGTATGCCACGGCACATGTGTGTGCCTACACACACACACACACACACACACCATACCACACATCACACACAGACATACACACACACATCAATATAATTTTTAAAATGAATAATTTTTTAAAAAGAAAGACAAGCCAACAGGAACGGCTCCTGGGTGTCTTGCTGGCAGCCGGTCCTTACGCTACACAGAAGGAAAAGCCCTACCACCCACAGCTCCGATCTGTGCACACAGTCACTGGGCCCCAGTGTCGCTGCAGACCAAACCCTTTTGTCCCTGGCCCTTCAGATGGGGCTGTGTCACTGCTGGGTGGTGCCAGCTGTGGTCTTGAATGACTGGAAAACCCCTTGCCCTTCCTGGCTTGGGAGAGAACAGCTGTTTTTGAGCCCCCGGTGTGTAGGCCAGTCTCCTGTGCACAAGTACCTGTGCATGTGTGTGGAAGCCAGAGGCAACCTTGTCTGCCATTCCTGGGTGCATCCATCTTTTTCTTTTTTTAAAACAGGGTCTTACTGTTCCGGAAGTCACCAGCTGAGACAGACTGGCTGGCCAGTGAGCTCCAAGGCTCCGTCTCTCTCTTCCTCTCTGCACTGTGACTGAATTGTCACCATGCCCAGCTTTTTATATGAGTTCTGGGGCACCGAACCCCGGTCCTTCTGCTTTCAGGGCAAGCACTTTACAGACTGAGCCATCTCCCTTAAAGAGGCTGCATCACCCCTGCTTAGTGCTCACCAATCCTTCCCTAGTGGTCTGACATAACTCTCAGTCACAAACACGGTGTTCCTTTCCTCTTCAGAAGCCATCCCTTGTTGGGGGAAGGGCTGCCGAGGCCTTGGCATTTGTATTGTCTGCAGGTGTTGGCTTATGTAAAAGATGTCTGATTCCTCATGATCTGCACGTGCTATCAGTAGAGCACCCGAGGAGCTTAGGCATTAATAAACACCCCTGAGACGAGACGCTCAGGGTTTCCACTGTCTAGGATGGTGCTTGCCATGCTAGTGGTTCCCTCTGCTGAGGTCTGGCAGGGTTTGCATCTGTGAGAATGCTGCCGGGTCTTCCTTGTGAGCCTACACAGTAGGGAACTACAATTCTATCTGGGACTGTGTCTCTCCCTCACTCATAGGCTTCTTTTCTCTTGGGTGGATTGTTCTGAGCTCCTCACTGGTATGGGCATCCATACCTGGTGAGACAGGGGAGTCATTTTTCTGCAGGAGAAAGTCATCTAACATATGTATGCCGCTAGCCTGCTCCCCACCAGTGTCTCTCATGTGGAGGCCTTGAGTCGTGGCTGTGTGCTCAGGTAGATGGGAACGTGCCTTGTTGGACAAAGAACTAGAGGTATCTTGGGGTCTCTTGCTCTGCCGTGACTATAGTGGCAGGTTGTTCTCCACCCTCGTGGGCTCTGGGGTTCTGTTGACAGATGCTCTTTGAGTGGAAGTGAGAGGCTTCTAGAGACCTTGGAAGGCACCCTCTGTGTAGCATGTGCACGCATATGTGTGTGAGTGCACACACATGCACAGATGGCACTTGCCTGCTCTTGAGTCTGTCGTGAACATCTGCTGTACCTCAGAGTGCTTCCACCCAGCCATTTGTCTCGCCTTCTTGGCCCCTGTTCTTGGAGGCAGCATCAACCCAGTGCTGTTAACCTTTGTGTCCTGGCTGGGACAGGTCACTTCTTGAGTCTCACGGAGTTCTTAAGAAATGTGACTTTGGGAATAGATTGTCTTGGGCCAATCTTGGGTTTCTCCACGACTGCTGATCCCAGCACTCTGGAGGCAGAGGAAGGCGGATCTCTGTGAGTTCAAGGCCAGCCTGATGAGTTCCAGGACAGCCAGAGTTACGACAGAGAAACCCTGTCTCAAAAAAACCAAAGCAAACAAACAAACATAAACAAAACCACAAAAACAACTTAGAGTTGCTTTTACAAGTTTATTTCAGCTTACAACTCTCAGGCAAACTCCATCACTGAGGGAAGTCAGGGCAGGAGCCTGGAGGCAGGAGCTGATGCAGAGGCCATGGAGGGGCGCTGCTTACAGGCTTGCTCCTCCTCGTGCCTTGCCCAGGCTACTTTCTTATAGCACCCAGGACCACCAGCCCAGGGGTGACCCCACCCACAGTGGGCTGGGCCCTCCCACATCCATCACTAAGACAATGCACCACAGGCTTGTCTACAGGCCAATCTGGTGGGGACATTTTCTCAATTAATATTTCCTCTTCCCAAATGATCCTGTGTCCTGTTGACATTAAAAACTCATCAGGACAGGCTCTGAGACTCTGTTTGGCTGGGATCTGGTCCTGGGCTTCTCTTTGTGTTGCTCTTCCTGCTGGATAATGTCCAGCTCTGGGCAACTGCCTAGCAACCCTCCTAGCTGCATCTGCCCCAGGGGCCTTGCCTTTTGACCCAGGGCATCATGCTGTTTCTTCTGTTCTTCGTGTTAACAACATTTATTTTTCATATCACAAGAGTTCCAGATATCACTGTGGGGAAATCAGAAAACAGAGGTTAATACAGATACGAATCACCAAACACCTCACCCTGAGACATAACCACTGTCAATATTTTGCTGTTTTTCAAGTTCTTTAACACTTACACATGTTTGCGGATCTCATGCCGTAAAATGTGATATCTTGCATTTCCACTTAATGGTACATAATGAGCATTCCCTGCCTGGCACTAAGGATTTGAAAACATACTTTTAAATATCTGTGTACTGTGTCTGAAAAACTCAGACTTTTTTTTAAAAAGGCCTTTGCATAATTATTTTTGCAAACGTGCCTGTGGCTGCGTCTAAGTCAGGGAGGCACGGAGCTGCCCAGTTGGAAGCAGTGGCTGCTGGGTAGGTTACGTTTTATTAGGGGCAGGGAAGGGAAGACGAGACATGGAAGTAGGACCATGATCTCATCCTGTAGCTGGGGTCTTCCATGACCCCGTTGGCATCCCTACATGTGAGTTGGTCTGATACGTCACTAGCTTTGAATTGCAGGAATGCCCCTGCCTCCACCTCTTACATGCTGGGATCATGGGTGTGAGCCACCACATCTGGGTCTGGAAAGCTTTACACAGTGTTGAACAAATAAGCTATTTGCTTTCATCTTTCGTGTGTGTGTGTGTGTGTGTGTGTGTGTGTGCATGTGTGTGCACGCGTGCACACGCAGAGATGTTAGATCTCCTGGAGTCACAATTACAGGCAGTTGTGACCTGCCCGACTTGGGCACTGGAAACTGAACTTGGTTCTTCTGCAATGGCAACAAATACCCTGAGCTGTCGAGCCGTCTCTGCAGCCTGACGGGGTCTCTCCCTGAACCTGTCGCCTGCTGTTTTGGCCAACCTGCCTGGCCAATGAGCCCCCCATGCTGGGGGCCTAGTGCTGGGGTTACAGGCATGCACCCCTGGGCCCAACTTTTCCCATGGGTGCTGGGATGATGAAGTCTTGTGACTGTTCAGTAAGCGCTTGACCCCACAGAGGCATCGCCCCAGCCTCCCCACTGTCCTCTTTGACCCCCCTACACCCTATTAGTTATGCTAATAACTTCTCATTTGTTTCCTATAATGAGACCCTGGATGAAGGAGAGTGTTTGGTGCATTACTTTTCAAACTAGAAGTCACAGAAATGTCTACCACAAGTAAGAGCTGATGGATCCGCCCCAGGCTTTTACAGAGCTAATAGTTTAGGAGGCGTCTGTCCTTACACCGAGAGTGTTCGTGTCGTATTCATGGGGAGCAACAAGATACAAGAATAGGAATGTGATCAGATTGAACGATGGGTAATTGTTTCCTTCCATCTGCTTTTCTGTGGTAAGTCCGTGTACTGTGTATTGAATAGAAGCAGGTGCACGGATAGGTAACAACCTTATTTTTTTAATTATCTATAAAAAATGCCATAATCTTCTTTGTGTTGTTATAACAAAATGCCTGAGGTGGGTACCTTAAAAAGGAAAAAAAACAAAAAAAAAAGATCAAATTGGCTCAAAGTTGTGGAGTCTGAGAGTGTTCTGCTGTACTCCACGCTGGTTTCTCCTGAGGGCCTTTGCTGAGCCATGTCATGACAGGGGAACAGGATGGAGAAGTGGGTATGTGGGCAGAAGAGCGAGAGAGGAAGCAAAAGAGGAAGGCAAGAGTCTAAACCCAACGTAAAATGAGCCTCCTTCTTAGCAGCCAGTCCGGTCCACTGTGACCCGACCTCCTCCAACAAGACCTTCATTAACCCCCCTCCCCGCCCGTCACGCCTCCAGTTGGCAAGTGATGCGTGCTGACGGGGGCTGTTGAGAGCACAGAACGGAGCCCAGACGAAGGAGCAACCCGCAAGTGGGGTGAAGCGTGGGAGGCATGAAGCAGACACGGCTGAAACTTCTGGGAAGTGTCAAAAGAGACTTTGATTAAAAAATAGAAACCAGGAAGGATGGACGGTCCGTTTGAACATGGCAGTCTCTCTCTAAAAGAAGCAGCCAGGTCACCAGTTGCCACTTCGATGGCTGGGCTGGGTCTTCTCCAGGACAGGCTGTGTATGGTGAAGAGCCAGCCAGGCGGGGGAAGCCCTGGGGTGGGAGCTCTGTGGGGAGACCGAGGGGTGTGTGCTGCTGTGAATTATAGTGAGTGTTGGAAAAGAGAAATCCACACGACAGACAATTGAGTCAAGACGGTGTTGCTCTTCAAGATTCCCTAATGTGCGCTTGCTTGTTTTCACTCTCTCTCTCTCTCTCTCCCTCTCTCTCTCCTTCTCTCTCTGTCTTTCTTATGTCCCTGTAAACGTGCGTAACTGTTTTCTGGACCATTTGAGAGTACGTTGCGGACATAATGCCCCTAAATACTTAACTGTGTTTTCGACAGGGTCACTTTTCCCACAGCACCACAGAAAACCCGTTAGAACCAGAAAGTTATCACCACCGCGGGGCTCTCCAATCCCGAGCCCCCATTCAAATCCGCCCGTCAGTAACATCCTTTGCCTCAGGCATTTTGGGGGCAGAAATACCTGAGTGATTGCTGTGTTCCATGTGCCACATAAGATGGCACGTAGCAGCTACTTCCGACCGCTAATAGTTTTTTTTTTTAATATGTAAATGGACAACAGCTTTATTGAGACATAATTCCCATGCTGTGAAGACCGCCTCTTAAAAAGTATATTGTGGGTCTGGGGAGGGCTCTGTAGATAAAGTACTTAACGTTGCAAGCTGAGTACAGATCGCTAGCCGTGACCTGTGTCTGTACCCCGCACTTGGTAGGAGGGAGTCAGAAGGATCCTTGGGGCCTGTCCGCCAGCCAGCCTAGCCAAGCTGATGAGCTCAGTCAGGGACTCTGTCTCAGAAAATACTGCGGAAAGACACCTGACGTCGACCTCTGACCTCCACACGGATGCGAGAACATACTTCCACTCCCTTGGCAGTTACCTCCCTCTCCTCTGCCTCTGGCAACCAGAGCTTCACTTCATCGCTAGGGTTTCCTTCTAGACATCACTCTTAATTGGAATCATACACTAAGGGGCATTTTTGTGCCAGGCTTCTTTTCCTTAATGTAGGATTTCAAGCCTCATTCGTGTTGCTGCATTCCTTCCTTTTTTACGGTCACTTAATATTCCTTTGAATGGATATACCACAGGTTGTGGATCATTCACCAGTCAATGGGCATTTGGTTAACTTCCACTTTCTGGCTACTCAAAATAAGTCTGCCACAAGCATTTGTGCCCAAGTTTTTTAATGTGAATGTAAGTGTTCTAGTTTCATTCTGTTGCTGTGATAACCAAAGCAACTTGGGAAGGAAAGAGTTTATTTGGCTTACACTTCTCGGTCATAGCCCATCAATGAGGGAAATCAGGGTAGAAACTGAAGCAAAAGCCAGGAGGAATGCTGCCCACTGGCTCACTCCTTGGTATCATGCTCAGCTAGCTTTATTATACAGCCCAGGCCCACCTACATAGGAACGGTGCTGCCCAAAGCAGGCACACATCCATCAAGATCATTCTCACGGGTATGACTACAACCCAGTCCGATAATGGGCAATCCATCAGTTGAGGCTGACAAGCCCTCGGTGGACTTGAGCTGTGCCAAGTTGACAGCTGACGCTAACTAGGACATTACATTTTCATTTTGGTTGTGTGTCTGGGGTCGTCAAGTGGACTCGGTGATTCAGGGGAGGTCTTACTTCCAGACTCAGGGCCCGGTCTTGCTCACAGCTGAGATTTATTAAAGCAAGGCACGCCCAGCAAAGTTAACCAAGGAGCAAATGTAGAGGCAGCATCTGCAGGGGACCAGATGCAGGCGTCAAGAGTTCCTTCCCAGTGCATCTCGTAGGGTGCACCTGCATCATGAGGTTGTGACTGGAAGGGGCTGGGTCCATGTGCACTCCTAGAGACCGGCCATGGCAACAGCCTCTGCCTAACATGTACGGAGAACACAGGCCCCAGGCAGAAAAGCAGGGGCTCCGCGTGTCTGTGTGGCCTCAGTTCAGTGGGCCTGATTATCAGTCAGCCAGTGGTAGAACCCTCAAATCCACCTTCCCAGAGGCCAGTTTCAGCCCAGCCTTGGAAGCATGCTCTTCTAAAGATGGACCTCTTGGGCCTCCTGGGCTCACTTTTTTTTGTACAGTCATTTACCCTTGATGACAATGACTGGATCAAAGGCTAACTCCTTTGTCTTAGCTTTTATTGTCAACACAACTAAGAGTCACCTAGGAAGAGAGCATCTCAACGGTGGGCCTGTCTACATCAGTTTGGCCTGGTGTCATGTCTGTAAGAATTTTTTTTAAATTGCTGATTGATGTGGAAGGGCCCAGCCCACCGTGGGCAGTACCATTCCTAGGCAGAGGTGGTCCTGAGTTGTACAAGAAAGCTGGCTGAGCCAGAATCAAAGCAAGCCAGTGAACCAGCAAACAGTGTCTCATGGGTTCCACTCCAGGTTCCTGCCTCAACTTCCCTCAGTGATAGACTGTGACGTCTAACTCTAAGCCAAACAAACCCTTTCCTCCCCAGGTTGCTTTCGAACGCAGGGTTTATCACAACAGAAAAAGAAACTAAGAACACTCCACATGGAACATTTTCCTGCTGAGCAACTCCCAGGCGCCTGCGCATAGCCATCAGCCACTGTCAGGGCCTTTGTTTTCCCGCATCCCTGCCAGGGCTTTAACAGTCAACCCTCTGCGTATAGCCATCCTAATGCGACTAGCAGGGTTTTAAGTTAGTGATTTGTAAGTGTTTAGGACAAAGAGGAGTGATCAGGGGCAGGCAAAGTGAGTTCTCCAAGAACAATCCTGCCAACTAAACCCCTTATTTTCAAAAAAAAAAAAAAAAAGTTTGCTCCCGTGCTGGACCAGTGTCTGTGTTTCAGCCTTCCACAGTCTTCTCATACAACAGTGGAAAGAGGGAGTTTTGCTGACAGCCAGGCGAGCTCTCGAGCTCTCGGCTGGTGGTTGGTAATTGGCGTTATATCCAGGAGTAAGGCCCCTGGCGGTTCCTCATTCTCAGCCCAACTGTTTACACTTACGTCCCAAATCTGGGTTGCACTCAGATGTCAGCCCATCTAGTCTAAGTTTGTCCACTGCCTGAAGAAGGCAGACACTGAGCTGCCTGGTCAGATTGGGTTCCACAAAGATCCGAACAGCATGGGACAGCAGACAGAGCCCAGTGAAACAGGAGTCTCCAGGGAAAGGGCGGATCCACAGCCCCAGGGGGCTCTCAGGTCACTACCCTAGAGAAGGTGGTGTGGAAAGGGGTGTGGTCACAGAGGGGCAATGGATGAAGATGAGGGATTCAGAGATTTGTGCTGGGGGAGCAGTTGACAGAGCAGGGTGACATGAGGGTTAGTAGTTGTTGCTGCTGTGGTAGTTCAGGAAGGAAGACGAGGAGACATACTCATAGATGCAAACTCTGCCAGACCTCAGCAGAGGAACCATCGTCCTGGCCAGCACCATACGCAATCCACAGTGGAACCCCGACCATCTTAGCTCAGGTATTGTATTGATTCAGAACTCCTCAGGTGTTCTACTGATAGCACATGCAGATCATTAGCAATTAAACATCCCCCGCAGAAACCCAACACCTGCAAACAATACAAAATGCCCTAGGGAGCCCCTCACCCAATCGTGCATAAAACAGTATTTTATAATAACTAAAAATAAACTTATACAATTACCCTTTTCTGTGTAAGCCAATCAAAAAAAAAAAAAAGCTTTATCTCTATAACACAATTTAACACTACACTAGCAAAACTATTTACAAGAGGAACAATCATGAGGGTTGTTAATGAATAGGACCAAACAAAAACATCTATCAAACTTTCACAATGTCTTTGAACAGCAGAAAAACATGATCAATGTCCAATTATCTGGATTTCACTCACGATCTTCTGGCCTCCTCCAAAGGGCTTGGGTCACTTCTCTGTCTCTGCCCTCTGCAGCACACACAGCTTGTCCTCCAGGTTCTGGCTGGCTCCACTCCTCTGATGCTGCTGCTCTTGGTGGTTGTCCCATGGCACTGACATCTCAAAAAGCTGCTGGGGTCCCTTTCTGCAACTGGGCTGCACTTTCACCAACAGCCCCTCCTGGGCTCTTTTCATGGTGCCAAGCCTCAGCTTCTTTACATGACCCTTTCAACTACTAGGCCTTCAACTACTACTGAGGCTGCACCTTCACCAATGGCCTCTCCTGGCCTCCCACAGTGCCAAGCCCCAGTTGCTTTCCATGACCCCTTCATGCCTTCAAAACCAGCACTACCCGGGTAACTCTTACAGTACCAAGTTCAGCTGCCAGCCGGAGATACAACCTTGGCCGATTCTGGAAGACAGCTTCTGTGTGCTGTCCCTCAGGAAACACCAGATTTTAAGATAGAGTCCGGTTTGTAGGAACAGCAATTGGTCACCTTGTCTACAGGAAGGGTTTCCTTATGGTTAGAGTGCTCATCACCATCACCAGTGCCTTGGACTGCTTGTAGTCAGGTTTTGCAGGAAAACAACAACGGTTCAATTTACCTAAGCAGCTTTTTAGCTCTAAGCTGAAGCTTCCACAACAGCAGGGGGTCCTGGTCTGGTGGGAAGAATCTCTGGTTGAAACATTCTGGCAGTTTGGCATTCTTTCTCACCACTTCTAAGTGGAAATATATACCCGTCTTCATAGACCTTAAACACAAGACCCACTTCAGCTTCCCATGTGGAAAAAACCATCAACAAACTTGAGTTTATGAAACAGCACGCTACAACCAGCAGCAGGAGGGAGCATTGGCTCCATGATCAGGAAAAGCAGTAAGAACCTTGCTCTTTCCTGCTCCCAGCTGAATTCTTTATCTCTAAGGGTCTCCATTCTGTGGCTCTCACCTCAGAGCTTTTTTCCTCATTTATTTATTAATTTCACAGCGTTTTCACTTCATAGAGGCTTTTTTTCTTTCTCTCTCTCCTCCTTCCATTAACACCTTAATCTCTGTCCTCCGGTAGCTTCTCTGAGTATACCTTGCCAAACTCTGTGAGGTCTGGAGTTTCTCTCTTGTTCTTCCTTATCTCCGCCTTTGGTTAGCTGGCGTGATGTCCTGCCCCACGTGGATGCACCATTTGTAGAAGTATGGCTACCGTGGTGGCTCACCAAAGATGACCTGGGACAAAGATATTCATGTCTGCAAACCCCGCCAGACCTCAGCAGAAGGAACCTCCATCCTGGCCAGCGCCATACTCGGTCTACCGAGTGGACCCCGAGCATCTGAGCTCAGGTGTTTTATTGATTCAGAACTCCTTAGTGGCTCTACTAATAGCAGATGCAGATCATTAGCAATTAAACTTCCCCCACAGAAATTGAACGTCTACAAACAATACAAAATGCAAGAACCTAGACAGCCCCTCACCCAGCAGTGCAGAAAACAGTATTTTAGAATAACTAAAAGTAAACTTCCCCAACAGCTTAGGTCCCCGAGGTTGAACCAGTATAGTGTGGAGGATGCTTCTTCCCTCTGACCACTAGAGAAGAATAGATTTGATGGGTCCAGGAAGGACTTGTGACTTTCTGCAGTTGATGGGGCTGCCCAATAAGATGGTGAGCACCCCATCATTGGAGGTATCCAAGGAGATATGGCTTAATGATCTACGTAGGAGCACGGGTGAGACAGGAAGTGGCCTGGGTGACCTCTGAGGTCTTAGGACCTTAGGATCACATTGCGACCGCCCATGCTCTCAGAGAGTCTCCTCGTGTGCCCCTTGTACTCCTACCTGCCTCACCAAGCATTTAGGGCCCAGCAGCCTCCTCTGAAGACCGTGTCTCTGAGCAGCCCTTGCTCAGTGGCCGGGTTTCCCTGTGTCGTGGAGTCCACGAAGACCTCCTGGCCACGGGTTAAGCTGCAGGGCCCGTTTTCCTGTTTGCTCTTCCATCTACTGACTCAGCAGATATTTAACAACCCTCGTCAGTGCGTAGAGGGTGGTGGGTGTGCCGTATGAATAGTGGGGCTCGGGGGGGCTGATTCAGTGGCAGCAGGGACAAAAGCTTGACCCGGACACCAAGGTATCTTTTCATTTGTTTGGTTTTTGAGGCAGGGTCTCATGCAGCCTTGGGTGGCCCCTAACGCTACATAGCCAAGATGATCTTGAACCGTATCATGCGCTGACTCGGGTGGCGCTGGAACTGAAGACTCCCTGGGCACGCATCCTTCAGCTGGGACCTGAGGATGAGCAGCAGGCAGGGGGAGAGGGCGGGGCTGGGAGAACATTGTCTCCACCGCAGAGCTCCAACTGCAGCCGACGACCAGGCCTGGCAGGCACCTGCTAGTGAGTTCACTCACCTGGCACCCGAGCCTCTGGGCCTGAGGGGTGGTGAGTGTGTGTGAGGGTTTACACAGAGGCAATTGTGATGCCGTCCAAGTCCAGCCCCAGGTGTGCCTTCTTAATCCCTGTCTCCCTCCATCCATGTGGCTGGCTGTGAGGACACCCACAGCCCTGAGAGGACAGCTCTGCTGAGGCTGGGTGGACACCTGTGACCCCCATAATTCCTCCTGAACACTCCCTTTTCCCTAAGTAGGGGTAGATTAGAGTGGGGTGCAGCAGCCCGCACACCTCTGTGCCAGCCTTCCTGTGGTTTATTTTGAGATCTTGTTGCTGCTGCCTACCCCGCCACCAACCGCAGTGGGGGTGGGGGGGCGCATAGGGAGAGAGAGGGAGGACTCTATTCTGCCTCCAGCAGCATGCATACCCAGCAATTATTTGCCGTTATTGCCAATTCGAGATAAGTAGAAAATAACAGAGGAATGGCGGCAGGCCTCCAGGCCTGTGTCGAGTCCTCGCCACGCTCTGCCGTGACATCGGCATGCGCCATGGGCGCGGGGAGCCCCAAGATGGCTGTGCGTGCTGGGTGCCTGCCACTCCGGGAGACGAACGTGCTCCCGGCTGGCTGTGCCTCCATCTCAGGGCCTCGGCTTCGTTGCTCCTGACGTGGGGACATGGGGTCAGAGCATCCGGCCCTTCAGAGCCCGGGCCACGCTCTGTGAGGTCGCTCCTCTGTGCATCTTAGTTGTAGCGGCAGCAGCATTATCAGACGCGATGGCTTCTAAGCCTGAGTATCAGGAAGATGGCTGAGCACAGGGGACATGGGGGGCGGGGGTGGGGCTTGCCACAGAGACAGGCGCCGTGGCCGGGAAATACCGACTGAGTAAGCCAAGGCACGGCAGTGTTCGGTAACGCGGAGCACAGACCGAAGGGCTGCGGGTGCGACTCGCTTGTTAGAGTGCTCGCCTAGCATGCAAGAGGCCCTGGTTCCATCCCCAGGACCACGTGGGGAGAGGGTGGGCAGCGACAGAGGGCCAGGAGTTTAAGACTATCCTTGGCAGTGTAGTGAGTGAGAGGCTAGCCTGGGCTACATGAGACCCTGCCTCAGAAAACAGGCAGACATGCACACACAGTGTAGGTCGAGCATCTCTAATTTAAAAATCCCAAATGAGAGCCAGCCGTGGCGGCGTCTCCCCACCGGGGAGGCTCAGAGGCAGAGGCCGAGGCAGGTGGGTCTCTGTTGAGTCTGAGGCCAGCCTTATCTACATAGCAAGTTTGAGGCCAGGTAAAAGCCCACCCCAGTGAGGGGCTGGAGAGATGGTTCAGTGGTTAAGAGCACTTGTTGCAGACAGGCATGGTGGTGCAGACCTTTAATCCCAGCAAAAGGGAGGCAGAGGCAGGCAGATCTCTGGGAGTTCGAGGCCGGCAGCCTGGTCTACAGAATGAGTTCCAGGACAGCCAGAGTTACAACAGAGAAACCCTGTCTCAAAAATAAAATAAATAAAAAATAAAATAAAATAAAAAAAAAAAGCACTCTGGCCTCTGCAGGCACCGGGCATGCAATTGGTACATGTACACGCAGGAAAAACACCCATAACATAAATTAAAAATAAATAAACCTTTGAAGAATGATCAAACCTTTCAAAATGATCCAAACTCTGAAATTCTGGGGGGCGACAGCATGACTTCACAAATGGAAACTTCCACATCTTGTTTCATGTGACAAACAAGTCACGTTCAAAGCACACACGCAGTAAAAGTACTGTGAGATGACCCTTCAGGCTGCGTGCATAAGGGTTATAGGAGATACACGCGTTTCCTGTTTAGACTTGGTCCCTCTTCAAGAATTTCATTATGTATATTCAGATATTTGAAAATCTGAGAGAAAAAAAAAAAAAAAGAAATCCAGAATGCGTCTGGTCCCGAGCGTTTCGGGTGGAGAAAGCTCACTTGTGTGATACAGGCGGCCCTCGGTGTGGCCTGTGGACCAGCCGCAGCACGTATCCATTGTAAAAAGATGACAAGTCCCTGCCTTGCCCCAGACCTGCTAAGTCAAAAGCTTGGTGCCCGCCTCCCCAGTCTGTTCACAGTCCCCTAGCTGAGAACTGATAGGGTGGAATGGGTGGGGAGCCGGAGGGGCTGGGAGATCCACACCGGGAGGCTAAAGGCCAAGGAGGGAAGACAACTAGTGTTTGTCAATCACTGCCGTTGGAGGCGGGCATTTCCACTCCCTTCTTTCGTTGATTTGTTGAAATTCTTCTGGACTGTGGCTGAGCAGGCCTCACTGTGCCCCGTTAAAGCGGACTTCACAGAGTGGCACACCGGTCACAGAGATGGTGTCAGGGGCGGGGTTAGAACTCAGGCCCCAGTTCTTTCTACTGCACTCACTGTTTTGGCAGCTACCTGCACTGCCTGCAAACCCTGCTCCGCCCACTGTCATCCCAGAGCTCCGCCCACTACCGTCACTCCAAAGCTCCACCCACTGTTACCCAGAGCCCCGCCCACTGTCAACCCAGAGCCACGCCCACCACTGTCACTCCAAAGCTCCACCCACTGTTACCCCAGAGCTCTGCCCACTGTCAGCTCAGAGCTCCTCCCCACAGCTGCCTCCTGCGCCCTGCCATGCAGAAGTGAAAGGCACACAGTGCAAAGGCAAACGAAGGAGACACTGGGCGTGAGGAAGCAAGGTGGCACAGATTGCCACCGTGTGTCCCTCCGCCTCCAGGGAGCAAACACTAACACTCCTGCGGGGCTGGCAAAGCTTTTCCGTTGGGACTCTCGCACATACTGAGTGGCAGTCCTCAGGCACTCTGATACCAATGTGTACTATGTCCCGGCTGGGTTCTGTCTGGGGAAACTGAGGCAAGGCAGGTATGGCCTCAAGGAACTCCTGGTCCACGACATAAAAATAACAACAGTGACCAGCCAGAGCCATAGGAGCCCAGGACATGTGGGTAGGTCAACACGGAGCACAGACATATGTCTTTAGGGGACAGACCTACGCTTCTGAACCAGAGGGTGTGGATTCCATTCCCAGCCCTCTCACTGACCCACTGGGGCACTTTGACCAGGTTACCCCATTTCTGACCTAGCTCCTTATATATAGAAGGTGATTCACAATACTTTCTTAGGACGGGGAAATCACTCTGTCAGATTGAGATGGGCACGTGCCCCGTGAATGAATGAGTTCTCTCTCTTCCCTTGAGAAGATTGCCTTAAACCAAGGCAAAGCAGGGAAGGCTGCATGGGAGGGGTGGCCTTTGGGGATCAAAGGACCTCACACGTGATGGGCGGGCCCCTGCCACTGAGCCACACTCCCTGCCTAAGAGGTGGTTTTCAATTGGCCCTGAAGGAAGCTAGACTTAGGCCAGTGCTTAGGGCTCCTTCTGGGAAACCTCTGGGTGGTCTTTGGTGTGTGGACTGACTGGAGGGGAATGGCTTTCCAGGCAGCTCTGACTGGGGATGAAGTCAGGCCGAGACCTTGGCAGAGGGCGTGGTGGGCGCCACCGGCTGCCAGCATCGTCTCACCTGAGCCTGGTCCCCTGCTCTCTCCCGCAGATGATGCAGTTCTCCTGGCAGAATTACCGCCGTTATGCGATGGGCAAGAATGAGCTCCGGCCACTCACAAAGGATGGCTACGAGGGCAGCATGTTCGGTGAGTTGACAGACCCCTGGGGCCCGGCTTCATCTTGGGCTGCCATTTTCTGGGCTCAGAGGACCCGAGTGCTGTCCACTCTCACAACCTTGCACGGAGCCATGGAGCCTGGGAAGGTGAGGATGGTGACGGGCAGGGTTTGGTGACGTGATCACGGAACACTCTGCTGCAGGTTGGCGGCGAGATGTCTCCATTGAGACAGCTCAATGGAGGCTGGATTCCGGCTGCCTTTAGATAAAATCCCCAGGGGCCGTTCTTGTTGCCCGGTGACAGCAGATCAGCCACAAGCCCTTGTGTTTCTCCTTCGGCCCTGATGGCTGTGCCCGACCCTGCTGCAACAGCATCTTTTGCACCCAGAGCCCCTCTCTGCATCTCTGAAGGCTGCGAGCCCAGCCTCCTGTTTCAGATGTCACTCACCTGCCCATCCGTGGCGCTAACTCCTGCGCTGCGGGCACTCTAGAGAGAAGATGGTGTGGACATCTCGGCCACTAGGGAAGGATGTTGTGCCGGACAAGATAAGGGTGTCACTGTACCTCGATTCCTCACTCCCGAGCAATGCGGGTTGCTGGAGTTGAATCCAGAGAAGCAAGCCTGAGCTGGAAATCCCCGGGGGAACCTGAGGCCGGGGCCTGTGGGGGGGCCTCCCAGTATCAGGGTTGGTGAAGGAGACCCCAGCCCCACATTCTCCTGCACAGTCAGCGCTGGAGGCTTTCTGCCTGTCCAGAGGGGCCGCCCGCTGTGGCAGGCCTCAGGGATATGGATTTGAGCAGCTTTACCAATTTGTGAATGTAGGAGGAAAAGGGGTCCAAAAAGTACAAAGTGAGCAAAATAAACAGATTAAACTTGATGTGCCTTGGTACAGCCACAGTTGACATCTTTGTTCAGGTCCTGCCAGGCTTCCTTCCTGGGTATTTACCCTTGTGTATACAGTTTGGACTCTCTGGGAGGGGCTTGGGGTAAATTCAAGCATTTCTGTAAACGACTTTGTTTTCTCATAAAGAATGTGTGTGTTGGTTGCTTTTCTCATTTCTGTGACCAAATATCTGACAAAAATCAACCTAAGGAAGAAAGGGTTTGTTCTGGCTCACAGTTTAAGGGCACACAGTCCATCGTGGCGAGGACAGCATGGCGGCAGGAGTGGGAGGTGACTGTTGTCCTTGTTCCCATAGTGAGGAACAGAGAGAGATGGATTTCATGCTCAGTGTTTTTTGTTCAGTCTGTGCCCTGAGCCACACCCAAAGGTGTGTCTCTTTGTGATTTTTAAATCCAGTCAAGTTGACGGTGAAGATTAACTATCACAGAATATTTGTATTAAATTTTTTTAAAAATATTTGAGTCAAGTGTAGTGGTACACAATTTTAATCCCAGCGCTTGGGAGGCAGAGGCAGGCAGATCTCTGTGCATTTGAGGCCAGCCTGGTCTACAGAGTGAGTTCCACGATAGCCTGGGCTACACAGAGAAACCCTGTCTCAAAAAACAAAGCAATAATAGCGATAATACTAGATATTTGAAATGGTTCTCACTTCATTGCCCAGGCTGATATTGAACTCCTGGGCTCAAACAGTCCTCCTGCCTCTGCCTCCCGAGTGGCTGGACTTCGGTCTGCCCTGCTCATATGAAAAGACTCTAGGGTTTTCTGCTGACTGCATGAACTTGCTGCCCTATGCTCATATAACCATCTCACTATGGACAAAGGTTGTTTCTTATTTTTCTCCCATTAAAAATAATGTAAGGTCACTCTGGGCCTAACCATTGGTCTAGGGATGACTTCCTAGGGAGGACTCCCAAGATGGTTGAAGGAGGAGACAGCCTTTGGCCTCAGCAAGGTGTGAGTGCCTCTGTTAGGAGACACACCGCCTCATGGATCCAGCACATGGACCTGCCTTCCGTGTTCCACTTAGCTCCAGGGACAGGGGGTTGGGGTGGGTCTCCCCAAAGCTGTTGGAACTTGGGTTAGCGGGCTATGTGGGAACATGATAAGAAAGAACCCCTTTCCTTCTCTGTAGAGGGGAGCTGGTGTTGGTGGTGAGGTGTTCATGTTTAAAAGTGCCTTCGTAGACCCAGCTATTGCTCAGGTTCTGCAGGAAGCACTGCTAGGAGGGACTGGGCTCAGTCCAGCTCTGTTCGGTTCCCAGGGCCTAGGATTTAAGTCACAGTCCTTCAGCCCTTCTCCAGCCACCAAGTGAGGGAGAGCACCGGGCGCCTGGAATGATGGAAAGAACAGATCCCTTGAGTTAGAAGACCTGCGTGCGAATCCTCCCTCCGTCCTTAGCTGTGTGGCTGTGCCCAATTCACTTAATCTCTCTGGGCTCCAGATGGTGCATCTTCCATCCTGGGGCTTCTGTCAGGCCATACACGGGAGCGTGTGCGAACACTCAAAGGACCACGCGTTAGGAAGGAGCGATGATTTCTGTTGAAGTCTGGTAGGGAAGCAGTTGCCCCAGGAAGCCTGTGATGGGTTCTGAGGTCCCAAGGATGTTCTGACTCCTAGGTGGGGGCCCAGGAATACATTGCCTGATCCCTACATCACTTCCGGCATAAACAGGCACCCCCAGGATGCATGGATGGCCTGAAAAGGGAGGGGTGTGGGCCAGCGAACCGGAAGGCTGCTTTGATCCATTCGCTCACTCCCCGACTGTTGGGTGCTGGGCCTGAGGTCAGCTGCCTGGAACTCAAGGGGTGAGTGACATGGTGAAATCTCCACCAACCCACCTAGACTCACACTAGCCTGTCCAGGGTCTTCAGACAGTGGCAGAGAGAGCTGAGCATAGACAATGCTTTGGTAGTCCTTGCTGGTGTGACATGCCAAGGTCTGGGTTCCAAATCATGTGTCGCTTGTTAAGTGACCTTGGGCTAGTCACTTCTCCCTGTGATTCTGGGAGCTGGAGTCACCAGTGACACTGAACTCAGTCTGGGCCTGCCTGTCCCAGAATCCCTGTCAACGATGACAGTTCTCAGGATTTAGAGTCTGTGAGTGCATACCCAAAAGACAAGGCTCCATCCCAAGAGCCAGGTAGAGGATCGCAGAGATAGGAGCATGTGCGCTGACCCGAGGTCAGCAGTGCGCCACGCTCCTGCTTCTTTGCTGGACCCTGTGGGGGTCCTGTCGTCAGTGACATCAACTAGAGCCCTTTAGACACAAGATGCCCTGCGGTAGGCAGGAGTCAGCAAGCCCATCCTGCCCTGTGTGGCCGAGTGAGACTCACAGGGAGACCTGCCCAGACGCCCAGACGGAATGGGCTCCCGCAGCCCAGCCTCGGGACTGCACTGGGCGCATGCGTGTGGGGAAGGTCCTGGGTTCACACTGGTGCCTCCTTTGCCAAGATCTGCAGCCGCTGTGGTGAGAATGGTCACCGCCTGAGCCTGCCATCCCTGGTCTCCCTGTGTGGCCCTTCACCGTGCCAGCTGTGCTGCCCCATCTCCCTCAGAGCTGTTCTTACTCTGAGGGCAGATCCTCGTGTTAGGGCATCTCCCCAGCCAGCTTTTGTGAATGAAGCATTCCACTGTCTCAGTAGCTATTTCTCACCCCCATCCGGCTCAGCAGGCTGCGTCGGAAGATGCTCCTAAGGTCCCACTCTTGGCCTGTCATTCATGGCTGGAGCACATGCTTTTCCCTTCCTGCATAGCTTTGACAGATGGAACACTTACTGCCCAGCTGGGTGGCAGAGGGGCGAGGACTTCAGGTCCGGATGAACCCATGCGGCTCTCTGCAGAGTGGGCAGGGGCTTGGTTTTCTCACCTATGATGATTATGATTATTTTATGTATTTTATTTGCTTATTTTGTGTGTGTGAGCACACGTGGGCCACTGTGTGCAGATGGAGGTCAGCAGAGACACTTGTCTCTTTCTACCGCGTGGGTCTTAGAGGTTGAACACAGGAATCAGGCTTGGAGATAAGTGCCTTTACCCAATGGGCCTCTCACCAGCCCTGCCTGTGGTGGTTAATAGGGAGATGTGCACAAGACCCAGCCCCAGGCACCAAGGAGGCACTTGGTCAGTAGCTGGTACTGCTCCTATCACAAAGGCCAGTCTTCAGCCTCAGACAGTGAGGGGTGGGGGTGGGGTGCAACGGCAGAAGATCTAGCCACAGATCGGCAGCCACTGCATTTTAAAGCAGACAACTTGGTTCACAGGCCAGCCGCTGATACCCACTGTTAGACTTGGAGGACTGAGTGAGTTCACCTAGGGCCATGAACTCCACAGCTGGAGGGCAGGGACTTAATGTCGCTCTGCTCCTTCGCAGCTGTGTGAACTTGGGCAAGTGTCTTGACTTCTCTGGGCCTGTTTGCCCCACTGCAGACTGGGGCACTGGTGGAGCTTCCTTCCCAGGACTGTTTTTAAAGGAAGTTAGTGCTGGTGCGCATGCCCGGCACCGGCAGCACTCTGCAGATGTCTGGTGCTTCAAGCACGGTGCAGGAAGGGCCCTGAGATCAGGCTGCACTGCTCCTGTGTTGTGGGGGCATACCCAGGCCCCCTGGACTCAGAAACCACACAAGGGCCGTAGGGCTGTCCCTGACCCAGTCCCCGTTGCTCCCGGAAGGAACGGGCTGCACCTCTTGGCCCCTCTGTTGTCCTAGAATTTTGCAACAGGAAAGCAGCTGGGAATAAATCAGCCTTTTGCCAACAGAAGGAGCTTGGGGTGTGCAGGGCAAGTGATCAGCAACCCCCTTTCTTTGCATCCCATGTCACCCAGTCGTGGCTGCACTCAACGCTCAACTTCCTGTTGGTGTGGCGCAGTGGGAACCTGATCCCTCGGAGTCCTGTTGCCCGGGAGGGGCCTTTTGATAGTGTAACTGTCCCTTTGTTTTAAAGTTGGGGAAACTGAGGCTCAGAGAAAGGAAGGACTTGCCAGAATCTCGCTCAACTTCCTGTTGGTGTGGCGCAGTGGGAACTTGATCCCTCGGAGTCCTGTTGCCCGGGAGGGGCCTTTTGATAGTGTAACCGTCCCTTTGTTTTAGAGTTGGGGAAACTGAGGCTCAGAGAAAGGAAGGACTTGCCAGAATCTCGGCCCCTGTACTTTGCAACACCCAACCTGAAATTAGCCAGATCGCCGCATGTGGCCCGCCACTGTGGCTGGGACCACCAGAGCTTCAGCACAGTGAACTGCCTCTCAGGAGGTGTGGCGCCTGGGGCCCAAGAGTCCAGCAGGCCCTGCACACACACACATCGCTCCAGATGCCACAGCCGCGTTCTCTAATGTACCCCGCACGTCCCTTGCCAGGTGTCATTTATTTTCATTTACCCATCGTGGTCCCATTTCACAGGCGAGGGAACAGACCTGGCAACCTCCAGGACTAGCAGGAGCCGAACCCCGGGTGCAGTGTGGGCTCTGAAGCCCGCACAGTAAGCTGCCAGCTGCCCTGCCCCGCAGTGAGCACAGCATAAGGAATGGCAGAGAAACCTGGTCTCGGGGTGGGGTGATGTGTCTTCTGGCCCGCCTTCCCCCATACACCGCCGTGAAGGTTCGCATCACCTGTCTCGGTGTCATTACTGGACATGAACGGAGTTTTTAGGGCTCAAAAAGACTTGTCTTCCAGCTAGAAAATCTGCCCGGCAACCTTAGAAGCACCTGCTCCTAGCCATGCCATTGGCTGTCCTAGCTGAGCTCTGAGGAACAGGGAGCTGAGGGTCAGACCTGGGTTTGACTCGTCCTCTGATCGAGGGTGATTTCTTGGCCTCTCTGCACTTGGTTCCTCCATCTGCGCAATGGGGGCAGCGGCGGCTTCACCCGCTAGAAGGACCGAATGCGGCTGATCGTGTTAAACACCTGGCACAACACCTGCCCGCGTGCATTCAATAAATGGGAGCCGCTGTCAGCACTCTACTTGCTAATTAATAATAATGACTCTAATTCTAATCCAGGAAAGAGCAGTGTCTGGCACACAGCAGGCTCTTGATGTATTGTGGAAAGAATGAGCGGCCCGCCGCGGTCTCTGCCTGTGCCGCTTCCCCTTTGTTCCCAGCCTGGCTCGGCTGTGCTCCGCGTCCCCGTCTCCTTCAGTGGCCTTGACCTCCTGCCACAAAGTGTGCCCGGAATCAGCGAAGAAACCTGGAAAAGTAGTGGTCCTGCTTGGTCAGCAAATTTGATCCCCTGACTTCACTGTGGGGGATGGAGGGGTTTGTGTGGCCAGACGCTATAGATATTCCGCCAGCTCCAAGCCAGGCCCATGGATTTCCCCAAAAGAACTGCCGACCCAGTTCCCCATTCGCGGGGATGATTTACGGCCATGAGCGAGTTAAGAGGCGAGGTGAACATGGTGTGATTTTCGGATCACAAGCTGGCGGTGTTCGGCCTTGGCAGAGAGAAAAATCATCTTTACCTTGTAAGCGGAGCCCCTAGGATGTGGAGGAGCGAATAAATCCAGACCCCGAGGTGTCGTCTTCACAATTACGGTGGGGTGTGTGGCTTAGTAGCGTCGCCCGCAGGCTGTTCGCACTCTCCTACACACGTGCACACGCTGGTGCACACACCATTCTTCATGGTCTGTTTCAGATGTGAGAGCCCCTCCTCCCCACCCCCGTGGGGCTCCCTTCTGAGAAGCCAAACGTCAGCTGGTAGTTAGTGAAGCATGCTGGCTTTCCCACAGGTCCCCGGGTCTCTACCGTGCCTCTCAGAGTTTGTTTCTTGGAAGTAGCAGTTTTGATCACAGAGATTCACCTGAGTTCAAATCCCATCCCTGGCATTTGCCAGCCGGGTGAAGCGGAGCGAGTTGCCGGCTTCTGAACTTCAGTTTTCCCCTGTGTGAGGTTGGAGGGGGGTGGATACACACAGAGTTGGAACCAAACATTAGGAGTTGTCCTTTCCGGTTTGAGAAGGTGGCTCAGACAGTAAAGTGCTTGCTAGGCAAGCATAATGACCCGAGTTCGAGTCTCAGATCTTATGTAAAAATGATGGTCGTGGTGGTACATGCCAGTAATCCCAGCACTGGGGATACAAATGCAGATGGATGGGGGTGTGTGTGTCATGGCCACCTAGCCTAGTCTACTTGGTGAGTTCCAGACCAGTGTGACCCTGTCTCAGAAAATAAGGTGGACAGCTCTAGGGACACCTGAAGTTGTCCTTGGACTTCCATGTGCACAGACATCTGCATACGGATACACACAGGGATGTTTTTCTTCCTTGCACGTATTTATAACCTTCCTGAAGCCTTCTGAAAATGCTTCCATTTATTTATTCTCATGTATGGTTGGTTGTATGTGGGTGCACAATGCCTTGGCACGTATGGGGAGGTCAGAGAGCAAAGAGTCTGTTCTCTCCTTCTATCATGGGATTTCAGGGATCGAACTCAGATCATCAGGCTTGGCGGCAAACATCTTCACCAGCTGAGCCGTCTCGCTTTCCCCCCACTCCCCCCACTCCCCCAGGCCTTGTTCTCCTCTTGGTTAAGTGATAGCATTTCAACTTGTCTGTGAACATTCTGTTTCTGGTTTCGGAGGTTTTCTGTTTTTTTTGTTTGTTTGTTTTTTGAGACAGGGTTTCTCTGTTGTAGCCCTGACTGTCCTGGAACTCTGGGTAGAACAGGCTGGCCTCGAATTCAGAGATCCGCCTGCCTCTGCCTTCCAAGAACTGGGATTAAAGAAAGGTGTGTGCCACCACCGCCCGGCTCTGTTTCTGTTTTATAAGCTGTCTTTCTAGAGTTTTTCTTCCGGGGAAGAAAAACATCCCTAGTCTGTGGAACATCAGTGTCGGTTGGGCGGCTGGCTAGTCTGGCAAGCTGTGCACACATTCTTGACTTGGGCTGAAGTTTGTTTTGAGAAATGACTGTCATCAACTTTGCAAGCAGCAGTGCTGCAGTTCCTTGGACAGAACAGGTCAGGCTTCGGGACAGCCAGCACCTTTCCAGGAAGTCACGTGCTTTGGGAGCCCTGCATGCTTCACCCAGAGGCCAGAAGGTGGAACAGCACAGAGAAAATGGGCTCGAAACGCTGACCACTGGCAGCTGTGTCTTTGGCACGAGGAGGGTAGTTGGATGAAAAGCCAGCCCCCATGTTGAGGGACAGGGTGGAGCTGCAGCCATGGGGCAGACGCTGCAGCCCCATGCGGTCTGCCTGAACGACACCCACGGTCCCCTAGCCACCTTCTGGTGGCCAGAATGCCCCTCGGGTCACCCTGGGTGACTTCAGAGTAAACAAGCCTCCGCAGCATGACTCACTGGGTTGTGGTCTCGGGGGCAGCTGGCTGGCCCTTGGGGCTCTGCTCCCCCTTTCCAACAACTCGCTCTCCTCCAAGCAGTCTCTAAGATGCTTTGTAGCCCTTTTCTTTTTCTTTAAAAGGCCCCAGCACAGAGGAGAATTTATTTCTTTAGAAAATATAGTAGCAGGTTGTTGTAAAAAGAAATCTCAGGCCAGAGGCCTGGATTGGTGTCCCAGCACTGGCGCCGGCTGCCACCAGAACCTACAATATCTTCTGGGCCTTGTCAGCATGCGCACAAAGGGTCTACACAGGGCCCCAGCCTTAGGACTCCTGGCTTTTTACTAGGGCTCAGCCTCCCTCTCTCTCCTCTCGCTGACTCTCTTGGCATCTGAAATGTTAGCAACAAGTCCTGATCCTGTGGGAGCTGAGTGAGTCAGGGTATCTATGCGCAGAGTGAGTTACTGCCATGCGTGAAATGATTCATATTGAAATTGACATTCCCTCCCCGTGGCAGCGTGTTCCACCCACTCTCCAAGGACCTTTCTTTCCTTGGAAACAAGGCTGAGCCGACAGCAACCAGCCCCCTCTCTTCTCACCATGCTGACGGCACGCATTTGCCAAATATCCCAGCAAATTCTGTGACTCACAGGAATGTGGATTCACACAGTGGCAGATAGGGATGCCACTGGGATTCTCTACAGCCATCTGGTGTGGTGCCTGAGGATGGGGAAGATGGACCCAGGAGCAGGGACTCACCTAAGGCTTGACAACCTAGGCTGAACCCTGCTTTTGAAACATGTAACTGTATGTAATTATTTTTTTTATATGTAATTGTTGCGTAGCTCTTTCCTCAGATTGAAACCTGTCCTGTTGGAGGGAGACTTGGTTAAGACCCAGGAAGTAAAGGAAAGTCACAAACCATAGGAAGTTCCTGAAACTTAAAAGATTCACAAAGCCCCGCCCCTATGGTCATATCAGCAGTGACAGTTGCTGGGGAGGGGAGACTGGCCAGCTGTGCCACCTGCAAGTCCTGCCTGGAGCTCCAGGGATGCGGTTTTCATATCATCTTGCTGGGGTGATATGGCTGTCTTTAAGTCACCAGAGCTCCTTTAGGTAACCTCAATAAACTCATTGGCCCACTCAGTTAGACTAGGGGGGCCTTTTCTTTGGTCTGACAATCATGTGTCTCCAGGAAAAGCCACAAAATACTTTCTTGGTGGGGGGGGGGACAATTCTGAGATGTTACTTACTACAGTAAAATGAAGGACAGAGCCCAGTGAGTTCTGCACAGATGCAGCTGTGGGCTGGCCATGCCGACAGGATGGAGTTCCTGTTTCCTTAGAAGGTCCTTTCAGGTCAGTAGGTTCCCAAGGGTAGCTCTGTTTTGACCCCTGACGCCACGGATTCATTCTGTCTGCCCTCAGCTTTTGCACCCTGTGCCTTCCAGGCTCTTGGTTCTTACGCTCATTATTCTGTTGTGAACAGTAGTCGACCCTTTGCCAGGTCTGCCTGCCTCTTCTACTGTTGCTAGACATTTTTGTTTCTGGTATTTGGTAACTATGTGTAAGCTACTGTTAAATACTTTTTGTTTACCATGAAGTGATATTTGGTATATTTATGGAAGTTTTGGCCATGGCCACAGTTGACTTTAGGACATTTGCATCATCTCCCATAGAAACCCTGTGCGCATGGGCAGGCATCCCCCCTCCCCACTTCTCTCTGAATTCCCTCCCCACCCCCAACCCTGTGTAGACTGGCTAATTCTGAGTGCTTTATCTAAATGTTATGTTATGGTTTTGATCACTTGGTCCCCAGCTTGTGGTGCTGTCTAGAAGACTGTGGGGCCTTTGGGAAGTAGGTCCTCAATGGCAGAGGGGCAGGACTTCCGAGATTATACCCAACCAGCTCCTGCTGTGTGGACTGAGTCACTTCCGTGCCTTCTCTGCCACGGTGGACCGATGACCAGACCGAGACCCTCAGTAACCATGAGGCAAAGTAAAGCTTCCCTCCATTAAGATGTTGTCATAGCAACACAAAAGTAACCAGTACATGGTTTGAGTAACACCTGGTCTTTGTAACTGGCTTCTTTCTCTGAGTATATTTTGTGGTTGATCCATATTGTAGCACGTATCAGTACTTGTTCTTCTTTATTGTTGAACACTATCCCATTGTATGGACATACCACACTTTATGGGCTCAGGAGTTGACTGATTTGTTTTGTTTGTTTGTTTATTTTGTTTTGTTTTTTTGAGGCAGTGTTTCTTCGTGTAGTCCTGGATGTCCTGGAAGTTGCTCTATAGAGCAGGCTGGCCTCAAACTCAGAGACCCACCTACCTCTGACTCCCAAGTGCTGGAATCAGAGGTGTGTGCCACCAGAACCCAGCTGTTGACAGGCATTTTAAGTTTCTGTTTTTTATTTGTTAATTGTTTTTCTGTAATGAATAGAGCTGTCGTGAGCATTTATGTATGCACATGGGTTTTCATTCCTCTTGGGCCGGTGTGCCCAGGAGGGGAGGTTGGGTTATATGGATCTGATCTATAACCATCTGACTGTTTTCCATAGGCTACAAGACTATGCCAGTTTTCACTTCCACCAGGAGTCTGAGGGGGAAGGGCACTTTGGATATGGCACTTTTCCCTGGTGGGAATGGAAGGTGGTTGTGGGAGACGCACATATTTGGATCCTACTGTGTAGTGTGTTCAGTTTTCCTGTGATAGTTGTGCAAAGTGCTTCAGCCAGTTGGCTGCTGCAAGCTGTGTGAGAATTCCAGTTACTCTGTATCCTCGACCAGCGCTTGCAGGTGTCGGTATGCCGACTGACATCAGCCTCCCTGTACGCGGCCTTCTTCTCAGTGTCTTGTGCTGCCTGCTCAGCCCCGGTCTGCAGGGGCCTGATCTTTCCACCTCCTCTTAGGGGTGAGTCTGGACACCCACAAGTGCTTCTCACATTAAAGCCCTCCTCCTCCCCAGTGTTACAGAATGGCCCCTCTGCTGTCCAGTGTTACGTGTCCAGCTAAGATGGAAGGAAATGGAACCCCTCCAGTCTGGGGACGGTACAAGACACAGGTATTAATGGCAGAAGCATGGTCCAAGCATCAGGAGTCATGGGTTCTACAAATCCCGACTCGTTCTCACTGGGCAGGATCGCACCCCCCTCTCCAGACCCCGGTTTTCTGTCTTGGGTAACCGGAACGCCGACACTCTCTCTTGAGGCCATGGTTGGGGTCACAGGAATCCGTTTCTTTCATCTGACAACTATATGGTGTCTCCTGCATGCCAGACTGTGTCCATACTGTGTGACCGCCCCAACCTGGGTAGACACAGCGCAGGAACTTGGAGTTTCAGCATCAAACATGTGGGTCTTGAGTTTCCATTCAGGGCCCCCTCAACTCACTCTTGAGAGAATGGTTTCCTAGGGCAGCTGCTTCTACACTGAAGCCAGAAGCACAAATGGAAAAGTCTGGGGGGGGGGGCAGGCACAGAAATACCCAGGGAGAGAGCGAGCAAGACCGTGGTCCCTTTGGGTCTAAGGGATTCTCAGTGTGGCTCAGGGGAGGCGTATCTTTGGGAAGAGACCCATGAGCATAGACACCGTATCCGCAGATGTAGCTCAGCGTTCCTCCTCCGGCCCAACCCCAAGAGCACTGCAGGTTCCACCCCACACCATACGGGTGCCTAGCATGTGGTCTCTTGGGGATACTTCCAGGTCCTAAAACAGTAGGTGACTGTGTCACCCCGGGTGTGCTTCTCCCTGGCTGAGAGCCTGTGAGGCCCAGTGGACAGTGGGGTCAGCGATGGGGGTTGCAGGGATGGGTCACGGACCACCACGGAGAGCAGCGCTCAGCCACGGTCTCTCCCCTGCCCGAGGGGGCGGGCCTCTGGAGCAGGAAGATCGCTTTCCACACGCCACAGAAGGCTGTCCTCCCAAGCATAACTAGAATCAATAGGCACGATGACATTTTTCTGAAAGAGCCCCGAGGAGACAAAGAGCCCCGGAAGTATGCTGTCAGCACAGTTTGGTGCTAATATTCAAGTTTGTTTTTTCTTTTCATCGAGTCTGAAAGACAACTCGCAGCTCTCTGCCCGTGGCTTTTGTTTTGTGTTTTAATGACTGGATAACACACAATCACTTCTTCTCCCCCAATAACTGAATTCTGGGAATCGTCCATTGAGGTCATCGTTGTTGTCATAGCCCTAACCCCCAAAGGCCTTGAGGAGGGAAGGACACAGGAAGGGGACTGCGTGGCTCGGGTCCTCTGTCCGTTTCACTTCCTGTAGGCCCAGGACCCTGTTCCTAAAACAGCCATCGCCCAGAAGTGCATCTGGACTTTGTCTTGCAATGAGTCGCAGACAGTGGGTGGGCAGGAACAGGGAGAGCATGTGTTGTTGCTTACGTTGGAGTTTAGTTTGGCATCTGTGTGTACTGAGGCCTCGATGCGCACCCAGCTGGGAGCAGGGAGGGGGGCTGAAAATGAACCAGGCCCAGGAGGCTCATGGGAGGGTAGGCAAGTGACATCCGCTTTTGCCACCAGTCAGAACATGTGCAAAGGGTCACATCGACTGGAGAGCCTTGGAGTATCTGAGGAGGGGCGCACACCCCATTCCTGAAGCTGTTGTCATCTTCCCATCAAGCACTGCTCCTTGCACCGTGGAGGTGGCGTGCGGAAGGGCTTGCTTGCGGGCAGGCGCTGCCTTCTTAGGTGCCAGGCTGCACACACTGACAGATGACAGCGAGGGACAGCACAAGCCACGCCCAGGAGGACACTCGGCGTAGTGCCGCTGCCTCCCCCAGAGATGGGAAATGTGGGGGTGTGGGTCTGGAAGCCAGAGATCTCTGCACTCAGCCACAGATCACTCCCTACGGCCCTGCACGGGGCTGACTTCTTCATTAGGCATAATACACAGGGCCCATGGGCTCGCAGAGTGTTTTAATTTCAATTTCTCTCGTGATCAGAAGGAAAAAGCACATATAATAATGTGCCCTGCTGAGATCAGATGTGTCTCTGTTCTAAAGGATAATTTCCTTTCTGCTTCTTAACAGAGAGAGGGTAGTTACAGTCCCTGCATTTGAGGTGGATGTGGGAGGGTCAGGAGTTCAAGTCTAGCCTGAACTACAAAGTAAGAACTTGTCTCAAAAGAACAGGAAAAAAGAAAAAACAAGAAAAGGACTCCAAAGACTTCCTTGCCACAACCCAAGAAGTCCTCACGGCCCTGCTGCCGGGACTTGCCTGTACCCGATGGGAGTCTGAAACCTGGGCCGTCTCACTGTTGCCCCCAGGGTTGGCAGGGGACCCAGGGACACCTCATTTCCTTGTCTTTCTTCGGGTGTGGTCGTGGGTTCCCACCTGTAGATACCACCTCTAGAGCAGCAGCTATCACACCCTAAAAAGAGGAAACAGACTTTGAGAGACATGACCTGCTCCACCTGCCTCGCTGCCAAGCTGAGGCCCCTTTGCCTTCTGGGTGGGCGCTGGGACCATGCAGACTTCGGGACATCTAGCAGCCTCCAGCATGAGGCCTAGAGGCACCTGGGGGAGGCAGGGGCTGTGTTCTGATGCCTTAGAAGGGGCTGCTCTATTGACACCGCTTGCCCCGGTACCTGGCATCCCTCTTTCCTGCATTAGGATCTAAAATAAAGCCAGAATAACCTTCCTCACACGGATGATGAGAAAATCTTGAACACTCCAGACAAGCTACCGCTTGACACTTCCTGCCGCCCAAGAGGACACCGCTGCCGGCTAATGAAGAAGACTTCTATGGGAGAAGTCGAAGCCTGCTTTCTTGCCTGAAGCAAACCCTGAAGTGGCTTCATTTGAAGGGCTTGAATTCCCAAACATCAAACTCCCTCAGACCCAGAAGCAAGTGCAAAAGTGTTCCTGCCACAAGAGATGTATTCTCTTGGCTCTGTCAGGTCCTAGGGGCTGGCTGTGCTTGTCTCTCCTTCAGGGGAGCAGGGCATGGGAGCCAAGCTGGGCATGTCTCCAGGGACCAGCCCTCCAGAAACATGCCAGAGTCGGTAGTTCAACACACTGACTGGGGAAGGAGAGAACCCCTGGGGTTGGGCAGTTAAGCCAACTAGGTAGAGGTATGGCTTGGGTACCAGGAGATCTGGTGTACCATACATTGGCTGCGTTGACCTTGTGCCTGTGAGTTAACATTCCTGTGCCTCAGTTTCCTTTCCTGGAGACATAGGAATTGCTGTGGTTATGAGATCGAGCTTAGTTATAAAGGATTTTTTTCATCATTGCCATCTTTATTTGTAATTTTGGGGTCTTGGGGTTTTGAGACAGTCTCCTGTAGCTCATGATAGCCTTGAAGTCTTCATCATAGCTTAAGGTGGCCTTGAACTCCTGATCCTCCTGTCTCCATTTCCTTGGTGCTGAGATGACATGCAAGAGCCACTGTGCCCAGCCCCAGCCCCCATCATCGTTACCGCCATCATTTTTATCATGAATATTTTCTGATCTGCCCAGTGGGGAGCCCCACCCGGCTGTGCCATCTACTGCCAGAGACTCCCTTGTTCCACTCTCCCTTGAATGCAAGCTCACCAGCTACTAAATGACAGTACGGATGAAGCTGTGCCTCTTTTTAAAAATACCTTTATATGAGCGGTGGCGGCACAAGCCTTTAATCCCAGCACTTGGGAGGCAAAGGAGGCAAGCAGAGCTCTGTGAGTTCCAGGCCAGCTTGGTCTCCAGAGCGAGATCCAGGGCAACCAGAGTTACAACAGAGAATCCCTGTCTCAAAAAACATATATATATATACATATATATGTGTATATATGTGTATATATATATATATATATATATATATATATATATAATTTTTTAAAGAATGCGTGTTTGTGCAAATGAGTGTAGTGCCTACAGAGGCCAGAAGAGGGCGTCAGATCCTCTCACACCAAAGTTACAGGCAGTTGTGGGCTTCTTGAGGTGGGTGTCAGGAATTGAACCAGGGTCCCCTGGAAGAGCAACATGCCTCTGAACCTCCCAACGGGGGTGGGGTGGGGGGTGGAATGGGGGGCGGAGTCGTGGTAATGTGGACTTCAGTTCCATCCACAGCTGCATCCACAGATGCAGCTGCGAGGGTCTGGAGCTGGCCTGGGAATCTGGGTTGAGAGCAGCATTTCTGTCTCTCCGTGATGGTTCTGATGCCCAGGCCAGGTGAGGGACCACAGTGACAGAGCCAGGTTAGGGCCCTGAAGTGATCAGCCCCTGCTAATTGACCCAGATAGGATTTTGGCACCTCAAGCGCCCAACCCTCGCCCCGTAGGTGCCGACTCTGCCCCGTAGCTGGGCCCCTGCTATGTTGGGGAAAGCAGCCATATTGTGTGTGCCCTGGCTTTACTCAGCTGGTGTTCGCTGACTGCGATATCTGCCCACGGTGGGCAGAACCGCTGTGGGAAGGTGTCTTTCAGCTCGCCACGTGCTAAGTCCCTGAATCCATCCGTACCAGTGGAGAACACTTCCACCAGCCTCCACCCTGTCTCTGGAACATTGCCAAGAAGGGGTTGGGGCTGCGGGTGGATGCCAGCCTCCTACGGGACTTGAGAACTTCTAATAAGAGAACCCGTAAGGCTGGCAGGATAGCTCAGTGGGTAAAGATGAGCGTGTGTGTGTGTGTGTGTGTGTGTGTGTGTGTGTGTGTGGTGTGTGGGTGTGTCCTTAAAGAAGCTTTATTGAGACAAATAGCCCATTCCATGGCAGGACTGGTCCTGCCTCCCTGGCCCAAGCTGGCTCTACCCACAGACACCACCATTGCAGAGGCCTGGCTCATTCCGTCCATCTCTCCTCTGATCAATGGCTAGGAAAGCAGGTCTGCGGCCTTGGGGTTTCCAGCAAGTACTTTATCTCTTCCGAGGCTGAGTGGCTCTCCATCCATCCCCTTATCTTCCTTCCGGCTGCTGTTGCCTGTGTGAGGCTCACTGGATTTATGCCTCTCTCTAAAGATCAGCAGTGCAGCAGACACTGTTTTCCGAAGGCAGGAGCAACCTCCCGCGGGCCTCCAAGCCCCACTCCCACCCCAGCCCCGGTCAGATGACCGAACAGATGAGCCTGCCTTTTGCCCTGAGATCCGGATCCAGAACTGCACAGCCGGGTGTGGGGAGAAGAGGGAGGCAGGCCCGAGGGCCACTAGACAGGCTGTGGTGGCGTGGCCCGCTCGGCACAAGCTTGCGACAGAACTCCGAAGGGCGGTTGTTATGGCTTACACATCTAACCACTTCATTTTGGCACAGGTCTCGAGGTGCTGGGTAAGCATCTTGTCAGTGTCAACACAGCTGACAGAGTTCCGACACCGGGAATACTTAGT
Organism: Cricetomys ansorgei; assembly: GCA_026225945.1. NCBI lineage: Eukaryota > Metazoa > Chordata > Mammalia > Rodentia > Nesomyidae > Cricetomys > Cricetomys ansorgei. The sequence goes on from JAMJFZ010004114.1 coordinate 3,392,594, forward strand.
CTTTGCAGTTTTCCCGGCCTCCAGCTGATCCTGTAAAAATGTCGCTTCTGCTTCCAGAGAGCTGATTTGTGTCCCAAATTTTCTCATCTCTGTGGGAACGGCCTCTCTGCCAGGAAGAGCAGAATCCTACCGTCACCTGAGGCTCTGGTGTGAAGGGACCTGCAGACAGGCACCCCTCAAGTCTGGCTTGTCACTGGTTTCCAAGGCTGCGTTCCTGCAGGATGGAATGGCGGGGTACTGCTGGAGGCGCCGCCCGCTTTTATGAATATACATTAGTTTATTAACTAATGTGTATGTGTGGCGTATGTGCACACGTGTGTGCTGATCTGTTCACAAATGCGTGCAGAGGCCAGAGGAGGGTGCTGGCTGCCCCACTCCACTCTCGGCTCTATTCCTTTTTGGCAGAGTCTCTTGCTAAGCCCGGAGCTTGAGTCTTTCTGCTTGGCCGACAGCCTGTAAGCCCCACCAACCCTCCTGTCTTCCCCTGCCTCCTCCGTGCTGGGACAGGCCCTGGCTTGTCATGTGGATGCTGAGATCCGGTCTTAGTTCTCATGCTTGTGCAACAAGTTCCAGCCTGGTGCTGCCATCTTTAAGCTGCTTTCATGAAGACAAAGCCTTCCCCTAGGTGGGGTGTCGCCTCTCTGCTGCCCCTTCTGTGTCTTCTCAGGCCGATATAATGTGAACAAACCCTTTTATCCATGTTGGCGTTATCTGAGTATGGGAAAACATTCTCTTGAGATGGTCTGTCTCTGTAGCCCCGGCTGTCCTGGAACTCACTCTGTAGAGACCAGGCTGACTTCAGACTTCGAGATCTGCCTGCCTCTGCCTCCCATGTGCTGGGATTAAAGGTGTACACCACTACGCTAGGCTTGGAAATCTTATCAACTCTTAAAATTACTTTGTGTGTGTGTGTATGTGTGCATGCGTGTGCGTGCATATGTGTGGTGTACACACACATACACACACACACACACACACAGACACGTCTCTGCACACATGAGTATGCAGCCTTGCTAGAAGAAGAAGTATGTCACTGAGTCTGGGCTTTGAGAGTTTATAGCCTTGCCCTGCTTCTAATCGACTTTTAGTTTGGCTTCACACGTGTGCTCAGCCTCCTGCCCTGCCATGACACACGCTTCTCCATTTGGAACCACATGCCAGAATAAACTCTCTTCTTTAATTTGACTTGGGTCCTGGTCCTTGATCACAGCATCAGAAAAGCAACTAATACAGTAGGTTTGAGTCATTTCTGATTTCCCACCCCATGCTAACGCAACAGTGGGATAGATTTCATAATTCAGCACATTAGTTTTCTCAAAAAAGTTGTGTGTGTGAACGATGTGTATTTATATTTAGGTGTGTGTGCGGTCACACACCCCACAGCGTGTGACATGGAGGTCGGAGGACAGTCTCAGGTGTCGGTCCTTGCCTTCCTTGTGTGAAATTGACTCCCTAATTTGCTGCTGTATACACCGGGCCAGGTAGCCCACAGGCTTCTGGGGATTCTTGTGTCTTCTCCTCCCGTTTTTCTAGGGAGCACTGGAATTGCATGCTGTGCATGCTGCTGTATCCACTTTACTTGGGCCCTAAGGATCTGACCTAGGTCTTCACACCGTGTGGCAGACGCTTCACTCCTTCGCTGTCTCCCCAGCCGCAGTTCCTTAACCTTTACCCAGTTGTCTTAGTGTTTTCCTGACGACTAGTTAGCTTGTCCAAGTGTTCACCACCGCTACCCTGCTGAGTACTTTAAATATATCATCTGTGGAATCCTACATAACGAGGAAGTTGAGGCGCAGAGAGGTTGGGTTCCATGAGCAGGGTTGCACAGCTAGCAAATTTGCAGAGCTAGCATTAGAATCCAAGTTCTTCAGTCTTGGGAGCTTTTGGTGCAGAGTCAGTCAGTTTTCTGTGGGGGTAGGGGTCTTACCTACTTCTCCGGCTCTTGATTCTGCGAGTGACCGACCTGAAGCCTGGTCTCCAGGAGTTTCCTCACTGAGAAACAGCAGGAAGGAAGAAGGGTGAGCAGTGTTTGTGCTGAGCCTGTGCATCTTGGAATACTGCCCCCAGAGGACTCTGCTCCCTAGTCACTGAAGAGTGCTTTCTCTAGAACCATCTCGGAAGACGAGGCATCTGGAGACTTGCCTTCGGGCTCCCAAGCGAATCCATGGGCTGAGAGGCAGCCACGGTTGGGAGCCCAGGGTCAGATCTCTGACTGAGGAAACTCCTCCTAGAGCCCTCCCGGGAGAGCCCGGCTATGGGCATGGCAGGGTGGGAGTCAGCTCTGCATTTGAGAAGGGGAGACTCTAACTGGGGGCTGGGAACAACGAGCTCAATGAAAATGTCCCTAGACTGGGCACAGCCAAGGCCAGAGCCACAAAGTTGATCAGCTATTTTGCCAGAACTTGGGATGCAGGAACCAAGACAGGCTTATGATCTAGAGGGAAGACCAGGCCTTGCATCTCCTGGTCCTTCCCAGGCCTCTCTCTATGTCAACCGCTCTGCCCTTTGGAGGTAACTGGAGGTTCAGCTGCCTCTACCTGGGCCTGCAGTGTCAAGCTAGAGTCTAGGATTCCCATCCCAGCCGCCTCCTGGTCCAGAAGAAGAGTCAGAATGGGGAGGACTTGCCCTGTGCTAGGCCCAGTCATCTCTCCCGATTTAGCTCTAGATTACGCTTGATGACACAGGCCCAGAATATTCATTCAGCTAATCACGCGAGTTATTTCTGCAATTTAGGTCTTCGAATAAGTGCACTCGGAGGCTGAATATGTGATCAGCCGCAGATTTCTCATTCTTTAAAACCCGGGGAGCGGAAATGCCAACTTGAAGTCGTCAGCACACAGCAGAGATTGCCGAGCCAGTGAAATCAGGCCGTGCAGCCTGCTGGCCCCTAGGCCTCCCCCCAGGCTGCCATTTGGTCCATCAGGGCCGCGTGCAGAGCCCAGGTGGGGGAGCTTTCTCTGGCAAACCGGGATGGTGGCAATCAATAAGACAATCTTCTCTCGTTCTTTTACTTAACTCAGAGAATCGGTTTGCCGCGGAAGCGACTGCATCTGGAGGAGAGGGTGCACTGGGGAGGGTGGGAGGAGGGATCGGAGGCTGGGAAAAGCTCCTGCAGGCTTTGAGGTGGGGAAGGTCAGCTGTGTTCTCAAAGCTATGATCTTGAACAGCGACTACCCCTCTGCCTCCTTTTCGTCACCAGCTGAGCCTCTCAGAACTTTGGGAATCGCTGTTGGGTTCCTATAGTGCTCCAGGGTTCGGATTCAGCACTGGAGATTTCGGAGAGGAAGGGAGCCTGGGCTCTGTCCTGACCAGGCTTGAAGTCCCACAGAGGCAGCTGCGGGCAGTTAAATACAGCTGTGGAAAGCAGACACGGTGTGTACAAAGGAGTCCTCTGGCTGTGTGCGGCCACTGTGTAGGGACCTGCCCTGGACCGAAGGCCTGGGCTTCTATTTCCTGTCCCTAGTCACCAGGCTGGGTCATCGAATGAGTCCTGCAGGACTGAGGAGAGGCCTAGGTCCTGCAGACTGGGTGGCCTGTGTGTGGCTTCGGCAGGGTTGTCTCTGGGGCAGACAGTAGATACGCCACGTACTCTAGCTGGGTTCAGTCTGTGTCGCAGGCCCGGGCCATCAGCTTCCAGTCCCCAAACACAGGCATGAAGGTCTCAGATAAAGTATTTTTACCCACAGTATCTGAGAGCTTAGTCTGAAGAAACTTACCAGTCTGGAGTCAATATTCAGTCCAGTCTGACAGTCTTTCCCTACTTGACCTCAAAACCCACACGTCTTTGAGAAACAACCCTACTGGGATCTGAGAAGTGACTTGTACCTCCTTCAAAGTGACTCTCCTATTCCATAATGCTGCCAGCTGCAGAACAGCCCCCTCCTGTCCGAATCAGACAGCTGGGATGGGGTGGGGGTGGGGGCATCCTCCCGGCTTCTCTAACCACAGGCCTGTGTCTCCTCTTCTATAGGATAGGTCTGGTAGCAGGTCGGTGGTGGCTCACGCCTTTAATCCTAGCACTGGGGAGGCAGAGGCAGGTGGATCTCTGTGAGTTCAAGGCCAGCCTGGTCTACAGAGTGAGTCCAGGTCAGCCAGAGTCACAACAGAGAAACCCTGTCTCAAAAAATCAAAAAACAAAGATAGATCTGGTGTCTCCTGAAAAGGGTCTGCTCTCAGTGAGCTGTGTTGGCCATAGTTCATTCACCTGGCCTGCTGGCTGATGAGCGGTAACAGGCGCCGAAGGTCTCAGGATAATTTGCTGGAGAGGGCCACAATAGCGATCACTAGCATCTATTGAACACTTACTGTGTGCTAAACACAGCTCTGCGTGCTTCTTAAAGATTACTGCTAGTATTAAAAAGTCCTATCGATTTCTACAAGTCTTCACGGACATGGGAAAGACCACTGTGGTTTGGTTTTTAGGTCAGGGAAAGAGATGATTTGAGGGAACCTAATGGCTTCCACGGAGCAGATCTCTAATCTCAGAGGTAACCAGCTGGCAAAAGCCGAGATAGAGTTGACCTCTTTACAGCTGCTCAGCGGCCTTCCCGCACTTGCTCCTGCCCTTCATTCCGAGCCCGAAAGCCGGCGGCTTAGCTAAGGCGAGAAATACAACTTCTTGAAGAAGGGCCGGTAATTGGTGTCACTGGACAGGCCCTGGGTGACTGGTTCCCCGCAGCAAGTGTGATTTTTAGGAAAGGCCTTGTTCCTCTTTGGGCCTCAGACGCCGCTGTCTTTTTCTGGAATTCTGAACCCAGCGTAGAGTTAGTTACTGCTATGTAACAAACTACCCTGAAACTCAGTGTTGTCCAGCAAAGGCGTGTGGGATTTCGGATGCATCTGTGGCCCTTGCGTGGCGAGGCTAGCTCATGTGACTTCGGTCAGCTTTAGGTCCTCTGGAGGCTGCTTGGTGTAGGATGGCCCGGAATTACTCAGCTTTACTTGGTCCGAACCTGAACTTCTTCCCAAAGCAGAGACAGAGTCCAAGAGAGTATGACGGGGCACTCGTAGCCCCTCAACCCAGGCTCAGAATACCACACCTCCGTGCCCCGTGCCTACCGGTGGTCAAAGCAAGGGGAGAAGCCAGTCTAGACACAAAGGGTGACCTGTAGACCCCACCTGTTGACGGGAACAGCTGCTAAGTCACATGCACAGAGCCAGGGACACAGGAAGAAAGGGGTGGAAAATCAGGAATGTCACAGGGACGTAGCTTCCTCCCTTCCCACTGTAACATCTGTACGACCAGAGAGAGGGTTCTCAGAGGCCGGGAGGGCGGGCCCTCAGTCGTGCACACGTTTGCTGTATAATCATGGAGATCTGAGTTCAGATCGCCAGTACACAATAAAAATGGTGGTATGTCCCTTTAATCCTTAGGGAGCAGGGAGAGGAGGATCCCTGGGAAGGGTCAAGGGTCAGCTGAATCGGTGAGCTCCAGCTGACCCCCACCCCACCCCACCACACCACAAACAAACGGCACACAGGCGCTTACACATGTGCACCCCGCTCCCCAACACCAAACCCAAATAGTTCATAGACAAGTAAGAGAGGAAGCTGGATTACCGTCTTCTCAGGCCAGGACCAGGTACTCCTTCCCAGATTTGGGATAAATCGCCAGGCCCCTGGGCTGTTGGTGCTTAGTGTCGTTTGATTGAATGGACGGACCCAAAAGCCAAGTTTTTCATTCCATCATTCCTTCTGCATTTATTGAGCACCTACACATGCCAGGTCCTGATCTGAGCCAGGCGTATAAATCACTGTATTCCAGCCTGCGTGGGCCCACTCAGAATGTGTGGCTGGGCCTCTTTTGGACGCTACCCCAGAGTCCCTAGATGTGGGCTTTCCCTCAGCCCCATGCTGAGCAGATCTAGAAGCCTTGTGCCTGGACAGTCCCACACAAAGCCCTCCATAACTGGGCAGCAGGAGACAAATGCAGAAGCAGGTGACAAGAGCCAGTGAGTCCACGTGATTGCACCGTGGTCCCAGGCACCAGGCTTCCCATAAACTCCCAAGCAACCGGCTTCAAGAGGCAGTTAAATCAGCCTCGAGTCTCCCACAGCCCCTCCTCAAATAGACGCCCAGCTGGCATTTTTCCTTAAATACCACTCATTTTTAAAAGGGGAAGAAATGTTGGTGGCATTGAAAGAGATCACACTTTAAAATGCAGAGTAGCAGCGAGTTGGCTCAAATTATTCTCTTAATAGAGTTCTTTGGAGTGGGGAAGTGACGAGGGAACATAATTGCTTCTTTTGTCATTTGGGCAAAAATCTAAGGCCTGCAATCCATCCATTTGTCTGCAGAAGTACCCGTGCAAATTGCAGCAAGCCGTCCTCTGCCAGGGCCAGTGGGTTTTAGTTAAAGTCAGTTGTCTCCAGTGCTTGAGGAAGGTAAGGGGCCTGGAGCCCAAACTAATATAATTTTTTTTCCTCTTTAAAAATGAACGTGGGAGGCTCAGTGGTACAGTGCTTTCTGTGCAAGCAGGAGGACTGAGTTCTGATCTTTAATACCCATGTAAAATCCATGTCTGTGCCTGGGAGGGAGACAAGGCCTAATTGGCCAGTCAGTCTAGGTGACCAGGTAAGCTCCAAGTTCAGTGAGAGACCTTGTCTCAAAAAACGAAGTGGAGAGGCAATTGAGGAAGACGGCTTACGCCAGCTTGCGGCCTCCACAGGCACACGCACACGCACACGCGCACACACGCACACACAGCCAGATACAGAGGCTCATGACTATGATCCTAGCACTCAGGAGGTAGAGGCAGGAGGAGCAAGGCTAACCTGAGCTACATAGCCCAGGCTACCTAAGACTCTCCCAAACCAAAAAAATATGTACATTGGTTAAAATTACACTTCCTCAATTTGATAATTAGGGAAAATCTTTGTTTATAAGTAAAACTCTTCTGTTGCCTCTTGGTGTTTAGGAATGTTTGCTGTCAGCCTCTCGGAGTCAGGGGGAGGATTTCCATAGCAATCCTGGTGGAGAAGCAGCCGCAAAGCGCCGACTTTGCAGCTCAAGTACATTATGTGTTTTCATGAGCTTTTGAAAGCTCAGATAAATGAGATGGCTCAGAAAGCATATAAAAAGAAAAAAACCAGGAGGAAATTATACCAATCCACAAAAAGACAAATGCCCACTAATTCTCAGATTAACATTTTCCACTCCTGGGTTTTCTATGGGAGATTTCTGCAGCACCGATAACGCGTGATCTGTTCACACTGCCACAGAACAGGTGGGACCCATCAGTCTTGCGTGCTGTGTTCTCAGGTGCAGCGGCACCCAGAAGGAAGTGGAGTCAAGAACGGGAGCTGCAATGGCCTCGCCCGTACCCCAAGGGTGACCCTCCGGGTCAAGTCTGCACTCTCTGGAGTGAAGTAACTGACAATTGAGCAGAGGCCGTTTAAATCCAAAGGAATTTACTAGATTACTTGATTGGAAGGCCGTAGCACTGGACTTCAGGCTCAGCTGATCCAGGGAGCCACATCGACTGTGTCTGGTGCTGGTTTCCTCCCTCTCAGATTGGCTCTCCCTTCTTTCCCTTTAGTGAGCTGGCGCTGGCGACTGAGCCCCCATCTATACATGAAGTTGGTATTTGTCTTGATCGTTGTCATGTTGCCGTGAAGAGACACCATGACCAGGGCAACTCATAAAGAGAGCATTTAATTGGGGGCTTGCTTGCCGCTTCAGAGGGTGAGTCCATGCTCATCACCGCAGGGAGCATGGTGGCAGCAGGCAGGCATGGTGCTGGAGCTCACATCCTGATCTGCAGGCAGGGGGAGGGGGGATCAGGAGAGGGAGAGGAAGAGGGAGAGGTGCTGACTGGACCTGCTGTGTGCTTTTGAAACCTCAAAGCCCAGTAACACACCTCCTCCAATGAGGCCACGCCTCCCTAACAGTTCCACCAAGCATTCAAATACAGGAGCCTGCAGGGACCGTTCTCATGCAAACCACCATAGTACATACGCAGAGAGGCAGAGAGCGAGCTTGACCTTCCCGACGGAATCCCTCAAGCCCCACGGTTAGCTCTGATTAGCTTTGTATGTGCCTGTAGTCCTGTCCTTTCCTAACTAATCTTGTTTTTCAGAGGAGTGGAAGATGTGTAGACGTGCTCAGGCCAAGACCACATGGTCATCCACAGGTCTACCCCAGAGCAGAGCAGGGTCGAGGGCAGGGGAGCAGAGGAGGGGGCCTGGACTTGTTGCTTTACTTGTAAGCTGTGACAAAATAGACAAAAGCAACTTGAGGGGGCAGAGGGTTATTCAGACTCAGGGTGGAAGAAGTACACTTCATCATGGCGTGCGTGGTGGTGGTGGTGGTGGTGGTGGCGGCTGGATGCCGTCAGGTGACATCAGGTGACATCAGGTGACATCATGGTGACATCAGGACTCAGGTGCCTCAGAGCAACTTGTCTCTCTTTAGCTGAGGCCAGGACTTACACTTGATCTTTCCTGAGTACCTACTATGTGCTAAGGCCTGTTCGCAAATGGATGAGAAAAACCAGGGCTGCACCCTCAAGCAGAATAGACTAAAAGGACAACAGCGCTGCCCCGGAGAGCCCGAGGCCCCAGGGACATTAGCTCGTCACCCTCACCTCTGCCTTTGTTCAGTAATTAGAATTACATTTTGTCGGAACTGACGGAAAGCCCCAAATAGCAATGACTTAAGCGAAGCAGACTTTACCTCTCTCTCAGGTCAAGGTAATCTGGGTTTGCAGTACTGACTCTGCCGTCCCTGGCAACTCCGGCTCCCTGATTCATCCTGAGTGGTGGCATCTTGGTCCACCTTGGGGCTCCTTGTGGTCCAAGATGGCTGCTCTGGCTTGAGTCATAACGACCACATTCCAGACAGCAGGAGCAAGACAAGACTGTCCCTTCCCTTTCAACATATTTCCTAGATCACACACACCACTTAGCTGATCGCGTGTTGGCCAGAACTGGGTCCCATGCCTGTGTATGTCACTGCTAGGTGACTTCGTTTTTTATTCTCATGTCCATGTGCTCAGCTAAAAATGGCAGCTCCTGTTTTTGTAGAAATGAAGGCAGAAGGGGCATTGTGGGAGGTGCATGCCATTCAAATTCATTCATATTTACTCTCATCCTCCCTCCCTTCCTAGCTTCCTTCCGTTATAGATTATGATGTTTAGCTTTCGTTGAGGACTTGACAATTTCTTCACCTGGGAAGAAAGTCTCAATGAGGGACTGTGCCCATTGGGTTGGCCCAGGGCCTGTCTGTGGAGGATTATCTTAGTTAACTGAAGCGGGAAAATTCAGCCCACCACGGGTGGCACTATTCCCTAGGCAGGCAGTCCTGGATTGTATGAATGGAGAAACTGAGCTGACCACAAGCAAGCTCTCTTTGCTCGTATGCTCTTCCTGACTGTGGATGTGATGTGTAACTAGTTGTTTCAAGTTTCTGCTTCCCTGGCTTCCCCACAGTGGTGGTCTGTGAGCCTGCAATAGTGAGCACCAGTGTTGCAGGACATATGAGTCTTCCTCTTTGCTCTTCTGTGGCACTGGCTACTGTATTTCCATATGAATTTAGGATCAACCCGCTAACTTTTGAGTGGGGGGGGGGCGGGAACACCCAGTTGGGATTTTTGATAGGGATTGTATTAAATGTATATACATCAGTTCAGGGACTTCTTAATAATCTGTCTTCCAAACCACAAGTAAAGGATAGTTTTATACTTATTTAGAAATAAGATTATTTTATTTAAAAAATAAAATAAGCCAGGTGTAATGGTAGATGCCTTTAAATCCCAACACAGGGAAGGAGAGGCAAGCAGATCTCTATAAGGCCATCCTGGTCTACGTAGGGAGTTCTAGGCCAGCCAATCATACACAGACCCTGTCTCAAAAAGAACAAAATAAGTAAGTAAGTAAAAATTGATTTCAACGGTGTCTTCTGGTGTTTGATGTTCAAGTCTTGAAGATTTCTGTTAAATTTGTATGTGTTTTATTCTTTTTGACGACGCTTTTTCTACGCAAAACTCTTCTTTAAGTTCACTTTTGGCATGTCTCTTGCTAGTGTATAAAACACAACTGAACGCCGCCCACCTCGCCGAACCCTTTACTCTGTCATGTTTCAATGGATCCAGTGTTTTACTTACAAGCCATGACGCCTACAAAGGCAGTTTGCTTCTTCCCACCATTCCTCCTGCCTGCCTAGCCGTCCTGTCCAGACTCTGCGGCAGCGTGAAGAAGCGGATGGCCACACTAGGTGACTCTTCTCGTGGCTGTGACAGTTCCCAACTGAAGCAGTTTGAGAGAGAGAGAGGTTGATTCTGGCTCACAGTGAGGATGCAGCCCAGCCTGGAGGGGACAGCAGGGAGGCCCGTGCTCCGTCGTAGGAGCTACTTACCTCCTCACATCTTAGAACAGGAAGCAGGGTCTCCAGGACACGGGCCAGGCTATGACTCTCACCCCTAGAGACCCTCCCTCTTCCTCCGGCCAGGCCTCCAACTCCTGAAGATTCCACAGCCTCCCAGAAGAGCGCCACCAGCTGGGAAGAAAGTGTTCAAATGCTCGAGCCTGTGGGGGCACATTGTACATCTAAACCGAGGCAGCACCCTCCTTCATTCCTGGCCCTGTAGCAGAACGCTGGCCTCTAGCTATCCAGAGATGTGGGGTGGGGAGAATAGAATGGTTGAAATTTTTGAAATCTGAAACTCTTCTGCTCTCAGGCTTAGTGATTAGGCTGGGGCAAGGATCAGAAGCCCTCCGACTTTGGAAAAAAGACCTGGTTTTTAGCTTTGGGCATCCCCACGAAGAGAAGCCTGGTGCCGCCCCACACCCGATTGGATCGCTCGGATAGACGTGGCCGGTGTATGTCTCTCTGGAAGCTCACAAGACTTACTCTATGTCGTCGGTTTTCCGAACCGTCACGGTGACAAGCCTTGTGGGTCCCCTCCGTCCACTGTGCCGGGATACGGTCCTGAATTCCATCTCCAGTGTCTCCTCTTCTGGATCCCCGGAGTCTCTGTAGTTGGGATGTTAGGTCTACCGAGCTGCCCCTGTGCCTGCCTCACCCCCTCGTGTTGGTGTCTGTGCTGTGGGCTCTGTGTCACAATGTTTTCCTCAACTCTATCTTCAATCTCCGGTTGAGTTTTCTGTGTCTGCCAGGGAGGAGCTGGTCTTTCTGTGCTGCTGAGCTTTCCCAGCTGTCCCGTCCTTGTGGGTGTGTCAGTTTTCTCTGAATATTTACCTCGGTTCCTGGGTGTGCCAATGTGTGTGTTGAGTGAGCATGCACCGGTATGCATGTGCATGTAGAGGTCAGAGGTCAGCCTTGGGTGACACTCCTCAGGTACCATCTACCTTGCTTGGGTAGACAAGGTCTCTCTGGGGGACCTGTCTCACCCCTGAGGTAGGCTGGTGTCAGCGTTCCCAGAGGACTCCCACACACACCTTCACGTTTTCAGCTTTGGGTTACGGGTGCCTGTCACCACAGCCAACTTTTTACCTTGATACTGGGGATTGAACTCCAGTCCTCCTGCTTTACTGACTGGGTCATCTCCTCAGCTCCTGCAAGTGCCTTTTGAAACAATTGCTTGGGCCATGTTCATTGTCACTGGCTAAAGGAATTCAGAGGAGACCACCTACTGTGTTGTACAGGGCATGGACGCAGGACAAGGTGAAGAACTGGACCCATATATCCCTCAACCATTGAGGGGGGGTCCCCACACTGCTCTGAAACAGAGCCACACTCCTACCTTGGTTTTCCTTCTACTGAACCCAAAATATTTTGTCCAGTCAAGCGTCCTACTGCCCTGATCCGCATCACCTGCTCCCTTACCTCAGCTGGGAAGCCACACTGCCCTCTGGAATCCGCAGATGACCTCTCCGTCGGCATGGACCTCTAGGCTTCCGCTTCAGCTGTTGATCACAGGGGGTCGACTTAATCTGCTTAATTATTTGATTCAATCAGAAGTTGGCTTAATTACTCTCGTACTTCTCACCTCCTTTGAATCCATTCTGGAAACTGATTATGTCTTTAACACCAGCCCAGAGATAAGCACTGCAATTGGGAAATGTAATTAGCCAAGGAAGATGAACGTGGGAGCTGCCTTTTGTCAGAGTGCCATTAAAACCCAGCGCCGGTCAATACTACGGTGGAGAAGACAGCAGAGATGCTTCATCCCTCTGTGACCAGGAGGGAAGGCCCAGCCGGAGGTGGGTGATAGGAACCTCTGAGCCCCAGCAAAAGACTCATTCACGCTCCAGGCAACTCTAGGCCAGGATGCAAGGGTGAACCCGCCATGACCTGGCTCCCAGCAGCTCTCCTGTCCTGAAGGACCCATGCATCATAATGAGGTCAGAGTGCTGTGGGCACTGGGAAAGCAGCTATGGGTGTCACTTCTGGGAACTTCACAGAACAGCTAATACTGAGAGGAGCCTCGAGCAATGGGCAGAGGAGGGCAGAAGGACCTAGGGAGAGCCTGAAGTCCTGCATAGAGACCCGGGAGAGACCCCCAGGCCCCCACACCATGCCAGGACTTCGAGAACACACTGGGAGTATTCTTGGACATCCATTTTGCCTTCCCACCCCCCTCCCATCCGTCTCCATCCTCCTCCCCCTAACTCTGTCCCACTGACACTTTTTAAGGATTCTCTCAAAATACTTGATTGATAGAAGTTTAAGTTGTGTGGCTTTGAAGAGACTCTGAGCCATCTGAGATGGGGGACAGATGCGGGGTCGTCAGGAAGAACAGGTGTGCCCATCTGAGCTGAAGAATCAGAGTTCTGCACGTCATGGGGTATTCACCAGAGAAGACTGCTCACACGTGGATTTAAGCCAACAGAAAGTCTTTATCCACTGCCAGAGACTGCACTGGGTATTCAGGATCCCAGTGTAGCCCTGAGCCTTTCTCAGGATGAGCTTTTAAGCACAGAAACTATATTCTGGGTTGACATACTTCAGTTAACAAGAACAGTTAGCCAGAAGCAGAACTACAGAAGCTAAAAAGCAAGGTTAGGACATTTTGAGACTTTCCCAGAACTGTATGAACCTTGATAGATTAGGCCTCTGTTTTAGTTTTGGCAGGTGGTGTTGTCTATGTGCTGTCTATGTGCTGAGTCTTACAGCCTGAATAGCACTTCCATCATGGAGTCCTGAGACCTACTAAGGTCTGGGGCCCTGTTACAGGGAGAAGAAGAGAGTCTGGGCAGATGGCATGGACTGGGCAAACCAAAGCGAGTGTCCATTATATAAGGGCTGGGTGCTGACCTGCTAGGCAGGGTGGATCACAAAGGCGTTTTCAGAGGCCACTGAAGATCAGTTCCTAGGCTGTGACCTCTATGGAGCTGTGTGCCTGTGGCTGGAGTTCCAGTGGCTGTGGCAGCCCCAGTCCGCCAACCTTGGCTCCTCAGGAGCTCTCGGTGCTCACAGCACCGGACTTTAGATGCTTGAATCTCAGCCAACACAGAAGCTTGGCTGGGCTGCCGTGGGCTAGAGCCATTCCCTGGCCAGGTGGCTCCTGCACCTGTTGGAGGGAGGGGCTCCAGGGGCTCCCCTCCGGGCCAAGGAAAAGGTTGAGCATCTCACCTGTACCCCTGGATCCTGTTCACCCTAACTGGTAGGCATCCAAGCATGCAGGCAAGAATGACTGTGAGTTCTCAGAAGATGCCAGCGTGGTCCTGCTGGTCCCCTGCCCTCTGCAGCCAGATCTCTGTCCGGTCCACACATACTTCTCTATAAAGTGGTACCCAGCATTGCACCCTGATTTTTTCCTCCTGTAGAGTCTTGAAATCTCCTCAGGGCTCCCCAAATAGGACCCATCTCACTTGTGACATACCTGGTGTAGGAAGAGAGTACAGTCACATGACACTGTAAGCATCAGGCCATGCTTCCTACTGCTGCTGCTTTTTTTAAAAATTTTTTTGTTTTTTGAGAACATCAAACACAGCACTGTGTTTACATCATGTTTACGCCTTCCCCTCCCTCTCCACTTCCATCTCCTCCTGTGTCCCCCAACTCCCTCTCACACACACACACACACACACACACACACACACACAGACACACGCGCGCGCATCCGGACATGGATATACCACAATAACCCATGCTGTAAATTGTTGAGGACTAAGAGAAACATTCTCAGTGGCAGGCTCCCATGTCGGGAGCATCACACATAGGCAACAGTTGTGGAAGTAGCTAGCCCAAGTTCAGACGAACACTAAGTAAACTAACTGGTTGACCTTGGGCACCCATCACTTAACTTTCTCCGTGAGCCTCAGATTCCTCCTCTGTAAAGCAGGGGTAATGGTAGTGCTCAGAGCAAGTTAATTACTATGTGAGACCACATACTGTGGATCTTTGCCACGGTCCAGGACACCGATGACTTTCATTCCCGTGGGCAACATGGGGACCCCTCATATACCCCTGTCCTGCTGATGAGTGGGACAGTGGCTGCCCTCGTGTGTGATGAGGTGGCCTGGCCCCCAACCCCGGGCTCTAGGGGCCAAGGAGAGCACTGTCAACCCTGCTCCAAGCTAGAGCAGAGGAACCTCCCTTGCCCATCAAAATGACCACGGGTGGACTGGGTCCTGTGGAACTCACCCATAGACACGGAAGCAGCTTGTATCCTGTCTACAGGGCCACAACCCTCCTGGGCCAGAACGTGGGATGCTTCAGATCTGAGGTCAGACTGAGCCTCAGCCACCACCTAGGCAGATTTTATCCCAAGCTACTCCCAGCCACCCATGCTGGCAGAGCACTTAGCCATCAGTACAGCATGCTTGTACTGATCAGAGCCTGGCAGAGGATGCAGCCGAGTGTTCAGGGCCTCGAGAAGACATGACAAGGTTTTGATAACAGACTCTGCCTGACATGTCTGGAAATCAGGCGAACATCTTCCTGGCAGGGAGGGTGAGTTCCTGCTAATGAGCTGTGAGAGGCTGGGAAGAAGCCATCAAGAGGGAACTGGGCCTCTTCTTCCCCGGGGGAGCAGCTTGCAGTGGAAGCCTGCCCAACCCTCCCAGCTGGGGTGGGGTGTGAGCCTCAGCTATCAGAGCAGATGGGAGTAAAGCCCGGAGTGAGTTTCTCTCTGAGACAGGACCAGCAGTGAACCTGGAGTAGGCCAAAGGTCATTCCGGACCAGGGCTGAGGCCTGACTGTGGAGTAAGTGTGCCCCACCTGTTCCCACAGCCTGTCACAGCGGACTCCAATGTTCCTTTCCTGTCTTACTATCGTTCTAAGAAAGCAGCTGTGGAGAGAGGTCGGACTGGAGCCATCACGGACACTCCCTCGAGGGCTCAGACTCTGTCACCTCAGTCTGGGTGGAGATTATCTCAGAAATCCCTTGCCCCCTGAGACCCAGGCCAGACCTAGGAACCCCACAGATCACATCTGTCATAATCCTGCTTTGCTGACGGTTTCTGAAAGTTACCCTGGAGCGTCTGGAGATGATCTGGGCGGACGTACTCGGCCTCCCCGTACTTGATTACGTTCCGTGGGTATTAATGACTTGAGCTGAGCCTTCCATTGACTGACAAAAGCAGATTACCATATATTTCTGAAAATCCATGCTGCCAAATCCGATCTGTGTCATTTCCTCCATCATCCCTAGTGCCCAGCGTGGCAAATACTCAGGGCTTTGGCTGTTGAGAACTGCCCCAGCTGGGGTAACCTAGACACCCTCTCATCTCAGGGAGCTCACTCTGTGCACTCTGGGAGCTGGCTCTGGCTGCATCTGCGAGTTGCCCCAGCCCCCACCCAGCCCAGAAGCCCTTTGCACCCAGAAAGCTGATCAGGTACCAGCATGAGCTTGGGTTGGCTGTGACCAGGTGGGCTTGGGTTTGTGGGAGGAGCCTGTCCTGCAGGGTCCTGGGCCTCCAGCTTCCTCTTCCTCAAGATTCAGTAGGTTCCCCCCAACCTGCACATGCCAAGCAAGTACTGCTGGTCCTCCGATGGATGCAGACTCGCTGCTGGCTCAGGGAAGTTAGCTCATTTGATCATGGTCACACAGCTGCTGAGCCCTAGAGCCAAGGTTTTGTTGTTGCTGTTGTTTGCTTTTACCATAAATGTGGGTGTGTGCGTGTATGTTAAACCCCTGTCATCACTGCTGTTTCTAAGAAACAAAACGTGACCCTGCTACCTGTGCGCCTTTAAAGAGAGCACATGTCATTGCACATCTAAGATGACCATTTGCTTCGGTAATGAACCAGAGTCCTGTTTCACAGGGTGAGTCAGGGGACCAGAGGCTGGGGATGAGCTGAGAACATTTACTGACCTGCTCTGTCCTGGTTATGTATCACCCATCCCAGGACTGTCCCTCAGTGAGTCCGGAGGTGGAAGCTGCGTTCAAGAGTCTTTTCAGTAAGGAAGTTGCTGGGGGTGGTGGCGCACATCTTTAATTTCAGGCCTCAGAGGCAGATCAGTCTCTGAGTTCGAGGCCAGCCAGGGATACATAGTAAACACAGACCCTGTCTCAGAGAGAGGGAAATGGTAGGGAGAAGGTAAGGGAGAGGGCATGTTTGGCTTCTGTCAGAATCTAGAAGGCTCTGTGAGCCAAGAAAGGCAAAGCCCAGGCTGTAGACTGGGTCCCTCCCTTCATCTTCTCTCTACTCTGGAGTGAACTGGCTGGGTCTGCTGTGGACCTGGTAGACCAGGACTTCTGGTCCAGCCGCTGGTCACACTTGCTTCTCCATCCTCTCTCCTGGTTCAGTGCTCATGACTCAGGACTTCCCAGCATCCTCCTTGGGGCTTTGATGGTTCTGGAGCTAAGTGACAGGGCAAGACCTGCCTTCCTAGATCCTGTGTGTCAAGGAAGCAGAGCCTCCTGGGAGTGCGGCTGCATGAGATAATGTACAGTGGGCTGTAGAACAGCCTGGGGGAAAGGCAGGGTACATGTCAGCCCAGAAGGAACCTACCTGCTGTTCATGCAGAAAACCATGCAGGCTGCCCCTGGGCTGTGATGAGGGTCCCTAGGCCTTCAGGAAGAGACATCAAGTTCCTCACACACAGGCAGTGCCTGCCAAGGAACAATGCTACGGCTCCAGGTAGGAGGTAACGCCAGGCTCCAGAAAAGCACCCTTGGCCTCCTGTACCAGGGACCCTCTGCACAATGGTGACATGAAGGTCCTCTGGGACAGGCCCTGGCTCCCATTCTTCACTCTGTGATATTTATCGGACTCTGTTCTCATCTGTAACCACGCCTCTTTGCAAGGTGTAAGGAAGTCTGTAGACATGCAGTCAAGGCTCAGGGCACCCTCAGGGAAAGAGTGTTGGCCAGTATGAGTGAGGGCCTGGGTTCTGTTCTCAGCACCACAGACAGGGGCGGCTGTGGTGCCCAGGACGAAGTGCCCACAGGCTCCAGGACAGTGGCTACAGGCTTTATTTCATGGGCACTCTAGCCCCAGGACAGTTTAACAGGTGGAGGTATCATTGCTTCTATCTATATACAGATGGGGAAACCGAGGCAGCCCGTGAGCACTAGAGTCAAGCTTGCTCAGTGTCTCCAGAGTTCTTCCCATTCTCTGTGGCTGGAAGGACCACCCCAGGGGCTGAGCTCTGTACCAGCCTGCCACCCACCCACCTACCCACCCCCGCACTGCTTCTGCCCCCTCTATGTGTGTCTTAGGGGTAGGTGGGGCCACCCTGATTACCATCTCATAAATATTCATCTGGTTATCAGAGCCATACATCTGTGCCTCTCACCTCTGGCCTCTGGAATAAGACAGAATGCATAGTAATCAATACATAGCCCTGTGTGGTCACAATGTATACCATGGAGGGCTTGGAACTGCCCTGGGATGGTGAGGACCCTGCTGTTGCAGACAGATGGAGACTCTCCTAGCAAGTCAGAGGCAGTTGACGAACTCCACCTAGATCTGTAGGAGGGTGGGGGGCCCTAATGCTCAGGTCCTTCCTGCCAACGCACACACGCATGCACACACATGCACACATGCAAACACACGCACACACGTGCGCGCACACGCACACATGGACGCATATACCCCTAAGTGACTGCTGGGCATACCCCAGACTCCGATCATAGTCTGGTCTAAGGTCTCCTCTGGGACCCCTCCAGACAGACCACTCTTCAAAAAGCAGACCAACGGGGATCTGGTCCTAAGCTAGCCGCACCCCCTGCCTTTAGCTCCCATGGCCCCTTGCAGCCTGGGTCTGACCCCTCCCCACCTGCAGCTTTTCCTCCTTCTCGATGCCTGCCATGGACTTGCTAAGCTGTCCCCTCTCGCAGAGTATGCAGTGTGCACTCTTCCTGCCACACCTCGCCCTCCCCCCTGCATGTGCCCTGCTGGCTTTGATCAGATGGAATCAGCACTTCCTGACCAGAGCCCCCACCCCTTCAAACACAGCCCCACTTCCCCTGTGCCATGGAGCTCTGCCCCTGGCTGCCTGTAACCCTGCCTCAGCTGCGTGTGGTCTCAGAAAGCACTTTACTATAAAGGAAGGTTAGTTGAAAAGGGGACTTTGCAGATTTCAGGAGCTTCTCACTCGTGCTGCGGTGGGACTTACGTGGTGCACTGATTGGGGTCACACAGAAAGTCAGCCCCGTTCATTACTGGCTCACCGAGTGAGGTGAAGTGTGTTACTCTGGTGTGTCATTGGTGCCCTACCTGGGCTGAGAAGTGTCCATTCACATCGCCCCAGGAAAGCCACCCAGTGCTCTTACAGGAACTTTATGCTTGGGCCTCGGTCCTTCTCTTACCACCACACTCCTGGGCCAGGCTCAGCCCCAGCACCCCGAGAATAGAGTTGGGTTGAACGGATGAATCTTGAGCAAGTGGCTTAGTTCGCTAAGCCCCATCCTCCTCTGCTAGAGGGGTAACAGTAGAGAGCCTTCACGAGACTTAAGAAAGCCGTGTGTGGCTCGAAGTGAGCACTGGGGTGCCGGCTCTGATGAGGTCTTGCTGGTCATGGGTGTTTACCAGGTGTCACACTCCACTGGCATGCCTTTACTAGGGTGTTGACCCCAGACCAGGATCTGAGGGCATCATGCAGCCCATCTCTCCCACTGTCATCTGTAGAACAGTGGTTCTCAATTTCCTAACACTGCGACCCTTCGATACAGTTCCTCATGGTGTGGTGACCTCCAACCGTAACATTGTTTTCGTTGCTACTTCATAACTGTAACGTCGCTACTGTTATGAATTGTAATGCAAATATCTGATATGCAGATGACCCTGTGAAAGGGTCATTCCACTCCCAAGGGGTCGAGACCCACAGGTTGAGAACTGCTGCCTGCCGTAGTGTAGTGGGAGGCAGAAGAGCAACAGAGATGGAAGGGTCAAGCTCATCCTTTGACCAGGACCCACGTCTGTGCGGTGACTAACCCATGTTCCCATGGTAACAGCATCCTTTTGCACTTGCGAGGCCCCCAGGACCTCCTTATCTCCTAGGTCCACCTGCAACACTGTTGCATTGGAATTTATGTTCCTAAGATGTGGGAGATATCTTGGAACCCTAGCAAAAGGCATCCCAGGCATGGTGACCTGTACTAGTGGAGTCTCTCAGGGATCCAGCCTCGCTGCCAGTGATCTGGGGTGGGGCAGAGTGTCACTTGCAGAGAGGCACTATGCAGGGCCCTCGAGGCCTGGGCAGCTTCTTTGCCTGGTGCATCGGGAGTCTGACCCTGGAGAACAGGAGGAATGGAGCTTTTAAATAGGCCGGTGGTTCGGCTTGTGTTACTCAGCTTCTAGCGAGCTTTCTGGATTCCGGGAATAGTTCCTAATAATGCTTTTCCTCCCAGAGCCTCCAAGAAGCTTTTGCCTGGAAACGGCCTCTAAGTGCAATTCCAGTGACCCAGGAGACAGCATAATAAACACTGGGGGGGGGGAGGGTAGACCACATACAATGGAAAGGCTGCTGGGTGGGTGGCATGTATCTGTGATCCCGGCACACAGGAAGCCAAGGCAGGAGGACCATGAGCTCCAGGCCAGCCTGGGCTACCCAAGGAAAGAAACAGAAGGTTTCTGTGCATCTGAAGGCCTCATCCAACATGCCAGTTTTTTGGGTTTTTTTTTTTTTGACAGTATACAGTATGCTTTATGGCTTTTGGTGGGGGTGTGGTGGGGGTGTGGTGAGGGTGGGGCGGGGTGTGTGCTGTTTTAATGAATCTTCCTTAGAGACTCACGTGGTAGAACTTCCCAGGTGCCTTTTGCAGAATGGCTCTCAGATTAGACAGGTCAGGAATCTCAGGAGGCAAAACATGGGCAGCTCTTCTTTGTACCTGGTGTGCCGGCGCCCAGCTGGGGAAGTTTGGAGATTGCGGCTTTTCCATTCACATGTCTGGAATCCCTACCAGTCGTTGGCCAGGCCTCTGGTGGATAAATATGCATGGCCTCCTGCTGGCTGTCTTCAGCTCCACCACAATATGGCGCTGTACCTCACAGAGGCAGGAGGGAGAGCTGCCAGTCAGTTTCTTAAGATCTGCCTGGAAAACAGCATACACTTTATTCTGTTGGTCCAGGTCATTGCCTGTCCTGCCCAGGGGCAGGGGGTGGAGCCACAGAAGAAGTGTCAATAGCCCAGAAAGCCTCTGTCCCGTGGGTGGGCAGGGCCTTTGCCCCCATCTGTAAAATTATAGCCTGCCACACACAGCCACCCCGCTCTCTGGCAGCTGAGAAAAGACGTACATGTTGTTTCACTACAGATCAAGAAAAGTCTCTGTGGATTGTATCATTAAATTAAGCGCAGCCATTAGCGTGTGGCTCTGGGGAGACGTGGTAATAGGCTACGCCTTGGGTCATTTTTTTCCTTCTAAATGTTCTTCCCAGAGCTGAGTTGCCCAGCCTGACCCATTTCTCTCTGTTAATATAACACCACATAAAAAACGTCATTACTACATGGCAGAGTTGGTGGAGACAGACCAGGCATGTGGCTTTCTGGAGGCCGCCCTGGGAGGAGACGTTGGGGCCGGGGTTCTCTCTCTGCTTCCTCCCAGCAGGCAGTTCGTGCAAGGCAGTGCGGACATACCTGTGAGGCCAGAGGATGACCTTGAGTGTCAATCCTCTTCCGGTGCCTTCCACTTTTGCTTCTGAGGCACGGTCTCTCAGCGGCCTGGAGTTCTTTGAGTAGGCAAGGCTGACTCTGTTGAGCCCCACGGATCTTCTGGTCTCCATTACTCTGTTGTGGAAGTTTATTTTTAGTTGTGTTTAAAATAATTGTTTCGTGCACTGTTGGGAAAAGGGCTGCCTAGGCCTTGGCATTTGTATTGTCTGCAGGTGTTGGCTTTCTGTGGGGGAGGTTTGATTGCTCATGATCTGCATGTGCTATCAGTAGAACACCTGAGGAGTTCTGTATCAATAAAACACCTGAGCTGGGACGCTCAGGGTTCCACTGTCCAGTATGGCACTTGCCGTGATGGTGGTTCTCTCTGCAGAGGTTTGCACATAGGAAAGCGCCTCCCTGTCTTCCTTGGTGAGCCGCCACAGCAGGTTACAACTACATTATTCCACATGAATGGGGGGATGGTACTTTGTTTTGTTTTGTTTTTAGACAAGGTCTCACTAGTCTGGTCTTGAACTCACAGAGCTCTGCCTGCCTCTACCTCCCTCCCGAATGCTGGGACTAAAGCTGTATGCTACCACGCCCAGCAAGAATAAAGGTTAACGCTAACCCCCCTCTCCCCAGCACAGGAATTATAAAAGCATGCCACCCATGACTTTCTCATTATTACATTTATTTATTTATTTATCTATCTATCTATTTAGTGTGTGTATATGTTTGGAGATCAAAGGACAACTTGCAGGAGTCTGTTCTCTTCCCTGCCAGGTGGATACTCAGGTCATCGGGCTTGGCTGCAAGCTCCTTTATCAGGGAGGCCATCTTGCCAGCCCCTCGCCTGTTTCTCTCTTGAGTTCCGAGGCTGTCACTCCGGTCCTCATTCATGCTGGTGCATTGAACTCTTTACAGACTGAGCCACCCTTCGGCCCTGACTTGCACTTTAGGTTCTGTCTGGCCTTGTTGGGGACAGATTGGGTGGAGACGAGGGATGGACGTGGGGAAAAAGCCTCAGGCAGGTGGGAAGCCCATGGGTTATGCTGCGGAGTGGGGCTGCCCTGGGGAGAGAGCAGGGGCTGGGTGGAGGGGAGCAAAGAGGCTGAGGGTCCATTTGGAAGGAAGAGCAGGAAGCTTCCAGAGACCGTGCCTGTAATCTCCAGAGGCATCGGGCACAAGGTCCTGGCAGGAAATTTAAATCTGGGAGTCTCCAACATCTGGATGGGAATAGTCCCAGCCTAAATCTCAGACAACCCGGAATATGGAGCTAGCCGGTGGTGAGGAGTCAGCAAAGGATGCTGGGAATCAGCCACCATAGGCAAGTGGGAGAAACAAGAGGGAGAGTCTCACCCCCTAAGTCCAAGCCCAGGATAGAGCCAGAAGGAGGCCAGACATGGGAGCATCTGTGGCTTCCTGTCTCCTGCCTTGGTAGTCACCCAGCAGCCGCTTCTTGGAGCATGTGGACAGCTCCATGCAGACCAGGGTTCCAGCTATTGCGGAGGCCGGACGTGGATGGGTCCTGCAGTGCTAACAAGGACGCGGGTCCTTGTGCCAGGGAAGGCATCGGAGAGCACAGCAGAAGGCGTGACTTCAGGCACACAAGGAGATGGAAGCCAGAACAACGCTGAGGGCGGTCGAGGTGGACACTAGACTGCCACAGGGGGATAGAAGCAAAGCTCAGTAGAGGGGCTACAAGCAGAGGCGCAAGAGGAGGCCGCAGGCATGGCTGGTGGCCCTTTGAGCGGGACTCTGGCCTTTGGCATTGCTTGGAAACAAAACTGCAAGGCTCAGTGGGAGAGAGAGACAAGAGGGACAGAGGAACTTCTGACCTCTGAGCATCCTTCAGAGGTGCAGAGGAAAAGATAAAGCCCTGCGGTGCATGGAGGGATTGGGGCACAGGACAGCACTGTGGGTACGCTCTGGGTGGGGCAGGCTCACGCATGGAATGGGGGAAGGCTGCGTGGGAAGCAGGCCCTGAAGAGCATGCAGGCTGCAAGCCCGCCATGATGCATGGAGAGTCCTGCAAGCTGTGAAGGCAAAGACTAGCAGGCCTCTTAGTTATGGATAACGGGGATCCACGGCAGGTTCCTGAACTCGGAGAAAGACACTGCTGGTGTTAGGAAGACGACACACGTGAGAAAGGAAACAGTCCTGGAGACTGGTGCACAGAGGTCAGCGGTCATGGTGACCTAAGCAGCAGAGACCCAGGACCACCAAGCACACTGCGGAGGGGCTGCCCAGGGACGGCCAGGGGCAGGGGCCGGATGTCGGTGTACTGTGTTCCGCTCCCATACCGCTGCTGCCAGCGGCATCACGAAGCACTCCTACTGTCCCCCCAACACCCCCCCACTCTGTGTCAAGGAGGGGAGCGAGGCTCGGCAAGGCCAGATGGCTTTCCCATCCACAAGCTCTGTCAGAGGCAGAGTCAGATAGCAAGCCAGTGTCGCAGCCCATGTGAGGTTTCGTTCCATGGAGTAAAGTCACACCAGTGAGATGACAGCACCCCTCCCTCCCGGAGGAACGAGACCAAGAGTCTCTCACACTCCACAACCCTTCCCTACGCCCTAGCCAGGCCGCATTTCCAAGGTGGACAAAGGGGCCCCAGAAAAAAAGCAGGGAGCTGCTTTGTCAAGCACATAGTGGCAGGTGGGTCGTGCTCAGGGCCCTGCCATGGCTCCCCGGTGCCCGGCTGGGCTCTTCCCTTCAATCCACTGGTGACTTCGTTACCTAGAGCAGGCGCGGCTGGCTCAGGCTATGGTTTGAGCCAGTTCCACTTCCTGGGCTTTTGTTCCTTCTCTGTGCTTCTTTCTCCTGCTCGGATGAGGGTATCCTGTGTGTAAAGCAGAGCTCAGAGAGTAGCCTGAGCTGGAGCCCACCGTGGCTGCAGCCCCAGGAAAGGGCCTGCCTGTTGCGTTTGAGCCCTGTTAGATCTTTAGGTATGCATGGGTCATGGCCTCTTCACTGGTGCCTTTCTGTTCCCCCTGGAAACTGTCCCAGGTGGCACATCGGGTTGGATCGGGGATACAACATTCTCAGTCACGAGCCTGGACTCTGAGGTGACCCTGAGCCAGAAGTGAAGGTTCTCAGTAAGTGCCCTGCTGGACCCCAGCCCAGCCAGGTGCTGGTGGGGGCAGGGCACAGACCAGCCAAGCCAGGAAGCCAGAGCCTTAAGCCAGAGCAGGCCCTCACCAACAAACTCAGCGGGTTTCTCAGCTGTCTGCATCAGATGCCTTGAGGTGTCACGGGAAGAGCTGGATGGCAGGAGCCCTGCTGGGCCCCAAGAAACAGAGGGCCATTGGGGTGAGGTCAGGTGGCCCAGGGCAGGGTTCTGAAATCAGAGCCTCTGCTGTGCTCTGGGAGGGACTCAGTGCCCTCCTGGCCTGTAGCCAACTGTCAGCTGGATGAGCGCTTAAGCCCCTTTGCTCAGAGTTGAGAGGCCACATTGGTGATGGAAGCCCTGGGTTGGGGTGGAGCATGACGGAGCTTCACCTGTAGGGTGAACGGGTGACCTGGCAGGACTTAGAGTCCCTCCCAGCCCTTAAAACACCAGCTTTGCAACCTGTGAGGGATACATTAAACAGGGCCCCAGGTCACCGGGCCCTGCAGAGTGGGGCC
Source organism: Cricetomys ansorgei (assembly GCA_026225945.1). Taxonomy (NCBI): domain Eukaryota; kingdom Metazoa; phylum Chordata; class Mammalia; order Rodentia; family Nesomyidae; genus Cricetomys; species Cricetomys ansorgei. The sequence goes on from JAMJFZ010004114.1 coordinate 3,417,161, forward strand.
TGAGCCCCAGACCAGCGACCTGAGGATACAGGGGATAAAATCCTGCCTGGAGCCCTGCACACACACACACACACACACACACACACACACACACACACACACACACGCACACACACGCACACACACATAGACCCCCGACACCTAGAGGGGAGGCAGTTAGGAAAGGACTGCCTGTCTGGCCTTGTGGTTGAGGGAGGAGGGGCTGGCATTCCACAAATCCACTTCAACCCCCATCTAAGCACCCAGGCAGGTGACCAAACTCCTCCTCTGGCCAACCCTCCCTTCTGGTGATATGTCCTTAACATCTGGCCGGATCTCGGCGCGCTGCTTCCTCGCCCTCCCTCCCTCTGGCTCTTTTCCGGGGCGTGCCCTTTTGACTCTCAACACAAGTGAGCAGTTAGGGACTCTCAGGCCAAGGAGCCCCAAATGTCACCGAAGTCAGGCCACACTCAGTGGGTTCTGTTCAGGACAGAGCCTTTGCGTCCTGACCCCCTGAGCCTCTGCAGGGGCACAGTGAAGACAGCCACCCTTTGGAGGGTCATGCTGCGGGTTTCTCTGCGTCCCTTGGTTTCGCATGAGTGGATTTAGCCAGCCTCCAATGGAAAATATTTTTTTGGGGAAAATGCATACCGAACATGGCCTTACTCTTGTCTCTAGCCCCAGGTAACATAGTGTGACGGGGACTCACCTGATACTGAGTTTTATAACTTGTCTGAGATGAAATAGAGCACACAGGAGAATTGCCTACGTCATATCCATTTGTATATGAGACTAACATCTGCAAATTGAGACGTCTGAGGGGAGTCTGGGTACCAGACTCTCTAGAGCAATTTGGGGGTGAAAGTGTTCTGTACCCTAAAAGACATTGCTACTGGCTGTGACTCTAGTTGTAAAATATTGATGAGTGCTCTTCCTCCTCCCCTTCCCTCTCCTCCTCCTCTTCCCCCTCCTCCTCCTCCCCTTCCCCCTCCTTCTCCTCCTCCTCCCCTTCCCCTCCTTCTCCTCTTCCCCCTCCTCCTCCTTTTCCCCCTCCTCCTCTCCTTCCCCCTCCTCCTCCTGCTCCCCTTCCCTCTCCTCTTCCCCCTCCTCCTCCTCCTCCCCTTCCTCCCTTCCTCCGTCTCCTCCTCCCCTTCCCCCTCCTCCTCCCCTTCCCCCTCTCCCTCCTCCTCCCCTTCCCCCTCTCCCTCCTCCTCCCCTTCCCCCTCCTCTTCCCCCTCCTCCTCCTCCCCTTCCCTTTCCTCCTCCTCCTCCCTTTCTCCCTCCTCCTCCTCCTCTTCCCCCTCCTCCTCCTTTTCCTTCTCCAATGGCACCAAGCTTCTCCTTGCCTCTCTCTTCCCCCAGTCCTCTCCATTCCAGGCTCTGACAGTGCTCAGCCAGCTGTCTCCCTCACAGTGAGGATGATGGGGACCCCCAGGACCAGAGTTAAGGTGGGGTAGGGAGCAGGTAGCTCTTTGTGAACTCACCGCCCCCCGAACAAGAGGGAACATGAGGACTTCTAGTTTGCGCCTTTGTTTGGCTTCTTTGTCTAAATTGTTTTCCATTTTACTTTTTGATGGAAATAAATCTCTAGCGATAAAAATAACCCAGGAAAAATAAACAGCACCTCTGCCCAGCACCCAAAGATAAGCTCTGAGCCCAGCAGTCTCCAGCATTGAGCCAGAGGCCCCCTCTTCACTTTGGAATAAAGAGCTTCTGCTGGCCACTTTGGGAGTTTTGTTCAGTTTCCTTGGCTTTGTGTATGTGAGGGGTCCAGGAACACATGTGCACATGTATGTAGAGCCCAGAGGACAGCCTCGACTGTTGCTCTTCAAGCTCTGTCTTCTTCCATTTGATGACACAGCGTCTCGCGGGCCTGGGACTCTCCAAGCAGGCTAGGCTGGCAGGCGGGCGGGCCCCAGGGATCAGCCTGTGTCTGCTTTCCCAGCACTGGGATTATAGGCGTAGCCGCCACCTTACCACCTGAGCCACCCCTGCCACCTGTTCTGCTTTTTGCTTTTTAATCTCTTTCTTTACCGTTTGAGAATTTCACGCATGCCTATAATGTTTGATCAAACCCACGGCTTCCCCGCCCACCCCATTTTCTCCCCTGTCTTCATCACCACTTTTCCTTACCAATTTCACGCACTCTTTTTAAAGGCCCGGAGTCCACTTAGCGCTGTCTGTGTTGACCTGGGTGTAGGGCCATGCACTGGATCGTGTGCGGTTGCTTTTCTGTCGCTGTGATAAAACATAACCAAAAGTAACATATGGAAGGAAGAGTTTATTTTGAGGTTATGGTTCCATAGGGAGGGTCCATAATGGCCCGGGAGGCCTGGCAGCAAGCGGCCAGAGCAGGAAGCTGAGAGATCACATCGCAACAGCATACAGGAAGCAGGGAGAACAGGAAGTGGAACAAGGCTATAACCCTCAAAGCCCACCCCTTATGATGTACTTCCTCCAGGAAGGCTGTATGGACCTCCTAAAGATTCCATAACCTCCTTCCATAAACAACACCACCAGTGCGGGATTCGGTGTTCAAACACATGAGCCTATGGGGGGACATTTCTTATTTAAACCACAACAGGTAGCCTCTGAGGGGTGGCCACCCTGAAGAGAACTGACTCTCCTCCACCAGCTGCCATCAATTGCTGTTGCCAACAGCCCCTCGGCTAGGGTGGGACTTCATGCTGGGATTTTGGCTCGCTTGATCTTGTGCAGGTCTTATGCATGCTATCCCAGTCACTGTGAACTCATGTGTGCAATGGCCCTGTCGTGTCTGGCAAATGCTGTTTTTGCTGCAGACAACTGCTCCCTCTGGTTCTTACAGTCTTTCCACCCCTTCTTCCTAGATGGTCCCTGAGCCTTGGGTGAGGGGTGCAGATATCTCATTTAGAGCTGAATACTCCATAGTCTCTTATTCTCTGCATGATGGCCAGTTGTGGCTCTCTGTATTAATCACCATCTCCTGCAAAAAATAAGCTTCTCTGATGAGGCTTGGAGGATGTGCTAATCTATGGATAAAAAAATAAGTACTTAGGAGTTAGTTGGAGATTAAGTCCAAAGTAATAGTACTAGGTTCTCCTCTAGGGCTTTTGGCCTAGCCAGCCACAGGCCACAGTGAATAGTAACAGACATGAGTTCTGTCTTGCGGTGCAGCATTCAAATTCAATTAGAAAGTGGCTGGTTACTCCCATAAGGTTAGTGCCATTGATGCCCCAGTGGGCATATCTTGCCAGGCCAGTTCACAGGGTTCAGAACTGGGTAAGAACGATGATTGCTCTTCTCCTCTGATGGCATGCATAGCACCTTCCAGCACCATGAAAACTAGCCAGTAGGGATGAAGCTTCCAAGTCAGTACCAGCTTGATTTCACCATGTTCAAGGATTCAAGCATGTGGCATCTTCAGCAATAGGATCTTATCATCAAGTTCTGGAGGGTAACCAATAGTAATAGCAATAGCCTATAATATTTGGGGGAGTCTGTGGGACCCCACTGAGCAACAAGTTGAAAGGAGGTAATGCATATATGCTTTTTTATTTGATAGACCAAGTCTAGCCTTAGAACTCAGTATGTAGCCCAGGATAGCCTTGGGTCTCACTATGTAGCCCAGGTTGGTCTTGAGCTCCTGGCAATCCTCCTGCTTCTGCTTCCTAAGTGCTCGAATTACCCAGCCTATTTTGTTTGTTTGTTTTATTGTTTGTTTTGTTTTAACTTAAGAGATCCCAGGATTGTCTTGCAAGCACATCAAGGCAGGTCTACCTCACCTGTATGGACAGATGTCCCTGTGCTATGCCCCAGCCTGTGTCATGGGTTTGGAGTTTGCCCATGTCCTCCGTGGGTTCACAGTCCTGCAGTGTCTGTCTCCATACATAAGCATGTGTGGGCACATGTCTTTTTCACAGGATAAAGCAGAGAGAGGGATGAGAGACCACGGGACTGGCTATGCATGGGAGCTGGGTGTGCCACATGGGTCAGTGCAGGTGCCCCCTGAGTGCTTGCTGATCACAGAATCACCATGGTCTGGGAGGGGGCGAACACGGCCTCCATCTCCCCTCCCAAGAATGCAACCACCCTCACCTTCACAGGTGGCACTGCAGTCGCCCTAGCCAGTGCCGTGTTCTCCAGGCATTTGGGGCCCTGGGGAAGGGTGACTTGTCTAGCTAAGATGGAAAGGATAAAGACGGCCCTGGGTCACACTGCCATTCTCTGTACCTACAGGCGGCCTCAGGGGGGCAACTGTCATCGATTCCCTTGACACCCTCTACCTCATGGAGCTGAAGGAGGAGTTCCAGGAGGCCAAGGCCTGGGTGCAAGACAGCTTCCACCTAAATGTGGTGAGTCAGAGCCATGGGGAGATGGGAGCCAGCCTCCAGCTCTGCAGACATTGTGCTTCCTGCCTGGGACTGCATAACAGAGCGCCTAGAGCCAGGGATGCAGTATAGACCCTGATGGGTCTCCTCACTGGGGACCAGGCTTGAGGTGGGGAACGTCTCCCAGCTGGTGTCCTCTGGTGGAGGGGAGACTGCCAGGACCACCACTCCCCCCAACACATTGCACACCCTCCCCTCCCCCTCCCCACATTGCTCACCCCTCCCCTCCCCCTCCCCACATTGCTCACCTCTCCCCTCCCCCTGCCCACATTGCTCACCCCTCCCCTCCCCCTCCCCACATTGCTCACCCCTCCCCTCCCCCTGCCCACATTGCTCACCCCTCCCCTCCCCCTCCCCACATTGCTCACCCCTCCCCTCCCCCTCCCCACATTGCTCACCCCTCTCCTCCCCTCCCCCTGCCCACATTGCTCACCCCTCCCCCTCTCCACATTGCACACCCTCCCCTCCCCGTCCCCACATTGCTCGCCCCTCCCCTCCCCCTCCCCACATTGCTCACCCCTCCCCCTCCCCACATTGCTCACCCCTCCCCTCCCCTCCCCCTGCCCACATTGCTCACCCCTCCCCTCCCCCTGCCCACATTGCTCACCCCTCCCCTCCCCCTGCCCACATTGCTCACCCCTCCCCTCCCCCTGCCCACATGGAGCTGTAGAGACAGGGTGCTGAGAGCCGGGCTGGGGATCTGGGAAGGCTTTCCGCCTCCTTGAACCTGAGGCTCCTCACTATGAGGCAGGAGGGTTGTTGAGTCTTTTGTGGCCTCAGAAAGTCAGCACAATGCAAAATGGCCTCCTCATCACCGTTCTAATTGCTAGAATCAACCTGAGGCCTTCGCGACTTGTGGCCTGTGAGGCCAGGGGTGTGCAGTCCTTTGCTCCATTTGCTGCTGGTAGGAGAGGCGCAGAGGGGCGTCTTCAGGGACCCACCTGGCCCCCCTGCACAAGGCCCCAGCTCCTCCAGGCAGAGGATGGCCCTCCCCAGAGGACTGGGCAGCTGTGGACACTCAGGCAGGCCTGAGCAGGTTAGAGCTTTTTCAGAAAAAAGAAAGGTGGGGTCACTTAGCCTTAGCCCTTTCATCTAGATCAGTGTTTCTCAACCTGTGGACTGCGACCCCTTTGGGGGTTGAACAACCCTTTCCCAGGGGTCGCCTAAGACCATCTGTGTATCAGCTGTTTACACTACGATTCTTAACCGCAGCAAAATCACAGTAATGAAGCAGCGACGAAAGCGATGTTATGGTTGGGGTCGCCACAGCATGAGGAGCTGTGTGAAAGGGTCGCAGCGTTAGGAAGGTTGAGAACCACTGAGCCAGAGAATGAGGTGATGTCATGCAGGGCTATGGGCCCTGAAAGGAAGCGAGCTTTGCACATGCTTTGCTGGTGGGGAAAAATCCTCCCAGGTTAACAGATTCTATGGCTGCTGTCAACAAAGAAAGCCTGAGTCAGGCCTGGTCCTGCAGGCCTGGAATCCCAGCTAGTCCGGAGTCTGAGGCAGCCGAGCACAAGTTCAAGGCTAGCTGGGGCAACTTAGTGAGGCTCTGTCTTAAAATAAAGAATTAAATCCCCAGAATTACAAGTAAAAATTAAAAATGCAGAAGGCTTGCCAAGGGGAGCACCTGGGGCAAGAGTCGACAGTAGACGCCTGTGCGAGCTCCTACCCCAGCTTACTGTAGTGCCTGTGAGAAGATTTGCCCAGGAGGCGGTATCAGAACCATTCCGTGCAGTAGAAAACCTGGAGGGTAAGGGGGTTCCATCTCAAGTCACAAAGCCGCGTACATGGCTCAGGTGGGGGAGTTAGACTCTGTCCTTGGCAATGATGACTCTATACCTGCTTTGCATGGTCATGGAGAAGGTGCGTGTGTGACTGGGCCCCGGGACTGCTTCTTACACAGTCATCTGCCCACAGCCTCCTGCTCAGCCCCGTGCTGCTCTGTCACCCCAGGGAAGGGCCTCTCTCATTCCTGCTAAGCCACTGGAGCTTCTTAGGAGGGAAGGCCAAGAGAAGGCTTTGCCTCTCCTTGGGCTAAGCCTCTCATGCAGCTGGGCACAGGTCCTGGAGCTCCTTGGAGCACAGCCAGGCGTAACCGCTCCAATGGCCTCCGGCAAAGCTGGGGAATGGAGCCAAAGCTGCTGTTTATTTGGAACTCTTAAATGCACAGTAGCGACTGCCAGGCAGGTGCCGGCCCCCCTCGACCTCTGCTATGAAAACCAAGCTGTGGCCTGGCCCGCTGGGGTCCCCGGAGCAGGGCACAGGTGTGTGTTGAGGGGAGCCATGTGGCCCGAATCCAGGGCCTGGCTGGCTCCAGGAGCTCACATGCTCACACGTGTCCTTACCAACCCTTCCCGCCTTCTTGCAGACTGGAGAAGCATCTTTGTTTGAAGTGAACATCCGATACATCGGAGGGCTGCTCTCAGCCTTCTACCTGACTGGAGAAGAGGTGAGTTGGTCCTTTGGGGCCCCAGGGCTGTCCAGGCTGCACAGGTCTTAGAAAAACTACAGTCCCACCTCGGGCAGGTGGTCTGCCGAGACCACCCAGGAGCCCCCATGAGGATTCTACGTTGCTCAGAGCTATGGCCCAGCTGAGCACACTTGTCTCCCAGAGCAGCTAATGAATGGTCTGAGGAGAGAACCATGTCCATGCGGAGCCTGCCCACATGCCCCGCACCAGCAAGCCGCCATGCTGCAGTTCACAGGTGTCCCCTCTTAGGACCCGCAAAGCCAAGACCGCCGTTTCTCACTCCCGGGATGATTGACTTTTTTCTTTTTGGTTTTTTCAAGGCAGGGTTTCTCTGTTGTAACTCTGGCTATCCTGGAACTCCGTCTGTAGACCAGGCTGGCCTCGAACTCACGGAGATCCGCCTTTGCCTCTGCCTCTGCTGGGATTAAAGGTGTGCGCCACCACCGCCTGGCTAACAAGTCCCTTCTTATCACTTTCTTTCCATTCATTGGGTGGCCATGATATCTCTTTAGGCCAAAGAGCCCTTGTGACACAGGACAAGAGGGATAGAGTTTGGCCCAGGGCTGTCACCTCCAAAGGGCATGTTTTCTCTGCCAGAGAATTCTGAGTTGAACTGAGATTGGGAGAAACTGGAGCCTTCGGTCTCCCCTCGTGAGCTCTTGTCATTGTGCAGCCTGTGTATCAGGTGGCCAGGCTGGCAGCCTCCCCAGAAAACAGGTCATCAGTCAGACCGTTCCCCGGGATCCGGAGGGCCACTCTGCCCAGCTCGGCTGCCACTTGGAACCGGGAGCCGGGCAAGTAAAGCAGGCAAGCTACAGAGAAATCCTGCCTCCCCCCATCACTGTGGTCCCAGAGAGTCTTCCTCAGCTGTCATGGCTGAAGTTGAGGGCTTAGAATGCAACTGGCCGCCTCTATCTCTCGAGTCGCTTCGGGCTGCTCTCCATCAAACGTAATCTCCTCGGTAGAGATTACTGCTTGTACCAATTTGTCCAAAAAATGGTCAATGGGAGCCCTCGGCTTTGAGCCACCCAGAGCTTGAATGCTATTTGAAAACCCCAGGACAGGAAAATGACAGAGGGAGCAGGGGAAAAAAAAGACAAAGTCATTCATGTGCTTCACAGGCAGGCGCCTGCCCAACCTCGCGTGGCTGGCATGGTTGGAGGGAGGACTACAGCGAAGGGGTGGGGTCGGGCGTCGGGGGTGGGGGGGGGTGCTTGACCACCAGCCACTCAGGGAGGAGCTCCCAGTCCTCCTTCCGCCCCTTCTCTGAGAAGTCTGTAGTTGTTAGGGACTTTGACTTCTCAGGATGCGCACCTGGCAGGGGACTGTGGATGAGAGCATCAGTAACTTGAGGGACAGCTCACAGGGAAGCCCACATGGCCAGCACTGCAGCCAGAGTCTGTCTGTGCAGTCCCTCCATGACCCCTGCTCTCTGGGCACATTACTTTTCTAAATACTGGGTTGTAAGTTCTCGCACGGCCCCATGGGAGTCGCAGACACCCATCAGTGCGTGCAGGGAATCACCCACTTGAGACGAGGAAAGAGACACGGAGGCCTGTGCTAGGCCTCACCCAGCCCTTAAGCCTTCCTGCCTCTGTCTCCAGTCACTGCTTGCTATCAGGGCTCAGTCACACTAAGCTCACACACAGTGGGCGCCTGTTGGGGGCTTCCCATTTCTTAACTTCCGGCAAATGTGTGTGTGTCACCTGCTGGCTGCCAGTCTCTTTGCTTTGGAGGAAGTGGCAGAAGAGGATCCTGCTGTTTGGTCATGCCTGCCGAGACTTGATTCCCATCAAGAGGATGGGCATGGGCTGGAGAGATGGCTCAATAGTTAAGAGCACTGGCTGCTCTTGCAGAGGACCCGGGTTCAGTTCCCAGCACCCGCGTGGTGGCTCACAATCCTATCTCCAGTCCTAGGGGATCTGAAGCCCTCTTCTGGCTGTCTCGGGCATTACATGTAAATAGCACACAGACACACATGCAGGTGAAACACCTATACACATAAAATAATTAAACATTTTTAAAAAGATGACAGGCGTACTCAGAGCTGTTCCTGGGGATGTTGGGACAGCACTTCACAGCTTAGAAGCATGTTCACACATAATTTATAAGTATAAATTTTTTAATTTCTAAAAAAATTCTGCAACGCTACCAGGGCACTCCCTATCATTCTACTGTGCAGATGGGGAAACTGAGGCTTAGAGACAGTGCAAGGCTCAGTGAAGGTCACACAGAGACATGGGAGGATTGTGCTGGACCCTCGGATCCATGCCCTTTCTGTTCTACAGAAAGAAACTCACACCCGTTTCCCCTGTGTTCTGGAACTATGGCCACTACGACCACATCCCTACTTGGAGAGACACCCAGGTACCGTGGAGAAAACTACAGAGCTCTGCAGCCCTGAACGAGTCACTCTGAAGCTCAGCTGTCTCAGACTTAGTGAGGGACCTCCCTTCCTCCTGGGCTGTGGCTGAGACTGAAGATCTACAGACTAAGTCGCTCTCCCCTGCTTCCTTCAAGGATGGCAGAGCAGACCCATGCCCTTCTGTCCCCAGCAGTTTTACTTTATAACACACATGCTTGTCCAGTCCCTCCCCAGGACCATTGGGACCTTCTGTGACAGTTCACAGGAAGGCCCCCTGAGAGCCATGCACAGGAGGGACATGGTACTCCCTATCAGAAGATCTTATCAGCTAGCTCAGCCTCCTCAGGGTTGCCAGCAACCATGCAGCTGCCTGGGCCTCACATTGGAGTGGGCCCATTCACCGCCGACAACCTCCTGGATAGGTAGAGCGATCCAAAGCCTACATGAGATCGAGGGTCTTGCAAGCCCTTTCTGTCCCCGAGCCAGTAGCTTCTCAGTCTGGATGAGCACTGCAGCAGACCCATGGGGTGGACCCTGCAGCTCCAGGTGACAGATGGCTTTGGGTTCTGGACCAGCTCCCTGGGGTCTACTTCTCGGACTCACTGACAGGCACTGGACAGTATAGCCAGCCCTGCCATGCCCTTCTTCTTCCCTGGCAAGGCCGTCTACCCTCAGAGGGCTCAAACCTATTCTTCAGCTCAGAGTTGGGAAGCCCTTAGCAGCTGCCTACAGGCCTTCTGTTGTTTGCTTGCTTGCTTTATGTTCTGTGGTATAGGGATGAGATCTAGAACCTCAGGTACTTGGTACATGAGCTCCATCCCCCAGCCCCTCATTCAGCACATTTTTGTTGCTGGTGGCTTTGTCAGGAAGGTCAGGAAACTGAGTCAGCAGAGCCGCAGACCAGGGACTTGTATCTTATCTCTTGAATGGCACATATGATCCTCTCAGTTTCCATGGTGATTAGGTCCAGGACTCCTATGGATCTCAAATTCCAGGAGTGCTCGAGTCCTTCCTTGAAATGGTGTGCTGTTTGGGGAGGGCCTACAGTCACTCTCTCCAAGTCCTCGGGATGCCCAGCAGCATCTGCTCCGTTCGCTGGGAATAAGAACCCTGGGCATGGTCAATACAGATGCGATTTCTATTCCCCACTCCACGGTGTAGCCCACACTGGCCTCTAATTCCTGGGTTCAGATGTTTTTCTTGCCCCGGTGCCAGGTTTACAGGTAGACCCCATGATGGCCAGCTTTTTAGAAAGTGTGTCTTCAGGCTGCAGTTTCTTGAGTATGGAGTCCGTGTGTGTGTGTGTGTGTGTGTGTGTGTGTGTGTGTGTGTGTGTGTGGTTTGCCATGTGTGCGCATGGGTGGGTGCATGTACACCCGTATATGCACTGAGAGGCCGGAACAGGATGTGAAGCCTCTTCCTTTACCACTCCCTACCTTCCTGCCTTAAGACAGTCTCTAACTGCACTGGAGGCCTTGCGGTTCAGGCGAGTTGCCCGGCCTGACTCTGCCCTGCCTGTGGTGGGGTTCCAGGAACCACAGCCTCACCCGACTTTTTAAGTGGGTGCTGGGAATCCAAACTCAGGTCCTCATACTGACAGAGTAAGCGCCTTCCCCAGTCGCGCCCCCCCCCCCCCGTCCTCTCCCCCACCCCTCGTTCACCCCCACCCCCCACCCCCCACCCCTAGGCTTGTCTCTGTTATGAAATGACTCGGGCTGAGCACAGTCATACATACCCGTGTGTACCAGCTGGAGGCTGATGCACAGGATTACTTGCGTTCAGGAGTTCAGAGCCAGCTGAGCAGCACAGTGAGACCTTCATTTCAAAAATATAAAAATAATCACATAAGAAAAGCACAGATAAACCAAAAGAAGGAAATAAATACCATTTGTGGGCTAACCCCTCTGGAGGGCGTTATCAGTGTTTGCACGTCCTTCCTTCTTTTTCCACGCGTTCATATGTAAACAGATTTTAAAGTGAGCTACGCTATGGGGTCAGAGGTACATATACTGACTCTGCTCCGAACTATTCTTCTGTGATGTTATTTCAGTGGCCACAAGGCACGGAAGCCAGAACGAAACAACCTCCCTGGGTGCCTGACGCAATGCCAGGATAGACAACCATATATAAAGTCTTTACTGGCACTCTCAATTATTTATGTCCTTAGAATAAACTGGCTGGTTTAATTTTTTTATTACATTTGTTCACTTATTTTGTGTGTGGGGGGGGTGCAGTCACAGAATCACAGTGCGCATGTGGAGGCCAGAGGTCGGGTTCTGAGAGTGGCTTCTCTCCTTCCACTGTGGGTCTCGGGGATCGAACTCAGGTCTAGAAGCTTGGCGGCAAGCTCCGTTATACACGGAGCCATCCTGCTGGCTCTTTAGGAGGAATTGGTTATGAGAGACACTGTGAGTCAGAAGGTCACATGACCTTCTGGGTTAATCTGGCATCTCACTGAAACCGTTTGAAGTGCTCAGAACCTCCCTTGGAGGCCCCGAGCTGGGACCACATTATGGCTTCTTAGCCATCTATTATGCGGAGGGTTTAAAACAAGCCGTTCACCCTTGCCCTTCATTCCTTGTCTGTAAAATGGAAATTGTCTGAGTGGCCAAGAAAGGCCTTTTTCCTGCTGTCACATGGCGAAGCTGTCACCCAGGAGGTAAAAGTTTCTGGAACTTGGAGGATAGTATGGTCTGGGCCCCTAGCCCAGCACTGTTTATGCTCTGTCCAGATAGACAATCTGCTTCCCCCACTCTTGGTGTATTAGTCAGCACTCCCTCGGGGAACAAAATGCCTGAGACAATCAACTTAAAAAACAAAAAGGTTCATCTGGGCTCACCATTTCAGTGGTCTCAGACTGCTCACCTGGCTGTTGCGTTGGCTCCGTAGTGATCCAGGAACATGTGATGGAAGAGACGCCAGGAAGCAGAGAGTGAGGGAGGGTGAGGGTCCCAATATCCCCAGCAAGCACCCTCCCATCCCACCCTACCCCTAACTCCCTTCCTCTAGCTTTTAAAAGTTCCATTATCTCCTGATAGTGACCAGATTGGGGACCGGACCTTCGGGCACGCTCCATGTCCGGGCCGCAGTGTTCAGCCTGTAACGTCCCACAGCTCTGTGAAGTGGGGTCTCTCTGGACTTGGAGGTGACGCTAACTGCTTTCCCGTCATCTTCCTAAGGTCGCCTGATCACAGTCCTCTGTCTCCCTGCCACCGAGGAGCATACTGGCTTCTTATGAACGCAGAGAATGACACTCAGAAACACCTGGTCTAAGGCCACAAAGCCAGTAATGGTGGCCTGGCCTTCCATGCAGGCTGCCTGGCTGCAGAACCTGACATAGCGCCTCTTCCCGGTCCCGTCTCCCTGCCTTGGTGGCAGCATGCGCTTAAACAACCACCCCACCAAACCCAGACTCAGTGCCCTTTGACCTTTCTTGGCAGGTGTTCCGAATAAAGGCCATCAGGCTGGGTGAGAAACTGCTGCCCGCCTTCAACACTCCCACAGGCATCCCCAAGAGCATCGTGAACTTCAAAAGGTGAGACGCCCCTTGCAAACTGATGTCTGTGCCCCACCCCCTGTCCTGAGTGGCATGGGATGAGGAGGCCCAGGGACAGCTGGCAGACAAAATGTAGTCCTAGGAGCCCAAAATGGAGTCACTTTTGTCTGGCTTAAACTGAGGCATGAGAGAAGGATAGTTCCTGTCCTGTGCATGTTGAGAACTGACCTTAGCTAAGTACTGTGCTCGACAGGTATCGGTCATCAAGTGTAGGTCTCAGAGTTTGGGCCACCCAGGCTTGACCTTCCCAGGGTGGGCGGGACATTTGCTCCTCTACAAATAGTCCCCAGCACCGTGTTGATTCAGAGCCTCCAGAGTTGGCCCCAGCTCCCTCACTCCTGAGCCTGCGAGCAGAGCATCCCCCCCACCCCACCCCACCCCACCTGCCATGAGCAAGTTGCCAAGGAGGCTGAGGGGCTCTGGGCTTGGCTCTCTCCTGATGCAGGACCCCAGCCCTGGCTCTGATCTGTGTGAAGCAGACCCCTAGAAGACACAGAAGGCACCCAAACACCTGCTCTCTCTGGGCCGTGCTTGGCACCCCGTAGCACACCTGAGCTGGGAGAAAGGCTGAAAGAGGCCATGCTCCGTGTCCTGCCTTACAGGAGTGCTGGTCAGGCGCCTGGGAGGAGGGAGTCTGCCCTTCTGCCGGGCCCTACCCTCCCTCACTGCCCTATGGCCTTGGTATCTTTGCCTTCTATGCTCCCCAAACCAGGGCTTCCTTCATCTGCCTCCCAGTGGGAAGCCTGCCCAGTGTCCTCACTAAAATGTCCCAGAGGCCCTGGTGGCCGTGAGGGCTGACAGAGGTCATCCTCTATGCCAGACTTGATGCCTGAGATCCACACACAGGCCTGGGCTCATGGTGCTTCTCCCTGAACGCTAATCCTGAGAATCAAGACAGAAGTGACCCACACCCTCACCTAGGTCTGGGCACAGCTCAGGGCCCCTCCCTCTACTGTAGCCCTGGCCCCCTGGCTCACCTGTGGCCCCCGGTGGGACCTGGTCCTAGGATTCCTGGCGCAGGGCATGGATATTTTTAGGTTGCTTGCTTGCTATCGAGACATGCTGCATGTGTGCTCTTCCTTGCTTTCCTCCCTCTCGTATTCTGGGAAAGAAGCTACTGTTAAAAATGGGGGGGGGGGGGGTAACGAGGGCGCAGTGGCCGTGTGCTAGCCCCTCAGAGATGACCTGGTAGAGAGCTGGACCCACCTGCTGGTCCTGTGGTGTTCCAGCCAGTCTGGATCCAGGCAGCCAGAGGGCCAGGTGAGCAGCCCTGCCCTAGCACTGCCCAGCGAGGGGATGGGGCTCAGCTCTGCATAGAGACGCGGTGGGAGAGGCGGGGCCAGCTGAGGCCTGCAGAGAGCACTGAGCCATCTGAGACAGTGATTGTGGCCAATCCAGGGACTTCTGACTGAATCAGTCTGTCGCTGTCATGTGCACATACATACACACACACACCCCTGCACACATGCATACACATGCAGGCACACACACACATGCACACACACCTGCACACACGTGCGCGCACATTCACACACGTGTGCACACCTGCGCACACGTGCACACACACATGAACACATGTGTGCACACATGTGCACACACACCTGCACAAAACACCCCCGCTGCCCATGCACTAGTAAGGGCGCAGACATTCAATCTGCCCATCATTGTCCCGTTCTCAAATCCATACAAGGGCTCGTACAAACACGTGTACATTTACGTGGGCGTGCTCCTCTACACGTGCGTATGCTCACCTACATAATTACTAACAACCACTCGCAGTGAATCAAGCACCCTGTGAGCACATGACAGAGAACCTTTTCTCACCACCGGGACCTCAAATTGCCAGGAAAGAAAGAAAGGCTCAGAGAAGTGCAGCAACATGCCTGAGGTCACACAGCAACCAGGTAAAGTTAGGATTTGAGCTCAGCTCTCAGCTGTAAGGCTTGTACCATACACAGGAGGTTTACCCAGGTAGAGAGGGGTACTGTAGAGCAGCCCTCCTTTGCCAGGGGAAAGGAGAGCGGGGCAGACCCATTGGTCCATTGGTTCACAGAGCTGGTCAGAGAACCCTCTCCTTTTCAGGGTGCTGCTCAGAGTGGGTGACATGGGTGTGTCTAGTACCTAGGATTTGGACTCAGCTCTACCATTTGCTGTGTGACCTTGAAAAAGTGTCTCCCCCTTTCCCACGCGTGAGATGAAGACCACAGTATCTGCTAGTAGAGTTGCGGGTAAAGGTAAAGTAAGGCGCGGGAGCCACCTGGCTCCTATTAGAAGTTTGCTGTCATTTACATATGCATAATTGCACGCTGATACAAATGTCAATCACGTGCATAATTGATGCCTCACAATAGCTCTGTGCAGTTAGTGCGAGAGGAGGAAGCTCAGGTCTAGGGAAGTGGTGAGACTCTCCCAGGGCACCTGGCCTGGGACGTAGGGGAAGCCAGTAGCCAGGCAGAGAGGGACACCTGCCTCCCTACTACGGGGACAACCATAACTGGAGTCCAGGAGGTCAGGCTGTGGTGGTGCACGCCTTTGATCTCAGCACTTGGGAGGCAGGGGCAGGTGGGTCTCTGTGAGTTCCAGGCCAGCCTTGTCTACAGAGTGAGTTCCAGGACCAAGGCCACCCTCACTCTGCATGCCCCCCCAACTTTTTTAGTCCCCACAAAAGCCTGGAAACCAAGGCACACAGGATTCAGGGACTCGCCTGAGGGTGCCAGCTGACCAGTGCTGGACCCTGTGCCTTCCGGTTCCAGGGTGCGGCAGGTGGGAGGTCTGGAAAGAGCCCCCTCACGGGATGCAGGAATCAGGCTCTCCAGGGCTGGCTCGGCTCAGTCAGACTGATGACTCTGGTAGGTGGCATCTGACTTTGGCCTGATTCTTTGGTCACTGGAGGGGAAAGACAGAGGGTAACACACGTGCCGACTCGGAGGCTTTCCTTCCTATAGCCCTGGACCCTGAAGTGGCCATCAAAGCCTCCTGCAAGCACAGGACAGAGAACATGGCTCATGTGCTCGCTTGTGAGAAGGCGCAGTCTCACAAGGAGGGCACTGAGAGCCTCACTTCTTTCATCCTTTAGTGTGCTCTGTCTGCATGTCAGAGGGCATCAGACCCCATCATAGATGGTTGTGAGCCACCATGTGGTTGCTGGGAATTGAACTCAGGTCCTCTGGAAGAGCAGTCAGTGCTTTTAACCACTGAGCCATCTCTCCAGCCCAACAGTTCTATCATTCTTATCCCCCAACTTCCTTGGGTCCAGCAGTTCTAGGGCTGTGGTCACACCTTGTAAGGTCTTAGGAAACGCCAGTCTGGGGCTATATGACCTTGGGTAGAGGGAAAGGCAAAAGTGTGTGTGTGTGTGTGTGTGTGTGTGTGTGTAGGGATACGTGGGTGTGTGGGGTGTGTGAGGGTGTGGGGGGGTGTCAGGTGTGTATGTGAATGTGTGTGTGTCAAGAGGTATGTGGGTGTGTTGTGTGTGTGTGTGTGTGAATGTATGTGTTGGGGGTGTGAGCGAGTGTGTGTGTGTGTGTGTATGTGTGTCAAGGTATGTCTCTGCTTAGAACTGCCCTCTCAAGCCTGAAGATGATCATTGAGTGTCCCGTGGGGCCTTTGAGGCTCCGACCACACCATCAATGTCAGCTGCAGATTTCACCATAACCATGTGTGTCCTGCCTTGAGCCCCAAACATCACGGAGGCTGCTTGGTAGGAACAAAGACTGTGGGGTGGGCTCAGACCACCTTCAGCAAGTCCTGTCCCCAGGAAGGTTAGCGGAGGAGCCGGCGCACAGTGGGCACCGCTCTGTGCCATAGCCGCGGCTGATGTCTTTTCAGCGGTAGCTGGGGCTGGGCCACCGCGGGCAGCAGCAGCATCCTGGCTGAGTTCGGATCCCTGCACTTGGAATTCTTGCACCTCACTAAACTCTCCGGCAACCCGGTCTTTGAAGAAAAGGTGAGCTTCCTTCACTTTCTCCCCAGACGGGTACTCCACCCCCTAGCAGGGAGGCAGAGGGTGGGGGTCTGCGGTCAGGGTTTGCGGGACCCCCAAACACCACTCTCGAGGCAGTTGCTGGTGGAAGAGTGGACTGTGCCCATTGCAGGTGGCAGGGAGGGGAATGGAAGCCACCAGGATTCTGCCAGGGAGGTTTGGGTTGGCACACAGGCTGGTGGCGGATCTGTGAGCTGCGGGATCTGGAGACTGCAACTGAGAGCTAGGCTCCCGGCGCTGGCAGGAACAGGCGGCGGTGTCGCGTGCCCTTTCCAGGGACATTTAGCTTTTCTGTGTGAGATCTGCCTGCCTTTTCCTCTCAGGTGCCCGTCTGCATGCTGGCAGCAGGTGGGCAGAGCAGCTCCTCGTTACTGCTCTCAGCTGCCAACAGCCATATGTGGGTATTGAGACATGGCACCCAGGCCACTGCCCAATCCTGATAGTTGTTGCCCCATTCGTGGCCCTCTGGGAAGCTCTCCAGAAGGGCCACAGCCCTGAGCAATCCCCAAGGGAATGTCTGGATTCAGATCCATCCCTGAATCCAAAGGAAGGCAGTGTACACACAAGACTCCTTCCAGAGCCTTCCAAGAACCGCCTTAACCCCTCTCCCTCTGGGATGACATCACAACTCTACCTGGTGGTGCTGTCTGTGTCACAAGCTGTTTTCAGAGCATATCCCACCTACCACCACCCACCCTACCCTACACAGCTGGGAGGAAGCAGGTTCCTGACGTCACTTGCTGCAGGCCCTGGTGTCTGCAGGCTCACATGAAGCTCAGTGCTTCCTAATACCAGGCTTGGGAGCACAATGTCCTCCATGTGGGAATCCTCCCGGGCTGAGAAGCTCAGGACAAGCTTCCCACCTTTTGATTGCTGCCTGTGACCTACCTCTCGCTCCCACCCGAACCTCTCCAGAATGTGGTCAGTTTTCCATCAGAGACCTTCCTCGACTCCCTGGACCGCTCAGGCCAGTCTAATCCCACTGCCAGTGCCATGCTCTCTGACCCTTTGCCCAGCTCAGGCCTCTGTCCTCCCTGCCTCCAGCTGGATGCCCCTGGGAAGCCCTGGCCAGCTCAGGAAAGGGTCCCTTGACACATGCTGGGTCTGTTTCATCTTAAGCCCCAGCAGCCCTGCTTGCTGACCCCACCAAACTGAGAGGTCGAGTGGGGGATGAGGCCCAGAGAGGCCAAGTAACTGGCACAGGGCAGCTAGCTAGTAAGTGACAACGCTGAGAATTGGGCCAGGAACTTTCCAGCCTTTTCTTCCCGGGGCAGATCAGTACAGCGGTGGTGGCAACGGCGGCTCCAGACTCCCTGCCCCTCTGTCGCTCTCATTTGCATACTTCAGCTATTTTCATCCCTTAGTCACACGTCCCACAGAGGCGATTATTAGCAGTTGACAAATTGGCCCAAATTCTTACAGCGCCCTGCACCCTCCAGGAGAGCTAATATAGCCTGCTTCCCTGGGCCCCACCAGGACCGGGAGCATGAGTCAGGCACAAGAGTCTTCCTGTCCCTCTCGCGGTCTCTGTCACCTTAAAATGACATGAGGTCCAATGCGGCAGAGCCATGTGCCTCGGAGGAGGAAAAGAAAGGCTGACGGCTCAACTTCCCGGCCTCCCCTGCCATTGCCAATTCATCTGTGAGCAGGTAGCAGTACAGTCCCCAGGGACTTGCTCTCCCAGTTCTAGCACTGGGCGGTGTTCTCAGTTGCACCGTGTGCAGCCCCCAAGGCTGCACAGTCTCGGCCGTCAGTGACTGTGTGCTCACCCTCCCTCCGGGTCTGTACTGGACTCCGTGACTGTCCCGTGCAGGACAAGGAATACAGGTGGCCCTTGGGCTCAGAGCAAGCCATTAACATCCTAGCTCTCCACTTACACACACTGGGGCTGCGGCTGGGGCTCCATAGTGGTGTCTGCCCTGGGTTTAACCCACAGCATTCATAAACAGGGTGTGGAAATGCATGCCTGTAACTCCAGCACTCAGAGTTCAGGAGTTCAGGTTAGGAGTTCAAGGTCAGCCCAATTTTCGTGAGAACCTGTATTTATTTATTTGTTTGTTGTTTGTTTGTTTGTGACAGGGTTTCCCTGTTGTAACTATGGCTATCCTAGAACTCACTCTGTAGACCAGGCTGGCCTCGAACTCACAGAGATCCTCCTGCCACTGCCTCCTGAGTGCTGGGATTAAAGGCATGTGCCGCCACTGCCCAGCTGAGACTCTCTGTCTTTAAAAAAAGCAAACTTGGTGTTTACAGAACAGCTAAGGCCACTTATCTGAAACTCCTTACCTGGAGTGGTCTATAGTGCTGGTACGGGTAGGCAACCAGCCTGGGAGAGGATTGGCCCAGGCAGAGCAGCTAGCACAGTGGCAATGGGGCAGTTCCCACTCGACACATCCCAGCATGCTCTGTGTGTGGGCACAGAACCTGTGGCTCTTTCTTTGCTCCATCCTCTTGGTTGGGAATCAATGGCTTCTTCATGAAGGTGACAGTGCCTGGTATCTCTCACAGGTCAGAAAAATCCGCAAGGTCCTCAGGGAGATTGACAAACCCATGGGCCTCTACCCCAACTTCCTCAGTCCAGTGAGCGGGGACTGGATGCAGCGTGAGTATCTGAGTATCTGCACCACTGCCCCTTATCCCACGGGTTCCCATCCGGGCTTCCTGAGCCCAGAGCCCAGAGCCCAGAGCCCAGAGCCCAGGAACCCAGGAGCCCAGAGCCCAGAGCCCAGGAACCCAGGAGCCCAGGAGCCCAGAGCCCAGAGCCCAGAGCCCAGAGCCCAGGAACCCAGGAGCCCAGAGCCCAGAGCCCAGGACCCCAGGACCCCAGGACCCCAGAACCCCAGGACCCCAGAGCCCAGGACCCCAGAGCCCAGAGCCCACGAGCCCAGGAGCCCAGAGCCCACGAGCCCAGAGCCCAGGACCCCAGAGCCCAGAGCCCAGGAGCCCAGGAGCCCAGAGCCCGGGACCCCAGAGCCCAGGACCCCAGGACCCCAGGACCCCAAAGCCCAGGAACCCAGGAGCCCAGAGCCCAGAGCCCAGGAGCCCAGGAGCCCAGAGCCCAGGACCCCAGGACCCCAGGACCCCAGAGTCCAGGACCCCAGAGCCCAGGATCCCAGAGCCCAGAGCCCAGGAGCCCAGAGCCCAGGACCCCAGGACCCCAGGACCCCAAAGCCCAGGAACCCAGGAGCCCAGAGCCCAGGACCCCAGGACCCCAGGACCCCAGGACCCCAGGACCCCAGGACCCCAGAGTCCAGGACCCCAGAGCCCAGGAGCCCAGGAGCCCAGAGCCCAGGAGCCCAGGAGCCCAGGAGCCCAGGAGCCCAGACAGGCCCTGAATGAGAGCCAGGAACCCGCACCAGCCAGCCCCTGGATTCACCAACCTGGACATGCCTGCCCCTGAGTATCTGACTCCTCCCAGCCTTCTTAGTATCCCTCTCCCACAGCACCTCTGCGCCAGCCTCCATGATCCCTGGACGCAGGGGCATCCCACTTGGAGCTGTCACTCAGAAGTGACTGCAGGAAGGCCTGGGCCTTCCCCTCTCCCCTCTGACCCGCTTCCCCTCCACTCCCTGCCTCAATTAGTCAAAGTTTTAGGCAGTGATCTAAAAACCACTCACTCACCACTATGTAACTTTAAATTACTCCAATCAGTCCTGGAATTAGCCCTGGCTGGCCTGGAACTCACTCTGTAGACCAGGCTGGCCTCAAACGCAGAGATCCACCTGCCTCCGCCTTCCAAGTGCTGGAATTAAAGGCATGTGGTTTTTTAACTTTTTAAATGTTTTAAATTTATCTTTATTTCATGTACATGGTGTTCTGCCTGCATGCGTGTCTATGTGAGGGTGTCGGATCCCCTGGAACTGGAGTCACAGACAGTTTTGAGCTGCCACGTGGGTGCTGGGAATTGAACCCAGGTCCTCTGGAAGAGCAGCCAGTGCTCCTAACTGCTGAGCTATCTCTCCAGACCCCCTACACACACACACACACACACACACACACACACACACACACACACACACACACACCCCTCGCTGTTTAAAGACTTTTTATTTGAGACAAGGTTTTCAGGTAGCCAAGGCTGGCCTTGAACTCTTGATCCTCCTGCCTCCTCTGTGTATGTGTGTCCCCGCTTGCCTCTCCCTCTCCCTCTCCCTCTCTGTCTTCATCCCCTCTGGTCCCTCTGAGTCTTGGTTGCCTGTGAAAGAGAAGAGAGTGGAGTGTTCATTTCAGGAAGGGGCTTAGGAATAGCAGTCAAGGCTGTGGGCGTCCTCCGAAGGTGATCTAGGTTTTCCCAAAAGCAAGCGATTCTGGTGGGGCCTGGCCAGCCAGCAGACACCACACAGCATCTGCTGAGGCCTCTCCTCTCGAGCCGAGCCTCTGCCATCAGCAGGCCCGGGAGGCCCAGGGAATTCCACCCAAGAATTGTGCCATGGTACCCTCACTGCAAGCAGTCTCTTCCTCAAAAATGTGGGATTCTCAACCAAAGCACGTGTCAAACACATATGGAGGCTGAATTTCAGGTTGTGACCGTGGGAGGGGAGGGCTTAAGAACTATTTACAGCTGCAAATGGGGCCCAGCAGCCCGGATGGTCTAGCAAGTCCCAGAGGAGACCCAAGGAGTGGCTTCCCATCACCACCTCTCCCACCACAGGAGAAGTTGTTTTCTGTCCAGGCTGCTCCTGGAGCCTTGGGTGTGGGCAATCAGTCACGTGTAGGGGACTATTTCAAGTTAATAAAAGATGAACCCATGGCCTACCGAGAGCAGAGGGAAGGCGGAGCCTGCTGGACCCATCAGGACTGCTTCCTCCCGGCTTCTGCCCCAGGTTATCTCAGGTCCTCTGGACTCTGTTGGGTTCTGTTGTATCTTTTCAGCAGATACCCCGCTGCCTCCATGCACAAGCTGTGTGTGATCCCCGATCGCTCCCCTTGGATTCTCAGAGTGTCCCACAGGCAGCACGCTCAGGATGGCTACTTACATCATTTGCAACTGCACAAATGGCAGAAGAGGGAAGAGTTAGAGCCACAGCTTAGTCACCCAGCCTCTACTCCTGTCTATTTCCCACTCCACATACCTGGCTTGAGTCTCTCAGGAGACGAACCCTCCTGCAGCTTAGACTGCACAGGATAACCCACTGGGTTCTAAATGCTCACGCTACACACATACACATAGACATATGCCACATAGACCCACACATATGCACAAACACACCACACATAAACACAGTCATATGCCACATAGACCCACACATGTACAAAGATATAAACCACCCAGACCTACACAAACACACATACTACACACATATACATGGACATATGCCATATAGCCCCCCACATATATACAAACACACCACATGCATACACCACACAGACCCATGCATATACACAAACACACCAGACATACAGACATGTACAGAGACATATGACACACAGACCCATACATATAAACAAACACACTGCACATACATACCACACACAAGCATATACCACAGAGACACGTGCATATATACAAATACACCTCACACATACACCACACAGTCATACACATATACACAAACACCAAATACGTATACACACGCCAGATACATACACATATACACAGACATATGCCACACAGACATACACAAACAGACCACACACATACACACCACACAGACTCGCCCATATTTACAAACATAAACCACATAGACTCACACATAAACACAGCCAAAACATACACTACACACATACACATGCACACAAACACATCACACAGACCTACATACACAACAAACATACACCACACAGACCCATGCATACACACAAATACGTGCACAAAATGTCACATACAACATGTAAACACACACACAAATATTCATACATACAAAAATGTACATACCACACAAGCACACCACAGTTGCAGCACTGGCCAACCCTCCCTCCCGCTCCCATTGCCTTCAACCGTACACATCAACTGAGTCTCCTCAGGCCGCTGTGTGGCGGGGTCTGACCCGTGACTCACTCTTACTCCTCCGTCCCCAGCCTTTCACGAAGGCCCAGCATGCACGGCTGGGCTTGTCAGACGACAGTCACGCCTGTGAATTGTCTGCCACCCGACGCACACGCACATGTATATGTATGTATAGATGGATCCTAGCGTTACATTAAATTATAAATTTTTAATAAAAAAGGAAAACACAGACAAAGAGGAACTCCAAGCTACAAGGAGCCCGCAGAGCCATTGGGAAGGAGCCCCATGTGCAAACTCTTTCTATTTCTGTTCCGATAACTTTTCTATGAATAGTTGTTCTTCATCTATTTTCAAATCCCAAGTGGTTTTTAAAAGAAAATCCGCCCTTTACAGTTAATAATCCGGCTCCTGTATCATCACCCCGCTAAGGCCAGGTGAACTATGGCCCCTGAGGACCTTGTGCTTGGACACCGGAGGCCTGGCTCAAGATGTCCTGGTTCCCGCTCAGGTCCCTTCAGCCCACCAAGTGGGACTGAGTGCCAGCTGATCGGATGCTGGCTCCACCCAAAGCCCAGCCCAGGCCATGGAGAGCAGCATCTGAGCCCAGCCAGTGGCAAATGTGCTAATCCTTGTCATGCTTTCCTTGTAGACCACGTCTCAGTTGGAGGACTTGGGGACAGTTTTTATGAATATTTGATCAAGTCCTGGTTGATGTCTGCCAAAACAGATAAAGAGGCTAAAAAAATGTACTACGATGCCTTGGAGGTAAGACAAGTTCCCTGCTGTCTGCCGAGTGGCCAGCCACCAGCCCTGGGGACCCTGAGTTCTGGGAGAGGCTGCAGAATGGGCATGGGGTGACACGGAAGACCTTCCCACACACACTTCACACTTAACACCTCCCCAGGTTCTGGAGGCATCTGGGCGGTCCTTCCCGGTGCTCAAAACCCTGGGCTCGGGCAGGTCAGGCCATTTGTCTACGGTCTCATAGGAAGTGGCAGAGCGATTTAGAAAGCTTGCTCTAAGCCCTCCCCAGCTGTCTCTGGGCTTCAGCTAACGTTCCAAAGCCCAGATGGCAGCCAGGAGCCCCCTTGGGGCTCCAAAGCGAGACATTCAGCTGCCATTCTGTAAACCACTGGTGACACTTGAGCAGAGAGAGTGACCGCCAGGGTGCTTGGAGCATGCACGTCTGCTCACTCTCCCTGTGTGGATATGGAGATTCAGAGAGAGGAGGCCACTTGCCCAAGGCCACACAGCACAGAACTAGCAGAGTTAGTGCCACTGCCGGTCTGTTCATGGGGTGTGGAGTGAAGAGGGGTGGTAGTGTGCAGAGAGCCCCTCCAAAGAGAGGAAAATTTAAAAGAGACAAGGAGCTGGCCAGTTGGAGCTATGGGTGCCCTGAACCCAGTTGGTGGGAAAACACAGGCAGGGGCTGGACAGAGAACTCAGCGGTAAAGAGCACTGGCTGCTCTTCCAGAGGATCTGGGGTCACTTCCCAGCACCCAGATGGTGGCTCACAACCATCTGTAATTCCAGTTCTAGGGGATCCCGTTCCATGCTCTGACTTCCCTGGGCACCAGGCACACACATGGTGCACAGACATACATGCAGGCAAGACGCTCATGCACATAAAGTAAAAATAATAAATCTAAAATAAAAAATTTCTATTTAAAAAAGAAAAAGAAAAAGCAGGAGTCGGGCGCTGGGCCTCAGTTTCCCCAAGAAGTTAGTTGGGTTCTTTGTCCAATTACCTTGCTCTGAAACACCACCTCTGAAACAGGGAGGTCCCTGCCTTCCCTCTGCCCTGCCCCTAAATCACTTCTCCACACAGCAGTTCTGGTGCTGGAGATGCTTACTCCTACCCCTACCAGTTCCCCTCACTCCTGGAGTTACCCATAATCCTCTCCTTCACCCACAGGGTTCCACCTGATTGGGACCCTGCCAATCACCAGGACTGAATCATTTCACCCTTGACCCTCTGCTTCCTCAGGAGCACCGGGTCATTCCCACACTGGGGTCTTTTCACTTGCTGTCCCTCTATCCAGAATGCCATTCAAAAGGCCAAGTCCTTTAGACTGGCCAACTCTTCACTCATACGCTACTGAAATGACCTTCCCAGCCTCTCTATCACGTGCCAGGCTTAGTCTCTTCTCCACTTGTACAGAAGATGAAATGATCGTTTGCACACATTGGTTCGCCTAATCCCCGTTGATCTTCCTCAAATACAATTTGAGTTCTCTAGAAGTGACGATCCTTTCTCCTTGTTTACCCCATAGGCTTACTCCTGAGACAGGCTGGTGTAGGTAACAGCTCACTGTTATATGAACAAGTGGGTGCTGAGTGATAAGAAGAATGAGTGAGTGATTAGATGGATGGGTGAGCGGGCAGATGGGTGGATAGGCGTGAACCGTCGCATTGAGGGACTGAGGGATGGGTGGATGAGTTGGCAGATTGATATAAACAGTTGGACAGATGGCTGCACAGATAGGTTCATGGATGGATATATGAGTAGGTATATGGATGTGTGGACAGTTGGATGGACGGACGGATGGATGGATGGATGGACAGATATATGAGTGGATGAAAGGATGGACAGATGGGTGGATGGACGTATGAGTGGATTGATGTAGACAGTTCAAACAGTTGAGCAGATGTGTGGATGAGTCTATGTGTGGTCCATAGATGGACTGATGGATGAGTAGATGGGTGGATGGGCAGATTGTGAACATCTGTATGGATGGATCTTTGCATAGGTGAGTTGGTGGGTACATGAGTGGACTTAGAGATGGATGGTGGATGGCTGGATAGATGGTAAGATGGATGGGTGGGTGGGTGGTAGATGGATGGTGGATGGATGGGCGGGTGGGTGGTAGATGGATAGATAGGTGGATGGGTGGATGATGGATGGTGGATGGATGGGTGGGTGGATGGATGGGTGTGGGTGGTAGATGGATGATGGATAGATGGGTGGGTGGGTAGATGGATGATGATGATGGATGAACGGGAGTTGGGTGAATTAGTGTGAGCAGATAGATGGCTATGTTGAGGGAGGATTAGACTGATGTGAACAGCTGGATGGATACATGGATGGGTGGCTGGATGGTCTCTAAGCACCATCTGATGGCATGAGTCTGCCCAAAAATGTTAGTGCTTATAGAAGCACACTGAAACAGACTTCTAGAGCTGAGGACCTCTTAGATTGTGGGTTCTGGGGTAAGATCTCCTTGCCTGGCTCCCTGGCACCAAGCTTCATGTCATGAAGTAGTACAGCTCAGCTCACTCCAACTTGGCCCTGTCTGCCCTTGGCTTTGGCCAGCACCCCCTGTTGGAGGGTTAGTTTCTTCTCTTCCCGCAGAGTAAACATGAAGTTAAATGGGTGCACTGACTCTAGCCCTTAGGGCACACTGTGGCTGCAGCTTCAAGGGGAGAGATGGCTATGAATTATTTAAGCAGTCTAGGAGCCTCAGGAAGCATGGCCGAGTAGCAAGAACTCAGCTCCCACATTTGAGCTTCTGTGAGGAGCCTGGGGCTGCAGAGTGAAGGGCAGACCTCTGGCAGGTCTGGGACTTTGAAGAATGTCCTAGTGTTCCTCAGCCTTGCTGGCATGTTGAAATCACTTAGGAGAGTCAGACTCCTTCTCAGGCTGCACCCCAGCAATGGCAGGCACCAGACCCTCTGGGGTGACACAGGGATGGCTCTATGGAGCCAGGTGTGAGCCAGAGCTGGGAACATGCAGGTTCAACTGGGTCCAGTTTAGGTGCATGGGAGGGATCAGAATACCCCACAGACGCATCTCTGAGTGTCATAAAAGGAGGGCACTTAAGGATGCCAAGGAGGGCCTCGTTGCTATGGTCTCCTGCAGACAAGTATATTGAAACCTAGACTTACTACAGCAAGAGCTCAGGCGGGAGCAGGAGCCTGCCTGGTGCTAACCCTGCTGTTCCTACCTGCATTGGCTCGCAGGTCCCTGCAGGACTCTGGTGGGCTTCCCAAGAGACTAGGAAGGAACTGGCTGGGACAGACACCAAGCCAGGCCACGGTCCCTCTCCTTCAAGCCTTACTTCCATCCTGTGCGCTTGTATTCCCATTCTACAGACGAGCAATGTGAGTCTTCAGAAAAGTAGGAGGGGGCTCAGAGGCACCCAGACCCCCAACCCACATAAAGAGCCAGCATGGTAGCATGCATTTGTGACCTCAGAGCTGGGGAGGCAGAGACGAGAGTTGATGCGGGGGTGGGGTGGGGGGTGGGGATGGGGCCTTACTGGCGAGCTAGTCTCATCAATGAGCCCCAGATCCTAGTGAGAAATCCTATCTCAAAAAAAAAAAAAAAAAAAAAAAAAAAAGGGGGTAGACAGCTCTTGAGAAACAACGCTGATGGCTGGCCTCTGGTCTCCACATATATGTGCACATACTATAAACATACCTACCCATACATGCACCAGTTCATATGTGAACACGCACATGTAAATGCACACAGAAAATGAAGCCTGGCACTTCTGTCTCCACCTCTGCTTATCTCTATCGTGGTCAGAGACACCGATCTGTAGTTTCCTCAGAGAGGCAGTTACCCGTCTGTGGAAGGGTATCCAGAAGGGGCTGTTCACAGCCCCGAGGCATGGCATCCTCACAGTTCACATAGGTACCAGATCCAACACATAGGTAGGTTTTGGGACCCTGGCTTAGCCCAGATGTCTGCCTCCTGCAGTGACCCTTAACAAAGCAGCTGCTGGGACCCCACTCTACCCAGGAGCCAGTGCTGAGCCCGGAGCAGCCCTGCCTGGCAGCTGGTGGCACCCCAGGCCTCCGCACGCTCTCCACGTGGAGCTGGTGTCCTGGCAAGTCATCTCATCAGCCTTCCCCATCTGCCACTCAGCGAGGGTCCTGCAGCCCCCAACCCTGAGCTGACAGGAAAGAAAAAGGAAAAACAGGTCCAGAAGCTTACACTGTCTTCATGTGCCAGGTCCTGGCTGGTGGCTGCTGGCTAAGTCAGTTGACATCGGATATGGAGGTGAGGGCATTGTAGACAATCTGGAGAGCCAGGAGACAGGAGTGAGCGGGTCAAGCCCTCCAAGGACCACAGCGTGCTGGAGGAGGCCTTCCCTGGCTCAGAATGCAGGGCAGTCCATATACAGCCAGAGTGAGAGACCCACCTCTCTGACCTCGCTTTGCAAAGCAGAGCAGCCACACTTTCATCTGCAACCCTCAGTTCATCTCTTCCTGACTGCTGATCACACACAGGCATTCCTCTGTGCCCAGAGCTAGGCCTATCCACAGTGCTACTGTGTCCCCAGCCCTTGGCCCAGAAAAGACTCCGGCCTTCTTGACATATCCAAACAGCAGCATGCCTGGATTCGAAAGAGCCAATGAGGCTCAGGGGGATGTGGCTAGGGGGCAAAGGACATCTGCCGAGGACTCGTGGACAGCATTTGTTGAGGACTACGATGCAAAGAGACAGAGCTGACGTGGCACAGAACAAGCACATAATCTGCCCAGTGCCACACAGCAGAACTGATGGAAAAGAGATTTGAACTCGTGGAATGTGTGCCCAGGAGTCGGTCTAGAAACCAGTCACACCTCGGGGTCCAGATCAGGGTGTCTTTGAAGCCGAGCAGGGTCTTCCTCTGATGGTGGCAAGAATCCACTGAGGTTGCACAAAGACCTATGATGTGATCCAATTCATTTAAGTGTAGGTTTGGAGAATGGAGAGTAGAGGCAGAGGCCCAGTAAGGTCCCCACTGGTCCTCAGTTAAAACCAGGACTCGTAGGCCTACAGAAGCCAGCTTTGGACTGTGAAGAGAGCACCCAGTTTCAGAGTTCCTGGAACTATTGGCAGGGAGCAGAAGGCACCCTAACATCATGAGTCATTTCTCAATGCAGCGCTAGCAGAAGGAGCGGAGCTTCCGTGGGTGACAAGGGTGAGCCAATCCTTCACACCCTGCACAGGGGGAGTGCTGCTGAAGCCCTGGACAGAACAGGGCTTCATTTCCTGATGAGACATAGGGGCCTCCCTCCCACAAAGACTCTTAGCCACAGGAAGGCCGAGAACTGCAGTGCCTTCTGGACCCTGGAGCCCATACACAGGCCAGCCACTTTCAGGCTAAGCCTTCTTGCAGAGGGCACAGGGAAGGGAAAGCTTTGTTAATCTTTATTTTATTTGCTGCGATTATTGACAGATCTGGGAACCTGACTCAGGTGGTCAAGTTTGCACAACAGGAATTTTTACCTGCTGAGTCAACTCACTGGGTCCCCATCATAAAGATTTTTTAAGTGTTCTTTTAAAACATTTATTTTTTTAACCTTTAAATTTTTGTTTGTTTATTGTATGTATGAGTGTTATTTTTATTTTTTGTGTATAGGTATTGTGTCTGTGCACCGTGTGCATGCAATGCCCTCGGAGGCCAGAAGAGGGCATCAGATCCTCTGGAACTGGAATTATAGATGGCTGTGGGCGGCTGTGGGTGCTGGGGATGAACCTGGGGACACTGGAGAGCAGCCAGTGCTCTTAACCACTGAGCCACCTCACAGAGCTTCTAGCAGGACACACACACACACACACACACACACACACACACTGGTTCTGGGGGGCAGAGAGGCCTGCAGAGCAGCTGTTTCCTTGTGGCTCAATTGTGTCCCTCTCTCTGCCCTGTCCTTCCCACCCCCAGGCCATAGAGACCTATTTGGTGAATGTCTCTCCTGGGGGTCTGACCTACATTGCTGAATGGCGAGGGGGAATTCTGGACCACAAGATGGGACACCTTGCCTGCTTCTCCGGGGGCATGATTGCCCTTGGTGCTGAAGATGCCAAGGAAGACAAGAAGGCCCACTACCGAGAGCTTGCAGCCCAGATCACCAGAACATGCCATGAGTCTTACGCCCGTTCAGGTAACCCTACAGGGAAAGGAGCAGCACCTGATACCCAGGCTAGACACCAGGAAGCACTGGCCAGATCAGCAGCACAATGGTGTGGGGGGGTGGAGGGCAGTCTTAAGACCATCGTCCCTGGGAAGTTCCTAGGATTTGATGAGAGGCAAGCAGTCCTGGCACTTAGAAGTGTCATTACTGAGCCTCCCGGAACAGATGGGGAAACTGTGGCTCAGAGATGACCTGGCCAAGGTTCCATGGGAGGCAGGGATTGGAGGGTCCTCCAGCCTCCATGGCAGAAATGTTGACACCTGAGCCCTGCAAATTCCCGGCCTACAAGGGTACCCCTGCCTGTCCTCCACACCCCATGCCAGCTCTCACCCCATGTCTAGCTACCCTCTGACTGGAGACTTGAAGATCTCTATTTACATACACCTGGTACTTACCAAAGCTGTCAAATAGCCAATCTAGGAGCATGAGCCCCAAGCCTCATTTTATACTTAGTGAAACAGTAAGCCCCAAGAGGGGAGCTGATTTAGGGAAAGACCCTTCGACTGTGAGTATCCTGGCTGAGAATCAGGCCCTGATATCCATTTCCACCTCGCCCGACACATTGTGCCCCTCTGAAAGTTCTGCCAGCCTCGGGAGCTGCCTCTCTGAGCCACGGTCCTGGCCTTGGGTGGATGAGAGGCTCCACACTGTGCTCTGAGCCTCTGCGTTCTCATCTGTGCAATGGGGAGAACAGCATGCGGCTTCCTGAGCCATGCCAGGACCCACTGAGCAGCCCCGTCAGAGGCTCAGGGCTGGATCTGTTTCCCCGCAGGCCCTAGGAAGTCACATCCGTGCTGGGCCTGAAACCCAGCCTTCCATTCTTTTCACAGGGCTAGCTGGGCCAGGGCCATAAACAAATGGGAAATCTCAGGAATAATAAAGAGCTTGCTGTTTGCCTGGGACAATCATCCAGGGCTGTAAAAGACAGCCGCTTAATCAAGCATATTGTCCCAACCAGCCTGGCTCACCCGCTCGGCCGGCTGTACGGCCACTGCCTCCCTCACCCCATTAGCAACTTGGCAAAACCACCATTTCCCAGTGGCACAGCCTCTGCGCCCTCTGAAAAGACTGAGTGGGGGTGGGGGGGACCAATAAGCAGAGCCCAGTTGACTCCTCTTCTAAGAAGATAAGCCTGTAAATGCCAACAGGCTCTAGGGCAGCCGTTGGTTCCCAACCTGTGGGTCGCCACCCCTTTAGGGGATTGAGCGAACCTTTCATGGGGCCACCTGAGACCATCTCCGTATCAGATACTTACACTGTAGCTCATAACAGTAGCAAAGTTCCAGTTATGAAGTAGCAACGAAAATAATTTTGTGGCTGGGGAGTCACCACAACGTGAGGAACTGTATTAAAGGGCCGCAGCCTTAGTAAAGTTGAAAACCACTGCTGTAGAGGAAATCTCCCACCCCAGGACCTCATGGGTGCCAAGGCCAAGCAAGAAGGGGGGGAGAGGGGAACATACCCCAAGATAAGAGCCAGTGCTCCGCTGGCCTGGACAGATGTACGGGCAGAAGAGGCACGACGCAGCCCAGCTCAGCCATGTCTTGCTGTGTGGCCGTGGATAAAATGCTTAGCCTCTCTGATTCTGTTTCCATATGTGTGCGAGAAGGAGTACCCTTAGGAAAAAAAAAAGAGAATAAGAATTAAGGATTGTGATCATGCAAAGCACCCAGAGGAGCCCTTGAAATCATACATGGTGGCTGGGCTGTGCTTTACAGCGTGGGTCCTGCAGGAAACAAGATGGCAGCAGATCAGTCACATACAAAACCTAGACCTCATCAGGCCAAGCGCCCCCGCCGAGGCAGGTGCTTTCCCGCGCTCCTGTCTTAGTTGGGGTTTCTACTGCTGTGATACAAGACACCAGGAGCAAAAGCAACCTGAGGAGGAATTTATTTCGTTTACAGCTCTCAGATCATCACTGAAGGAAGACAGGGCAGGAGCCTGGAGCTGATGCAGGGGCCATGGAGAGCTGCTGCTTACTGGCTTGTTCCTAATAGCTTGCTCAGCCTGCTGTCTTACATACCCATAGGACCACCTGTCTGGTGACACTGCTGCCCTTGGGCTGGGCCCTCCCACATCAATTATCAATGAATACAGTACAATGCCCCATAGACTTGCCTACGGGCCAATCTTATAGATGCATTTTCTCTACCCCCCCCCTTTTTCTTTTTTGGTTTTTTGAGACAGAGTATCTTTGTATGACAGCCCTGGCTGTCCTCGAACTCACGGTGATCCGCCTGCCTCTGCCTCCCAAGTACTGGGATTAAAGGCGTGTGCCACCGTGCCCAACACATTTTTCTCAATTCAGCAGATAAGAGCACTGGCTGCTCTTCCAGAGGCCCCGGTTCAATTCCCAGTACCCCCCTGACAGCTTACAACTGTCTGTAACTCCAGTTCCAGGGATCTGACATCCGCACACAGACATACATACAAGCAAAACACCAATGCATATACAATCAAAATAAAATATTTTTAAAAAAAGATTCCCTCTTCCAGCCAGGCAGTGGTGGCACACGCCTTTAATCCCAGCACTTGGGGGTGGGGGGGTGGGGGGTTAGGCAGGCAGATCTCTGTGAATTCCAGGACAGTCAGGTCTATAGATCGATTTCCAGGACAGCCAGGGCTACACAGAGAAACCCTGTCTCGAGGAAAAAAACAACAACATATAACAGATTCCTTCTGCCCAGATACGTCTAAGTTTGAATCAAGTTGACAACAACCAGCACTGATCTCCAGTTGCTCCTGCTCAGCATTTTCTCGGGTGGTGGGTGTGTGGAAGGGAGGGGATTGGTGGAGGGGTAAGTGGCACATCAGCATAGGGAGGGATCTGGTAAATCCTACAATCCCAGATATTTTGGGGGGGCTAAGAGGGTTGAGACCCTGTAGTAGCCCTGGTTTGCCTATAGCTCATGATGTAGACCAGGCTGGCCTCAAACTCAGAGAGATCGCCTGCTTCAGCGTGCTGGGATTATGGACACGCACCACCACCGCCTGTCGGAACTGCTAAATTCTTTAAGCGGCAGTGAACTTGTGCTGCTGTGGAGGCCGTGCACAGCTTGGTGCAGCCCTGAGAGCCAGTCAGAGGAGCTACCCCATGTCAGCACTCTACCCAGGCATCCAGGTCCACCCTGGACAGGCTCCAGAGAAGAAGGAAGTGGGGGTTCTCACGGGCCACTGACCTGTTCCCACAGACACCAAGCTGGGGCCCGAGGCCTTCTGGTTCATCTCCGGCCGAGAGGCGATGGCCACACAGCTGAGCGAGAGCTACTACATCCTACGGCCTGAGGTGGTGGAGAGTTACATGTACCTGTGGCGGCAGACTCATGACCCCATCTACAGGGAGTGGGGCTGGGAGGTGGTGATGGTGAGTGTCATCAAAGCCACAGTCAGGGGCTTTAAAGCTCAGGCAGCCAGTCTGCCCTCTGGCCAAGGTTGGTCAGGAGGCTGCAGAGCCAAGAGCACAGTTCTGGGGAAGCCTCCTCAGGCGAGGCTGAAGTTGCTAAGGAGTGTCTGTGACGTTGGGGACCAGGCCTAGCTGTTGAGCAAACTCAGGGACAGGGCTGATGGCCAGCCCCCAGAGCCATCTAGTTGCTGCACCTTAGCAGACCTTGTTTGAGGTGCCTCCTTTGAAACAGGGCCAGATGCCAGTCAGCAGCGGGCCCCGCCCGGTCTCCAGCGATAACCTGTGGTCTTCCCTCCATCCCCTCAAAGCCCACCCCCCAATGACATACTTCCTCTAACAAGACCACACCCACTCCAACAAGAAGAGTTCCCCTCCCTGGGGATAAGCACTCACATGTATGAGCCCGTGGGGGCTGTTCTTACTTAAACCGCCACATAAGGGTAAATGGCAAAAGCAAGGGCAGTGCTTCCAGAAAATTCTCTCTGATGGGTGCTACCTCCTCTAGCCGTCTTCCCACAAGCTCCTGTGCCCACGCCGACAAGGAGTCACCCGCTTTGGGGACAGGCTATCCTGTTGGCACACGCTCAGGGTTGGGGGGCTGCTTCTCTGAGGTCCTGGCTCTTGACCTTCAAAGGCCAAATGCTTTGTGCGCATGTGCATCGCCAGAGATGGATGTAGAGAAAAGCAGAAGTGCTCCCAAAAGGCAATGCGTCTCCGTAGTGCCCCCCTGTCTCAGTCACAGAGCAGCATGTAGGGTTGGGATCAAGAGATCACTGAGGGCAGACTACAATTATGTAGTATTTGTTAGAGTTGTAGGAGAGCCAGGGTCCTGAGGAGAATTTAGCCCCACAAGACGTGGGGGTTTGCCTGTTAGAGGATTTTGAGGAAGAGGAAGATCCCACACCATGTCATTAATAAACAGACCATAATATGCTCTTGCAGTCAGATTTCCAAGCAGCAGGGAAAGGGGGTTCCTTTTGCCCTTTGTGACTGTAGCCATGGCAGGTGGCCTGGCCTCCCCAGTAAAGACGACAGGGCTCCTGGTCTAAATGCCTGGCCCTCAGACCTTCCATGGATGGCACACCCTACTCTGACCTGATGCAGAGACCTTGTCTCTGAAGCCTCCAGGCTTCTGAGTCTGCTCTCTGGATCCCAACAGCCCCTGCAGATTGTCAGCAACCATCCTTGACCTTGTCACCTCTGTAGTGAAGGTGTCGGTCACCAGGTCACCCAGGTCCCCGGAAGCTGGAGAAGCCTGGGCTAGACTCAGACCAGGAAATTGCTCAGGAAAGCATCTGGGCTGAGTTCCCGGAGTGGATGGGCTGTGGCGATGTGGGCGGGCTGATCCTGGGAAGGAGGTCGTGGCCTGGACCCCCAGCGGCCAGGCATCTCCCCATGCTAAGGTTGCCCCCTTCCTCCAGGCCCTGGAGAAAAACTGCCGGACGGAAGCCGGCTTCTCGGGGATCCAGGATGTGTACAGCACCAGACCCAACCACGACAACAGGCAACAAAGCTTCTTCCTGGCCGAGACGCTGAAGTGAGTGTGGCCATTCCTGGGACAGGCCAGCAGCTCAGGGGCCACAGAGAGGGAGCCCATATGGGACGGAGGCTTAGGATCCACAGGGCTACACAGCGGGCTAAGTTCTGGCCGGTCCTAATTCTTCCCAAGAGCCCCAGCACTGACCACAGGGGAAGTGTTCCCAAGTGCCTTCACCTGGTTCTTTACCACTCAGCTGTCTAAAATAAAGTCCCCCTGCATGGGACATTGATACTGAGCACCGTTGGGACTATCTCCCTGTGCCTCTGCAGCCCAGCTTAGGGTGCTTGGCAGTCTCCTGCCTACTTCTGGTATAGTCAGCTGACCTACCTCTCTAGTGTCTTGTGTCCTGTTCCCCATCATCATCTCCCCCTCCCCCACCCAAGCTACTCTGAGTCCTCCGCTATGCCTTGCACTGGTGGTCCCTTCTGGCAAATCCCCACCCAGGAGGCTAGAGTCCGCAGAGCCCAGCTGTGTCACTGCCCTGCAGGAATTTAATTATAGCTTGGAAACCGGATAAGAGTTTGGGCAGGGGCAGACCCTAGGCCACCTGACCAAGAGTCTACGGGGCTCACAGCACGGCAGTCAGGCGAATGAAGCACAGGATGCTGGCCAGGATTAAACCAGGTCTTCCCTCCCCAGAGCTCAGCATCCGTGTGCTCCCTCAGGACCAGCCCGGGCAGGTGCCAGTGTCCCCTCCCACCCACCGGCCCCTCCACCCCTACCCCCCACCCCCGGCACTAACTGCGTTCTCGTCCCTGCCCTGCCACACAGATACCTCTATCTTCTGTTCTCTGAAGATAACGTACTGTCGCTGGAGGACTGGGTGTTCAACACCGAGGCCCACCCGCTGCCCATCAGCCACGTGGACAGCTCCAGCGTGACTGGGCGCAGCTACTGACCCGCTGTCCCCGCACCCGCGTCTCAGGGATGCCTCTACTTTCTTGGGATCCGGGACCATTCTCAGAGGCTCTGGGGACCGAGAGCCCGTCATGGGCAGGCCCTGGCCTGATGTGTTGGACAGGCGACTTCTTTTCCTCTGTGAGGAGACAGGAGCTGGTGACACAGCAGTGTCGGGCCCAGGCTGTGGTCCCCGGTGCCCACTCAACCTTTCTAGGGGGTCGTTTCTGTGCCCCTACACTTGTTTTCACAGGGCCAAAGGACTGGAGGTTTGTGTATCCACCCCGTGTATTCAGTTCGCTTCCTTCTTGGTTTTGGGAATTTGATTTTGCTTGATTTTGCTTTTTCTATCCCCATTTGATTTTTATGACGATTATAATTTTTAAAAATCACGCGCCTTCTAAAAGGGTGTCACCTGACTCAAGGAGGCCTTGAGTGTTTGCACACACTCGCTCTTGAGCCGCCGTCTGTCTTCAATGCCTGTCACCCAACATTGACTCTGTTCGACCCCGTGTCCCCGAGTCACCTACGTTATTATTTGAGGCGGCGCTCCCCTTTGATTTGGTCCCAAATGTTACAAATCGCTAATGCTATTTTCGTTACTGTCATGGAGAAATATGTGAACTAGAATAAAGGAGTTTATTGAATAAGAAATGAGACTGGACTCATTGCCCACTAGTGACTCCTGGGAAAAGTGTTATGACAATGTTATCAGAAATAATCACTGGCTGGCAGCTGAGCTGAGTTTAGTAAACTGTTCCAGCTTCTGCGACTCCCCTTTAGATCCAGGAAGTGTGAGGCCAGCCCTTTGGGTAGAGTTGGGTATGCATACTCAGATGGAGGGGTTGGAAGAAGCCCAGAGAGGTGAAGCTATTTGCCTGAGGTCACCCAGCCAGGAAAAAGGCAGAGGTGAGCTTTGCCTCTGGGATCTCCCAGCCGCCCCAGCCTTTGTTCATCTGCTGTCGATCGGCAATAGTTGATGAGCACCTGCTCCACCAGGAGCACCGCAGACCATGGACAAGGCTGACAGGGGTGGTCACCGCCCTGCAATCGGGGAGTTCAGATCACACAGGTGCCCCTGGGTCAGTGGAATGACTTCAAATCGTTGGAAACGCCACCAAGGAGATGTGAGACTGAGCCAATAGCAGCCAGGACCCGACCTGGTGGGGGGGGGGTTAGGGACAATAAGGTGACTTTTAAGCCAAGACCAAAGATAAGTAGGAGCTTATCTTTGGGAAGGTCATAGTGGGGCCAGATCTGCCAACTCCTTCCCACCCTCCCTGTGCCCAGCACCGCTGCCCTGTGAACCCAGAGGCCATCTGCAGGGCAGGAGTCCGGGTCACTTCACTGAAGGCCGGGGTTTCCTCTCCGACCAAGTAATACTTGCAGCCTGGCCACAGCTGAGGTCTTGGGATAATGCTGAGTCCTTCCCAGCCACTTCATTAGGCTGTGCTTGTCAACTCGGTTGGCCATCAAGGTGTTGGGGCTCGGCCTGGTGGCTTAGCCTGAGCCCCCCACTGTATGAGCCCAGGCAAGTCACCTCACCTCTCTGGGCTCTTTCCAGCAGCAGAAATCCCTCCTGCTGAGGTTGCTACGAGAGCCAGTGAGATGCTCCTGGTACCCTGTGGTCCCAGATGCACTGCCTCCATGTTCTGGAGACGCAGACACCCCAACTCTTCCTGAGCAGAGCTGTACATGCACACTCCCCGTAGCAGGAACCCCAGCCCTCAGAGCGTCAGACACACACTGTTGTTGGGTGTCAGAGAACGGGGACTCCTGCTACCCACAGCACACACTTCAAAAGAAAGGGGAAACCCACCGCACAAACACCATGGGACAACTGGGAAAGCAAGACAACCAGAAAGAAGACACGATTGCCATCCTACCCTCTGGGATGAAGACTGTTATATTTTCTTCCAGGCCTTTTGCTACGACTATATAGAATATATATTTTGCAAAGATGATTATCAGCCTATGCTTACTGTTTTCTTAGAAGTTGCTTTTGAACTTAACTATATATTGTGAACCTCTTTCCATGTCAACAAATATACGTGTATGTCAGCACTCTTCCTGGCTGTGTAGTTTTCCACTGCGTGCCGTCTCATGCTGTGTGCATCTAACGCCCTGTTACTGGGCATTCAGTTTGTGTCTTTGGGGGCTCTTAGTTATAAAACTTAAACAACAACAACAAAAGCATGTATAGAATGGCCAACGAGTGGCTCCTGGAATCTTGGGAATGAGGGAACAGCTAGACCTCAAGGACAAGAGGGCTGGAGAGATGGTTTGCTGGTTAAGAACACTTACTCCAGCTAAAGGTGGCGGCGCACGCCTTTAATCCCAGCGCTCGGGAGGCAGAGGCAGGCGGCTCTCTGTGAGTTTGAGGCCAGCCTGGTCTACAGAGTGAGTTCCAGAGTTACAACAGAGAAACGCTGTCTCAGGGTGGTGGGGGGGGGGAGGAGAACACTTACTCCTCTCCCAGAGGACCTAGTTTTGATCCCTAGCACCCATGTCAGGCAGCTCACAGCCACCTGTAACTCCAGCTCTATCAGATGTCACCTTCTGGTCCGCAGGCACCCATGCACATATGGTAGACTCTCACACAGTCACACGAACGTGCACACAGATTATTTAAAAAAGAAGAAGAGGAGGAAGAGGAAGAAAGAAGAAGGAGAAAAACAAGAACAAGAACAAGATTTGGTGGTCAGGGGTTCTGCAAGAGCCAGGGGTGGCCTTCCAGGTCCCCCAACAGGATGGCTGAGTT
Source organism: Cricetomys ansorgei (assembly GCA_026225945.1). Lineage (NCBI taxonomy): Eukaryota > Metazoa > Chordata > Mammalia > Rodentia > Nesomyidae > Cricetomys > Cricetomys ansorgei. Next base: position 3,455,343 of record JAMJFZ010004114.1, read on the forward strand.
CAAACACCGAGATCCTGTTCTGTCTTTGGGCTTGGACTGGGTGCCAGCTGACCCATAGCCAAAGGTGGAGAAGCATCTTGACTGGCACATTTGCTGCTCGTGGAGGACGTAACGAGACTCGCTACCTACATAAGGGGTCTTGAGCTGAGTGGGAGGTGACAGACCCGTTCCTTTTGCCTTGCTTTCTCCAGAACGCTAAAACTGTGAAAAGCACCCCGCCCTCTCCCCCTCCCACCCCGCCCAGCTCTTCCCTGGGCAGCAGATGCCATTCCCTCCCAGGCTCCCCACTGGGCCCATGTCACACCCTTGTCCTCTGCCTTACTGCTGGGAGCAACTTGTAAAGATGGCTATTTTAACATTCATCCTCCAGGAAGGCCTCACAGGTGGGGAAATGTCATCCTTTTGGCACAGAACACCACACCAGGGATAAAAGGAAAGAAGGCCTGAGGCAGCTGAGCCAGGCACTGGGGATGACTCAGACCCTAGAAGCAGGAGAGAGCCTGGTAACAGGCCCCAGGCTACCTTTCCTGGGCAGCCCATACCTCCTGCCCCTCCTCACCTCACGAACAGTTCAGTGCCAGCTTCTCTTGGGAATTTTCCCCACCACCTGCCCAGGCCCTGAGCCCTGGAGCACTGTGGTAAGCAGAGGGCATAGTCTGACCAGGTGCCACCATCAACCTGCAAACTGCGTGCACGTGTTCAGATGGCAGACATGCTGGGGCTGGGGGAGGCAAAACTGGCATCTGGGGAGATGGTGGAGTTGAGGACCTGGGCTCAGATCGCCAGCGCTCACGTAAGGGCCACACTGGGTGGTGCCTATCTGTAATCCCAGAGCTGGGGAGGGGAACCAGTGGATCCCTAGAGCTCACTGGCCAACCAATCTAACCAAATTAGTGAGGTTCAGGGAGAGACCCTGCCTCAAAAATATGGTCAAATGGAGGCTGGAGAGGTGACTCAGGGGTTAAGAACATGTATTGCTCTTACACAGGACTAGGTTTGGTTACCAGCACCTACGTTGGAGGTTCAAAACGTCCTGTAACTCTAGCTCTACATAATCCAGTGGCTTCTTCTGGACTCCTTGGGCACCTGCACTGCACACGCGGACACACATGAAAGTAAAATAAATCTTTTTTTTTTTAAATGGTGGAGAGAAATAGGGGAAGACACTCAACATTAATCTCTGGCACCCATACACATATTCATTCGTCTGTGAATGTTTATGTACGCACGCGTGCGCACACATACACACACACACACACCACACAGCTAAACTGGGAATCCTCAGGGATTACCCTGAGGCCAAGATGGGGATCACCCTAGGGGTGCAGATCAATGGCATAGCACTATCCTAGCTTGTGCCAGGAGCTGGGTTCTGTCCTCAGCACCCACAAAGAAATGGGCTTCCTCCCTCATGCTTTTGCTTGGGGAGGTGGCAGTGTGAGATGGGGCCGCAGCTGTCCCTGTGGGGTCTGTCTGTGGGTTGCGAGGCACGGAGCCGAGCGGGCCTCTGTCACTAACACTTACTCATGGCTGCCGGTGGCAGAGCTTGGTGGTCACCTGGCCAGAAACAGGCTTGACTTCCTAGCAATGCTCACACCTGCTCAGCCTGGCTCCTAAATCAGAGCTGTTCAAACTAAACGAGCACACGAAGTACCTGGAGACCTTGTTAAAGAGCAAGGTTGGGAAGAGGGCTCAGTGGATAAAGTGCCTGCCTCCTAGACAAGAGTACCCGGGTTCAGATCCCAGGAACCCACGCAAAAAGTCAGTCTCAAAAGACAAGGTTATGTGCAACTGCAGGAGATGCCTTACGGTGACCTCTGGCCTCCATGTACACGCACGCACGCACGCACGCACACCGGCCAGGCTGTTTTGGGACCTGATCTGGCAGACATGAATGTACCAGGGCTCTGAACACCCAGGCCCTGCTCTGCCCCCCACCCCCCACCCCAACTGGCTAACTTCCCTTTGCAGCCCCGAAGCTTCAGCTGCTCTAGGGTGGCATGCAGGGACAATTATTGGGGTGGTGCCTGAATTATAGGCAGGACCTAGATCAAAACAGACATGCCCCGTGACGTCACCTCGGAACAGACAGTAGGGATGAACAGGCTGCTGGAGAATCGCTGAAGCTGTGGCAGGTGTGGCAGAAGAACAATTTTAATTCTTCTCATCTTAAACAGCCACATGTGGTTACAAGCTGCCACTTAGCCAGCACAGAATTAGAACTTCGAAAGCGAGTCCTCCTCAGGCCCTGCCAGACCCTCAGCTCAGCGCTCAGAGCTGGTCCCTCTGGCCAGCTCTGCTCAGTCTCCAGCAGCCTGTTCGTCCCTACTGTCTGTTCAGAGGTGACGTCACGGGCACGTCTGTTTTAACCTAGGTCCTGCCTACAGTTCAGGTACTTATAGATGCCACCCCAATACTTGTCCCTGTGTGCTATTCAGGGGTACAAAGGGAAGCCAGCCAGTCAAGTGGGGGCAGTCCAGAGCCCTGGTTCATTCATGTCTGCCAGGAGATCAGGTCCCACAACAGCCTGCAAACTGACCTGAGCACAAAACGTTCTGTTTAGGATCTCGAGTGTCCCCTGGGTCACTAGTGGTTATTTTTATACTGTTCCATCCTTTGGCTGTTTGCCAAGCACAGCCCTGGGTTTTGCCCCATTTTGGCTTTTCTTGCTCACAGTTTATCTGCAGATGGCTGAGGCAGGTCGGGTTGAAGCTGAGAGAGGAAAAGCACCTCAGCAGAGGGCCAGCCGGGTCTCTGAAGCTGAACACAGGTCCTCTGTTCAGCGGTGCTCCATCCTGGGCTGTGTGACCTCGGGGAATCCCCTTAACCTCTCCCAGTGGGTCACAGGTGTGATTGTTACCATGCCAACATCTTTGTAAACTGTAGAGCCCGGCTTAAATGTGAGGCCAAACACTGCCATCACCAACATCTGTCGGAAGTTCTCCTTTTTAAACACAATGCTTTGAAACTTAGAGAAAACAGCATGAAGCAGGCCCAGGAGATGAAACAAACTCTCCAAGCAATAAATCCAAATGCTTTTCTGCTTTTAGCTCTGAGTCGGTTGAAATTGGGGAAACCTGGATGAAAATTTATTATCTGCACTGGACTGAAGTCAGCTGGAGGAGGCCAGGCCTGGACCGCCACAGAGAGGCACTGGCCCAGAGGCCCCTCCACCTGGGGGTGTTGGAGGCCCAGTTCATTCTGGTTCTAGATGCTTCCTACTGGGTGGAAGGGGGAGAGGCAGGATACGCTAGCACAGTGTTCATTTGGAACATCTTTGAGCATCTTTGAGGAGCCACACAAGGGCCCCAGGAAACAAACCTCTCTCCCGGCCCGGACACAACAGGAGCCATGCCAAAATTATCCGGGCCCCCAGTACAGACCTACTTTCTAGCTAATTCACAGTTACAGTCCTCTCTGTGCCTACGAATCTAACCAAAGCTGCTTGACACCCCCAGGCACAGCGGCATCTGCGGCCAAATGGAAGGTCACTTCTCACCTTCCTCTGATGACCTCACTGCGTCTTGTCTCGGGCTTTAGATGCCATTCACAGGCAGCTGTGGAATTACTAGCCCAGGCCCCACTTCCCTGTGCCCAACAGTTCCCACAGAAAGATGACTCCCGACACCGTACTGCAGCCCAGCCTGGCAGACCGAACTGGACCAGACTCCTCCCTCGGGATAGCACCACCGGCCAGTGAGCTGAAGACCAGAGCTGGAACTCAGAGCCACCCTGCTTCCTCTCTCTCCCTCCAGCCCACCAGCAAGTCCCAGGTCTGGCTCTAGAACATTCCTTGCATCTTCCAGCCTCTCTCCAGCACCTGTAGTGGCTCAGTCCAGGTGACGTCACAGCCGAGGGGACAGCTCCAGCCTTTGTGCCCCCATTTCCATTCTAACTAGAATGGTTCTTTAAAAAAAAAAAAAAATCACATAAAAACAGTATGGCGATACATGCCTGTAATCCCGACACCCAGGAAATGGAAGCAGGAAGGTCATAAGTTCAAGGTCATCCTCAGCTACAAAAAGGGTTCTAGGTCTTGCAGGGATATGTTCTCTCTCTCTCTGTCTCTCTCTCTGTCTCTGTCTCTCTCAAAATTCCAAGCAGCCATGAAATCTATCCATTTGCTGTGTATAATTAATATTTTTAGAAGATTTATAGTCATTCTGTCACCCTCATCTAATTTTAGAACGCAGAGAAACCTGTCCCCATTAGGAGTCACCCACACCCTCCCGCCCCAGGCCATAGCAACCCCTCATCCACCCTGTCTCCATGGATCTGTCTGCTCTGGACATTTTCTGTTAACAAACTCCTGACATCTGTGGTCTCTGCATCTGGCTACTTTCCCCCAGGCTCTACTCTGGTGTGACACGCCTCCCACAGTGAAAATCTGGGTTGTTTCTGCTCTTTTGGCTAGCAGAAGGTTGTTGTGCTATGTTTTGCTTTTTAAAGTCACAGCAGGCCAAGTACATGCTTGTCATCCCAATTCTCAGGGTGCTGAGGCCAGCCTGGTCTACATAATGAGATCCTATTTCGAGAGGAAATAACAAATTAATCTGGCGTGATGGTTCAGGCCTGTAATCCCAGCACTCAGGAGGCAGAGTCAAGAGGCCCAGGAGTTAGTTCAAGGTCATCCTAGGCCACATAGCAAGTTAGAGGCCAGCTTGGGATACATGAGACCCTGTCTTGGGGGTGGGGTGAGGGAGAGTGTGTCATGCCATAGCCTGCAAGAGCCTCGTCACCTTTCCCACCTGCTGCCTCCCCACTGCTCACTCCACCTTCTTTGACCTTATTTTTAATCTTTTGAGATGTATTTATTTTTATTTTATGTGTATGGGTGTTTTACCTGCATGTATATCTGTGTACTATTTGCATGCAGTTCCCACAGAGGCCAGAAGGTCAGATCCTCTGGAACTGAAGTTACAGATGGTTGTGAGCTGCCATGCACCTGCTGGGAATCGAACCCAGATCCTCTGTAACAGCAGCCAGTGCCTTAACCCCTGAGCCACCTCTCCAGCTCCCTCTTTGTTCTGGAATACTCCACACAGTCTCTACCTCAGGGCCTTTGCACTCACTTTTCCCTCTGGCTGGGGTTTCTCCCATTCTTCCCACAGCTGACTCTGCCTCCCACTCAGGGTGCCGGGTAGCTGTCACCTCTCCGCTGAGATTGTCCACCCCGCCTGTGTCGCCATACCCACGCCTTGTTTCACTTGCTCCTTCCGGGCAACCATTACGCAGAGCTACCTTAATATGTCAGCAATTCTCTGCTCCTGCAGAACAGTCTATTCTGTCAGAATGCCTTATCTTCTTCCCCACTGTGTTCTGGGATATAGAGAACTTCCTAGCACACAGTAGGTCCTTGTTTGTTTAGTTCACAGACCCACCTGCTCCAGACATGCTTAAGTCGTTCTCCCAAGTGGCATTGTTCTCCCATACGCTGGTCTCATCATTGGCTGCCAAGATGGCAGAGGTGGAGGTGTCTGTGAAAAACTTGCCTTTCCAGCTTCTCAAATGACAGAAAAGAAACAAATGGCCACCCTGCAGGTCTGCTGACCCAGAGATGGAGGAAAGCTGGAGGGGGCAGCAGCGCCCCCTGCAGGAGATACGGTATCTCCAGTGCTCGCACGTCAAGGACTGGGGAACAGGAGTGTGTGTGTGTGTGTGTGTGTGTGTGTGTGACACACACACACACAGAGAAACAGAGAGACAGAGACAGAGAGAGAAAGAGGGAGGGATGGAGAGACCACAGAAAGGCAGGCCAGGGCTGAGACAGAAAACCCCCACTGTTGTTTAAAGTGCCATAGCCAGGTCAGGCCTCACCTCCACCCTCATGACTCCCAGGAGCTTTAAGAACCCCCGCCCCGTACCCCTCACTCCCACCCACCCCCCATTCTGGGCAACAAAGACTAGCAGGGAATCTATGGCTTTAACCAAAACCCGGTGTGACAAATAGGAGGAGTCCGGCAGAGCCGTCTCCCTGAGTTTGTTTTCTGGGGACCTGGCTCATCAATCTTGCCTCCTAACCTGCTCTGCACTCTGTTAGCTGTGCTTCCGCACAGAACAGAATTTGGCTTTCTAATAGCATCTGTGATGTAGGGTGTCCCCAAACATTAGCTATGATGAGTTGGAAGTGGCACAGTGAGGAGCTGGGGACGTCAACACCAGATGCCAGGCCCTCCGTCCTCTGAGGATGCGTAGTCAGAGCACACTGGAATGTTCCTGGAAGCCGCCCATCCACCTCTGGAAGGCCCTGACTTTCGGGCAGTGTGGAGACTGCTGGCCAGAGGGCTACAGAGAGTCAGCTTTGCTCATCGTCTTATGCTTTGAGACAGGGCCTCTCACCCGGTGAACCCGGAGCTCACCCATCGTCTAGATTTGCTGGCTTATGAGCTCTGGGGACACTTGCCCCCACCCTGCACCTGCGCATGCCCAGCACTGGAATTAGTACCCTACGCTGACTTTTTATGTGAGTGCTTGGGACCCAAACTCAGGTTCTCATGGGCCCACCCAAGGGCCCACTGAGCCATCTCCTCAGCCCTCAACTGAGTTCAGTAAAAAAAACAAGCAAACTTACTGGCTAGGTGGCCTGGGAACAAATTAGGATAATGCCATAAGCCAGCCAATCCCCATCTAGCACACGATGGCCTGGAATCCATTAGTGCGTGAACACCAGAGGCCGTTAGCGTGCGGGAGTTGGTGGTGGTCTCCAAAGGCTACAGCTCTTTCCTGTACATAGACTGGGTTCTGTCTAGAATTTCAGTTGCTGTCCTCTGGGGAAAAGCAGCCAAGGGACCTTGGAACAGATATAATTAAAGGAAGCCCTGCAGGAAGTTAGGACTCCTGGGGACAGACCAGCAGAGAAACATTTCCTCCAATTGCATCCCTTCCCCAAGCATGTCCAGTACTCTCCGGAAAAAAAATATTCCCTGCATCAGCCAGATCCAGCTGGTAACTACTGGCACTACGTCACTCTCCGAGGCTGCAGTCCCAGCAGCCATTGACTCCCCCTCTCCATGAACCCAGAAGGGCCACTGGGACTCACCACACACAGGGGCTCACCTGTGTGTGATCTAGAGCAATCTGAGGAAGAGCCTTTCAGCTGAGCCATGAAGGGATGGTCTGAGCTTCGTCATGGGTTTCTTACGCTCCAGATGCCTTAGGACACTGCACAGGCCCAGGCTGGCCGTCATTGGAGACCTCTGAGCACCAGCTTCATTTTTATGTATGGCTAAAACCTGTTCAGCCATATTCTGTTCTGGTATTATAAAGCACGTTTGTGGAGACCTGGTTCTGTGAGTCCTTGGATCTGTGCACTTGTGGGTGTGCACGTGTGTGTGTGTGTGTGCAGACCAGAAGAGATGTCAGGTGTGTTCCTGTTGTGGAAGTTCCTTTTTAGTTGAGTTTAAATAATTGTTTTTGTGCACTGTTGGAAAAGGGATGCACAGGCCTTGGCGTTTTGTATCGTCTGCAGGTGTTGGATTCATGGGGAGGTGGGGAATGTTTGATTGCTTATGATCTGCACCTGAGGAGTTCTGGATCAATAAAAACATCTGCGCTCAGATGCTCAGAGTTCCACCCTTGAGTTGGTGTTGGCCAGGACAGTGGTTCCCTCTGCTGCGGTCTGGTAGGGTTTGACTCTATGAAAATGCCTCTGTGTCTTCCTTGCTGAGCCACCAAAGCAGCTAACTTCTAGATGTTCCTCTAACCCTCTCCCCCTTGTGTTTTGAGACAGGGTCTCTCACTGAACCAGGAACTCACCTAGGCTGACCGGCCAGCAAGTCCCAGGCTTTTTTTTACCTGGGTGCTGGGGATCTGAACTCATGTCCTTAAGCTCCTGCAACAACCCACTCTGCCATCTCCCCGGTCTCGTGAGTCCTGTTCAGCCCTAACAAGTATTTTAGATCATGAATTCGACAGCATTCTTCGAAGATGGCACACACTTTGCAAAGATAACTGAAATCTGGATGGGATAGGGGAAAGAAGGGAAAGAAAGACCAGTGTGTGCGCCTGAAAGGCTCAGGAGACAAGGGCAGGAGGATCATCGCAAGTTCAAGGCCAGCCTGGGCACACAGCAAGTTCCAGGCCAGCCTGAGCTACAGAGGAAAAGGATGTCTGAAACAACAGCATTTACAGGAGATGCGAGGTGAGGACGGAGGGCCTGTGGCTGGCTGCAAAGGCGCGGCGCCCTGGGGCCTCCCTCTTGCCCGGGGCAGAGCTGGGCTGGCGGAGTCGCCCCGCTGACGCCCTCCCTCCGGCTCCGGCTCCGCCCCGCGCCGCCTGCGCCGCGCCTTCCCGGTCCCCGCAGCCGCCCGGAGCCCGGGAGCCGCCGCCATGGGCCGGGCCCGCCCCGCCGCGCGCCGCCCGCACAGCCCGGACCCCGCCGCGCAGCCCGCGCCTCCCCGCCGCCGCGCCCGCGCCCTGGCGCTGCTCGGAGCCCTGCTGGCCGCGGCCGCCGCCGCCGCCGCCGCCCGGGCCTGCGCGCTCCTCGCCGACACCCAGGCGGCCGCGCGGCAGGTCGGCGGGGACCGGAGGGTGGACCGGGCTGCCTGGGACGGCGGCTAGGACGGAGGCGCGGGGCGAAGCTCTGCCCCGGACCCGGGGCGAGGGGTGGGGAGGCCTCGGGGGACAGCGGCCGGGACGGGGTAGAGTAGGGCCGGGCCTTTGGAAGGGGAGGGAGGGGACTCAGACAATGGATGGAAGCGTGGGGTGAGAGGCAGGGACCGGCAGACTGGAAATGGGACAGGGAGCTCTGGGGACCGTTGAGAGGTGACCTTTGAACGGATGGGCTGGCAAGTACGGAGGGGACTCTGGAAGAGGATGGCAGGAGCCGCCGTCAGGAAGCAGCTGGGACGGGGAGATTGGGGCCTGTCAGGGCGCTCAGCTCAGCCCCTTCCTCCCCAGCAGGAATCGGCATTGAAAGTCCTGGGGACAGATGGCCTCTTTCTCTTTTCCTCGCTGGACACGGATCAGGATATGTACATCAGCCCGGAGGAGTTCAAACCCATTGCAGAGAAATTGACAGGTACCAGAGAGGCTGGGCACTGCGGGAGGTGGGGGTGGGGGCGCCTGTTACCAGGTCGGGTCTCCTACTCCACCTCCCCCACCACTTTCTGGCCTCTGGGTGCATGAGTTGCTTTGGCACCCAAGCCCGTTTCGATCATGTTTGTGAATCCCCGGCCACCTCCCCAGACGCATCATCAACTTGAAGCACTTGGTGGAAGTTCAGCCTTTGCACCAGGTTAGACACACACAGCCATCTGATTGCAGGGCCCGGCCCTGGCTTATACTAAGGTTGAGAACTCAGAGAGGCTGTGTGCAACGGAAACAGGAGGCGCGGCTGTTCCCACTGCTCCGGAAGCGCCTAGGTACTGCGTGATTCCCAGCTCCTGCCAGCCAGTGCTGCCCAGGTGCCGCGGTCTGTCGGTGTGAAGATGCAGGGCAGGGGATTATAAGGTCTGAGAAGTTATAAACGCTGTGTGAGTGCACTTGTGAGTGCGGGTGTGTTCGTGGACAGTGTGCGTGTGATGGTCAGAGGGCAGTCTCTCAAGTGTCAGCGCTCGGGCACCTGCCGCTTTCCGTTTGAAGCAGAGTCTCTCTCAGCCTGGAACTCCTTCACTTACACCAGGCTGGCAGCCATTACAGCCAGGGATCCTCTGTCTCCACCACAGGTGTGTGTGCCTTCTTGACTTTTTACATAGGTTCTGGGATCTGAACTCTCGCTGGTGAGGCCAGTGCTTTATCAAGGGAGCCGTCCCCCACCCCCACCCTCCCCCTCCCAGCTGCTGCCGTCACCCCTTCCCCTCAGCTCTTGGAGACAGTGGAGATTGAACACAGCTTGCTTATGTTACTCAGAGTTTTGAGACGGGGTCTCACTAAGCTGTATAGCCCAGGCTGGTCTCTATCTTGCCTCCTGCCTCAGTGTCCCCATTTCCCTCTCCTATTTCTTAAACCTATGCTCTTAGGCACCCAGTTGGGTACCAGCTGCCTGGTGGGAGCCTGTCAGTGGGTGAGAGAGGCAGACAAGGAAGAAAGCAGGTACTCTTGGGGGCAGGTGCACCATAGTACCGTGGCGGACTTGCCGGGTTTCAGGGATGGCCATGAAGGGTGGTTACTTGCTGGCCCAGGGTCCTGTGGTCACTGCTACAGGAAGACACTCAGGTGAACATGCAAATTTGAAAAGACTTTCTGCGTATGCATGTATATTTTGCGTGCACCGTGTGAGTGAAGTACTCTCAGAGGCCAGAAGAGGGCATCAGATTCCCCAGGAGAGGGAGTTGCAGACAGTTGTGAGCCACCACGTGGGTCCTGAGAATTGAAAAGTAGCCAGTGCTGCTAACCACTGAGCCGTCGCTCCAACCCCATGTTTTCCTTTTTTCAATAGAGTCTCACTCAGTTGCCCAAGCTTGGCCTTCAGCTCACTCTAGAGTTTAGACTAGCCTTGCGCTTTCGAGTCTCCTGCGGGGATTATAGGTCGTCACTAGCAGGTCTGATTGTTTTGTTCTGAGACAAATAACAATAAAAAAAAAAGGCATGGGCCCCAAGGCCCAGCTATTCTTAATAATTACCACTAAAATCATTCAGTATGCAAGGCAATCCTCTTTCTCTGGTGTTGATTTCAGATTTGCTATTTTAAAAGTCTTGCTGGCAGTGGTGATACACACCTATAATCCCCGAAATCAGGAGGCAGAGAGGGAATAGTACCACAGATTTAAGGCCAGCCTGATCTACATAGCAAGTTCCAGGCCAGCTTAAGACTTTGTCTCAAAATAAATAAATGAATGAATAAATAGGTAAATAAATAAAGGTTTTACTACATTGACTTACAGATAGAGAAATAACGACGCTCATTTAAAAATTGTTCAGTATGTGCACACACACACACACACAATGTACACCTGGAGGTCAGAGGACAACTTCTGGGAGCTGGTTCTCCTCTCTCCTTGTTGAGGCAGAGCTCATGTTTCTGTAGTGTGGTGTGTGTTCCAGGGTTAGGACTCAGGCAGGTCAGGCTTACGTGGCAGGTGATTTTACTAACTGAGCCATCTTACAAACCCAAAGGGATCTTTTGAGCAGGGCTGCTGTGGGACGCTAATTAAAAGGGTGGTCAGGGTCAGCGTCAGGGTCTAACCCCAACCCCTGGAGGCTTCACTCGGTAGGCAAACGTGGGCTCTGAGCAACTGCAGCATGCAGAGGTGGCTGGGGTACTTCTGACGACTCTGGTTGATAGCTGCCTAGGATGTGCCCCGTTCAGTGTGGCTAGTCACCAGGGCCACCAAGGGCCAGGCATTGTCTCTGTACCTCCATCCTTCCTTGAGAGGCTGCAGGACGGGACAGATGCTTCACTCTGTCATAGATGTCCATTCTGTCGTGGCTTTGGAAGTCAACTTTTCTCCCTTAACCCAGCATCTTGGCTCCTTCCACACGGGACTTATGATATCTCCCTGTGGGAGAGCTGAGAAGTCATTGGCCCTGATCTCTTCATGCAGGGAGGCTGAGCCGGAAGAGCAGGGAGAAGCAGGTCACGTCTCTGCCTACCGGTGCTCATCCAACCACATCAAAGTTGGCCTTACTTTTCTTCTTCCTAAAATTCCACTGGATGAGTACCTCCCAGTCCCCTAAGACCCAGAAGAGGGTCGTAACTGATCATGCATTCACAGTGACTTGGCCTGCCTTTGAGTCCTGGCTCTTCCCCCTTGCCTAGTATGTGACTGGAATTGCCAAGAACTGCCTGCTCCCTGGGGCTGTGGTGAAAGTAGAATCCCACCAGGCCAGCTTGTCACCTTGGTGACAGTTAGCCATTAGCCCTGTCCCATGCCCTGCCCCCTGTCACAGGCACCCTGAGAGAAGCAAGTGTAGTGAACACTTGGAAGAAGTTGTTACTTTGGTTTCTTTAAAAACGCAAAACGGCGTTTGGACTAGGTTTACATTCCCACCCCAGGTGTGGTGGATGATTTTGAGTTAGATTTGGAATGCTTGATGCCGGTGCCTATAATTTGGTTAAGTGAAGTTGTTTTGGCTCGTGTAGCTTATTCTTGGGAGTGTGTGCCGCATGGTTTTATGGGACCTTTATAAAAAGTCTGAAGCCCAGAGCGCTGGGGTAGGTGTTGGTTGGTGGTGGTTGATTTGTCCATCGTTAGTATGTTGATGCTTACTTAAAAGAACAAAGGCTGGAGGGATTGAGTTTACAGATCTCGAGTTGAGACGCTAGTCTGACTCGCTGTCGGCTAGTCCTCTTCAAGCTCAGGGCAGCCTAAAAGAGGCTGTGAAGGTTTCTACCTGTCTCTCATTCTACATCAAGGCCGCTTGCAAAAGCGGTGGAAATTTCTTTCTATCCTTCCTTTCTCTTTCCCTAAACTGAGGGTAAAAGATTGTAGTTAACAACTACAAGCAAGGCCTGGAGCAGCCACCTCTGTCCCATAGGGTCAGTTCCTGTGGCCACCTACGAGGAGGAGGAGCTGCCCCATGACCCCACCGAAGAGACGCTTACCGTAGAAGCCCGATTCCAGCCTCTGCTCACGGAGACCATGACCAAGAGCAAAGATGGCTTCCTAGGGGTGAGTCTGGGCTGTGTGACCAAATGAGTGGCACCACTGTGTCAAAACTGCCTGGATACCCTTGCTCCTGAGCACAGGCCTGTACCCTAGAGCCTCTGCTTCCCTACCCAAGGTCTCCCGCCTCGCACTGTCAGGCCTCCGCAACTGGACCACCGCAGCCTCACCCAGTGCAGTGTTTGCTGCCCGCCACTTCCGGCCCTTCCTGCCCCCTCCGGGTCAGGAGCTGGGCCAGCCCTGGTGGATTATCCCCGGTGAGCTGAGCGTCTTCACAGGCTATCTGTCCAACAACCGCTTCTACCCACCGCCGCCCAAGGGCAAGGAGGTAAGGGCAGCGCGGGGAGATGCAGGCCCACCTGGCTCCAGCTCAGGAGTGGCCCTTCCGATCTGAACCTGGACCCGAGTACCAGGCTTCCCTCAGCCTAGGTCTCCTTCTGCCTGGGCCTTCAGCTTACAGATCCAGGCCTCGGGGCCCAACAAAGCAGCCAGGGTCTCACCGCTGTTCTAGGTCATCATCCACCGGCTCCTGAGCATGTTTCATCCGCGCCCCTTCGTGAAGACCCGCTTTGCCCCCCAGGGCACCGTGGCCTGCCTGACTGCCATCAGCGACTCCTACTACACTGTGATGTTCCGGTGTGTGTCACGATGCTTGGGGGAGGGTCGGAGGGAGAAGGCCTAGCCAGAGACCCCCAGCTTTATTACCTCCCTCCCTGAGGGCTCTCGGAGCCCCGGTGTCCTCCTCGGTGGGCCAGGGAATCATGACTTCCTCAGAGGGCACATGATTTGGCGAGAGGTCTCTGGAACTTGTTTAGCCCTGAACTGGAACTGGCTGGAGGCCAGAGTGGTATCATCCCCACAGAGGGCCGGGATATGGGACACACACGCCCTGGAGGATGTCAGGGGAGGGTCATGGCAGGGCTCCCAAGGAGGGGGAGCGCAGCAGCCTTCAAGGGTAGTGCCGTTTCTCCTGCTTTCTTCTTGACCCCATGGGAGTCTGGCCAAGGCGTCCAAGGCTCCGGGGGAGATCGAGGAGGGGTCCAGGCTTAGCAGACCCCATTCCCCACAGGATCCATGCCGAATTCCAGCTCAGCGAGCCTCCTGACTTTCCCTTCTGGTTCTCGCCGGGCCAGTTCACTGGCCACATCATTTTGTCCAAAGACGCTACTCACATCCGAGACTTCCGGCTGTTCGTGCCCAATCACAGGTAGGGGCTGGCCCCGGCGCAGCCTCGGCGCCCTGCTACCGTTTATTCAGTCCCCTGAGCTCACACATCAAGAGGCCCAGAGACCCTTCAGTGGGCTTCTAGCAGGCCATGGGAGCCTTGTGCAAGGCTGGGACCTGAGTTGGAAGTCCCGAGGCCCCAATTCAAGATGTCCTCTGCGTAGCAATGGGCTGTGTGCTGTGGGCAAGGCCCTGGTCCTCTCTGGGCCCCAGTTCCCCCACCTTCAAGGTAGAAGACTAACTTCTGGCCTGTTTCACCCATGAGCGGGGGTAACGATGGTTGGGAGAGCCTAGACCAGCTATGAGTGGTTTCTCTCCCTCTCCCTCCATAGAGAAGCGGGGCAGGGACATGGTGGCGCACCTGTCCGGTCCTGAGGAGGAGACTGGCCTTGGTGTATCTGCTTCGAGGCCCTGGACTGAATAACACAGGAGTAGATGACCAGCCAGGAAGTGCTTCATCTGGCTGTGTATCTATAAACCAGGCCACAGGGACTCCTCTGAGGGTATTTGGTTACCTGCAGCAGAGACTATTACTTGGTGGTCCCGGGACTCCCCCATGTGGCAGACCTGCAGATTACACTGACCAAGTCAGACTTCTGCCCAGGAGATTCTTCCAGGGACCTCAGCGCCAACTTGGCTGTGTCAGGGTTTTATTGCTGAGATGAAACACCATGACCAAAAAGCAAGTTGGGGAGGAAAGGGTCTATTCCACTTCCACTTCCACTGAAGGAAGTCAGGATAGGAACTCAAACGGGGCAGGATCCCGGAGGCAGGAGCTGACGCAGAGGCCACGGAGGAGTGCCGCTCTCTATGGCTTGCTCAGCCTGCTTTCTTATAGAACCCAAGACCACCAGCCCAGGGGACAGCACCAGCGCAATGGGCTGGGCCCTCCCACATCATTCGCTACTTAAGAAAATGCCTAGCCGGGCAGTGGTGGCGCACACTTTTAACCCCAGCACTCAAGAGGCAGAGGCAGGGGGAATCTCTGTGAGTTTGAGGCCAGCCTGGTCTACAGAATGAGTTCCAGGACAGCCAGAGTTACAACAGAGTAACCCTGTCTCAAAAAAACCTAAATAAGTAAAAAATGCCTCCCAGCCAGATCGTATTGAGGCATTTTCTCAGTTGAAGTTCCTCCTCTTAGATGCTCTAGTTTCGGTGTCAAGTTGACATAAGACCAGCCAGCACACTGCTACCTCATCCCGTGTCCTGTGGCGTGGCCCTGGCCACCTCTCTGCCTCAAAGGGTCGTGAGCAGTAATGGGTCACGCTATGAGAGCTCGCATGAACTGTCCGGGCGTGACCCATGCTCTTCTGTCAGGATCCCAGTGACACCCATGGAGTCTCAGCATCTTCATCTAGGGACAACTGCTTGCATTAAACCAGAAGGCACCTGGTCTGTCACTAATGGGCCTCGATGGTGATGTTGTACCCTGGCCGTCCCCAGGTCCCTGAATGTAGACATGGAGTGGCTGTACGGGGCCAGTGAGACCAGCAACATGGAGGTGGACATCGGCTACATACCCCAGGTGAACACTCAGGCGCCCCTGAGATAGATTCAGCTGCAAGGCCTTGCCCTGAGCCCCGCCTCCCTGCCTCTGCAGAGTAGACCGTCCCTGAGGGTTTCTCGGGGTCCCCTCTCTGAGACACCCCTCACCACTGACTTCTGGCCCAGATGGAGCTGGAGGCCACGGGCCCCTCAATGCCCTCTGTGATCCTGGATGAAGATGGCAACATGATTGACAGCCGCCTGCCCTCTGGAGAACCCCTCCAGTTTGTGTTTGAGGAGATCAAGTGGCACCAGGAGCTGAGCTGGGAGGAAGCCGCCCGGCGCCTGGAGGTGGCCATGTACCCCTTCAAGAAGGTGAGGCTGCGCATGAAGGCCATGCCACGGCTCCATGAGGCCAAGACTAGGAGCTGTGGCCTAGTTGTGGGCAGTGTGCTGGAGCAGTGGGCCATAGGGCCAGCTTGGGCCACAGGTCTCCCTCTCCTACTCTAAACTTGGAGAAGGATCACATGACTCAGCCATGCCCCTTCACCCACACACCTGCAAGTAGCCCCACAGAAACACGCATGGGTAAATACACACTTTATCTGGATAACCCCAAACAGGACCCCAGTCACTCAGAAGCTTCTGTCTTCGTTTGATCACAGGTCAACTACCTGCCATTCACAGAGGCCTTTGACAGAGCCAAGGCCGAGAACAGACTCGTGCATTCCATCTTGCTGTGGGGGGCCCTGGACGACCAGTCCTGCTGAGGTGAGGGAAGCCCTGGCCAGCTCTTAAGGGAAGGGAAACTTCATACCCTACGGATGGGGCCCAAGAGGCTCTGGGACAAACAGGCCTTGGGCACCTAGGCCCGGGATCCCAAGGGAGGCGTGCAGTGCTTATGCTGAGCCTAGAAGACAGCACCAGGTGTGGGAGAAAAGGCCAAGCAGACATGTTCACACTTGGCCATTTTAGTTTAGTGACCTTGACCAAGTAACTTCCACTCCCAGAGCCCCAGTTTTCTGGACTGTGAAATGGGCAGAGCGTACTGACACTCCAATCATGACACTGGATGTCAATGTATGTTGTACCCGAAGAAGTACATACCGCAAGTGAGAGAGGAGACCGTTTCAGAAGCTGGGTTTGGGTTTTGTTTTTTAATATATTTTTAAATTTCATCTATGTGAGTGTAGGTGTGCCTGTAGTACCAATCGGCGCCAGAAGGTGGTGCCAGATCCCCAGGGCTCTTGATAGGAAGTTGTGCGCTACCATGTGGATGTTGGGATTTTAACCCAGGACCTCTGCAGGAGCAGCTAGTGTTCCAAACCATTGCGCTATTTCTCCAGACTCAAGGGTTTGGGTTTCTTTCTTCTGGAAAGGTCTCTGGGTGTCCGACAGTGAATAAAGATGAGAACATCAGTGCCCCTGCCTTCATCCTCAGCAAACTCAGCAAACACGGGGACCTGCTGTAGCTACACATCATCCCATTGTGGTGTAGATACAGGTGTGGACCCGTGAGCCCAGACACAGTGACTGTCGTACAAGGCCAAGGCGGGTAGCAGAAGCTGGGGGCGGCAGAAGGCAGCTTGGAGAAAGTGACATTTAAACTGAGGCTTTGAGAGAGGGGTAGGGATTTGTCCCGTGACAGGGAGAAGAGGGTTTGGATAGAAAAGGTGCCTATGTAAAGGCCCTAGAGACAGAGAATGAAGTGCAACTAAGAAGTGGTCGTTGTTGACAAGCTCTGGGCCATCCCCAGTCTCACCCCGGGAGGCCTATGTGCCCCTGCTGATCCTACCCCCACCCACCACCCCCGCTTCATTCAGCATCTACCCCCTGGGGGGGGTCTGTTTTTGACGTCTTATTTGTTTGGGTCCTTACTTGAGGCAGAGTCTCACTCTGTAGCCCAGGCTAGACTATAACTCACTCATCACGTAACCCAGGCTGGCCTTGAATTCACGGCAATCCTCCCGTCTCGGCCTCCTGGGTGCTGGAATACAGGTGTGTGTCACCACTCCTGGGTAGTATCTGCTCTTTCAACCTGTTATTTCACTCGGGTGTGGAGACCTTTGCAGCCTGCAGCTGGGGTTTACCCAAACTGAGGCCATTGCTATAAAACCCTTGTCCTGAACAGGTTCGGGGCGGACTCTCCGGGAGACTGTCCTGGAAAGCCCGCCCATCCTCACTCTCCTCAACGAGAGCTTCATCAGTACCTGGTCCCTGGTAAAGGAGCTGGAAGACCTGCAGGTGAGCACAGGGCCTGGGGGAGTAGCCCATGGGGGTCCCCAAGGCAGCAGATACTGGGAAATACCATTGTCCCCACAGACCCAGCAGGAGAACCCACTCCACAGGCAGCTGGCAGGCCTGCACCTGGAGAAGTACAGCTTCCCCGTGGAGATGATGATCTGCCTGCCCAACGGCACTGTGGTATGTCCCGAGGGACAGGGACACAGGGGTGGTCTCTTCTGAGCTCATCTCAGCTGGTCTGACGCTGCCATCTCCATCACTGGTGTAGGGACCCTGAGCAGGGCACTCCAGATGTGCTTCGGGGAGGGGGGCAATTGCAAAACACTCAGTTACAGCAACAGAGTCACCACGTCCCCAAGAGAACAATGTCAATTTGGTGGACAAAACTTGGCCCAAAGGAAAGGCTCCCTGGACCACTGTAGCCAGGGAGGATGGAGGAGGGCCGGCCTGAGTCAAGGTCCTAGATCTCCCTCTCGCTGTGGGCTGCTTAAAAGGCCTGATATCAGGCCACAGCAGCATGGGCATGGCATGGAAAACATGCCCATTTCAGACTGGTACACTGAGGCTCCAGCTCTGAGCATCTGCCCCGTCTTCAGTCTCAGTGTGGCCGGAGTGGAGGACGGGGCTACAGGACAGTGATGAGCTGGTAGTGAGAGCGGGAGCTAGGGCTGGCTGGAGAGGAGAGAGTGCTTGAGGCTTCTGCTGGCCCCGGTTCAGGAAAGAAAAGCCCCTGGGAATGTTGGGGGAACCAGAGAGGAAAGGCCTGGAGGGGCTGTCAGAGCGCTTGTGTGTATTACTGACCCCTACCCCATGGAGCCTGCCCTGAGGCCACGAAGCCAACAGTGAGGATTCTGGGAGACTCTGGCTGGCCTTCTCACACCTCCATTGCTTGGTTCCCTGTCTATGCCTCGTTCATCAGCCATTCGCTGCATAGACACTCCACCAAGCTCTGCAGAAAGGCAAGGACACAATGGTGTTCTGGCTGGAGCAGAGGCCAAGGTTGCACACTGAGCCCTGGGCATCTGGTTTAGCGTTCAGGGACCCTGAGAACAGAGGAGAGAGAGAGACTGTTGGTGAAGCAGAGAGCAGAAGGGGTAGAGGAAAAGGTGATACTGAAAGGTGACTTTGTTGGGTGGTGGTGGTGCACGCCTTTAATCCCAGCACTCGGGAGGCAGAGGCAGGAGGATCTCTGTGAGTTCGAGGCCAGCCTGGTCTCCAGAGTGAGTTCCAAGACAGCCAGAGTTACAACAGAGAAACCCTGTCTCAGAAAAAGGAAAGGTGGGTTTTTGCTTAGCAGGGTGGGGGAGGTGGGGAGGTACTCCCTCAGAGGGCTGCGTGGGAGCTGATGAAGGGAACAGCCTGGCCCGGGAAGCCCTGGCCAGCGCCCTCAGTGTGACCGTCTAACAGACCTCACCCGAGTAAAGCTGGTGGGGGCTGGGTTGGCCTGGGCAAACATGGCCTGTGGCCTCCTCCCTAGTTCTCCTCACCCAGCCCCTCCCCCCAGGTCCACCACATCAATGCCAACTACTTCCTGGACATCACCTCCATGAAGCCTGAAGACGTGGAAAACAATGTCTTCAGCTTCTCCTCTGCCTTCGAGGACCCCTCCACAGCCACCTACATGCAGTTCCTGAGGGAAGGGCTCCGGCGTGGCCTGCCCCTCCTCCAGCCCTAGTGTGCCTGGAGTCCTGGAGGAACTGGACCTGGTGGAAACCGGAAGGCAGACTGCACACAGCCTGGAGCCACGGTGCCCTCAGTCCACCTCAGACTGGAAATGGTCCCGCCTCATTTCCAGGCTGTCTAGAGAGGTCCAAGGTCAGCTGGGGCTGCCACCTTCGCTTAGCTTCAGTGATGGTGGATAGACAAGGGGGGCCTGGCTGGCCTTGTAAAAAGCCTGGTACCACTGTCAGCTCTTTCCTACGCATCTGACTCCGCAAGCTTCAAGTCCTCAAAACAGGCTTTGGGGTGCTCTCTCTGGACCTTCCACACAGTGATACAGTCCAGGGTCTCGGTGTGAAGAACGAGGAGGGACTGGAAGGATAGATCACCCCTTTCTTGGTCACCTCTGAAGCCAAAAGAATCAAAGAACTTGGCCTGGAGGGTGGGCTGCCAGCCCCATTCCCCTCTGCAGCCTTCTATCCTGGCTACCCCCCAGGCAGCCTTCTGTGCCCAGTGCCCCAAGTTGGGGTCACTGTCAGCTGGAGGCAGCTGTCTGGAGCATGTGCGCAGAGCCCTTCAGAGGCAGAGAGCATACTGTGGCTACTGCTGCCTTCAGAGCGCTCCTTGGACAGATGACCCGCCCCAGGCCTGTTAGGGGAGTTGGAGAAGTTCACTGTGATGTAGGTTGTGCTTTAGTGAGGGGTTGGGAGGTTTCCTGCTGCCTGCCCTAACATAGGTTCGTGGCAGGACTGCTGGAGCCACAGTCCCCATGGCACTCCTGCCCCTTTCCCCCCACCCCCCACTCCATAGAAGTGTAGCCCAGGCAAGGAACACAGCCTCCCCAACCCCCCACCCCGCCAACGCCAGCACCCATCTGCCACTGGTGGCCACCAGCTCCCCTTGGCTGCTCTTAGGGACTTGGTCCACATTCTGAGCCACTGAGTACGGCCAGTCTTTTTTATGCACACAGAAAAGTGTTTTTATATGAACTTTCTCACAGTTTATATTTTTTTAAAAATCTGAAGGCTGAGGAGTAAGAAGTGGGCAATGGTTTTTCCCCCGGCAGCCGCCGCATGACGGCTGGATCCGAAATCCCAGATGGATCCAACCTGATGTCCTCGCAGCTGCACACGTGGGGAAAAAACATGCACATCTTCGGATCTCCTTTGCCAACTTTCTACAAGCAGCCCTCTGAGGACCAACATCTCACCCAGCAGTCTGTCCTGCCCTCCACAACCCCAAGAACTGCCTTGAACTTATCTCATTAAGCCCTGACATCAGCCAGCTCCCTGTGTGCCCAGTTCTCCCCCCTGCCAGAGGAGGAAGGCAGGTAGACTGTCCCCGAGCCCTGCTCCCCGCCTGCCACTGGAGTCCCCACATGGAGCCTGCCTCACAGTCTCTGGGACACTCTGGTAAGATTGCACCCATTTTCTCATTTAATTCTCACGACAAACCAATGGAGTGGAAAGTTGTCCCCATCTTCAGGAGTCTCAGGGAAGCAAAGTGACTTCCCAGGGTCACTCAGGGTACTAGAGTTGAGATCCAAACCCACATGACTCCAAAGGCTGTGTCTTGGTTTTGGGGGTGCTTTGGTGCACCCCTGCTCATTTCCCCCTGTGGTGGGAAGGAAGGAAACCCTTTCAGATCATGTCTCCTGACGGAACAGAGCAGGTGCCAGTAGCTCTGCCAGGTTCTCAGTCCTGGGACGCATTTCTTCTATGAGCCCTACAGAGATGGCCTCAGAACACTCCGGGGTACCTCCCAACTGCAGCAGGTGCCAGAGCAGACTGCTGTGTGTGTGTGGGGTCTTCATCTGACACCCCTGCACATTCACAGCTGCCATCTTGTCACCCCTCTGCCTCTTTCCCCATCCCTAGCGTGTCCTGTAATAAAATGGAGAATCTAAGGTAGCTTGGCACTTTTCCTTTGAGCAGCGTGTTTGGTTTCGTCCTTCCACAGTCTGACTGCTGACCCCGTTGGGACATGAGCAAGGATTTGAGCTGGAATGTCTTTGGAGCCTTGTCTGTCAGCAGAGGGCTTGAGTGACTTGCCTAAGGTATGTTTGTAATAGAATGATAATATATTGGAGAATCTGGAACTTTGTGTTGAGAATTGTCCTGAAGTGAAGCCCATCAGAAGCCAAGCCCATGACAGGCCTTAGATAATTGTGGGAGGAAATGCACCTGTTGGGCGGGATGGCTCAATGGGTAAAGGTGCTTTGCTACCAAGACAACCTGAGTTCAGTCCCTGAATCCCACATGGTGGAGAGAACCAACTCCTAGTTGTCCTTTGACTTCCACATGGGTACTATGGCAGCGCGCACACACACGTGCACGCACACACACACACACACACACACACAGAGTGCGGAGTATTAAGGAGGGGGAATACCTGTAAAAAAGAAGGGTTGAGTCCGAAGAAGGCAAGGAAAAATGCTGAGCCAAAGAGTGCCAAAGCCTAGCCTTCCACAGAGAAGGGCTCTGGAACACAAACCACGCTGCACCATGTTCACTGACAGGAGGAGGTAGTCAGTTTCCAGGTTAGGGTTTGATTACAGCCACTAACATAATATGGGGGACCAGTGCTACATTTGGTCAGGTGCTACCCAGTGGTAGCTTTATCACCGATAGACTGTGTGTCTTACAGTGATATCCCACAGTCACAAAGGAGCTGAGAAATTCCTGTTATCTAGAACTTGAATGGTGCCCCATCTGTGTTTAGATGTAAATGTTTACGTTTGTGATACAACTGTCCTGGGATTCAGCACAGTAGCAGCTGTGCCGGTTTGTAGCCTAGAGCAATAATAGGCTATATCAATTCCCCTAGGTATGTTGTACACTACATTATGTAGGTGTGTGCAAGTACACTCACTATAGAATGTTTGTATAACCCAGTCACCCAAGAACACGTTTCTCAGTACCCGTTATTTAGCGATACATAACTAATTCCAAGGGACAATAGAGAAATAAAGCGTGTATAGGCGTAGTAAGGCAAGTTCTGGGCGTAGTGCCCATTGTGACTGCACAAGGCTGTCCACCCACGAAGTCAACAGATTTGTCTCCTGGCAGATGGGGATTGCAGGCTTTGGGACTGCGGGAATGCAACTGGTGAGCCAGGCAATGCCATGTGCTAGGACAGAGAAGGAAATGTGTCCCAGTAACTGGATGCCATGGAGACCAGTAGGGCTTGAGCAGAGACAATGAACTGGTGAACTTAGGAGTCTCCCAGTGTCACCAATCCACCCGTATAATCAACGTGTGTGAAACAGGGAGTTTTTAATAGAAGCAAGCTACTCCAAAGCACTGGAGGGCTTGCGTCAAAGGCGAATGCAGCCATATTTGCTGGGGTCCGCGTCTGGGAAGCATGAAACGGAAGCAGAGTCCAGACTAGACAAGAATGGCTGAAAAGCCGAGACGAGGATTCAGAGACTAGCAGGAGTAGGAACGGTACCAACGTTTTAGGCGCTGAGCAGCAACACAGAACACCGCTTTCCAGAACTTCGTTGAGACTAAGTGCGGAGGGGAAACAAGGAAGCAAAGTCGGGGGCTGGACGATCCACTCACGCCCTCTGAGCGCCCTGGCGGGGGCGTGGCCCGAGGGGGTGTGGCCTGGTGTGCTGTCCACTCAGGGGCTGCGCCCGTTCGGGCCCCTTGCTAAGCCCGCCTCTCCCGAGCGCGTGGCGCGCCGCGCAGCTGCAGACGATTGCTTCCGGAGGCGGGTCAGCGGAAGTGAGGACATTTGAGCTCGGCCGCCCGCTGTGGTAGGAGGGGCTGAGGTGAGCCCGGAGCTTGGATCTGAGGTGAGCCCTGCGCGGGGCGGCGCGGGAGGTGGGCGCCGCGGGCACCGTCGGACCGCCGCCTCCGCCCCGGGCAGGGGAGCGCGTGACTCCTATTCCTGCGTGAGCTCCCGCGGGAGGCGCCGCCGTCCGTTCCCCTTGGCAGGGATACTGGTCCCGAGGCGTAGTTGCTGGCCAAGTCACCCAGCCGTCGGGGCCGAGCGCGACCCCAGGCTTCGCGTCCCCGCCGCCCCGCGTCTCCGGCACCTATGCCGGCTTGGAAGCTGCTCCGCGCACCGGCCCGACCCGGCCCGTGGGTCCAAGGGCCGCTGGCTGGTCAGCAAGGGCTTGTCCGACCTTGGCCCGAGCCGGGTCGCGGGGAGGGGGCGCCGCGTTGAGAACCCGAGACCCTGCTCCCAGCTGGCCGCTCGCGCCTCACGGGACGCTCCGCGCGGATGTCCGCCGCGCACCGCCGGGCAAAGTTTCTCCCTGGCCCAGGACTGCCGGGTCGGGGCCCTTCTCGGAGCAGAGCGGGTCTGCCGAGAGCTACTGCGCGTGAAGGCGCGCACGGCCACCAGGGAAGGGGCTGCGGCACTGCCGAGGTGCGAAGACCCAGGTCTGCGGACCGGGCGAGCGTCTAGCGGGCACGCGGGGGGCGGGGCCTCGAAGCTAAGTTGGTGTGGCCTATAGCGGTTTCTTAAAAGCTAATCAGAGCACTTACAGTGCCAGGCAGAGGCCGTGCTGTGGCCCGATTGGTTACTTCATTCCTGTCTAGAGCAGTCTCCAAGTGATCCAAGCTGCTTCCGAGCACCCAGGCTACCAGGGACGGCGTGATGCTGAGGGACTGGGATGAGCTGGCTGAAGGTTCTACTGGGTCCCACAGAGGCAGAGGGGCTCAGAGCGGATGTGTTGAGAGCTGATAGCCGTGGTGGCCCAGAGCAGAGGACTGGGGCGGGAGTGTGGCCGCAGAGTGCACTGGCCAAACACAGTACCAGAGCTTGGTATGGAGAGAACCGAAAGATAAAGGTGGAGTTGGGCTATTTGGTAGGCCCCGCAGGCAGGCAGAACAGTGGAGTCTAGGAGTTGAAAGAGCAATAGAACGAGCAGTTTGTTTAAATTGGCTGTTACCTGAGGATTGGAGTCAGCTGGTGTCTGGCGATTGAAGAAGACAGAGGTAATAACAGTTAAATGGCATTCAGCAAGAAGTCTGGGCACACAGGGACTTTGTAGGCTTGAATAGGGCTGTACATACATTTTTCAGATGAAGAAAACCAACACTCAAAAACACTAAGAGACTTGCCTTTGGCTGCTACACAGCCATAAAAGATTAAGGCAAAATCTTAAGGTGGGGGGAAGGGACTGGCTCTTGGGGCTGGAGGTACGGTTCTGTGACAGAATGCTTGCAGTTGGAAGTGGGGTGATGCATGACAGCCACTTATAGCTCTTTGTCCCTGTAGCCCAGTAAACTGAAATTAGCATGAGATGGCCGTTGATTCTTACCCACTTGTATTTTCAAGAATAAATGTTTGGGCTGGATGGTCCTTGGTTTTGCTCTCCTTCGAGCATTGTTAACTATCACACGGTTCTATCTGTATCTTTGAGGCTCTGCCTCAGTTAACCTTAGAACCTGGAAGTTTTCTTGGGTTGGGTCAAGCTTTCTCAATAAGTCTGAAACATATTCCTTTAAACATCATAGGTGTTTGGTTTTAGGTATGGCTCTGCAAAGGTTTGTTTTCTGGCCACTGAGCCCCTACTCTCTGGGGTTGTTTCACAGGAAAGGAAATCTCATGCTTCTGGAAATGGCCTGATACGAAGAAGCCTTAACTCCAGCTTTCCCAAGCTGCCCTGTGGGTGCCTTGTCCTTCAGGTGGAGGAATTGGCTGAAATACATACAGGAATGGAAGCCAATGTGGTAAGGAGTCCCAAGGCAGGAGGCTAGAGAGCTAGTACTGGCTGGCTGGCTGCTTACAGAACACCCTGAGACACCAGTTCATTTTTGCTTTTCACTGACACCCTGGAATTTGAGCAAGCTGTCATCCACTTCCTTTTTGGTACACTTCAGGAGTCCATGTTTTTACTTTTGTACAGACGAACATGAGTGAACCAGAACAGTCCATACTCCCAGCTAATTCTAGCTCCTTTTCTGGACCCTCCCAACCATTGACTACTTTTGCAGCAGCATGTGTAGACCAGTCCTTACAGCTGACTTGACTCACTTCCAGAGAAGAAAGGAAGGCAAGGGACAAGTTGGACTCACTCTGAGGTTTAGGGTTGTCCATCTCTCTTCTCTAGACTATCCCAATCTGGCAAAACAAGCCACATGGGGCTGCTCGGAGTGTGGTAAGAAGAATTGGGACCAATCTACCCCTGAAACCTTGTCCCCGGGCCTCCTTTGAGGTGAGTGCACTGGAAGGGCAAGAAAAGTAGAGGCTCGGAGTGTGGGGGAGGGTGCTTCTATGCCACAGACTTCTTGGCAGTTGCTAAGGCTTTTGAGGCCACTTTTTCATTTACTAAGTGCTTATAATAGATCCTGGTCACTGTGCCTTTCTGATTACATACAGCCATGTGACCACAACAATCAGGCTTTCAGCTTGCTCACAAATTGATAATCTTTCATCTTTTCTTTGTTGCTGCTACTAAATGACTCGTCCAGCAATGCATTTTATCAAGGCAGGCCAAAAAGCCTTTGCCAAACCAAATCTCCAAATGAGTTACATCAGAGCCCCAAGGCAGTCGTGACCTGGCAGGGTCTCTACACGCGTGCTGTGACTCTTGTGTAGATCTATGAGTGGGCCACTTAGCCTCTATTTTTAGTGTTTCTCTGTAGCCTCAAATACCCATACTCTTCTTCCTGCCCAAATATGGCTACTCTATCACTGAGCTGCTTTACAGTCTAACCTCTGTGTCTAAAGAGGCTTTAGCATCCACTTTTCAACAGAGATTCCTGTTTGGACTAGATCCCTGAGACCTCTCTGTAGTAGAGAATGAAGTAATATTCCTTAGGGCGAGACGCCTCCATTAAGAATCTGGTGGGTGCTAGCTCTGTGTTAGATGGTAGTTAAGCGGAGGAAGCAGACACATGAGAACATTATTGGAACACAGGAGGCAGAAATACATGCATGCAAGGACTTGGGCCCAGGCAGGAAGAAAAATGGAAGAGCAAGCTTATATGTAAGATGGTAGCTGCAGTCTGTGTAGGAACTGAATCCAGAGTTAGAAGTGGATCAGGGTTAGTGTTAGGAGGCAGGATTGGGACTGGAAGTGTGTATTTATAGGAGTAGAGTCTCATTACTGCACACTATCCAGAACTGTCAAAGGAACATGGAAAGGACCTGGATACTCATATGCAGTAGAAACAAAAGGAAATAAAGTTGGGGAGTATGACACTGTTGGAAGTTTCCCCACATTTGACTATCCATTGTCCAGATGCTGCTGAGCAAAATACAAAGACATAGGCTCTGCAGAGGAGAAGTATATATGGGTAGTATTAATATTTAGTGTAAGGGGCTGGAGAGATTGGCTTAGCAGCTGCTCTTCCAGAAGAACCAGGTTTGATTCCCAGCACCCACATGGCAGCTCACAGCTGTAACTCCAATTCTAGATCTGACACTCTCTTCTGGCATCTGGACACCAAGCATGCACATGGTACACAGACATATTCAGGCAAAACATCCCATACACATTTTTTTAAAAAGGCAGTTCAGGCCAGGCCCATCAGATAGCCCGATTTGTAGCCAGGAAGCGTTCTCTTTACTCTAGGAAGCCTCACTTGGTGCTGGACTAGGTGTCCCATTTTGCATTAATCTGATGCTGGGTAAATGTTGAATTTTGCCTTCCCACAGACCCTGCCCAACATCTCTGACCTGTGCTTGAGAGATGTACCTCCAGTCCCTACTCTGGCTGACATCGCCTGGATTGCTGCAGATGAAGAGGAAACATATGCTCGAGTCAGGTAGCTGAGGGATAGCTACTCTGCTGGGGATAGGAGCTTCTACCAGAAGTGGCAGTCAGCAAGGGAGGTGCTTATGAGAGGCAGAGGCAATAGGAATGAGAGCTGTGGGTTAGAGGGGAGTAGAGCATGTGGGGTGAAGGAATTTAATCGGGGATATAGTGGCCAGTTGTCTGTAGTAAGACATTTTTCCCCCTCTGGCTCAGGAGTGATACGCGCCCTCTGAGACACACCTGGAAGCCCAGCCCTCTGATTGTCATGCAACGTAATGCCTCAGTGCCCAATCTGCGTGGGTCTGAGGAGAGGCTCCTGGCCCTGAAGAAGCCAGCCTTGCCTGCCCTAAGCCGCACCACTGAGCTGCAGGATGAGCTAAGCCACTTGCGCAGCCAGATTGCCAAGATTGTAGCAGCAAATGCAGGTAAGAGCCCTACTCAAGATGCAGCACAGCAGGCTGTCCTGCTGCCTGGTTATTGAGCAAGATAAAGACGAGGAAAATTATAGTCTCTGACTCAGGAAGACTTAGACCCAGGGCCTAGATATCCTTTGGAAGATGCCCACTAGTCATTTTTTTTTTTTAATTGACTGATTTGATTAGGAACAAAATTTTAAGTTAACCAGTGACACTGAGCAAATTTCTTCTCTCAGCCATGAAACCCAACTCCTTTTCAGATACAGCTTTAAGATCACATAACTCATGAACCCCAAAGAACCCACTTCTCATAAGCATTCCTTACCAGCACCATGAGACATATCCCCTTAGCTACCCATCTCTCTACCATAGAATACTTCTCTGTCCAGTTTTCTGCATACAATTAAGGCACAGCCACTGGAAATAGAAAGGAGCCTGCCTGCCTTGACCAGAGGCATAGACAAGCAATAGATGGATCTCCCCCAAGATGCTCAGTGGCTCAAAGACATAGCTCTTAAACCTTATCAGCTAGTAACACATACGTCGTAGTGTGTGGGGCAGTGAAATAGCTCAGCAGGTAAAAGCATTTGCTACCAAGCCTAACTACCTGAGTTCTATCCCTAGGACCCACATGGTAGAGCAAAGAACAGACTCCTGCAAGTTGTCCTCTGACCTACTCTGTAGGAAACCTGTATCCACACACATACAATTAAAAAATATAATAACATTTTTTGGAAAAGTTAAACCATAGAATATGAAAATTCATTTCTTAGGAACTCTGAAGATACCAAGTTTAAAAAAAAATGCAGGAAATGCAGGCCTTGCTTGGGTTCAGTTAAAGCAGGCTGCCAGCCAACAGCCCATTGTGCAACAGGAGCATGTAGGCGCCATGACTAGTGTGGGATGGGTTTCTGTCCTGGACACTAGGAGAGCCAGCACCCCTCTGCCTACCTGAGGCCCTCGGTGGAAATAAGACTCCTCTTGGGACACCCCACCCTTGGCTCTAGGAGCTTTATGTCAGCTCAGGGAATGAGTGTTCCGTAGCAGTGTTTGTGAGACTACTGTGCACTGCAGCCCAATGTCCATTATGCCTGTTGTTTTCTCTTTCAGCTTCGGCCTCATTAACACCAGATTTCTTATCTTCAGGAAGTTCAAATGTCTCTTCTCCTTTACCTTGCTTTGGATCCTCATTCCACTCTACAACTTCCTTTGTCATTAGTGACATCACTGAGGAGACTGAGGTAGAGGTCCCTGAGCTTCCAACAATCCCCCTGCTTTGTTCTGCCAGCCCTGAGTGTTGCAAATCAGAACACAAAGCTACCTGCAGCTCGTCTGAAGAGGATGACTGCATCTCTCTGTCCAAGGCCAGCAGCTTTGCAGATATGATGGGTATCCTGAAGGATTTTCACAGAATAAAACAGAGCCAAGACCTGTGAGTATCTAACAGGAGCTCTGGTATTCTTTTAGTCACTCCTAGCTAATGATGAGCTACAACAAATTTAGTTCTCAGTTATCAAGTTACTGCATTTACAGAGCTTGCTGACTAGCGTAGGGCCTAGTTTGAGGAAAATGTAAAATTTTCTGTTTGTTCTATTAACTCACCTCAACCAAGTGTTAAGACTCAGCAGCTACAGAGCTAGAGAGATGGCTCAGTGGTTAAGAGCACTGGCTGCTCTTCCAAAGAGGACCTGGGTTCAATTCCTAGCACCCACATGGGGGCTCACGTCTATCACTCCAATTCAAGTGCCCTCATATAGACATAAAGACTTGGCAGCTTTTTAGCGCATAGTGCTGGTACCTTGTCTCCCATGCTCTACCTTCAAAGCTGAGAGTCATTTAACACACTGGTATCTCAAACGAGGAGACTTGATGGAAAAAGAATTTCATAAAGTTAGAGGTTTTATTTTTAAATAAATACTTTGAGGTTGGAGAGATTCCCAGCACCCACAGTACAACCATCTGTAGCTCTAGCTCCGGGGGATCCTAGATCCCTGGTTTCTGAGCACTCTGAAATGCCAAACCTCTAAGTTCAGGATTTTTTTGTTTGGTTTGGCTTTTTGAAACAAAGTTTCTCTGTGTCACCCTGGCTGTCCTGGAACTCATCCTGTAAACCAGGCTGGCCTCAAACTCAGAGATAGGCCTGCCTCTCCCTCCCAAGTGCTAGGACTTAAGGTGTGCACCACAATGCCAGGCTTGAGGACCAAGCTTTTAAGATTCATAATTAGTTCCTAAATCTGGCCGCTTATCAAAGTTGCTCAGATTTGGGTTTTGTTTGGTTTTTTTTGTTGTTGTTGTTGGTTTTTTTTTGTTTTTTTTTTTTTTTGTTTTGAGACAAGGTCTCACTATGAAGCTCTCTCTGGTCTGGGACTCACTTTGTAGATCAGGCTGGGATCAAAGGCATGTGTCACTGAACCTGGCCCAAATTTGTACACTTTGAAGTTACCAAAGCAGAACACCCAGAGAATGGAGTGGTAGTTGACTCTGTTTAAGTCTGAGAGAATTGGGGCAGGCCTGGAGTTTGAAGCAAGGCCACTCTCTGAACCCCTTGAGAAGCTTCCTGGTGGTCAAGCTCTAGAAATGCCTGAGGGAGCCAGCCCTTTGCAGTTTCTCCAAATGTACTCAGACTCTACAGAGGAGCTTGTTCATGGGCACCTATGTTAGAGATTGACCTTGATGGCAGGTGCCCAGTATAGCTGTACTTGTTAGGCTGGGCAAGAAACTGTTGTTTAGGGAAATCACCCTGGGCTTCCTATCTGGCCTTAGCCGGCTGTGCCGTATTGATCAGGGGTCTTTGATCTCTCACTTCCTCAAATTAAGCTGCTGCCCCACATCATCTTGGTTGGCCTTGGGCCTTTTTTCTTGTCAGTGTTCAAAAACATGCCTCTTATCTCTCTGTAGCCTGGTCTTGAAATTGTAATCCTTGTGCCTCAGCTTCCTGAGTGATGGAAATACAGGCATTTGTCACCAGGTCAGCTTCTATTATTTAGATTCTTAGACCAAATTATATCCAGAACTTGCCAAACCTCTCCCACGTGTGTCCTGGCATCTTTTTTTCTAATAGATGTAACTAAGAATAGTTCAGTATTGAGGCTAGCTAAAGTTCAGAAATGTGATGGACCAAAGGCAATCCTTGTTTTCAGACTCAGTCAGTCTTGGCCTTTGTGTATTCCAGTAAAATGCCTTCATGAGCTGGGCAGTGGTGGTACACACCTTTAGTCCGAGCACCTGGGAGACAGGCAGGAGGATCTCTGGTCTACATACAGAGTGAGTTCCAGGACAGCCAGAGTTACAACAGAGAAACCCACAAAAAAACAGCTTCATGAAATGTATGTGCACCAGACACTTCAGACAACTATTTTCAGAGTATCCAGGACACTCTTTTGTGATGTGTGCCTACCCTAATCTAGAGTTCTTTTCGTTCTCACAGTTCCTTAGAATGTAAATGTTTTGCTATGATTTGATCTTAGGGGAAAAAAACAAACACAGTTTACTTAAGGGAAGATGGAGAGAGGATAGTTTCAGGTTGTCTTATCCCCAGAACTAGTAAGGATCAGAATAGAATGGTTGAGCCGGTCACTTACTGCAGACTCTTGAGATAGGATCAGAACTCCAACAAATTGGTAGCCATGTAAGAAACAGGCATTCTAGTTAAGAGACAGGGTCCAGAACCAGATAGCTTGGCCAGAGGTTGACTAACTCCATGTATGCTGAATCTCCCCGTAGGTGTGGGATCATGCACTAGAACTGCTTCACAGAATTGCTGTGAATGTTCAGGTAAAGTGCACACAGAGCACAACCCAGAACAGAGTAAGTACTCCCTAAATATTCTTGTTATATCTCCAGGAGCCGGAGTCTACTGAAGGAAGAAGACCCTGCTGTGCTTATCTCCGAGGTTCTCAGGAGGAAATTTGCTCTGAAGGAAGAAGACATCAGTAGAAAAGGAAACTGACAGCACTGACTCTGCAAACTCAGTCTCACGCTCCTGAACTTCTTCAATAGCTGCCTTCCTCGCTGCAGATGTCTCTGCCTGAGTTAGAAATCTGCAACAATCTTGCTGACGAGCTAGGGTTTGGGCTGAAAGAGAAAAGCTGGATTATGTGTTATTCAAACTTAAACCTTGGCAGAACTAAAGCCTCTGGTGTGAGATGAGGCACTTGCTACAGGTAATCGGGTAAAGTGGAGTGTCTAAGGGGTGAGGTTTGTTTTTTCTTCAGTGAAAATAGGCCCTAAATGAATTACTTACTCCATAATTGGTCTCACTGGACACTTTGTACACAGCTATCACTCGCAGCACCACAGGGCTATGGGGGAGTGGCTGTTCACGTTCACAGGGCAGAGACGATCTATGCTGCTCCATCATCAACCTCCACCAATGCCCAGCAGTCAGTCACTCTAGCTGTAGAGGTCAGGCCACTGGACTAGCCAATATCTGGGCTGCTGCAGGGAGGCCTGGGCAATTTTTTTTCTTAAACATATTTTATAAAACTACAACCAGATCTACCCTCCAGGGCCTCATCAGTCTCACTGATTGAATTTTTTTTTCTTCCATGGACTTAAGTCCAATTAGGAAGGAAAGAGTGTACCATCCTTCTGGGACACTGATTTCTCTGGGTTGGGCCAAGACCTTATTTACTGCATCATGCATGATTCAGGTGCCCTCAGGGCCCTTTTCTCTATGGTATGAATACTGCCTGTTTGAGGTGAAGCACTACCTGACATTAAATGAAGGATTTGGAGAAATGGTGCATTTTCTTTGTCTATCTCTTTATCTATTTCTGCGCTGAGTTCTGAGCACAGAAACCTTTGGTGGTAAGGGCTCCTGACTTCCTTTCTTGCCCTTGGAAAATCTGAGGCTGGACAAATGACCCAGAAGAGCACTGGCTGCTCTTCCGAAGGATTCGGGTTTGGGTACTGTGCACAGACATCACCTGCACATCTTTGTCCTCCTTTCTGTAGAAAATCTCTGAAACTCCTAAAAGCAATTCCATTTTGATAACTTACTGTGGTTTGTATCCTAGAAGCTATTTAAACCTCATATATCACCAAACTGCCACACAGAGAACACAGGCAGTGTCCGATCTGTGACTGGTTGGATTCAGGATGGTGACACCACCTATTAAAAAGTTGTGGGCTGGCAAGATGGCTCAGTGGGTTAAAGTTGTCCTCTTGTGTGGTGTCTGTACTCGCACGTCATACGTGTTTTTTAATGTTGTCATTTCTTATTTTTGAGCAGCATATCATTCTAGTCCAGGCTGGTCCAGTACTATGTGGCTTTGTGTTGCCAGCTTCCCAGATATTACCTTGGATTCAGTTTTGTAAAGGTTCCCTCTTCCCTCATGGAAGAATAATAAAGTTAGATTGCTACATAGCAATGTAGCAATGAGAAGGGAAAGATGAGTATTTTGCCTGCATGTCTGTGTGTGCCTGGTAACTGCAGAGGTCAGAAGAGAGCCAGATCCCCTGCAACTGGAGTTGACAGTTACGAGTTTCATGAAGGTACTGGGAATTGAACCTAGGTCCTTTGGAAGAGTATCCAGTGCTCTTAACCACTGGGCCATCTCTCCAGCCCCAAGCATAATGTGTAAGTTAACAGTTAAAAAGATCATTTGCCCCACCCACCTGGGTTGGGGAGGTAGGCATTGCTTAACATTTGGTTGACAAAATGGTCCCAAGCTTATGCTTGAGTGATCCAGCCAGAGATGAAAAGTATACACATCTGTAAGAACTGCCAGGCATCTGGAAGGGCAGAGTAATGAGTAGCTCTGCAAACTGAGAAACGGTTTCAGTGTTAGTCCATCCTGATCACATTCATTCAGGGAATGCACAGTCACCCTCCTGAGGGAAAAGAACAGTGCTAACCAGTATTGTCCACCACACACTGCTTTATTTACATGAGAAAAATGTTCCATAATAACTGCTTCATCCCACTTAGCCTCTCACCTAAACCCTCCCCTCTACCCACCCCCACCCCTACTTTCTTCCATCTCTGCCACTTCAAGATACACACAATTTAGAACTAGTGCCTGATAACCTGATTACCTTCAGAGTCCTGGGTAAAGAGCAGGTTTGGCTGCAGATGTAACTGAGTAGACCCATCTTGGCACTGAGACTGAGGGCTATCAGGAAACTGCCCTGAGCCTCGATTCCTAGCATTGCTTATATCTTGGAAAGGCATTTTAGTGTTGTGGGCAATGACCAGCTGGCCTTGGGAATCCTCAGTGAAAAGCTGACTCCAGGAATCTCTGTCATTCCTTTCACTGTTCCAGGGAGACAGAGATAGAGGAGAAGGGCTTTTTGTCACTTGTAGTGGTTTTTTCCTACTCCAGGATTCAAGCCGGTAGGTTTGGAGATGCACAGGGGCCTGCTTGTTTTCCTTAGCAAATCCCTTTATCCCCAGTTCAGCTTTGTTCAAGGGCTGACGGCATTTACCTCCAGAGGGTCTGATGTGGATTCCCATGCCTGGACAGTCTGTCTTAGATTCATGAAGCCATTCCTTTTTCCTCTTGGCCTCCCTTTGGTCCAGCAAACAAGAATTTCCCATGTACTGGGTAAAGGAAAAAGTCAGGGAAGCTTTACTCTCTCCAGCGAATGCTGTTTCCAAACTGTGTTGGCTAGAAATCTGAAGAGATTGAGAATGTCCAGCTCCCTGGATGTCTGCAGGAGTTGAAGTAGCCAGAGGGGGTACCAACCAATCATCCCTCAATCCCTGGACTAAACAGTCTAGCTGAGCTTTCTTGTATTTTTTGTTGATTTGGTTTTCTTCAAGAGATAAAATGTTCTTCCGGGTATCACCATTTGCCATTCCTAATGAAATGAGAGATAATTAAGAAAACTACCCTGGCCAGGCCGTAGTGGTGCACACCTTTAATCCCAGCAATAGGGAGGCAGAGGCAGGATGATCTGAGTTTGAAGCCAGCCTGGTTTACAGAGCGAGTTTCAGGATAGCCAGGGCCACACAGATCCTGTCTTTAAAAAAAATGAAAGAAAACTGCCTTGAGCAGGATATTGTTGGGTTTTGAAACCAGTATCAGCTACTATTACTAACAGGTACAAGTGTCCTAGACTCTTGAAACAACTTCATGGCTACTAGTCCTGTTTTCAATCTTTTCTCTGCTGAATGTTCTAAAACCTCAGTCATATAGTCCCCTACTTAAACATGTGGATGCTTCCAGTGAGCTACCTCTCTACCTGTCAAATATGGTTTACAGTCAGACCATAGCTGACTTCTCCAACTCAGTTGTTATTAAGTGGTTTTTAACACAGGACAAAACAGTTCTGCTTTTGTTTTATTTACTATGGTTTCTACTGAACAGTGATCCTGACCTAGCTAACCAAGTACCCAAATATTATCCTTAAGGAAAAATTCTGGGCAGGCATTCTCCACAATTCAGACATTTAATGGGAAAGCCAATGAAGATATTAAAATGCTAAATTAACCAGTTAGAAACTGAAAACAAACTAGTGTCTAGCCTGCCCATTTCATTAAGTGTACAATGGATCCTGTTCTCCCTTAAGGATGAATAACAGGATTCCCAGTCGACCCAAATAATATCAAGATACAATTTTTAAGAACAGACTGGTAGTTAAACTGCAGGAAACTATTCAGTGAAAATCTTCAATTGTGACACCTTTAATCCCACTCAGGAGGCAGAGGCAGGCAGATCTCTGAGTTCAAGGCCAGCCTGGTCTACAGAGTGAGTTTCAGGACAGCCAGAATCACGTCAGAGAAACTGTCTCAAAAAAACAAAAACAAAAACAAAAAAAAACTCGAGTATATAAAATACACCAGATTTTATAATTGTGGATTGAGGGGAGGTGGGGCACACTTCCCTTGTTATGTTTAAAAAAAAAAAAAAAAAAAAAAAAGTTTTGTTTGGAGGAGGAACAGTACGCTTTGGTTTATGCAGAGCAATCCCTAATGACACCGAGAGTGGGAGAAGTCACCTGTGCCCCAGCCCCAATTGGCTCTGTATGCTCCAGCCCGCTCTCAGTTCTCAAGTATGCCCTTCCTCACTGCTCCATTGGTGAATACAAATATTTAAAAGAAGATGGAGCAGAACAGAACCAGAAAAACACATGCATAAGCATGTATACACCACTTTCCAAAGCAGCATCTACAGCTCATCAATGTTCCAACACAGAAAACACATTCTGCTTCTCAGATAATGAGCATTTCCCAGGTGGGCCACCATACCTGGTTGCAAGGTGACGAAGGACGTGATACTGGTCTGCCGAGTGCCTCTTTGAGTAAAAGAAATATTAGGTTTTCTCTCTCCAGGAAGCAATTTCAGCATTTTGGTGCCTGGTATGATTAAACGTGTCTGAGGGAGAAAAATAATTGAGCCTATTACTATTAACACTGGTGACTCTTGGAAACATACCAGTTCTACCCTTTGGGCCCAACTCATACCCTATTCTCTCGTTTGTAGTGGATACCATCTCCCACTACTCCTGCCATCTTACCTCAGGAATCACATATTCCAACTAGCCCAGTCTTCCAATGTCCAACAGCTATCAGTAAGACTGACCAAAGAGTAGCAAGGAATCAAAAACTGAGGCACTCTCCTTTAGGTTTAGGGATAATTAATTCTGTACTAGCAATCGATACATTTTCAACAGTTTTCAGATATTCACTTAATTACCACAGAACCATATGAGTTTAAATCAGCCTAACATCTCTTTATGGTCAAAGTCCTGAAGAAATGCAGAAGAAACATAAAGGTGACATGACAAACCTATAACCAGCATTACGTTACATAAGAAAAAAGCATTTCCACTAAAGCCAGGAACAAGTCAAAGGTGTCTACTTCCTCTATTCCTAACCAGTACTAGCAGTTTTAGCTGGAGCAATAAGAAACAAATGGAAGAGATACAAACAGGAAAGGAAAAATCAAAGCATCCCTATTTATAAATGATACGGTTATATACATAGAGACACTAGACACTACCAGAAAACTCTTAGAACTGATAAAACACTTTCAGCTAGGTGGCAAGATACAACATTGGCATACATAAATCTGTAGCCTTCCTACATGCCAATGATGAAATGAAAAGTTTCTGTATAGTGAAGGAAACAAGTAAATCTCAAGAGACAGCCTACAGAAAAGAAAAATCTTGCCATCTATATATCTGACAGAGGGTTAATATCTAAAATATATAAAGAGCTCCAACAACTAAACACAAGAAAATAAACCCAGTCAAGAAATGTTCTAAGGAGGGGCTGGCTGTAGAGATGGCTCAGAAATTAAGAGCACATACTACTCTTGTAGAAGACTAAATTTTGGTTCCCAGTACCCATACCAAGCAGCTCACAACAGCCTGCAACTACAGTTCCAGATCTGACACTCTCTTTAAGCCTCTGTGGGTACCTACACTCACATGTACATATCTACAAATATTAAAATGTAAAAATAGGACTAGGTATAGTGGTTCATGCCTTTAATCCCAGCACCTAAGAAGCAGAGGCAGGTACATTTCTGAGTTCAGGGCCAGCCTGGTCTTCAGAATGAGACCCCGTCTCAAATAAAAATGTTTTTTAAAAAAGAAAATGTGTTGGGCCAGACATGGTGGCTCATTCCTTTAATCCCAGCACTTGGGAGGCAGAGGTAGGAGAATCTCTGGGAGTCTGAGGCCAGAGTAGTCTACCCAGCAAGCTTCAGGACAGCCAGGACTATATATAAAGAGTGACCCTTTCTCAAACATAAATAAATAAATTGAGAATGTGTGAAGGAACATAGAGCACTTAAACAAAAAAATACAACTTACCAATAAATATTATAAAAACATTCAACTGTCCTTAGTCATTAGGGAAATGTAAATTAAAACTACTCTGAGATCCCATCAAACCCTTGTCAGAAAGGCTATCATAGAAATAAGGAGGGCTGGAGATAAGGCTCAGCAGTTAAAAGCAGTGGCTGCTCTTCCAGAGGTCCCAGGTCCAATTCCCAGCACAAATATGGCAACCCACAACCATTTGTAACTTCAGTTCCAAGAGATCTGGTCCCCCTCTTCTGGCCTCTGAGGGCACCAGGCATGTGAGATACACAGACATACTTGTAGGCAAAACACCCATATTCATAAAATAAAAACAAATCTTTAAAAAAAATGACAACAAATGTGCTATGAGAAAAATGAAGCCCTTCTTCCAAATGACCTCATAAGGGCTCTTCCCCTCTCGGCTCTTTTCAAACTTCACATATGCAAAAGAGGTTCCTCAAGACTCTGGCCCTGGCCAATGACACACAACCACCCATACCTGATTGTGAGCCCCTATATGCAAATGGAGCTCTCCTAATAATCACCGCCCTAGCCAATAACATACCACCACAATAAGCATTTCCCCATCTCCCTCTACACACACACACACACACACACACACTCCCCTTGAGTAAACTGAGCTGTTCACAGACACTGCCTAAGCCAGGAAGTCTGTCTCTTGATGCTCTCAGTCTCCACCCAAGAGCCTCTCACCCTGGACGGTTCCTGATCAAGGCTGGGCTGGTGTGCAACAGCTTGGCTGTCCTGGGGAAGCGGCCAGAAAACAGAGACCCACACTCACCCATATTTTGTGTTATGTTTTTGTTTCTGTTTGCTTGCTACTATGGGATGCCTAAGAACAGGATTATATTCATTTCAGTTTGGCTAGAACTGCCAAAGGACAGATTTGCCAATTTTGGCCCAGCAAATTGAAGGTAGGCTGAAATTTGAACCCAATTTTTTTCAGTGGTTTATGTGTATGGGTGATTTGTCTGTATGTATATATGTGTAGCACATGCATGTCTGGTGCCCGTGGAAGTCAGAGCAAGGTGTCAGATCCCATGGAACTTAAGTTACAGATAGCTGCAAGCCACTATTTGGGTGCTGGGAAATCAAACCCAGGTCCTCAGCAAGAGCAACATACGCTCTTAACCACTGAGCCGTCTCTCCAGCCCATTTTTGTCGCTGCTGTGTTGTCTTTGTGTTTTATTTGCTTACTTTTTTAAGACAGGTCTATTATGTAGCCCCAGCTGGCCTTGAGTGTGTGTGATCCTCCTGCCTCCTTCTCACAAATGCTTAGACTACATGTACACACTAAACTCCAAATCATTAATTCTACTCTTCACTTTTCACATTTGGAAACCCAGTTATACTCCAAGTGGTTAAAACAAGATTGTTACGGGTACAGAAGTGTCTTTCAATTACACACCAGAAAACTGGAGCAAAGATACATTTAAAAAACAGATTATAGTGACACATATCTCTAATCAGCACTGGGAAAGCAGAGGCAGGTGGATCGCTCCAAATTCAAGGTTTGGACTACACAGCAAGTTCTAGGCCAAACTGGGCTACACAGTGAGACCCTGTCTCAAAAAATTAAGTAATTAATTAAATACAGATTTTAAAACATAAACAATAGAGACTGGGGAGGCAGATCCAGCTGTTCTTCCAGAGGACCAGCACCCACATGGTAGCTCATAGCTGTCTGTAACTCCAGTTCCAGGAAATCCAATGTCTTCTGGCC
The DNA here is from genome assembly GCA_026225945.1 of Cricetomys ansorgei. Taxonomy (NCBI): domain Eukaryota; kingdom Metazoa; phylum Chordata; class Mammalia; order Rodentia; family Nesomyidae; genus Cricetomys; species Cricetomys ansorgei. The sequence goes on from JAMJFZ010004114.1 coordinate 3,494,133, forward strand.
TCTTACCAGCACACAAGTCGTGCACAGACATACATGCTAGCAAACAGTCATATGCATATATGTTAAAATTTTAATAGATAAATAAATAAGGGTAAATACCCCCTCAAAAAAAAATCATAAACAGCAAGCAGTGAAGAGCTGTGATCTAAGAGAAGGGAAGAGGGAGGACAGGCTTGGAAGTACTTTCCAGGTCCTCATGAACTAAATCAGCATTCCACTGGGACTGAGGAAGCGGAGGTAGCTGGGATTTGCAGTTCAGAGATGCCTTCAGTCTATTGCTCAAAGCTACACGTGTGTTAGAAGAAACCCTACACTATAGAAAGGGCCAGCTGGAACTACAGGTTGAACTATTCTCAGAGCTTACAGAACAGAAGGCCAAGACACTGGAGTTCCCACAACCCTGGCGAGACAGACAATCATGAGTTTCCATATTTTCCCATGAAAGAAAGAGGTCCTTATTGCTTCACCTTGAATTTAGGGGAAATTCTTGACTATCTTGACCAATAACCTGAATCACAAAACTAGAATGCTATGCACTTCTGCCTTGCTCCCTAGAGATGCTTACTCTTGGAACCTAGCCAACACAATTTCAATTTTATGGGAATACATCTTAAATCTGTAAAATATTGTGAATGATATTTGAGTACAATTGTAAGATACTCAAGTGCAAATGAACAAACAGATTCTGCCCTAGTTTACAGCTTTAGAGAAAACAAACAAATTATTAATAGCTACTTCATACATGCTAAGTCCTAAAGAAACTTTCAGAAAACTACAGGTCAGAAAATTGTATGCCCTCAATTGGCAAGACATTTGAGAATAAAGCTTTTTATAGCCAGGCTCGGTGGCACAGGCCTTTGAGCCCAGCATTTAGCAGGCAGAGGCAGGCAAAGCTCTGTTGCATTCCAAGCCTGCCTGGTCTACATAGTGAGTTCCAGGCCAACCAGAGCTACATACTGCAATAAATAAATAAATGAAGCTTTTGGCTAATTTGGTCATTGTATCAGTTACTTTTCTATTGCTGTAATAAAACAGCATGACCAAGGCCAGTTATAGGAATCTGAGTTTCAATTCCAGAGGGTTAAGAGACTATCGTGGATAAGTATGGCAGCAAGCAGCAGGAATGGCAGCTGGAGCAGGAAACTGAGGGCTCATATCTTGAACTGCAAGCATGAGGCACAAGCTAGAAATGGTGCAAGTCTTTAAACTCTGCCTTCAGGGACCTACTTCCTCTAACAAGGCCGTAGATCCTAAGCCTTCTCAATGGCACCACCAAGAGGGAACCAAGTACTCAAATAGCCAAGGCTATGGAGACTATCTTATTCAAACTACCAGTCGTCTTTGGCAGACACTGAAGGAAATTCACAGTGATGTCCGACACTGACATTGTCCCGGTTATAGTTGTCTTAGAATAGCTACGGCTTTGGAGATCTACTAAACACTCTCAGTGGAATGTTAAAGAGTCTGCGAACAGAGAGGGACTCAGGAACAAAGTCCTTTGGCTGATTCTCCCTATTTCAAAATGAAGACAGATTCTATGTGTACTTTGTACAGCTGAAGAAATCCTAGGAGTCAGGCATGGTGGTGCAACCCTGTAATTCCAGCGCTTAGGAGGCAGAGACAAGAGGATCAACTCAAGGTCATTTTCAGCAATTCAGCAAGTTGGAGGCCAACCAGCTTTGGAAGGGGGGTTATTCTTTGCTGTGTATGGGGGTATATGACTGTAATTCTAAGGCAGGAAAAGATAAGAGAGACTTGTGGGGCCAATGCCTTTTACATGAGTCCACAACATTATCCAAACAAGTTTTCCTTCGAGAGTTTCAATTGGTGGTTTTAAAGCAAGCAGATGTGAGTTCTAGGTTAATGGTTAGTACCCAGTCAATGTCAGGAAGATCATCAAAACTGGTCAGACAAGCTATATCTAGTGTCCTAAAGGTCACCAGAAAACAGCTGTGTAAGGCAGAAATCTGGATTGACCACACTGAGAAACTTAGGGGTTCCAGGTTAGGGAACAGATCTAAAAACGGTTACAAAGTCAATACCTCCACTTCTGGCAGGAGAAAATGTAACTTCTAACTGAAATGGGTGCCGGGATAACGTAAATAAGACTTGATTACACTCTTACATTTGCCCGGCTGCAGGTGTGGGCAGAACCACAGATACTGCCATTTTGGACATTACTCTTAAGCCTTTCCATTTAATAACTTTTTTTTCTCTATTAAAAAGAAATGAGGTAGTATCAGAAAGGAGTGTTAAAAGTATGTTAGACATACTTTTAATAGCCACTTTCCTGGGGATCTCTAGCCTATTTTTACCTCCCAAAGCTCAAAGTCCTCCCACTCATCAGAGAGAGAGTAAGACACCACAAGAGAAGCAAAGGAAAAAAGCTGGAATGGACTTATTCACTCAGCAGATAAACATTTACTGAGAAAAACTGTTCGAAAGACTACCTGACATGCTTTCACTCGAAGAAAAAAGTAAACGGGTAAATTAAAAACACAGCCGACTGTATGCCCGATGGAGTGCCACGTGAAAAGTAAAGCAAGGGTAAGAAGGTAAGGAGTGTGTGACACAGGGACACTAAGCAAGAATCACCAATAAAGCTGGGATCTAAGCAAGCGCAGACAGAGCATGAAGCCATACGTGCTGGAACAGAGAAGTGCAAAAGCACCAGGCAGAGAGGTCAGTATGGCTGGACAGAATGAGACAGAGAAATGGACCATCTGAAGACTGACCAGTGTGAGAGAGAGCATATGCATGCTCATGGGACTTAAAAGAGCCTCTGGCTGTATAGGAGATGGATTAAATTTAATGAGCAAAGGGTCATTGTGATTCATGGGGGAGACAGGATAGGAAAGGTAGGCATTGGGGCAAATTCTCATAATCTCAGCATGTGGGAAGATGAGGCTGGAGGATTTTAAGTTTAGGAACATAGTAAGACCTTGTCTTAAGGGGGAAGGGGGACAGAACCGAGGATACAGTAGGTGGTAAAAGGTCTGCACACCATGAAAGAGGCTTGGATACAGTGGGGCCCTAGGTTCAATCTGACGACAAACCAACAGGATGTAAAGAAGGAAGAACAGAGGGAAGAATTCTAAATACATCTGAAAGCGCAGCACAGAGAACAGCTGCCTAGACAAATGCTAATAAAGTTACTACTTATCAGAATGGTATTCCGTGTTCCACAACACTGGCCTAGAAACCAGTGAGGACTCAGCCAAGATTTCTGGTATATTCACAATTCCGTTTCTCCTGATCACATCCTTTCTTTAATTTTAATGACATTTAAACGTAATAGGATAGCAAATATATTAATCATCTTAAATTTGTGTTACCTCTCTAATGTGTAGGAAAAAACTTCTAATGGTTCACTAACGTGCATGTACATGAACACATGTTCGCATACATACATACATATGCATACGAAATAAAACAGACTATGAAGTCTGGGGAAGTAGCTTAGAGACAAGGCACTTGCCTGGCGTGTGCAAGGCCCGATTCACTCCCCAGTGCTGGGGACAACGTAAATATGAATATAAACTTAAATATAAAGCTTAGGTTCTATAAATTAAATAGTCTTTTGAGGTGGAAAGTTCTCTGTATTAGTGGAAGGTAAGTAGCTATAACCCCAAGTGTGAGAAAAACATCTCCCTACTCAAGATTTGCTTTCTGTTGTTTCAGTTACCTATAGCAACTCACGTCTAACATATTAATGGAAATTGTAGAAATAAACAAATTTAAGTTTTGTCATTCTGAGTATCTTGGTGAACTTCTACACCATCCTATTCCAGGAGGGTACGAATCATCTTTACCCAGTGTATTTACACTGTATATTCTGCATAAGCTTTTATAACAGTATATTGTTATAATTCTTCTTCTTTTTTTTTTTTTCCAATACAAGGTTTCTCTGTGTAGCCCCAGCTGTCCTGAAACTCTCTCTGTAGACCAGGCTGACCTCAGAGATCCACCTGCCTCTGCCTCCCAAGAGCTGGGATTAAAGGCGTCCGTCACCACCTGGCTATAATTATTGTTCTTTTCTATTATTGTTGTTTATAAGGTAAAACTTCAGGGCTGGGGATGTAGTTCAGTTGGCAGAGTGCTCGTCTATGTGCACAGCACTGATCTGATCCCTAGCCCCACAGAGCCCTGGGCATAAAGGTACATGCTGTTCAGCACTCAGGTGTGGAGATGAGAGACCAGAAGTGCGGGTCATCCTTGACTACACATGAGCTCAAGGCCAACCTGGACTACATGAGACCCTGCCTTCATAAGGGCTGTAGAGATGACTCAGTGGTCAAGAGCGCTTGCTAGTCTTCCAGAGGACCAAAGTCTGGTTCCCAGCACCAACATCAGGCAGTTCACGACTCCAGTTTCAGGGGACCACTGGCCCCTACAGGTACCTGCATTCATGCGCACATACCCCAACACAGACACACACATATCTACACACAATTAAAAAATAATAAACCTTGCCCTTTGTGGTGGCATACATCTTTAATCCAGTACTTGAGAGAGAGGCCAGCCTGATCTAACTAGTGAATCCCAGGGCAGACAGGGCTACAAAGAGACCTGTCTCAAAATAATAAAATTATAAAATAAAAATCTTAATAAATGCTGGACATGATGGTACATACCTTTAATCTCAAGACTCGGGAAGTGGAGGCCAAAGGATCTTTGTGAGTTTAAGGCCAGCCTGATCTACATATTGAGTTCCAGGACAGTCAGAGCTATATAGAGATTGAAGGTGAGCAAAGACACCGACTAGCCCAAAAAAAGTTAAGTTTCTAATCTCTTGAGTTCAAGGCCAGCCTGGTCTACATACTGAGTTCCAGAATAGCCAGAGATACAGCTAGTCTTTAAGACTGCAGCTCAGCCTAGCGGTGGTGGTGCACGACTTTAAGTCGGGAGGTAGAGGCAGATGGATCTCTATGAGTTCGACGCGAGCCTGGTCTACAGAGTGAGTTCCAGGACAGCCAGAGTTACAACAGAGAAACCCTGTCTCGAAAAGAAGACTGCAGCTCTAACTATTCAAATCTCAAATCTCCACCTGATCAGTTCAATCTACCTTAATAGTTCCAAATCAGTAGTAATCCGTCTAGACTCCAAAAATCACGTTTCCCTTGAAACTATGGAGACACACTACGTTCTGCCTAGTTAAATGGACCGGTACTGCCATATATATATAGTTGTGCCAAACAAGGTAACATTACCTGAAACCCTAAACACAATAGCCAGCATAAAATGCTAACCCAACAACAATCATCTCACACTTGTTGGCAAAGGCCTAATAGGGTGAACCTGGACTGCCCTACCCTCCTTCACTAGGAACAAGATAATGGCCCGGCCAACGCGTATTAAATGGCTATTACAGTCTCCAGAAACCCAGAATTTGCATCCGGCAGACCCGCTGTTCTCCGTCCAACTGCTGATTCTGGCAAGCTGGGTAGAACGCACCCGCAGTTGAGCCCCTCCCAGCATGCCACGGGAGGACCCAGGCTCCCGCTTCCGGCCGCGCGCGGGCCGCCGCTCCCACCCCTCCGCCAGGCCCCTTCCCCTCGGGCGTGCCCCAAGTCCGCCTGTCGCCTCCACCACAGGGTCCCACCTGCACCTTCCGCCTCTTCAGCGCCGCCGCGTCCAGCCACACGCCGCACGCCTCCTCCTCCGGGCCTCTGCGTCTCATGGCGGCCGCGCACCGCGAGCCTCAGCAACCGCCCGTCCCGCCGTCCGGCGTTCGGATCTCGCGCCGCTGCGGGAGGCGGGGCCACGCGCAGCCGTAGTGACGCAGGCCCCGCCTCTGACCACGCCCACTGCGCTAGAGAGGCTGATGCGTTCCCGGGAGCAGCGTTCTCTGAAGCCCTTTGCGTGCTGCCGGGGTCGCCACCACGTTTAGTTCTGCAGGATGGCACTTTTTTTTCTTATGTTTATTTTTTTTAATTATGTATGTGTGTTTGTGTCTGCTTGGATATGTGCACGTCAGTGCAGGTGCGCCCGGAGGACGTAAGAGTCGGATCCCCAGGATGGAGCTAGAGTTATAGGTTCTTGTGAGTCTCCATGTGAGTGCTGAGAATCAAACCTGGGTCCTTTGCAAGAGCAGCCAGCCGGTGCTCTTAACCGCCGAGCCGTCTCCAGTCCCAGATTGTTTTACTACCCAGAGCCTCCCTCCCCCCAAAGGAAGCCGTGGAGCCAGACTCTGGACCCCACTCCAAACCCCCTGGTCCCATCGCTGACCTAGCGGTTGGTTACTCGACTCTCGAGGTTGCCACAAATTGGGATGGAAGAGTGACTGAGCAGCTACATGGAAGATTCTTGAAAACATGAAATAAAAATTGGAATCAAGGGGTGAAGATACAGGTCACTTTTTAGGAGTGCATGCACGGAGTGGTGTTGATCTCAGCACTTGAGAAGCAGAGGCGGACTGATTACGCTGAGTTCAAAGCAGAACTAAATAAAAGTTTGTTATTACTGTTTGTAATGATGTTCATGGAGGCTGTACGGTTGAGTTCAGGTTCCTTCAGAGGCATCCATACCCCTGCAGCTGGAGATTGTGAGCCGCCCAACTTGTGTGCTGGAAATCAAACTCAGATCTCCCAGAAGGGCAGTGCACACTCTTAACCTCTGAGCCATTTCCCCAGCCCGAGCTGTATATTTCTTATAAGTTTTCATATGGGGTCATTTTATATAAAATTTTCATATGCAGAAGTTCCTTATGTATTACACAAAGACCCTAGAATATGTATCAATGGAGGGATATGTCTTATTCATTTATTATTTGCAGTACTTGGGGTTGAACGTAGGGTCTCATGCACAGTCTCAACAACTGGGCTATGTTTCCAGACCTTTCTTTACTTTGATACAGGGTCTCTCTCTGTTTCCCAGGCTGCCACTCTACCACTGAGCTTTGTCCCTAACACTTCGATTTTAAACACTTAACTACTTCAAAATCTTACTTAGTAATAAAACTCTCTTTAATCCCTCAAAATTCCAAATATGTATATTCTTACACACACACAATGTGCTCCCAGGACAGTTCCACCCTCAGGTAAAATAAGAACCTCTCCTGCTCCCCTCAGCACCCTGCAGCTTCTGGCAATAAACCTTGCGAGCAGGACCCCTCCCTGGAACAGGAGACAAAAGGCAGAGGAAGCTGTTGTCATAGTCACTTTATTGAATCAGGGACCAGCCTTACCGCCAACCCCAGCGAACTCCTTGTTTGCATCACAGGATCCTGGTGCAGGTAGGTGTCCCTTTGCCTGGAAGCCCTTCTAAGCTCAGTCTGCAATCTCCTACTCTTCCCTGCCCAGGGTACTGACCGCCCCAGGCACTAATGATTAGTCTGGCCTCTGAGCTTCCTTTGACAGTTAGTATGGTTCTAAAGCCTAGAGTGCTTAGGGGACACGGGACGGAAACACACACACACACACACACACACACACACACACACACACACGCGATTCTGCGCAGAATTCAATCATAAACAGGAGCTGTGGGAGAGAAGCTAGAGACAGTGTGTAGGACACACAGGCCAATGTCAGCTGTGAGGCTCGCCAGCTGGGGCTGTGATGAAGGGATCTAGGCAGTGTAGGGGATCTTCTGTCTTTGGGGACTCTCTGGAACCCCACAATCCAGGCTGGGCTGGCCGGGGACAGTAAGTAAAATGCTATCCATCTTTGGGCCTGTTTCTTTCCCCCTCTGCCAATGAAATCTGTAGAAGGTGGGTGCTGGGGTTTCCCCTCCCTCTCAGCTCAAATCTGACACTGGCCTAAGCCTCCCACCCAACATCCTGGAAAACCCAAACCAGGGTGCTGATCAAAGCCGAACCTCAACCTCAACCCTAATAGGAGGTAAGGGAGGGGCAGTCAGGAAGATCTACTCCTTCATCTCTTTCCTTCCCTGAGCAGAGACTCTGCAGATCCCAGCCAGTCCCCATGTCTAAGGATAGCTAACACTACCCTGACCATTGAGCTTGTATGCAGGGGAGTCATGGCCTGCCAGGTATAAACAACTTTACCGGGCCTTCTTCCCATCTGGAACCAAGTCTGGGCCATTGTCCCTAGCCCTCCTCTCACCCTTGCAGCTCCCTCCCACCCTGCTATCACTCAGTCTTCTGATGGAGTTTGTGCCGCACCAGCTGGCTAAGGAGCAGAGCCGTGAGGATGCTGCCGCCCGCGGTGAGCAGGAAAAGGCCAGAGAAGTCATGGGGCCAACGGGCATGCAGAGGCTCATAGATGGGCCTCCGGGTCTGATAGTCGAATGTCACAGCTTCTAGCTGGGCCAGGGTACACAGTACCAAAAAGACATGGAAAACTTGATGTCCCTGCCCAAAGATGTGGCAGCTGCCGGGGAACCAACTCTCAGGCATAACAGTAGAGAAAAACGCAGCGGCCAGAAGAAAGAAAACCACCTGGCACTTGTGATAGAGAAGCGCGGGGTCCTCCTCAGGAGGGAGGGGGGACACTATGATGCGGTGCACCACGGGGCTGATGTCCAGTGCGTATGCCAGCACCGAGGGCACCTCCTGGCAAGTGCGGCCCAGCAGGCCTGGTTTCTGGCTGTACTTATTGTAGCAGGAGCCGGCACAGGAAAGCCAGGCCAAGAAGGCAGCAGTGGGCAGGAAAATGGCCTGCACCTGAGCATGCCAGGCGGGCTCGATGGCATAGTAGAAGTGTGCCAGGGCACTGCCAAACTGGTATACGGCCACGCCCACATAGTCCAAGAAGAAGAAGCTGTAATGCCAGAACTCCGACTTGGCCTGCAGGAGGTGAGCCAGGGTACTGAAGGAGAGGTAGGTGAAGGAGGCCAGGACGATGATGAAGAGAGGCTGGGCATGAGGGTCTTCCCAGAAGTCCACACTTCTCATCAAGATGACCAGCCGCAGCAGCAATGCCAGGGCCGCCAGCAGGTGGGTCCACACATTCACAGCCTCGTTGTGCTGCTGAAACAGCGTGCGGAAGTAGAACCGCCAGGTCTGATGCAGTGGCCTATAGCCAGTGTAGATGTACGGCTTCCAGAAGAGGGGTGGCACCTCAGCCCGGTCCACTGTGAACACGGGCTCTGGATGCAGAGGTTTCTGGCCCAGGTGCCACAGGCTGGACAGCAGGTGGTTGAACTTCTGGGCTACTGCCATCGCCATGCCTGAGGCCTGGGCAGGAAACTGGGAGAGAGGTCAGGGCAAAGTCAGAGTTTTTGTGTCTCTACCTAGGGCTCTGATGTCCCAGACTGCCTCCCTTCTCCCATATCCTGTCCTTAGGCTGAGTTTGAGAACCAAAGACTCACCCTAAAAAAAAAAAAAGCTAGGCTCTGGGGGAAGTCCTGGTGCTATGGGATGTCCAGATGCCTGGGTGATGCCCTGGTACCTGTGTGTGGGGGGGGGGTCCTGGTCCCAGTGGGAGTCCCTGGTGCCTTCAGGATGATCGGGTGTCTGTGGGAACCCAAGGTGCCATTGGGAGGCCTTGGTGTCTGCGTGAGGCCCAGGTGACTGTGTGATGTCCAGGCGCCTGCTGGATATCTGGGTACCTGCAGGATGCTGTGGTACTCGAGGGTGGCCCTGGTGCCTATGGGCTGTCCTAGTGCTGGTGGAATGACGAGATGCCCACGGTTGCCTGTGGGGAAACTAGGTGCCTGCATGATGTCCAGGTATCTGTGGGGTTGCTGGGTCTTCGGTTGTGTCTGGGTGTCTGTGGGATCCCCGAGTGCTTGTGGTAGTTCCTAGTGCCTGCAGAGGGCCCTGGTGCCTACAGATGTCTGGGTACCTGTGGTCCCTGCAGAATGTCCAGGTGCCTGCAGGAGGCACTGATGCATGTGGGAAGTCCTAGTGACTGCCGGATGACAGGGTACCTATGTGAGGTCCTGGGCCCTGGCCCTGGTCCCTGAGGGACTCTGGGGGAAGCCCTATCCCTGTGGGATATCGGGGAACCTGTGGGTTGCCCTGGTTCTTGCAAGATACCAGGCAGCCTGGCTCAGTGTCCGGGTTTAGGCGTCAAGGCAAAACTTCAGGTCAAACTCTGTCATGCTTCATCTCAGGCTAGTGAGGGCCAGGTCAAAGTGCACGACCAGAGTAGCCATCTGCCTCCAAAGAGCATGGCGAGGCCCACCATCCATGTTCCTGCCGCATAAGCTTGACTTTCGTTCTGTTTTGTTTCTTTTTCTTTTTTGCGGCCATGGGGGTGGGAGGGTGGAGCAGGGAGGCTGGGAAGAGGGTGTCATCGAGATACATTGTATGAAACTCAAATTATTAATAAAAATATTATATTAAAAAAAAAAAGCCAAGCTCTCTTCCTCGGCTTTCTCAGAACAGGGTCTGACACAGCAGGCGCTCAGCACATGTGGAAGGGTCTCCTTTATGCACAAGGCTCCCGGCCTTTCCAACCCCGGCTGTTTTCTAAGGACAGACCCGCCGTGCTGACACAGGAGATGGGGACAGGCTCTCTCAGCCAGTGAGCTTGCGGCACCACCCGAGTTCACGCTGAGAGACGATGACCTTATTAACAGACCCGCTATCCTCTACCTACAACCCTTCCAGAGCTGCCAGGGATGCCCACTGCCCCTCCCTCGTGCTCTGGCCTCACAGCCACAGTGGACTTCACCCCTTATCACAGCCTTGGCGGACTCCTGTAGCCAGGGCCCCGTGTCATAGCTTTGCACAAGCTGTTCCTCTCCTGAGACATCCTCCCCATCTTCCCTACTCGGCAAACTCCTATTCATTCCTCAAAACCTACTTCTTCTTTGCCCCCCTGACCTCTCTACTCGAGGCTCTACCATCGGACCACTCTCATGGACGTTAACTGTGTTATTGTTCACTATACGCTCATTCTTCACTAACCTTTTTTTTTTTTTCAGGACAGAGCTTCTCTGTGTAGCCCTGGCTGTCCTGGAACTCACTCTACAAATCAGGCTGGCCTCGAACTCACAGAGATCCGCCTGCCTCTGCCTCCCGGGTGCTGGGATTAAAGGTGTGCGCCACCACCGCCCGGCTTCCACTGTCTTGTAGTCAGTTCCCTGGGAGGTAAGTACTAGTCCACCCATTTTGCTGCTGCGCAATCGAGAGGGATGAAGAGATGCTTACTCAAGGGAAGAGGGGGAGGGAGAGAATGCATGCCTGTGGGGACCCAGCGCTCCACCTTCACACCGACACTTCTCCACTTCTCTGCTGCTGGCCTGCCCCCCCCCCGTGACACCCACCTGCACCCCAGAACGACACTGCTCCATGCTGATCTGAACAGGCAGTCAGGGCGGGGCTCCCGTTAGTCATTTTCTTAGGTTGCTAGCCTAAGTCTCCTTAGTTCTGTTCTCTCGCTCTGCACCGAGGAAGCCCAGTTCACAGCCACTCCTGAGGAGGGGGACAATACTAACTCACAACCCCCGTGCACCTAGACATGGTGGGCCCTGAACACAGAACCCAGGAGGTTCTAGGGGGATAGAGGTCTGGTGGCTTGATTTCCGTTAGAGCACTGGCAGAAGTGCTATTCCATATAAATAGATCTATTTTTGGAATTAGGCCCTATGCTCTGAATCTATAGAAAGAGATCTCAAATCCAGAGGAAAGGAGGGAGTGGGGGCAGAGGTCAAGCCTGAGCTGGATGGAAAGAGATGAGTATCAAGAGAGATCCTAGGGCATCCAGAGTGATATGCCAATCAGGCAGCCAGGCCTTGCTTGTCCTGGACAGCCAGGCCAGCATAGTACTACAGGTCCCCACTGGGCTTCTCAAATTGCACTGGGTACCTGGGGGTGTTTCTCTGGAGCCCGGAATCAACGGCATCTGCTGTGGAACTGTACAAAGTCACCAAGCCTTAAGTGGCACTTGCACAAGTGTGGGAATCTAGGGGTGGGGCTTCCAGGGACCTGGAGGTGTCTTGTGTGATGTCACCAGAGGGTGAGGCTAAAGATACCTCTCTCCTCCCTCTCATCCTGACTCCCACACTAGTAAAATCCAGGCTCACCACGTGGCCAGCCAGCCAGGCCTCAGCCACAGACAGCACCTCTGTGACACGAAACACGACCGGTGTCTGGAAAACTGTGACTTACCCAAGATTACACAAGAAAGGAAGAGTTACGCCAGCTAGGACCAAGTGTCTGGGGATGAGAGATGGGTATCAGGTGCACTTGGCTGGTTCCTGTCCCGTTTTCAGAGGGAAGCAAAGGGAAGTTAAGAATAAAAGGCAAGCGGCCGCTTTCTCAGAAAGGCTTTTTGGGAGATGGACTTCAGAGGCAATCAAATGTAAAGTTAGATTCTATAAAACGCAAGATCTGTGAGCCTGGATCACTGATTCACTCTCTTTCTGGTTCTTAGCTAACCCTTAAGGGAATGACAAAACTACATGCCTTGTAACTGGTGACAGAGAGGTCAATCATTAGAACTAAGTTGGAGCACCATTTAGAGACTGCTGCTGTTTCTATGAATACTAGCAGACGGGTTAGAGAGATCCCCAGCCTGAGATTGGCTTGATGGGAATTCTTTAAAACTCTGTCCTTGGGCTGGGTGTGTGGCCTAGGAGTAGAGCACTTGCTTGGAAGGCAGGATGCCCAAGGTCCCAGCCCAGCACCATAAAAACAAAACAAACAAAACAAAAAACCTTCAGTCTGTGGCAAGGGATTTTTTTTTTTTTGGTGGGGGGTGGACTAGGGGGACCAGAAAGTTAACTGTATCCTAGCCTGGTGTGCTGACACCATCTATAGTCTCAGCACTTGGGAGATTGAGGCGGGAGGACCAGGTGTTGAAGGTCATCTTGGCTACACAGCAAGTACAAGGCCAGCCTGGGTTGCATGAGACCCTGTCTTGGGAAGGGGAGTGGATAACTGTTCCCCGAAACATTTGCCTGGTCCTTGGGGACATATTTAAGGACCAGGAAAACCTGGACTCCTAAGGACTCTGACCTACTTAATAATAAAACTGTTCTCAGCAAGGAACATTCAGGGTAACCCTTCTGGATTCTGGGAGCCCTGAAAACTGGCACCTGCCCATGGACCCAGGGACGATGGCTGGGAAGTGACTTCCCCAGGGAAGGAGCCTTAACTCCAGCAGCCCTGTCATGGAGCTAGAGGGCACCAGAGGGTAAACTGAAAGCAGGCACCCCAAAAAATGCAGCCTTGGGCTGGAGAGCTGTCTAGACCACAAAGGCTTAGTGGTTGAGTGTATGCTGCTCTTCCAGAGGATCTGAGTTTGGGTCCCAGCACCCACCGCCTGTAACTCCAGCTCCAGGAGATCTGAGTTCAGATCCCAGCACCCGGAGGTTTCTTACAACTGCCTGTAATCCAGCCTCCAGGGGATCTGAAGCCCTCTTCTAAACTCTGTTGGCACCTGCACTCGAATGTGCACAAACCCACACGCAGAAATACAAGAATCATAAATAAGATAAATCTTTTTTTAAAAGATACATGGCCTGTGCAGAGTATGTATTGCCAAGTGGAAGCTGGAATTCCAGTCTTCCCATCCCCTTTCCCCAGGACTACTAAATCATATCCCCCTTTTTCTAAACTCCAGGTCACCCTCTTCCAAGGCTTAACACTCCTAATTTCCTCCAGGAGTTCTCATAACTCTTGGCTGGTACCTCCGGGCTGGCTGTAGGTCATCAGATGACCAGGCTTGGAGAGAGATAGCCCTATCTATCCCATGCTCAGGCTTCACCCAGTGCTCACTAAGCAGCCACCAGGCCACCCCCACAGAACAGGGAACGCAGGGAATGATGGTTTTCCTGCTCTGCTGTTTCACCCACACAGATGACTCTGGAGGGAAGCCAGCCCAAAAGGCCACCACGAACAAGACAGGGCCACTGCCTGAAGATTGGGTGTCTACTACTCAACTCTGAGGAAGTCAAAAGTCCAGGTATCTGAGGTCTGGAAATTACTAGCTTGGTAACTTTCTGAGAGCTCCTTAACCTCTCTGAGCTGGTTTCCTCGAGGCTGAAAAGAGCTACCATTGGGCTCTTGTAAAAACTGTCATGCTCGATGCTTGGTGTTGGCCTGGTAATCGTTCCGCTGTTTTTGTCGGGATCTCCTTGCTCAGCTGCCTAAGCCCTGGACTGCTTGGACAAGCTCCTTCCACTTGGGCCCCTTTTTAAGGGGAAAAAAAAGCATTCACCTACTTCAAAGGCCTTGTGACATTCCATCAGTAGTTATGTAGGCCTGCTATGCTGCAGGCACTAGAGCTTTGGCAATGAACAGAGCTGGCAGATTAGCATGATTATCCCCTAGCCCTCGGATGCTTCAGGCCTCACTAAATAATCAGGGTCAGCAGGCTTGGTTACTTCGCCCCCTTGGCATGCAAAGCATTCATTGTTGTTTTGTGGGCTCTGACTGTTCAACACATTCTCATTCTCTGTTCAACACATTCTCATTCTCTCTCTCTCTCTCTCCCTCTCTCGTTCTCAGATTTGAAACAGGGTCTCACTATGTAGCTCTGTCTGTCCTGGAACCCACTATCTAGATCAGGCTGGCCTCAAATCCACAGAAATCCTCCTACCTCTGTCTCCCAACTACTAGGATTAAAGGCATGCACCACCATGCCCTGTTGTAGAAGTTTATTTTTAGTTATATATAAAATATTTGTTTTATGGACTGTTGGGTGAGAGGCTTCCTAGGTCTTGGCGTTTTATATTGTTCGCAGGTGTTGGATTTATGTGAGAGATGTGTGATTGCTCATGATCTGCACGTGCTATCAGTAGAACACCTGAGGAGTTCTGAATCAATAAAAACACCTGAGCTCAGGTGCTCGGGGTTCCACTGTCCAATATGGTGCTTGCCATGATAGTGGTTCCCTCTGCTGAGGTCTGGCAGGGTTTGCATCAATGAATATGCCTCCTTGTCATCCTTGGTGAGACTCCACGGCAGTCTAACAACTACAATGCTCGGCCCAGCACATTCTCTTAAAGACTACTGTAGTGGGACTTTGCTAAGAAGTCTGTCCTGTGCAACCTTCCTTATGGTTAGAACTTGGACTTCTGGGAACAGCTTAGGCTATAAGAGGCAGTGTCGAGTTGACAGTTGGTGGGAGAGCAGGCAGGCTCCAGCACGTGTTGGAGGACAAGTTGGTGGGATGGTAGAGTTAGTGGGATAGAAGAGAGAGATGTTAGTTCAGTGCCCTCAGATAGATGCTAGTCCAGTTCTCCAGGCCTCAAACAGAAAAAGAAGCCAAAAAGGGCTGTGAAGGTTTCTTCCTTTCCTTCTCTCTTTCCTATCTCTTTATAGAGATAAAGAGTAAAAGGCACAGTGGGAATCAGTTACAAGTTAGGAAACTGTCACAGTGGCAGCTGAGGCAAGAGAACCGGCTTCAGAATAAAGTTATGAGCGGCACTCCAACGTGGGCAGGAGAACAGCCTTCAGTTACAAGTGGAGTAGAGAGAACGGGAGGCTTGGGTTACAAGTGGAACAGGAGAGCCAGGAATAAAGATATCTATTACAAAGTAAGGAATGGGAGTTCTTTACAGACTTTCTTATCTTGCCATGGAGAGCAAGGTTTGAGCTCAGTAGATAAAGAGAATAAAAGGCAGTATTCAGACATCACACAGGGTACAAATGTCATCTTTCTCCCTTCCTTCATTCCTTCTTCTTTCCTCTCTGTCTTCCCTTTGTCTGTGTGTGTGTGTGTGTGTGTGTGTGTGTGTGTGTGTGTGTGTGTGTCTGTATGTGTGTGTCTGTATGTGTGAGTCTGTGTGTGTGTGTGTGTGTCTGTATGTGTGTGTCTCTGTGTGTGTGTCTGTGTGTCTGTATGTGTATGTCTCTGTGTGTGTGTCTCTGTGTCTGTATGTGTGTGTCTCTGTGTGTATGTGTGAGTCTGTGTGTGTGTGTGTGTGTCTGTATGTGTGTGTCTCTGTGTGTGTGTCTGTGTGTCTGTATGTGTGTGTCCCTGTGTGTGTGTCTGTATGTGTGTGTCTCTGTGTGTGTGTCTGTGTGTGGTGTGTGTCTGTATGTGTGTGTCTCTGTGTGTATGTGTGTGGTGTGTGTCTGTATGTGTGTGTCTCTGTGTGTGTGTCTGTATGTGTGTGTATGTGTGTGTGTGTGTGTGTCTGTGTGTGTCTCTGTGTGTGGTGTATGTTTGAGCATGCGCTTCCATGTGTGGGACTGTGTGGAGGCCAGAGGTCTGTCGGGTGTCTTCCTCTATTTCGACCCACCTTATTCTGAGGCAGGGCCTCTCCCTGAACTTGGAGCTCACCAGCTGGGCAAGGCTGATTGGCCAGTGAGGTCCCTAAGGTCCGCCCCAGCACTGCCGTTACAGGCTTTGTCCGTGGGTGCTGGAGACCTGACCTCAGGCCCTCATGCTTACCCAGCAAGCACTTTACTGGCTCAGTCCTCTTTGGTTTCTTCAGATAAGGACCTCCAGCCTGGTCTAGAGCATCCGGGGCTATACAGAGAAACCCTGTCTCAAAAAAAACAAATAAATAAATAAACAAAAGAATACTCCTAGCAATCGGGTGCCGAGGCAGGGGAACTGGGAGTTCCGAGCCAGCCTGGCCTATATACTAAGACCCTGTCTTAAAAATAAATGAATATTTAATTTGATTTAATAGCTACTTGGGGGCAGAAGGGAAAATCACTTGAACCCAGGAGTTCAAGGCTCATGTGGGGGAAAACAGCAGGACTCTCATCTACAAAACATAAAGAACAGCAGTAAGAAGTCTAGCCAGAGTTAATATTGGGGCTGTGGCAGGCAAACTCTACAGAGGGGTCGTAAGGGGAAGAGATGCCATGGAGGACCCCAAATGGTTGTTGTAAGGTGCTAAATCAGTCACATGTTTCTGCACAACAGCCACGCCTCAGATCACCCAGTGGCAAGATAATACCGTTTGCCTAACTCCAGAAGCAATGCTCCAGGCAACTTCTGGACACCCAGTGGGTGAATGCAGATGGACAAGCTCTGGCAGGCCTTCAGATCTCCCAGCAACCAGGTCACCTCCCTCTTTGCAAACCAATTCTCCAATTCAGCTCAACCATTTTAAAGAGAAAGCCCCTCCGTGTCTTCCAGGACCGAACAGAAACTGTTTGTGTTTGTAACTGTACTGTGGGCCTCCGTTTGTACTCAGAAATGTGATCAGAATGGAATGAGTAATATTTAAGGAAATCTTTCCCAGGAGCTCAGACACCCCACTGCTCCAAGAAGGGTACCCTGAAAGTTTACCTTTCCTTCCTGAAAGGAGGAAACAGCACAGAGAGGTTGGGTGAGTTAGCTGCAGTCACCCAGTATAGGACACAGGAAAAGGACCCAAACTCTATCACTGACCGGAAAGGGTTATCTGCGTGCCAGGGATGGAGGCTGGAGGCTGGATAGGGCACCCTTTCTCCAAGGGGGCCCCAGAGGCACACAGTGATCCTGACAGGAGCTTCACCATAGTGTCCCTGGATGTCCAACAGGTACAGCCCAACACCAAACCTCTCAGCACTTGGCCTGCCTCTGACGCTAAGCGAAAATCTCCCAGGTTAGTGTTGTGGGTGGCGGGGCCTTGTCCCCTTCCCTCCGTAGAGATCTGACTTTCTTGACACTTGTGGGGGGGGGATGTCTAACTGACTGGCCCATTGGTTCCCCCCACCTCCCTACAGCTTTCCTCGGGGTTCCCCAGAAGGATCTGCTCCCCACCCACCCCACCCACCTCCACCTACTCCACACGCCCACCCTTGCCGCTTCCTGCCCCATCACCCCTCTCCTGTGAGGCTGTTCCTTGGGTGTGATCCTGCAGGCAGACTCCCCTGCCTTCCTCCTGTGAACTGTACTAAGTATTCCCTGCATCCCGCAAGCTCTTAGGCTGTGCTCTGGTCCAGATGCTCCTCCCCCTCCCTGACACGCTGCCTCCGGGCCCTCATAATCCTCCCCACCCCACTTCCCCTTCCTCCTTCCAGGTGACCGCGGACTCTGCTTGCAGCTGATTCCCCTGGTGGCTTCTCCCCACCCCCATCGGGAGATGCTCCCCTTCACGACTGTCCGGCTGTCAGGGTCCTGCTGTCCTTGGCCTCGCCGCCCATCCACTTCCGGCACTGGGCACCGCGCACGTGCAGAGCTAGCTAGGAGCACACCCCGCAACCGGCGAGCTCCCGGGTAGAACGCTCTAAGGAGGACCTCTCTCCTTCCAGCCCGGCCCAGCCCGGCCCAGCCCGGCCCACCGCGGGATCTCCAGGCGCAGCCTCACCTGTAGCCAGAGCAGATCCGAGAACTGTCTGCGGCGTCTCTGCGTGCGGAGTCGCAGATAAAGGGGCGGCGACCACGCCCCGAGCCCAGAGGGCGGAGCTGGGCACCCGGGACTCAGCCGCCTGCACCGGCCTTCAGCTTCCCTGACGTTATGCAAGCTCCAGCTGCAGGGGAGGTCACTCCCGAGCTCACCCCGGGACTTCCTGTGGTCAGAGTACAGTCTAAAACAAGAGGCCCAGCGAACCTAGACTCTGCAATGGGGTTGCAGACCCCTGCTGAGTTTGCCCACTTGCCCAAAGTGCAGGCTGGGGACCGCTGAAAGAGAGCGGGGTGAGTGACCCAGCTAGAGCTCTGAGCACACACCACTCGTCCCTCACAGGGCTACTGTAGTCCAGATGCCGCTAGGCTTGGGGAGCCGCACCCCAAGCTGGGCTCTCTGGCTGATCAAGAGCTCATCCATGACCTCTGACAATGTCCCTCTCCAGGTTTGTCTAGATCTCTGTCAAAACACCCGCTCTCCATTGTCACACCTCCCTCCCGGTTCCTGTGGTGAGCAGAGACCCAGACTTCACAGAAATGGAGACCCGGTGAGTAGGGCCTGACTGATGGAGACTAGAGGTCTGCCCTTAGTGGGCTCTCGAGTCCGGTGCCCTGGCACATGAACAGGATTGGAGCTATCCCATGTGACCTTGGACATACTTCCTTGCTCACTGGACCTCGGTGTCACTGAGATGATGGCACCACTGGACAAGGTTGTTAGGAGGGTTATGTTAGATCAATGATGGGCATTCAGGTCTTTGGAGATCGCAAAATATGAATTTCTTTCTGTATTGCAATGAAGCATGTGATCTTAACAGAGCAGCATGAAACTGGCCTGTCCTTCAACAAATTCAGACAAACCCCTGCTTCTCTAAATCCATGGGGCAAGGTGGCAGGCTTGCCATCCCAGCTACTCTGGAGGATGAGGCAGGAGGATTGTTTGAGGCCAGGAGTTCAAGGTCAGCCTGGGCAACAAATATAATGAGACCCTGTCTCAAAAGGGTGAATTTAAAACTAAAGGCCTGGAAGATGGCTTGCATTTGGCTTCCTTTATCCGAAGGAAGGCCAAACTCAGCTTGCTTTTAGTCTTTGTTTCAGTTTGGTTTGGGTTTTGTTTGTTTGTTCATTTATATGTGTTTAAAGACAGAGTCCCACTCAGTTCCTGCTGGGACTCACTATGTAGCAAAGGCTAGTCTTAAATTCCCGATCCTCCTGGCTCCAGCTCCAGAGAGCTGAGATTGTAGGCATACACCAGCACACCCACTTAGCTTGTTTTAAAATCCAGTTTATGCTTCATGTTCTTGGCATGCAGTAAACAGTGAGCCAGACAGTTCCTGTGACAACCTCTCTTGATCCAGATACTTGAAACAGGTTCTGTGTTTAACCCACTTTCCACATAGGGGAAGTGAACTCGGAGGGGTGACCAGGGCCTCTTCTATGATCTTGTTTAAACCTTGAGCAGTCCTTTTGAGGTGAATGTAATGGCCACTACTTTTTGGATTGAAAAGTTGAGGCCCAGAGCCAGGAAAGAAAGATATGTCCCAACTCAGACAGCTATAGTTGTGTCTGGCCCAGGCTCTTGGAAGAGGCACAGGAGGTTTGCTTGCAAGAGAGAAGTCATTTAGCCATGACACTCCACTGAGGACATCTGATAGCCCAGTGATTCAGTAAGGACTATGGTCAGCCATGGTGCCTCATTGCCTGTCAGCCCCACGCAGAGCCCCCGTGCATGCACTGTTGATCTGTGGCATGTTTTATCTTCATCTTCCTCTATGGTTGAGGAGACAGGTCCCAGAGTGCTACCTGCCCAAGGCCTCCCAGTCGCCTAGCACTGGCCCTGGATCCAAGCCAGTTCTTATCTGTGGCCCAGGGCTGGTATGAAGGAGTAACCTGGGTGCTTCCTACTTGTGTCCTGCTGAACAGCAACTCCGGTCCCCAGCCCAGGCAGCACTGGGACACCACCCCCACAGTCATCAGGCCCTTGAAGAGGCAAGGACTTGGTCTTCCAGAAGCACAGACCCTCCCTTTCCCCCCCAGAATCCTTTGAGCTCAGGACCCCAGGGCCTTTTGGGTAACTGCGTTTCATCCAGTTGCTATCTCGGGTCCTAGGAACAAGGTCTCCGGTGAGATCGGACTCCTGCGCCAGCCTCCCTCAAGCCCCTGACAGAGGTCAACAGGCCTCAGGAGCCAGGCTCTGAACTGGAAAATCGTCAGGGAGGGGCTTCAAAGTGCTCATGGTAACAGAAAGAACGAACAGGTGGTGCCTGTGCTGTCCCCAACGAGGTTCCACATTTACAAAGTCTGCAATGCACCAGGCGTCACCGTGAGCAAGTCACACATCCTCTCTGGATACATCTCCTCCACTAGAGAGAGAGGGAGGGAGGGGGAGAGGGAGAGAGAGAGAGAGGGAGAGAGAAAGACCATTGAGGAGAGAATGACTCGAGACATGAAGCACACGTCTCACACAGCCTGGCCTGCAGGAGCGGCTCAATAAATGCTACATATTATTTCTCTCTCTCTCTTTCTAGATGTGAGATCTGTTACTGAACATGGTAGGGTGTAGGACTTCGCTGGAAGCCCTCTGGAGTGCAAGGCCCACCATATTTTTCTGGGAGACGAATTTGAGCCACAGCCATCAGGGATGAACTGCCTCTCAGCTACTAAGTTTTCAAATTCATCTGCATTAAATCAGTGAAACGTCACCCGTGTGAGGTATGGGTCTGCTGCCGGTGGCCAGAGAACTTGAACTTGGGCTCTGTGCCAGGCCTCAGTCGCATGGTCCGTATTCTGAAGCTTCGTGCGGATGATCGTGATGACCTGGCCAGGTTGAACCCTGACTACTGTGTCCTGGGGCTCCCCAAAGGCACCCCCATAGCTGTCTGGAGGCTGCCAGCCCCAGCTCAGGACAACATCTTGATGATGCACGTGAGTGGGAAGGGTGGGGCCCCACTCTAGAATGAGAACCGTCTTTGTCACAACCTCTCACCATGTATTTGTTGGCGTAAACACTGGGGACCTCCAGGGCGTCACACTCGCCTGACACCATGTGGCCGCAAAGTGGGAACTTGTCTGCTTTTGCTGCCTTCCACATCAAGTCAAAGATGAATCCCAGCCGACGTCAGAGACGCCTCGGCGGAAATGAGACTGAGTGTATATAGTTTGTTCTTGCAGCGTGGGCAACACTGCATGGGGCGGCCCGTGGTAAAAGAGTCTTAGGTGGTGCTCTGGAAAAAAAAAAGATTACTGCTTAAAAATAATGTTTCTAGCGTCGTGTGTGTGATGGCGGAGCTGTAGAAGTCAGGGCACAACACGATGAGACACCATTCCCTCCTCCCACCGTGGGTCTCAGAAACTGAACTCGTGTGGTCAGGCTAGGCAGCAGGTACCTTTGCCCGCTGAGCCATTGTCCCTGCCCAAATGCCTATTATTCCTCTCTTCCCTTTCCTACCGACTTCTGCTCAAAATGAGAAAAGTAAAGGTAGCCCTGGAAGGTTGGGGTTAGACTCCATTGCTGAAGGCCTCACATGCAACAAAGTCTAGCTGAAAACCGATCGCAGCCGTACCTGGGGCAGGAAGAGTTTCCTAGTCGTCGGTCCCTCTGGGACCGGTACCCCAGGATGAGGCTCCCCAGGCCCTCAGGAGCAAAGAGGACTTCAGGCAGAAGAAACGGCATGTCCAAAGGCTGACGGCTGAGGACGGCGAGTGAACAGACCGTGGAGCGGTGGTCTGGGAGCAAGGTGAGGCTCCCGCGAGAAATGGCAGGACTCTGGAGAGAAGAGGGTAGGATGGGACAGAGGTGCCAACAAGCCAGGTGTCCCCTGTGAAATTGTGGCTTGGCATCTAGCAAAAAAGATTAGGTATAGTGCAAGCTTCCTCCCCATCCCTGCAAAGGCCGCAAAGTGCAGGGTGCTGCGTCTCCATGGAGACAGGCTGGGTGTGTGATTCCTGAGCCATTGGACAGAGCCAACTGTAGGAACATCTCCCTGGTAACCATGAGCCTGTGCTGGACATCTTGGGATGGTTGAGAAGGGGAGAGGTCTCAGGCAACCTGCCTATAGAGACAGACTCTCCTTGGCAGGGCTCTCCAGATGGCAATCCCACAGTGGCTGTCTCCTGCAGACACAAGAGAGCCAGGCCTAACTCCTGCTTCAGCCTCAGCAGAGGGCTGCACCACATCCCAGCCACCTCTACTTTCCTGCCTTGGGGACTGTTGGCTAGTGTAGACAGTTGACATCCTGGGGACACAGTGCTGTCTGGGAGCTTTTGTACAAGCCCCAGCCTCCTGTCCAGAGGAAGCCCACTTACCCCACTTACCCCGTCTGTGTGTGAGGTGCCCCGGGATACAGGCTCTGTTACCTATGCAGCAAGCTGGGATGGACCCTTACTTCCTCCACCTGCTTGGGCTCCGGAGGAGGTGGAAGCACAGCGGGGAGAGGGGTGTGAAGGTACAAAGGCTAGGAGTCTCCATTCCACTCACTCCAGGCTCAAAGATGCAACACCTACCTTGCTCCATGACCTTTGCACTTCTCACGGTCCCAGGGAACACCCTGCCTGTCTGACTTTCACTCAAACAGATTATTTAAATGTTACCTAATCATAGATGGTCCCCTACCCAACTCAGCTTCCATCAGGACCTTCCACTCCTGGGACTAAAGGACTGATTCCTCCCCCAGAGAATGTCAGCTCCCAGAGGTCCCAGGTACCTGGTCACTACCGTGTCTCAGAACATTCTTGACACCTGGTAAATATTCTAACGATGAATGTAAGGGAGCGGGGAGATCTTCAGCCCTGGAGCAGACCTGAGCTTGGGGAAGGTAGATATTTGACTAAAACAGAAATTGCCCAAAGGAGACTATTTTGTGATTTGAAGGCATTGAGAGTGGGGCTGGAGAGGTGAATCAGCAGTTAAATGCACTGGTTCCTGTTTTAGAGGATGTGGGTTCAATTCCCAACACCCACATAGCAACTATCAACTGTCTGTAACTCCGGTCCCAGGGGATCTTCTCCCTTTCTCTGGCCTCTGGGGCTACTGCATGCAAGCAATGCACCTGCACAGATGCAGACAAAACAATTCTACACATAAAACCAACTTTCTTTCCAGGCTAGCCAGGGCCACATAGTGTGAGACCTTGTCTCAGAAATAAAGTTAAATATTTTTTAAAAATAAAGTGAATGGGAGCATTTTTCTTAAAAAATTTGAGTGTCAGGTTATAGGAACTGTGAATGATTTTGACTTGGGGACAAGAACTGGAATACAAGAAGTATTCCAACAGGAACTGAGAGCCAAAGTCACAGGAAGCCATTTTCTCTGGAGCTAGGGGTCCCACGTTGCTGGGCGTGCTGCCCCTTCCTGCACATCTGTCCCCAACCCTTCTATCTATGGATTCCCTGTAGTGTTTGGTGCTCTCTGTCCTTCTCATCCTTCGAGTGGGTACAACCACACACTCACTCACCCTCCGGCCCATACATCTCCAGGGTTTAACGTGGCTGTCCAGTCTCCTGCCACAGACATCTCATTGTTTCTGATCTTTGGCTTCTAGACAGTGCTGCACTGACTGACCTTTCACCTACATCATTTTGCTTAAACCAGAATATCTACAAGGCAAAGTCCTAGAAGCAGAATTGCCGGTCAAAGGGAAATGACTTAGCCTCAGCATAGAGCAAAGAAGCCTGGCCTCAAAATTTCCAGTGGAGGCCAGTCTGCTCCATTAGCATAGAATCTTATTTCCCTATTAGTTCATGTGGCTCTTATGAGTGGGGCCGAATATGCATCAAAATACACTGAAGAAGGGTCAGGAAAGATGGCTCAGCAACTAAGTAAGGGCTTGGTGCCCATAAGGACAGAAGAAGAAGTTTGATCTCTTGGTGTAGAGGAATAGGCCTGTATGAAAGCTAAGAAGGGTCTATATTCCAGGGGTCTATATGAAGGAATCACATTTATAGACCTGTGTGGTCCGGATGGAATGTAGAAAGAATGTCAAGAATGTTGGTACACACCTTTAATCCCAGTAAAACAGTGCTAGCAAACCTCTTTAATCCCAGTATTCAGAAGACAGTGGTAGCACGTGCCTTTAATCCTTAAGACAGAAAGAGTGTAGAAGCAGACACTGGAAGCAGAGCTCAGGAGTCAGTGTCACACTTGAAGTGACGTTTGAGATGAGTCAGAGTGAAAGACGGGCAAAGTGACAAATCAGAGGAAGAGTTAAAAGAGTGAGTCAGCATGAGGATACGCCCAACTTTCATGAAAGATAGGCTCTCTGCTCAGAGCAGTGAGTTACAGAAGAAGGCAGGCTGGGGGAAAGACACAGAGACACAGGGGCAACTTGGCTGAAGTCAAAATCAGATGGGAAGAGGGAGTCTGTTTGAAGCCAAGCAAATCAGTGCAGCCTGAAGCAGTCAGAGAGTCAGCCTAGTAAGCTGGAGTCAGAGTTCAGTCAGAAACAGTCAGCTGGCTCAGAAGGTCAGTTTGAGCCGGGCAGCTTGGAGAAGAGTTTGGGCCAGAGCAATGAGTGAGTTGAGTTGAAGCAGGAGAGTCAGAGTTCAGAAGGAGCTAGTCAGAGTGGTTCAGTCAGTAATAAGTCTCAAGGGGTGATTAGAGTGTACAGAGCTTTAAATGTTGGGAGTGTACGGAGGCTGAGGCTGAAGCCTTCCAGCCCTAGATTGAAGACTAGATTGAGGTAAAATGCTCAAGGGCTCCAGGCTAGAACTTGTGATTCAATTAGGCAAAAGAATAAACGACCTTTGAACTGGAATCTATGTCTACACCTTGGAACCAGAGTTAAAGATAGCTGTGAGCCACCATGTGGGTGCAGAA
Organism: Cricetomys ansorgei; assembly: GCA_026225945.1. Classification (NCBI taxonomy): domain Eukaryota; kingdom Metazoa; phylum Chordata; class Mammalia; order Rodentia; family Nesomyidae; genus Cricetomys; species Cricetomys ansorgei. Next base: position 3,519,096 of record JAMJFZ010004114.1, read on the forward strand.
AAAAACCCACATTTTCTGCAAGAGCAGCAAGTGCTTCTGACCACTGAGACATCTTTCCAGATCCATTTCTTTCTTGTTTTCTTTCTTCCTTCCTTTCTTTTTCTCTTTTGAAACAGGGTCTGGCACGGAACTCATTATGTAGACCAGGTTGTCCTTGAACTCACAAAGACATGCCTGCCTCTGTCTCCTGAGTGCTGAGACTACAAGTGTGTGTCACGGTATCCCGCTAAAGATTTGTTTCTTGTTTTTCAGTGTGTGTGTATGCAGACACACATGCAAGTACCCTAGAAGGCCAGAAGAAGGCTAATCTCCAGAAACTGGAGTTACAAGGAGTTGTGAGGCCTCTACGCCCCAACAAGGGGGCTAAGAACTGAAGTCAGGTTCTCTGGAGGACCAGCAAGGTTCTTAACCCTTGAGCCATCTCTCCAGCCCCCAAAGACAAGCTGGGTTTTAAACAGCAACAGCAACCCCCAACTGCAGTATCTGTGTGCTGTGAGTCTAAATGTATTATCTTTCCATGTCTCCTCTCTGGGCCCAGGGGAGATTAGATAGGAGAGAAAACATATAACTGTGTTGTTGCACACTGCTATGGCGGTTCAGCAAGGAGGCCGGGGAGGTGCTTTCATGTGTGCAAGCCCTGCCAGACCTCAGCAGAAGGAACCACTAGACTGGCTATACTGGATGGTGGAACCCCGAGCATCTGAGCTCAGGTGTTTTATTGATACAGAACTCCTCAGGTGTTCTACTGATAGCACGTGCAGATCATGAGCAATCAAACCTCCCCCACAGAAATCCAACCCCTGCAGACAATACAAAATCTCAAGACCTAAGCTTCCCCTCAACAACAGTGCACACAGCAATTTTGTTATACATAACTAAAAATAAACTTCTACAACATAACTGTATTAACATGAACATGGAGGAGTAATCACAGGAGTGTGATTGGCAGCTCAAGACAGCTCGCCTTTCTCTGCCTATAGGGGAAGGAAAGAAGGGGGAAAGTAGACAGTGTTTAGGAGAATAGTGAATGGGGACAAAAATATCCCCCACAACAGTTCTTGAAGTTAGAATGAGCTGGAGTCCAGTTGTGTGGTTCTTGGCCTTGATCTTCTTTTCCAAATAAGTGAGAGGATCTGAGGGTGTGGATGGAAGTTGAATTTGGCAATCCGGTCTTCATGTGGTCCGGGGAATTCCTCTCACTATCCTTGTGAGGAGCCAGGGAAGTCAGAAAGACCTGGATTCTGAGACAGTTTTTTTAAGGTCTTTAATCACCTTTATATTAAACTGCTCAATGTGATTTTACAAACAGCTGTATTTGGAGATATATCATGTTCTCTGCTTTAGAGTGACAACATCACATGTCCTAGTTAGTTGGTCAAACCACATTGCATACTCTCACTAACTTCTTGGGGAAAGGAAGGAGTTCAATGGGAGGAGAAATAAATATTGAGCAGTCATGACTTAGTGACTAGCACTCAGAAACAGCTTGACTGACTCTGTCTGACTCTCCTCTCCTACCTGGAAAAAGCCCCTGGGATACGTGGCCAGGCAAGCACCCTGCCTGGAAACTACAAACCCAGCCCTAAACAGAGAATACTTTCCAGATTCAATGCCTGGTTTCCCCCAGACCTCTCAGAGTTTATGTCAGGCCCTTGGTTCTGAATTCACTCAGTTTCTCTGAAACTGAGAGTCATGGGATTTTTTACAGACCGGCAAAGTCTGGGAGGACCCTTTGGTCAGAGGCAGCTCACAGCGGAAGAAACAGGGCTCAGAATACAAGGGCTTGGCCAGCACCAGGCACTTGGCAGCAGTCCCACCGGTATGCAGTACAGACTGGCTTCCCCTGGGGACTACCTGGGGGCCCACTGAATGAGCAGGATCTGGATTGGTGCAGGCAGTGCCTTGCTTGGTTCCTACAGCCCCTGGGATTCTCCTAGAACCCTTAAGCCCGGGGTAGGATAGACTAGGAAACTTTTCATAGTTCAAGTCTTCTAGTCATGAAAGGTGGGTACTGTTTACTGTTTCCCTCTCTCTAAAGTTATATCTGGTTTGCTCTGGAATAGCTGAGACAGAAGAGAATTGTATCAGAACCCCCAACCCTGCCACCCCCTACCTTGCTTTATCAGAACAGGGTCTCACTCTATAGGAGTACTGGTGGCTTTATACCGCTTTTGTTGACCGGGCTGGTCATGAACTTACCATGATCCTCCTGCCTCCACCTCCTGACTAGGTTTACACCAGCAATGTCTGTCTTCTATGGTGCTGTGGATGAGCTCAGGCCATGCATGCTACACAAGCAAAGCACTCTGCTGACTCAGCGACATCGCCCAGATCCTTGGCTTCTTTCTTCTGTTACTTATTTGTTTATTTATAAGCAGGGTCTCAAATAGCCCAGGATGGCCTGGAATGCTCTATGTAGCTAAGAATCACCGTGCACACCTGGTCCTCCCGAGTCCTGGAATTACTGAGGTGAGCCACTTGCTCATCCAGGTGTGATCAGCTTCATCTCCACCCCCTTGCTTCCAGAGGCAGCTGCACAAGGAGGAAAAGATGTAGAAAAGGGTCTCCATTAACCCGCAATTGGGGGCCTCGCTTCCTCTTAATTTACAGGACCCAAAGCCTGATCCCCATGTGCCTTCCACCCCTCAGCTTCTGCACTGACACCCGTCTGCCATAGGAGAACCTTGCTCAGGAGTGGCCCTTTCAGAAGATGCACAGCCTCCAACACAACCATCTTTCCTCAGAAGGTTCCTGGCCAGCATCTGGGAGCACAAGACAGACAGGATCAAAGAGAGGGAATAACTCGTCACTTCAGGCCACATTGACACAGACAGAAGCCCAGACACCTTCCTTCCACATGTACTGATGCAGAACCTTTCTCACTGTCCTGGGGCCACTGCTGCTAACAGGAGAGACACGATCCCCACCCTCCTGACATACACATTACAATTTGTGGGTTGAGAGCACAGTGGTCTACATAAATACTGAGAATTTTAAAAGGCAGTGTAGGAAATAGGGAGACATGCTGGGGGCAGGAGTAGCTATTTTTGAAAGCTCTCGCCTCTCTCCACCATGAAGGGCAGCACACCCTGTTCCCTGTTCCCAGCAGAGGCTTCTGAGCAGCTGTGCCATTGCGCATGTTAGGCAGTATCTCTGATTCTCCTAAGAAACCCTTACAGTCAGCATCTTTCTGCCCAGCCCCCACCCCTGTCCACAGACGGGTAGACTGAGGCTGAGACACAGCGAGCAGAACTGGTTGGCCTGAGAACCCAAGTCTGCCTACCCTCTGAGATCTTTCATCTCTTCACACCCAGGATTCTCTTGCCCAGGCTGCTCTCAGCCTCAAGGTCACCACCACCATCACCAGTAAATATTTAAGCACCTTAGCGATGTGGATATTGGTCTGACCAGGTCACACAGATGGCCTGTATGACAGGGCAAAGGGCAGAAGCCAGAGATAGGACTGTTCAGACAAAGTCTGAACTGAGGCCAGGAGTGTAACGGTCCAGAAAATAAACACGGGAGCAAAATCATCCTCCAGTCACCCACCAAGGAGCAGGAGCCACTGATTTAGGCTCAAACTGTAGCCTGGAATGACCTCGTCCCAGTTCCAGATATTTCAGGTCTAATCAAAATGAGAACAACCTGGGCACCCTACTGTAGTAGCACTCTGCTGAGGGGCTCAGCAAGGAGGACTCGCAGGCACTCTCATCGATGCAATCCCTGCCGGGGCCAGCAGAGGGAGCCACCATCATGGCAGACCCCCTACGCCACAGTGGAACCCGGAGCCTCTGAGCTCAGGTGTTTTTATTGATTCAGGTCTCCTCAGGTGTTCTACTGATAGCACGTGCAGATCACGAACAACCAAACTTCCCCCACAGAAAGCCAACACCTGCAGACAATACAAAATGCCAAGACCTAGGCAGCCCCTCCCCTGTCAGTGCATAAAACAATGATCTTATACACAGTTAAAAATAAACTTCTGCATCACCCTACTTTGTTTTGTTTTAGTGATGGAGTCTTACTTAGCCCAGGATAGCCTTGAACTATGTAACCAAGGATGACCTTGAACTCCTGATCCACCGCTCCATCCTTAGTACCACTCAGGGTTAAAAAAAAAAAAATTAAAATTTTATTCTTAAAAAGTAGCAAATACTTGGAGTGGGGGAGTTGTTTCGAGACAAGGTTTCTCTGTGTAGCCCTGGCTGTCCTGGACCTGGCTTTGCAGACCAGGCTGGCCTTGAACTCAGATCTGCCTGCCTCTGCCTCCTGAGTGCTGAAACCAAAGGCGTGTGTCCTCATCTCCTGGTCTACAACGTAGCAAATGCTTTTTTAGAAATGTATTTGATGGGTTTCGCCTGCCCGTATGTACGTGTGCTGCTTCCTCGTATCGGATCCACTGGAGCTAGTTACAGATGGCTGTGAGCTAGCGTGAGGGTCCTAGAACTGAACTCAGGTCCTCTGCAAAAGCAGTTAATCTTCAAGTGCTCCTAATCACAGAACCATCTTCACACACACACACACACACACACACACACACACACACACTCACTCCTCCTCGGGTTTTTAAATATAACAGTTTATGGAAGGGCAGGGTTTAGGGAAGAGGGATAGGCAGCTTTTGGGGTCTAAGGAGCAGTGGCGTAGCCTTAGGGAACCTGAGGTTCTAAGGCAGAGAGCTCAGGGTGCCGGGCTGGCCCACAGTAGGCCCATGGGATATGGTAGGCAGAGTGTATGACAGAGGGAGGCCTGGGAAACAAAGAGAACCTCTCTCTCAGACAGGACCTTGACTTTAAGTCTACTTGTTGTTCCCTTTTGTTGGGACGAAGGATCACTTGCTGTTCCTCTAGGCGGGCCTCCATTTCTTATAAGGAGCCCACTTCTAGACATTTATGGTCGTACCCACAAGTCAATGCTGCCCTCAACCTTGACCGGAGAAGCTTTTCCACAGCGGTCAGCAGTCAGCACAGAGACTTGTAACTGGTCCAAGTGTTGAGAAGTGACTATTGAGAGCTCAGTCGTCACTGGGACATTTGTATCGGGACCACCCACTCCAAGGCTCAGGGAGCATCTCAGAAGAGCGGGTGGGAAGGGTGTGAGAGCCAGTAGCTGGGGAGGAGTGTTGTGAAATGCTGTCTTCTGGACATGGCATGGCTGCAGCTGTGGTTGCCTAGACAACATTAACTCAACACAACCTGTCAATGTTCCAGCAATACTAAATGGATTCTGCGTGTTATTAGATCTTAAAAGGACAGAGGTAGTCAGATCTCTGAGTTCTAGACCTGCCAGGGCTACATAGTGAGATCCTGTCTGGGGGGGGGGGGGGGAGAGGAGATCATGATAGAGGGGGTAGGAGAGGGGGGCTGGATGGATGTAATCAAACTATATTATTTATAGGCACAAAATTGTCAGAGAATAAATAGAAGACATCCTACTTTGCCTTAAAGGAACAGATCAAATTTGGTAGTCTCAGATCCTTCAAGGTCCTCCTTTGGTCCTAAGTGGGACAGGCTGGACCTTGGGGTAACATAAGCCCAGTTGGAGGATCACGGGTATGCAGACTACACCCACTTTCCAAGCCTGGGTGGAGGTGCAGACACATCAGAGAGCATCCCCGCGTGACCTGTAGTCTGCGTACTCGGCAGCAGGAGACTTTATGGCAATGGAAATTTCCACTCGGTCCCTCTAACCAGTGGGGAAATGAGGCTGTCCTTTTAGCTTCCAAGTGGAAATGTACACACACACACACACACACACACACACACACACACACACATGAGAGAGAGAGACAGAGAGAGGGAGAGACAGAGAGAGAGACAGAGACAGAGAGACAGAGACAGAGAGACAGAGAGACAGAGACAGAGACAGAGAGACAGAGGGAGAGACAGAGAGAGAGACAGAGAGGGAGAGACAGAGACAGAGAGACAGAGGGAGAGAGAGAAGTGAATGTTTGTACTCAACTCTTCATACAGTCCATACCATCCGCCCATAGGATGGTAAGGTCCACATTTTTTACTTTATTTTTCCTGAGTCCACCTCACAGTCCACATTTAAAGTGGGAGATCCCGCCTTAATTCACCTAATCTAGATAATTCCTTGTAGATATGTCTAGAGACTATTCTGTTCAGAGATTCTAGATCCTTCCAAGTGATGGTCAATATTAACCATCATGGGATGGGCAATTCACATAAATACTGTGGCTGGAATCTTCCCGAGTTGCCTATCAAGTCATGTCAGCCAAGTCCAGAGGCCGGAGCGGACTGGGAAGTGACCCTCAGGTGTGGGCACCGGGTGGGTGGCCCCTCCAGAGAGCCATCAGCAATGCTGGTGATACGGATGGATGCCCTGGCAAGGGTGCCACCTTGGCTTGGCCTGTGCAGGGTTTGACGCACGTAGGACCTGGGCCATCCTCTGTGGGTTGTATTCTGGAGGAAGCAGATACACATTCCTGGAGGCAGCATGAAGCCTGGGTGTACGGTGACGTACGGTGCTGAGCTTTCTGTGTCAGCCAGCACTGCGAGTCAACCTGGAGCCGATTCCCAGTGCCTCTCCCGCCTGAGCTAACCACCCGTGCACCTGCCTCATGTTCCCATGACCCACAGCTAGCCTTGCCTATGTCAGTGATGAGTGTGGCCATTTCTTTCGTTTTGATAGAACCCTGAGGTGGAGGACTTGGCTATATAGGATCTCAAGACTGCCTGTGAGGCATACTCTGTACAGGGCAAGGGCAGAAGCCATGGTTACAGGTGCGGAGGCTGCTACAGAGGCCCCGGTAGCAGCAGTGCGGGCCAGGCAGGGGAGTGGGGGAGGGCACATGCCAGGAGCTCCATTGTTGTGGAAGTTTTTTCTTAGTTGCGTTTAAAATAATTGCTTTTGTGCACCGTTGGAAGAAGGGGTGCACAGGCCTTGACATTTTATATTGTCTGCAGGTGTTGGATATCTGTGGGGATGTTTGATTGCTTATGATCTGCACCTGAGGAGTTCTGGATCAATAAAAACACCTGAGCTCAGAGGCTCGGAGTTCCGTTGCCGATCAAGTATGGCACTGGCCAGGATGGTGGTTCCCTCTGCTGAGGTCTGGCAGGGTTTGCAGTTATGAAATATGCCTCCTCGTTTTCCTTGCTGAGCCACCAGGTAGGCATATTACTACTGTCGGTAACCACCACTGCTCCAGCAGGCATCCATTCCACTGACTGGTCTTGTACTTAGCTCCTACCAGGTCACACCTGCTCCCATCCACGGTGGTTCTCAGGGCCTGGCATAGCTCCTGCGTGTGACCTTCCCAGCCTCAGGCTTCCCTGCCTCCTTCCACCCACACACTCTGCCGTATCTCTTCAGTTGACTCTTGTGCGTGCACCATCCCGTGTCAGAAACGCTCACTGCTGCTTTCATATGTGTGCGTGTACCTTCTATACATGGATGGATGTGCCTGAGAAGCCAGAGGACAATGTTGGGTGCCATTCTTTGGGTGTTGTTTACTTTAAAAAATGTTTTCAGGTTTGTATGTGTGTGTGCCCGCATGTATGTCTGTACACCATGTTCAAGCTTGTGCCCTGGAGATCAGAAGACTGCGTAGGACCCCAGGGAACTGGAGTCACACACAGTTGTAAGCCACCCTATATAGGTGCTGGGAACTGAACCTAGGTCCTCCCCAAGAGGGGGAAGTGCTCCTCACTCCTGAGCATAGGTCTAGCCCCAGGCTTTTGTTTGTTGGTATTTAATTATTTACTAACTTGTTTATTTTAAATAGTCTCTGTTGACCTGGAACTCACTAAGTAGGCTACACTAGTTGACATTTAGCTCCCAGGATCCTCCTGCCTTCCTCTCCCAGTTCTGAAATTACCAGCACACCACCATACCTGGCCTCTTTTTTTTTCCTGAGATAGGTTTTCTGTGTAGTCCTGGCTATCCTGGAACTCTCTGTAGACCAGGCTGGCCTTGAACTCACAGAGATTCACCTGCCTCTGCCTCTCCTGAGTGCTGAGATTAAAGGTGTGTGCCACCCACCACCTGGCTATACCCAGGGGCCTCCCCCAGCCCCCATAGTCCTGAGAACGGAACTCAGGGCTCATGTTTGCATGGCAAGCCTTTGTTAACTGAGTTATCTCCTTAATGTCCTTTCCACTAAAGGTGCTCAGTCTCTTCTCCTTCAGACTCAGCTGTCTCTTTCTCCAAGAAACCTGCCGATTGGTTGCCCATTTCTGTGCTGGTATTGGTCCCACCGATGACCCCACCAGCATCTGCACCTTGCAGGAACACGTGTGCTGTCCTATGACCCTAGCACTCAGCACGCAGTAGGCTTCTTGCCAAGCACATGTATGAGGGAAGCCCTTTTTGGTGCCTGACCACAAAGGGCTGCTGACAAGGAGCAGCCTCTGTCTACAGCAAGGAGAGGGGGCAGATCAGAAAACAGCCGGTTCCATACAAACAGAAGGTGCCAGGAGAGGGAGCACAGCTTCTGGAGTCAAAAGCTCTGGGTTTGCATCCAGCACAGCCATTATTAGCCACATGACTGAGACCTCCACCTTGCTATAAAATGGGGACAAGTAGGCAGTACGGTATTTGGCTCAGACATAACAGATTGCCTAGCATCGTGCGTGGGTGAGGACCGTGGGAGCAGATGTGCCCCACCCCACCTGACATGTCAAACCCTGGCACCTAAGGAACTCAAAGTTCAGGGCGCAGAAATCAGGTCTGCCTCCCAGATTCCACCAGAGGGCGCACTTCTTGAGGATGGTGTGTCAGGGGCGTCCAGCTCTTCTCAGCCCCTAGGGATGGTGTCTGCTACCGAGTTCTGCCAACACCTTCTTCTTTTGGTTCTAGGGATTGACCTCGAGGCTTTATGTATTCCAAGCACGTACTCTAACACCACCCCAGCCCCTTAATATTTTTTGAATGACTGAATCGATAACTTGGTACATGTAGGAACCCCTACGCCCCCTTATAAAAATTATGTGTGTGCTACATTTTATGCGGTCATGTGGGTATGGGTGTGTATTTAGGTGTACATGTGTGTGCACATTCATGTGGAGTGCAGAGGTTGGCATTGGGTATCTTCCTCAATTGCTATCACATTATTATTATTATTATTATTATTATTATTATTATTATTATTATTTATTGACAGGGGCTCACCATGTAGCTCTGGCTGGCCTGGAACTCACTGTGTAGACCAGGCTGGCCACGAGCTCACAGAGCTTTACCTGCCTCGGCCTCCTGAGTGCTGGGCTCACAGGCTTGCACCACCACATCCGTCCCACCTAACTCTGGTCCTCATGCTTGTACGGCAGACATTTTACTGACTTGCTGCCACTCCAGGTCCAGGGCCACCTCCATCTTTGGGCTCAGCATCTCTCTTCCACATCACACTCAGTAGGGATCCATTAACTCTGACTTTATTCAACAACAATGACAAGTTAACCAGCAGCCTAATAGAGAACTGGATTGATTTGCTTCTTGCAACAGAACCTAACTGGCGAGTCCTAGCTGATGTGGCCTTACACGATATTATCAAGGACCTAGGCCTTATCTGTCCCCGCTCCGCTCACCTTTACTATGAGACTTTTACCCTCATGATCATATCCCTGTTCCAGCAGGTAGATGAGGAAGGCAGAAGGGGGTGGGGGTACACTGGGGGCTAGACCAGTGCTGAGGAAAAGCCTTGCAGGTCTATCAGGAGAGGCAGCTGGCAAGGTCACCAAGAAGGCCAAAGGGAACCACTGCTTCTCCCCCCAGCACGCTCCTCACTGGCTCCTGGCTGGGTTTTTGTTGTTTTTTGCGACAGGGTCTCATGTAACCCAATCTGACTTTAAATTCAGTATATAGAGGAGAATGACTCTGATCTTCAGACCTCTCTCCAGCCCTCCTGGAAGCTTACAGGTGTGTGTCGCCACACTCAGTTTGTTCAACACTGGGATTCGAACCCAGGGCTTTCATATTCTAGAAAAGCACTCTACCTACCAAGCTGCTGCACCAGCTATCACCTGGCTTCTTCATTTCGGGAGGATCCTCCTCCAGTCACTTATCTCTCCAGGTATAAAGCCCAGGGGCCATCCCCAACCCTATGGCCGCCTCTAATCTAGACATCCTGTTAACTCAACCTTAACCCAGATCTTGCTGTGTCTTCCTCCTTTGTTCTCTAAACTGCCCTCCACTCTCCCTCTCCCCTCTCCTGCCCCCTACAATCCGTTCCCTTCACAGTGACAAGATCCTCTGTATAAAGTATGGTCACATCGTTCACCTCTGAAGCTCCCAAAGGCTCCCCTCACTCATAGACTGTACCCAAATGTCCTCGTCCTGGACCACGATCTTCAGGACTGGCCACCCTCTCTCCTCACTTGCCTGACCATCTGGGCTTCAGCTGGGCTCCCTCCTCACACCTGCTGGTTTCTGCTTTGGGGCCTTTGCACTGGCCCCTGCCCCCCAAGAAGGCTCCCCCACTCCTGGGAGGGCTCCTTTGGCCCTTTTCTCCTCTGCCAGTTGCTGCACATTTCCCTCTTCACTCACTGAAAGCATTTCTGTCAGCCTTCTTCACCAGAGTGTCAACCAGGAGGCAAGGCCTTGCCCGGCCACAGCTGCACTGCCAGGGCCCAGGGCTCTGCTCGGCAGGAAGGACAACTGTGTGTGTCTGTGCCGTGTGTGCCATGGCCCAGCAGGTGCAGAGGCAGGCTCGGGCAATCTCTTAGGGCACTTTCTATTGCTTGGAAGCCTAAAGGAGGGGTAAGAGATGTGGCACACATGTCCGATGCCCCCCACATCTCCACCCAACCCCTGCCTGCTCAGGTGACCCTGCAGAGTCAGGGAATGTTCAAGAAAACAAAACTCAGTCTCGGGCTGAGAGGGACAGGAGGAGATGGTGAACACCGGCACCAGCCATATCTGAATACCGGTTCTGAACCAGAAAGGGACCTGGGAAACAAAATTCAGAGAGCAGCCTGAATGTGCGGCTTCTCTCCAACCTTCAATTTCCTGTAAAGTTTACAGCAGTTCTCAACCTGTGGGTTGTGACCCCTTTTGGGGGTTGAACGACCCTTTCACAGGGGTCGCTTAAGACCATTTGCATATCAGATATTTACATCATGATTCGTAACAGTAAAATTACAGTTAAGAAGTAGCAACGAAGATAATTTTATGGTTGGGGGTCACCACAACATGAGGAACTGTATTAAAGGGCCACAGGATTAGGAAGGTTGAGAACTGCTAAACTGTGAGATAGGATGGGAGCGGAAGTTACATCACAAGGCCATTTTAAGTACTAAGATGGCCTGTATAAACTGTTAGACACTGTGAATATATAAATCAGTAAGAGCTCAGAAAACCTGAGTCACAAAAAGAAGAGAGAGACATGCAGACAGCATAGGCCCACATGGACAGAAGGGTCAGATGGGCGGGAGTTCGGTCCTCTCGGAGGAAACACAGAACATGTCCACAGCCTCCCTCCAAACTGACCTTGAGTACTTATATTCTAACACACTATGTAGACCAGGTTGGCCTTGATCTCAAAGGTCTGCCTGCCTCTACTTCCTAAACACTGAGATTAAAGGTGTGGGCCAGGATGCCCGGCTTACAAATGTTTTAAGTCCCAGAAAGAATACAGACGCCCAGAGGGCTGGACAGAAGGTCAAGGGAGTCCAGAAAGCCAGTTGCAGAGAGGTGGTCCTGTGGGCCGGCACAGTGGGCCGGGAGCCCGTTCTCAGTCTAGGAAGGCATTTGCCTTCCTGTCATGGACAGGCTGAGAAGACCCATGAGGCTGTGGATCAGTCACTGGGGGAGCGGCAGGCAGGCCGTGTGGCACTTCTCTAAACCGGGTACCCAGTGTCTATCACCCAGATGTGGCGTTGTGATAAAGGCCAGGGTGCCTACAGCCCCACACTGCTAGACTAGACCCTGAGTCCCATGCTCTGTGACTCAAAAAATACATCTACTTGGCTGCTGTATGGAAACTGAATGATAACTGAGACTAACTTAGCAAACTGCCATGGACAGTTGGTAAGTCCTTTCTGTGGCCTGAGCTTCTCTAGAGGAGTGTGGGTTTACCAGCAGAAGCTGGTGTGGGGATCATAGGCTAGCACCTCCCTCAGGGAGGTGGAAGGAATCCTGCAGCCTCATAAGTCTCAAGACCCATGAAGCCTCTGTTATGCAGGATGAGTCAAAAGAGCCCGCAGCCTTAGAGGGAAGGGCTCAATGGCCTCTCACCCACTCTAGTGCAGCCATCAGGGGGAGGCCCTGAGTCCTTCTGCGTGACACCATGGCTTTAAGGGACTGGAGCGCAGCAGTTGGCTCATTGTGAGCATGTTCCTGACTAATAAAAACTGTTACGTGTATGTATGTGTGCACGTGTGGAGGACAGAGGTTAGCCTCGGGGACCATTCCTCAGGGGCTGTCCACCTTGGGTTTTGAGACAGGGTCCCCCCACTAAGCCTGGAACTCTTTGATTAGGATAGACTGGCCAGGTAGCCCTAGGCTTCCTCCTGCCAGCCAGGGCCTGTGCAGGCCAGTAGGTGGCTCCTGGAGGAGCTGTGGTGCACAAGTCCTGCCTCCAGGGGGCAGCAGTCACCAGGAGCTGACTGTGGGTGGGGCTGCAAGCCAAAGCTATTTTTAGCTTCCCGGTCTACCCTGACCCTTACAGTTACTAAGCACTGGAACATACACAGGTCAAGCACATAGTTATTCTCAGGTAAGTGATCTACAAACTTCCTCATGAACACAGAGTGAGCAGGGACTCACCTCATCTTCCTTCTCTCCCTAGCATATAGCCCAAGGTAGAGCACATTTGGAATGCTTGTTAAATGGGGACTTATATCCAAAAACCTTATAGAAAGGGCCTCACTATAACCCCAGATTGGTCTTTTAACTCCTAGCAATCCTTCTGCCTCAGCCTCTCAAAAGTGCTAGGATCATAGGTATAAACTGTTTAGTTCTTTTGTTTTTGAAACAGGACTTGGTTGTATAGCCTCAGGCTGACCTTGAATTTTGCTATCCTGCCTCTGCTTCCAAGTCCTGGAACTACTGGCACGTGTCATACTTCCTGGCTGGATCCTCTTCCACAAGGCCAATCAATATGAAATTCTCAGAGCGGGACAGGTCTCATTTTCCACTCAGGATGAAAAGAATACTGTTATGGAAGTTTATTTTTAGTTACGTTTGAAACTGTTTTATGCACTGTTGAGGGGCTACCCTAGGTCTAAGGCGTTTTGTGTTTGCAGGTGTTGGGATTTCTGTGGGGGAAGTTGATTGGTAATGATCTGCATGTGTTATCAGTACAGCACCCAAGGACTTCTGGATCAATAAAAACACCTGAGCTCAGGCGCTCGGGGATTCCACTGTCATGGAGTATGGCACTGGCCAGGGCTGTGGTTCCCTCTGCTGAGGTCTGGCAGAGTTTACAGCCCTGAAATATGCCTCCATGTCTCTCTTGCTGGGCCACCCTACAGCAGCGTACTACTACAGAATGTTCCCTGGTGACAGGTCCTAATTAGTCAAACCTACTCTGGCCTTAAGAGTCAATTTGCTGAGAGAAGTGCTGGCACTTGCTCTTGGGTGAGCAGCAGACTCCTGAGGCAGCTAAGCTTCCAGACCTAGGAATCGGCACTGACTCCTCCAGGGTGGGGATGCAGCTGGAGTGTGCTTGCCTAGACTGTGTAGCACCGTTTGTTCCCTAGCACAGCTTAAAAAAAGGACATTACCCAGAAGATCATGAATTCCCATTGCTCTCCTTTCTCCACGTGGCTAGCGATAGTCACAGCCAACATTCTCGATCTACCGTGAGAAATGGAGCTCAGTACTTCCCAAGGTCAGGGAAGTTGCAGTTCCTTGGGGCAGCAGTGTCATGGGGTGGGGGTCTTAGGGCCACTGGCTTGGCTGTTAACTGGGGTGCAGCCTTCAGGCACACGTGACCCCTTTGTTTTCTCGAGTCTACTCCCTTTTCTGCTTGTCTTCCCAACAGAAGTTGTGCCATCTGTAGGGCACAGATATCATTACTGCTGATCCCTATCCTTCAGGCTGAAATTCTGAATTGCCATCTGCTCGGTCCTGACCACCCAGGCCAACCTTCAGTAGCTCCTATGCAACACAGGATCCAATGGACCAGTGCCACGCCCCTGCACGAAAGCCTCACCTGACCTCCAGACTCTGCTCAGAATGTACCAGTTATTTAAGAAGCTACACTTGATTTTGTTTCTACCTGTCCTACATGACCCTGTTTTTTTCACAGCTCCTATGATGGTCTGCCTTCTGTACAATTTGAAAGTCAACTTGAGGCACACCAATGCTGCATAATTGTTCCCAGCTCAAGATCAGAAATGGATCACCATTAGCCTCTGGCTGAAAACAGCTGTCATTTATATAGTGCCAAATATACCCCCACCCCACCCGAATCTTAAAACAGGAGGTCCGCTAAGGCTCTCTCCCACAAGTCTGGGTAAGTGAATTTGCTTATTTATTTAAGGTAGGGGCTTGCTCTGTAGCCTAGGCTGGCATTCATCTCCCCAGTACCCTCCCACCTCTGCTTCCCAAGTGCTGAAATCACAGGCACCAGCTATTAAGCTTGGTCCCCAAGGCACTCTTAGCCCTCCTGCAAGCTGGCTCTTGCTGAGGATGCTTAGCTTCTAAGTGCTTTATGCAGATGTGAGGGGCAGATAGAGTGCATGTAATTAAAGCTATTTTCCCCAAAGGGCTAGGAGAGCTGCCTGGGCTTTCCCTGAACCGAGAGGCAGCGTGCAGACAGGAGTGAATATTACAGCCTCTGATACAAGGTGAGGTGTCCGACTCTCACAAGGTGAAAGAAGGGTCCTTTCCCATTCTTATGGGTGTCACTACAGCAGCACAATTAGCCTTATTAGTATTCTGAATCTCAAGACATCACTGAGAAGGAGCATTAGGTCGCACCTCCTCTCCCAACTGTGGTATTAAGCAAACAAACCATCAAATACCCTAAGATTGCCACTAAACTGTTGTCTAGAAAACACTACTTGTGCCTATAATCTGCCTTTTAACAGGGCCATGGAACAAAACACTGCTTGTTTTCACATAAACATCTGAAAGAAAATAACAGCTGATCTGGGTGAGGCGGCGACACAAAGCTGCGATTGTGGAAGGACAATTCAGAGACTGGGAGCAGAGAACCGGCTGGGTGTCTGCAGCAGCCGGAGGCCGTGTCAGAGTCTACATCTTGTCACTACCTGAACAGAAAGAAGTCACTGCCACCAACAGCACTGTGCAGTTTATTAACCATTCAAGTACAGTAGCATCTGATAAGATTGGGACAGAATTGGGATCTCGGAGTGAACATATTCAGCATCTAATGGGTTGGAAGAAGCCACTACATACTCTTCACAAACATCTTCCACAGAGTCAATACAGTACTAGCCATTAACCCAGCACATCGAGTGTGCTGAAGTGGAAAAGATGCAACGAGAAAAATAGCTACGTTAGAAAGACCAACACTTTAAAAAAGAGTAAAACACTTTCAGTTTCTCCCCTTGAGCCCCTAAACATCTCATGGTCTGATCTACCTATACGGTCCTACATCAGCTTCTAGAATATTTGTCAGGAGGGGAAAGGAAAATGACACTGGCCAGTACAGTCTTTGGATATTTAGGAAGGGGTCGGGGAGAAAAAGTCAGTTCTTGGAACAAGTTAGTCAGCCTCGGTCTCATCCGCGGGATCTTTGGATTCTTTGTTCTTCCGCACCTCTTCAACGTGCTTGTCCTAGGAAGAAACTGTGTGTGAGTGTCATCTGTCAAAAAAATAACCTGTTGAACCCTGTCCCCTGCCCACTAGGAGGTTCAACACAGCATGTCACACAACCTCCCATGGGAATCACAAGCCCAAAATCCTAAGTCACCATCTTCAAACCTGCTGGGTCTTGGGGCCCATAGCAGCTAAGCCTCCAACTGCTTTTCCAAGGAATATGCAAGTCTGCTGAGAATTCTAGAACTCTATCCTAAGATGAAATTCCTTCTCACTGAATGTTAGGCCCCAAAATGAGACCAAAGGAAACCAGTCATGTTTTATCAAGACAGTTCAAGCCAATTCACTGCTGCCTCAAGCTCCTAGCTCCTCTCTCTATAAAGCAAGGAACCAACCTTCTCTCGCAAACGCTCCAGCTTGGCAGCCATTTGTGCCTCCCGGTTTTCTTTGTTAGCTTCCATTTTGTGGGTCAGTTTCTCCTCTGCCATTTTGCTGAAGTTGTTGTTCTCCTCAATGGCTTTCTGAAGCACTTCTTTCTCATGCTCCCGCTTCTCAGCAAGCTGCTTTAAGACTTCTGCTTCATGAGACTGCAAAAAGTTTAACACTCCCTTTCTGAAGTATTTTGGTATTAGTTAAAACTTCAATAGAAATTATTTATCAGGGAAACAAGCAGAAAAAAAGAGACCCTTGAAACTAACACTCAAGCATGGAGCTGAAGCATCTGTTAAGAAATGCTGAAAATCACCTTTGCTTTCCAATGTTTGTATTTACTCTGGAAAACATGTTTGTTCTGAGGTTTGTCTGTTTGTTTGTAAGACAAGGTCTCCTGTAGCCCAGGCTAGTCTAGAACTCCCTATATATCAAGGGCTCACCTGGAACCTCTGATCCTCCTGAGTTCACTTCCCAGTGTTGGGATTATAGTCATATACCACCCCAACCTAGCTTCAGACTTCCTTCCAAATTATTTGTTAAAGAAATCCTTATAGGATGTATTGCTTCAAAGTATTCAGATGACTTGAGTATCTACTTAAGAATGGCACTTTAAAGACTTTTTGCTATTTAACTCCAAAGGTTATGGGGGGAAAAATGCACTGTCAAATTTTAGCAGCAACCAATGAACAGATTCAGATACACTTGGAAGAATCAACTTGCAGGATTTAAGTGCAGGGCATCCGCCACTAGTTCCGCCAATCTCTTCCACAGTATCCAGACGGGAGTTTCGCTACTTAGGCAGTTACTGTGCAGTATGGGCACAGGGCCTAGCTTTCCTGTCTAGTCCCTGGTTATATTGCTTCCTTATACTCCACAAACTCCAAACTACATGAAAGGGTAAGCACACTAGGGGAAATGCTGCCATTTTTTTTAGTTTGCTTTCTGGAAAAGGGTCTCAGACTCTAGACTGGCCTCAAACTATGTGCTGACAAACAACCTCAAAATTCTGATCCTCCTGCCTCTACCTAAGTGCTAAGAACTGAACTCAGGACCTATGCATGCCACACAAGCGCTCTACCAACTGTTCTACATGCCTGGCCAGGCTGGCCTCTACCTGGGTATACAGCTAAGAATGATCATAACTTCTGATCCTCCACTCTCCAAGTGACAGGACTGCAGATGTACTCAGCTAGAATCCCCACTCTCCCTGGAAATGGTAAGTGTTGACAGTAGGGTACAGGAACTCCACTGAAAAGTATAAAGCATGTGCTTCCACAGTTAAACATACATGTACATGTTAGACTTCAAATTAATTCCATTGCCATGTGGGTTTGGCTATTACCTTACACTCTTTTTGTGCCTTAGTTTCCCCAACTTAAAATTAATTCCACCTACCTCAATCATAGCTGCTTGGAAGAGAGATTTAATGAAAATTTATGTAAACTTATTTTATAAAAATGTATTTATATTTTTGGAGTATGAGTGTTTTGCCTGCATATAAGTGTACCGCATGCGTGCCTGGTGCCTGAGGCAGGAAGAGGACACTGGATCCACTGGAACTTGAGTCAGGGCTGTTGTATGCTGCTATGTAGTTGCTGGTAATGGAGCCTGGGACCTCTACAAAAGCAGCAAGCGTTGTAACTGCTAAGCCATCTCTCCAGCCCCTACCTAAAGTTCTTAGTAGGAATACTGTTGAATGGATGGAAATACATGTCAACAGTGGATCTTCTGGGAAGTAAAGTGATGATTATCTTTAATTTAATTTCTCAACTATTCTGTAACTATTTTAATATTTGTTAAATTTTCTCATTAGTTTTTTATCTTATGTGTATGAACGGTCTGTGTGAATATATGCACATGTGCATGTCGGGCCTTCAGAGGCCAGAAGGGGGCATCAGATCTCTTGGAACTAGTTACAGGCAGGTATGAGCTGCCTAATATGATCTTAGGAATCATTCTTAACGTCTGGGCCATCTCTCTAGCTTCTCATTAAGTCTTATTTTTTTATTTAATTTATTTTACTTTATGTGCAAGATAGTTTGGTTTGCAACATTTGTCTGTGTACTACATGTTTATCTGGTGCCCATAAGGCCAGAAAAAGGCAGTTAGATCTCCTGGAAATGGAGTTATGAATGGTTGTAAGCTACCACATGGGTGCTTGGAATTGAAAATTGATCCTTTGGAAGAATATCCAGTGTTCTTAACTCCTGAGCCATACCTCCAGCAGTTTCAAAGATGGCTACTTTTTAACAGAAATGTTTGGAAGTGAGAAAAAGCTACAATACCACATACCTGGAATTTTTAAGTTTTTATCACATTGCTCTCAAAAAGCAAAAATAAGGAAACAAAAAATTGTCAACAAATGTCCTATTTCTCAAAGAGGAAAAGCATGCGCTTTGAAGCACCACAGGTCTTAGCTTGAATTCTGCATCCAGCACTTACTAACAGGACTCCAGGAAAATGACCCAATAATACAATTTATAGTCTGTTACCTTAGACACTGCCCACCATAAGTCCATGTATTAGAGAAATCTCCAGTCAAGGAGCTGACTCCTGATAGGAGTTCCTAAAACGAAGGCTACTGCTTTCTTCCAACTGCTGGCACACGGACATTTCCTATTCCACTCACAGCATAGCTACAATTCTTCCTTTCTATGAAACAAGCCAGTTTGCCTCCTTACATTAATAAGTATCCTGTCTCC
Organism: Cricetomys ansorgei; assembly: GCA_026225945.1. Taxonomy (NCBI): domain Eukaryota; kingdom Metazoa; phylum Chordata; class Mammalia; order Rodentia; family Nesomyidae; genus Cricetomys; species Cricetomys ansorgei. The sequence goes on from JAMJFZ010004114.1 coordinate 3,537,920, forward strand.
TGTAAATCATCTGGTTTACCTTGCGTCTTTCTTCTGCAGCTTCTAATTTCTTCTGAATTTCCTCCAGGGAAAGATCCTTCTTCTTTGGGGGGGAAAGGGGGAAATCGGGGACAGATTCTTTTGACCGAGGGCTGAGAATCAGCTCAAAAGCCTGGCCTGAAGCACGCTTCTCCAGTTCTTTCACCTGAATATCTAGAGTTGATCAGATTTGTGATAAATGAAAAAAACTCAGCTTGCTTATTCAAATAAAGGGTTCTATAATTTTCTAAAAGCCAACAATTTAATGAACAGAATTAAGGCTAATGAAAGTGTAGTTAAGAAATCAACATCTATTTTTTAAAAAGCCCAACATTCTGGGCTAACAAATACCATTTTGAGGAGGAATTAGTATTTGACAATCACTTCATTAAACAAAGAACAGCTTGTGTAAAACCCCCAGTTTTGCTTTGGACCAACCCAAACTGTCTAATTATGAATGATGGTGAGCTTTCCATATATTCATTCAAGTGATAAAAAATTTATTGCCTTTTTATTTGTAAATTAAGTTTTGAAAAGAACACAAATGCCAAATTAAAAGCTTAAGACCTACAAATCACTTCCTACTCTAAAGCCAATTTCAGCTTTTCTAAATCAATTACCTACCCGAAGATGCCATGGTGAACAGAAGACAAGAGACTGGCTGTACGCCACACAATCCACTGGGAAGGAAAGCCCTGAAAATGATTTTCAAAGCATGCAATCAATTTCTCTACATTTCTCTGTGTCATCAGCACAAAGGGACCTCAAATCACACTCATGACAATGTCAGGAAAATCATTAGGTGCAGTCAGGTAACATCATTAAAAAACCATCAAGAAATACTGAAACATATTGGGAAATTTAAACCTAATAAAGCTGGCGGCAGAAAATCAAATTAAATGATGTTCTTGTTTTTAAAAGACAAAAAAAAATCTTGGAATCTTAAAAACCAGAGGTTCAATCACAAAATTGAAGGATTCTTTCCCATAACCTCAATTCTTTCTACTCAAGATATTCCAGATCCAACCCAACAATGAGATCGGAGCCATCTTAATTCTGTCTACAACTCATTGTGCAACTGAAATACCCACCCCTGCTTTGTGTCTGCCGTGGCGAGTAACACCCAAGCCAGCAGCCAATGGTATTCAAGTCCTATTGTTCCTAGGTTTTAAGCTATTCGCCCAACAGTGGGAAAATGAAGTTCTATGAACCCCTAGGTTTCTTTTGAGGGCAGGGTCTAGCTATTTAGCCCAGGCTGGCCTTGAAATCGCAAGCCCCCCACCCCCGCCTCAGCTATCTCAGTGCAGAGGGGTGGGGTTTAGCCAAGTGGGTTAGCAGTTGTCTTAACATTTGCAAAGCCCTGGTTTCGATGTTTAGCACAGTCGAGGGGCGGAGGGGGATCCTTCTGGGTGTTAGGATAACTGACATGCGCCACCACACCCGCCTTAGGTCACGTTTGCTGCCTTACGCCGCGAAAAATTTTTCAACGGTTGTCAATTAAAAGAAAAAAAAAAAAAAAGATCAACACTCTTTTAGCTCTGAATAAAGGTTCCAAACGCTAGCCATTAAAATCCGAGGCAGCGAAAAACCTTTAGCTGTAGCAAAGCATCCAAAGCCGCAGCCTACCCACCATGGGCGTGGTCCCTGGCCCGGACGGGCAGGCTGGTGGCCTGGGCCAATCAGAACACGCCCTGCGCTCCTGCCCCTGGCCCCGCCCCTCTGCTCCCCGCGCCTTTTCGAATCTCCGCGAACCTCTCTACACTCGGGAGCCCGCGCGCGTGGGCAGCGACAGGATGGGCGGGGCTAACGGTTCTCCGGGGTGGCCCCGCCCCTCTCGGGCTAGCAGCGCGCGACCGCCCGCCCCCCCCGCAACTCCCGCCAAAAACACCTCGCGGCCACGCAGCCCTGGGATGGCTGCAGCGGGCTCGGTCGCACCGCCTCCACCCCCAGCTCGAGTCCCCCCAGAGCTGCCCGCGATCCCCGCCACGGAGCCCCGGGCGCCCGGGCGGGCATCGCCCCCTCCAGAGCACGGGCGCCCGCAACCTCGCTCTCCTCCAGACAATGGGGACCCCTGAGGAGCCGCGCCCGCCGGGCGACGGACACTGCGGACGGCCCACGCCCCCTATTGTCTCCACGCTCGTACCCGGGGCTGAAGCCCACAGCTGGCCGCGCCCCCTCCCCACCAAGCCGCGTCCCCGGGGAGCAGGGACAAAAGCCGAGGCTCCGCCCGAGCCTCACACAAAAGCCGAAAGCCCCCCGCCCGCCAGGGCTCGTGGCCCCCGTCCCTCCCGCGACCCCCGCTGGGGGGCCCGCCGCGCTCCCGGCTGGTCCCTAGCCAGCCGCCGCCGCCTGAGCCCAGCCTGCACCCACCTGCTCGATCCGAGCCGCCTGGCCACACTCTGAGCACCAACAGACCTGGGCGCGCACAAAAGCGCCAAACAGCGGCACGTGACCCAGCCGCGGGGCTCCGCATTGGCTGAGCGTGGCGGCACGTGCTGGTCCCGCCCCCAAGCCTGGAGGGCCCCGCCCTTCTGGCGTGAAGCATCTCGGGAAATGTAGTCCTCGCTAGTGGGGCAAGAGGACAATGCAAGGGGTGGGGCACTCCTGGAGGGGTCCTCCCAGGTGTGAGCACCGGCTGGACCCGGGGTCCCTGCGCGGAAGAGCACGTAGCCGTGGCCGCAGGACTCAATCGGCTACTGGACTCCATCTCTAGGAAAAGAGCAGGGCGAGGCGAGGCGAAGGGGAGGGGTCCGTCCTAACCTAATTCTGTCTTTTAGACCTTGACCGACTGGACTCTTCCTCTACCGAGTCGCACAAGTCTCGCTCGCTCCCTAGGCAGTTCCTTTTGATGCCACACCCCGCCCGGTCGCCTAAGACGTCCCTGTGAGAAGACAATGCCAATCCACACTGTACGGTCCTCTGCCCTGGGCGTCCTACCACGGACAGCCAGCGTTGTCACCTGTAGTGCAACATCGCGGTCGCTAACCCATTTTGTGCAGACAGGTCATGGGCGTGGTCCTTCCCTCAGCTATTTGCATTCTCTCCGTCCTCAGCTTCCCCGAGCTGGTGACCATGGGATCTATGCAGGACAGCGTGAGGCTCTGGAATCTGATCTTGGGTCTAACAAAGCCACTAAGCTTAAAGGCAGACTCCATCTGCCCTGCCAAAGCCTTGCAGTGACAGGAAAGGGAAGAGCGATGGCAGCTCTAGATACACTGACTGCAGTGAAGTGCTGCTTTTGTTCTGAAAGCACGTGCTCTCCAAAGCGGGGTTGGGCTCTCTTTGAGAATGTAAACAAAAGGAGCCACAAGGTCATGGTTCCCTCTGGCCTGGATAAAGCAGAACTATAGCAGAGACACAAAGGAAATTAGCCTGACCCCGTCTCTCTTAGACCCCTCCACTCCTCTGACCAAAGCTGCGACCTCACGTGGTGGTCATTTCCCCAAAGCACCTGCTCAGAAACCATATGCAGAAGGGATACTATTAATGGGTTTGGTCTCCCCAAAACCAAGCCACACATTTAACGAACGGCCTCTGTAGAAACACAGTCCTAATTTTAAAAGAATCCTACCTCTGGTTAACCAATAGAGAAGTACCTGATAAAAATGTAAGTGAATGGGACAACGGGAACTGTATTACACAGACAGCAGACAACACACAAAGCAAGCAATTGGCAAAGGACGGCTGCCTGAAATATGCTTATAAAGGCATATTTCCCAACAATCGCCCTTGTGTGGGGTCAGTCTCCCTCTGCCCCCGACCCCAGCCAGTCAAAGTGGTTTTTACTTAGCATGTGAGCTGAGCAGGAGGGGGTGTGGATTCTGAACACGGAAAGGCTTTTTCTCTTTCACCAAGGTAGCCTCAGATCAGCCAGGTGCTTCAGTTTTCTGAATGGATCTCAGGAATCATTTTAAAGGCTGGGCAGGAATGAGGATAAGTCCTTCCTGAAAACTGACAAGCAGGGGGTAACACAAATAAGCAAAGACCTTCTGAACTAGTATTTTGTCTTGAAGTCTTTGTACTGGATCTGGATATGTATGTGGCAGATCCCACCCATGTGATGCAATTTTTTTTTCAAATATGAGAAATTGCCACACACAAAATCTCATATTTCTATTAATGTTTTGACAGGGAAAAAATTAATCCTTCAAAACACTGATTATTTTAAAGCACTTATACCATCCCACCCTACCCCCACACACACCTTTCTCCCTAGAGCAAGATGTCTATTTCCATGGAAACCACCGCCAGGAATGAAGTAGATGTTAGAACTCATGTAGATTTTTCATCTTTTCTAGTGATGTCTCTTGGCTTCTGGATTGGCTGTGAGATGCCTGCTCCTGCTGGTATCTGTGACAAGGATTTTTTGAGATTCTCAGGAGAACATAGGTGAATTAAGTTTCCCTCTGGAATGACCCTGTAAATAAGGAGGTGCTTGCTTGTGCGCTGGGGAGATCCTGTTCTTTAGGGTGGAACGGGGTTGCTTCTCTGAAAGCCACTGCTGCTTATAGATGGTCTCCAGAACTGGAAAGGGAAGCTAACAGCTTTGCTACTCCACTTTGGAAAGGGTCACACCCTCCCTCTCCCCTACCCACTAACAACATCCCTACCCTCTCCAAGAGGCAGTGAGGGGTTAATGTTTCTATCTCAGAGCTGCTTCTCTTTGCCTATGAGAAATATTTTTGCTTCTGCTCAAATGGTTTGGTCGGACTGTTACAGGGCCGGCTGTGACTACAGATTAGCACAAAGAGAAGTCTAGATATGGCAGCTGTCCAGCTTATTTGATCTGTGTAGACAGCCAAAGGAGAGTACTTCAGGCTTCAAAGCCCAGCAAGGATGTCTACAATGATGAAACGCACCAGGCCGTTGTCAGATTTCTGTTATTCCCAGAGAGGCGACAGCCTTTGTTCCTTGTTGCTTCTGAGGCCACAGAGGTTGTCTCCCACATGGGCACCTCTGAGGCCCGCTGCTGCTCTTGGGGCCTGTCCTCAGCCAAGGGGTATCGTGGGAGAAGTCATTTTTATTGTCAAAGAAGCTTCTTTGTTCCCTTTGTCCCTAGTCGTCAGGACCCAGGCTCTCATGTGCTTTTTGCCTGTCCAAGCCCTATCTTTGAGAGTATTTCGCACATCTGTCGCCCTTATTGGGCAGAGGCACATCATGCCTCATCTGAATGCCCAGTACAGGGCGGGATACATACTGAGGGTCTGGAGGTTTATACAGAAGAGATCAATGAGCCCTCTCTCACCCTCAACTTCCTGTACTGTGCTGTTAGATCCTCTAACACAGGAGTGATTATTAATCCCACCAGGCAAGAACAAGACCACTACTACAATTTGAGCCAAATTGGAGGGAGCTTGTTTTTTATTTTAGGCGTACACTGAGAGCTGGCCAGCAACTTCCTCTTAAATTGGGCCGAAGAGAACAGACTCCTTGAGTCCGTTTCTTGGGTCCCTTTTAGTAGTAAAATCAAGAGCAGGTTTACAGCGTGAGACAATGAAACAATAAGGAAGTACAGAAAAATCTCAAAAACAAAGCAAAACAAAAACCCTACGGTGCGGTGGCCATGTGGTTAGGGAGGGCAGTTGGAGAGGGTCAGGGTGTTCTCAAAGTCAAGGTCATAGGTTGGGGTAGGTCGGGTTCCAGGAAACAAACTTAAAAAAAAAAAAAAAAACAGCTACTCAACTCTTACAGTAAAGAAAACTTATTTTTAACACACAGCGTAACGGCTCCTGCCTTAAAATGGAGTCAGGCACGTCCTCAGATGTCTGAGATAATGCACTGGAAGTCCCAGCACATAGCCCGGTTCAACCTTGGTGCAGAGCACACATTTAATAGCATTGAGACAGAGAAGTTCCTAGGTTGCTAGAAGTTGTTGAATGAATAAATGAATGAATGCGTGCAGTTCTCCTTACTGGGCTAAGTCTTCCCACGGAATTATTCTGTTTCTGAAATGATTTGTTTTCTCACGGTGCTAGGGAACAGCCAGAGTGCTAGGTGTTACGGTATGGAGATGAAATGTCCCCCTGAATTTTAGGGGGACATCAGCTTTAGCCTTTAAGCCTGAAGGCTCGTGTGTTGATGGTTTGGTCTCTGGCTGCGGCGATGTTCAGCGGCGGGGCCTCAGGGAGGAATCGATCTGTGATCAATTCATAGCTTAATGAATTCTTCGAGGCGACAGAAACTTATGGGCTTTGGATGGTGGGAACAACTCTCTGGGGGTACGCCTTTGAAGGGTATAATTGTGTTTGCCCCAGCCCCTCCTTGTAAACACAAGCAGAGTATGTGTCTGCCTCCGTGAGAAGCGGCTTTGCTTCCTGCTGCGGTTCCTGTCTTCCCTCTATCCCAGATACAAAGGAGCTGGTGACCAGGAGCGAAACCTCTGACGCTCTGAGCCCAAAACAGCCTTTCCTTCTTCAAGGTGACTTTCTCAGATATTTCACCGTAGTAGTCGTGAAAAGCTAAGACACCAGGAGAACCCCCTATTTGATTTCATTTTTCGTTGTCAGGTATTGAACCCGGCACCTTCAAATGCTCTCCTCAGCTACATTCTCATCACCTACGTAGGGGATTTAATTTAATCAGTCAACTTATTATTTATTATTATTTTTTTTTTTTTTTGCTTTGCACTACTGAGGCTCAAACCTAGGACCTTGTGCACGCTAGGCTAGCCATGAACACTCCAGCCTCCCCATGGAGTGTGTGTGTGTGTGTACACATTCGATTGCTTTCCTCCTTATCATCCATCTTGAGACAGGGACTCTCACTGTATGGGAAGTTTCAGCTTTTCTGGCTGGCCAGTGAGTGTTATGGAGTTGTCAATCTCTGTCCATCAGTGCTGGGTTACAAACACACATGGCTCCTTATGTGGTCCTGGGGACTCTCAGGTCCTCTTGTCTCTAGAGCAAACACTCCTACCCACTGTTTCCTCAGCCCTCCATGGAGTATATTTTTTAATTCAATTAATTTCACTTTAAAGAGAAAACATTCACATGATTTAAAAAGAAAATGGCGACGTAAGGGCACATAACTATAATCCCAGCACTCAGGGTACAGAGACAGGAGAATTGCAAATGGAAGGTCAGTCTGGGCTACGTACTGAGACATTTTCTTGAAGAAAGGGGAGGGGCAGCTGGAGAAATGGCTGTGCAGTTTAGAGCACTGGCTGCTTTTTTAGAGGACATGGGTTCAGTTCTCAGCACCCACATGGTGACTAAGAACCATTTATAACTTCAGTTCCAGGGATTTGAAGCCCTCTTCTGGCCTCCGCGGCACAGGTGGTGCACAGATAAACAGGCAGACAAAACAGCCACACATAGAGGAAAACTTAAAAGAGGAGCAGGGTGGCAGAGAGGGCTAGTGAGGTAGTTCAGCAGGTAAAGGGGCTTGCCATCAAGTCTGAACCTGAGTTCAGTTCCCAGGACCTTCACCATAGAGAGAGCTGACTCTCAAAATTTGTCCTCTGATAGCCACACGTGTGCTATAGGACACCCCCGCACAATACACATGCACACATAGATGTGAACACTTGCACACACTCACAAAATAAATGCTATGTCTATTTTTGTTTGCTTGTTTTGTTTTTTTTGAGACAGGTTTCTCTGCTGTAACTCTGGCTGTCCTGGAACTCACGCTGTAGACCCGGCTGGCCTCGAACTCAGAGTTCAGCCTGCCTCTGCCTCCTGAGTGCTGGGATTAAAGGCATGCGCCACCATCACCAGGCATTATGCATTTTTTTTTAATGTCATGCATTTTTAAGTATAAAAATCCTCCTCTTCAAGGCCAGTCTGGTCTACATAGAGAGTTCCAGGAGAGCTAGGGTTACATAGACCCTGCCTCAAAAAAACGTAAGCCCCTCCTACTTTATCAATCTCTGTCTGCTAATTTCCCCACCTCCCTCTCTGCCCACAGTAGTCACTGCTTCAGCTTCCCGTGTATCCCAAGTGTCTTGACAGGGACAGAAGCAAATTTGTAGATATGCACTCCAGACCGTGATTGGTTGTAGCCCGACGTGACGCTTCTGTGTTCGGCTGCTTGGTTCTCACTTAACAATATATGCCAAGGTCTGTCCACGGTTTCTGCATCTAGCCTGTCCTTGATCCACAGTATGACTATCCCATGACACAGTTAAATCGTGCTCACTCCACGGCCCCCAGGTCACCCCCAGCAACTTGCTATTTCAAACAATTCCGTGGCAAATGACTCTGTACACCACGAACCTCCCAGGTACGTGAGCCTATCAGCAGAACACACCCCTTGGTGTGGTGTTGCGGGGTCAGAGGACAAGCCCATTTGGAATTTGGAGAGTGCCAAATTGCCAGCCACAGGGGTGTATCCAGCACTTACCGTGAAGCGCCTTAATTCATTTTCTCAGTTCATTCAAGAGTGGTTTGAAAGGCTTTGTCTCTGGAAATTCCAGGCTCCAGGGAAAGCAGGGGGAGGAGAAATCCCACCCAAAGACGTGGCTGTCAGTTCCTCGAGTGTATTAATAACCCGTATAAAGGCTCGGCAAGCAGCAGCTGAGCTCAGAACAAATCGGGCTTCACCAGACCAATTGTCTGGGTAAGTCTTGTGCAAGTGTCTTCAAGTGTCGCCCAGAGGGTGAAAGCTTTTGGAAGCCAGGGTCTGTTTCGCTGATCTTCTCATCCAGCCGCCCCCAGATACACACACTCTTTGGCAAAGACCTCATTTGGTTACTTCCAAACTATATCTTCCCTGCATTTTTTTTTTCTGATCTTGAAATGTTAGGGTTATTTTCAGTGGCTTTCTTGGTGGTGACTTAAAACAAGTCAGTGGGAAAGAGTCCACACTGTGCGTGCATGCGTAGAACAGTTAAGACGTCACAGACCCGTGTCCTTAGTGTTTGTCAGCCTTGCTTGTGTGTTTGTTTGTTTTGTTTTTTGAGACAGGGTGTCCCTGTTGTAACTCTGGCTGTCCTGGAACTCACTCTGTAGACCAGGCTGGCCTCGAACTCACAGAGATCCACCTGCCTCTGCCTCCCGAGTGCTGGGATTAAGGGCGTACGCCACCACCGCTGCTGTGGGATATTTCATAGTTACGGATAATATTCCTATATGCTGTCAAAGTGGAAGGGTGTTTTCTGTGCCTTGCAACAGGTAGGGGAACCGCTTCCTACCTGCTAAACAATGGAGTGGCCACACAGTTCTCCACATGTTAACCTTAAGGCAGATAAGGGTTAGGCTCCATTCATTTATGTATTAGAGGGCTGGGTGGAGACAAGGAGGATTTGGAATGAAGAAGCACATAGTGCTGGGGCGGAGGAGGAGAAGCAATGGAGTGAGCTCTGCCTAAGCCGCCCGGGTATGGACCCCTGAGACTTCTCATGGCTTGTAATTAATAAATAACATGGAAAAATCAACAATGGACATTTATTAACACACCACCTGGCTTTGTTTTATTTTAAACTATCTTCTAATGACTCTCTTCATGAGGCGACTCTCTGCTTTTCTCCTGAGGCCAAAGAAAGGAACTCAGTGGCCTGGACACCTTGTTTAGATCAATTTCCAGAAGCCGCCTCCTTCCTCTCAGGGCCAAGCTTCCTGCCTATGCGTGCACTCAAACCTACGGCTGGATTTTGCAGCATACAGTCCAGGGAGTGCGTAGGGTGGGGGCTGCGAGTGGGAAGAGAAGGCTTTACACATGTGTGGTGCGTCAAGGAGTTCAGCAATTCTGATCTTGAGGCTGGGGAGATGATTTAGTAGGCAGAGTGTCTCCTGTACAAGCGTGAGGATCTGAGTGGGGATCCCCAGAACCCACGTGAAAAGTCAAACATAGAGGGGCACGCCTGAAACTGGGCACTGGGTCGGCTGCTGCTGGCTGGCAAAGTCCTAAAATTCATTGCCAACTAATCTCACCAACTTCATGTGTCTCAGGTTCACTGAGAGGCCCTATTTTAAAAAGTAAAGGTTGGCCCACAGGTGGTGGTGGCAGACGACTTTAATCCCAGCACCCAGGAGGCAGAGGCAGGTGGATCTCTGTGAGTTCAAGGACAGCCTGGTCTACAGAGTGAGTTCCAGGACAGCCAGAGTCACAACAGGGAAAACCTGAATCCAAAACACACACACACACACACACACACACACACACACACACACACACACAGTAGAAAAGGAGAGTTATCTCAGCAGTTAAGAGCACTGCCTTCTCTTTCAGAGGACCCAGGTTCAATTCCTAGCACCCACATGGCAGCTAAAAACCACCTATAATTCTAGTCCCAGAGGATCTGACACCCTTTTCTGGATTCCTCAGGAACCAGGCACCACACACACAAGTGGTACACACACACACACACACACACACACACACACATATATACGGTATGTGTGTGTGTGTGTGTATGTGTGTGTATTACCATACATATATGGTACACAGATATACATGCCAACAAAACACAAAACACCTGCAAACATAAAATAAATATTTTTTAAAGTTAAATTAAAAAATAGAGGCTGGAAAGATGGTTCAGTGGTTAAGAACATCTGCTGTTCTTACAGAAAACTCAGTAGTTCACAATAACCACATCAGACATTTCTTAACCGTCTGTAACTCCAGCTCCAGGGGATCTGACACCTTTTTCTGGCCTTCATAGATACTTGCACTATTGTGCACACACTCATGAAGAAGAAGAAGAAGAAGAAGAAGAAGAAGAAGAGGAGGAGGAGGAGGAGGAGGAGGAGGAGGAGGAGGAGGAGAAGGAGGAGGAGGAGAAAGAAATGTTGAACATGAGTCATCAAGATGCTGAGCATAGTGGCACACACCTTTAAACCCAGCACTTGGGAAGCATGGGGAGTGAGTTTGAGGCCGGCCTGGTTTGTATGGCCAATTCCAGGATAGCTAAGGCTACACAGACTCTGTGTCAAAGAACCAAAAAAAGAAAAGAAAGAAAGAGAGAAACAAAGAGAGAGACAGAGAAAGACAGAGAGAGAGAGAGAGAGAGAGAAAGGAAGGAAAGAAGGAAAGAAGAGAGAGAAAGAGAGAGAGAAAGAAAGAAAGAAAGAAAGGGTGATCAAGGAAAGACACCTGACTGCAGGCATACACGTATGTGTGCATAGCCACAGTAATAGTACATAAGTACATATGCCACACACAATACACCCCACGCAGATGCATGCAAATTTATTTAAAGAAAGAGTTCTCAACTCAAAATCTTTCTCTCTAGGCTGTGTAGAACTGGGAGAATAGAAGATACATTTTAAAAACCTAGTTTGCAGACTTGATTTGTAACAGAAATACTAGAACATATGGTGTGTGGGCTTCTCTCTTCTACCCCTGCCCTGGCTGGGCTTCGGATCTGCAGAGCTTACATCACTGGTCCAACTAGGCCACCTGGAAGCAATAGAGCTTCTCCAATCTAGTCTGGCTCCATCTCCATGATCTGAGTAATCACCCACTCTGCATTGCCTTATCCGCTACTCCTGTTCTTTACAGATGAGGGCGGTGATCAGAGAACCGGAGATAGTTGTCCAGGGTCCCAAGGTGGCCGGGCTGTCCTATGGAGAAGTAGGAATGCTGCATAAGAAAAGAAATAACAGCTGGGTGATGGTGGCGGCGTGGGACTTTGATCCCAGAGCAAAGGAGGCAGAGGCAGGTGGATCTCTGTGAGTTCGAGGCCAGCGAAGCCCTGGCCTCCACCTCAACAGTGACTCACAATTAGAGCAGGCCTATCACGTCATCAGATTAGGGTACATGCCAGCTGAGATGCCTGTGGAGGGGCCAGGATGGAGCAGCCAAGCAGGCGACTACGTCACGTGGGTGGTCACAGGGCACTGAAACAGGATGGGGAATGCTAGCCCTTCTCTGGGCTGTCTTAACAAAGTGCCACCATGGTGGCCTCAATAAATGTACGGTCTCACTTTTCTAGGGCTGGAAGGTCGTGGTGTCGTGGGGCTGGCTCCCTCTAAGGTTGAATCTATCCCGATCCTCTTTGGGCTTCAGACTGTGGACTCGTTCATCAGATCCTACCCTGCTCCTTCAGTTGGTTGTCACCGAAGTAAATGTGTCCCAAGCTGAACTCCTGTTGTGGAAGTTTATTTTTAGGTATGTATAAAATAATTGTTTTGCGCACTGTTGGGTGAGGGGCTCCCTAGGCCTTCGGGTTTTGTATTGTCTGCAGGTGCTGGATTTATGTGGGAGATGTTTGATTACTCGTGATCTGCACGTGCTAGTAGTGGAACAGCTGAGGAGTTCTGCATCAATAAAAACACCTGAGCTCAGATGCTCAGGGCTCCACTGTCAAGTATGGCACCTGCCATGATGATGGTTTCCTCTGCTGAAGTCTAGAAGGGTTTTCACCCGTGTAAAATACCTCCCCGTCTTCTTTGGTGAGCCCCCACTGCAGCGGACTACTACAAACTCCTCTGCTGTTCTCACTGTCCCATGTATCACATCCTCCCGGCATAGTATGTAATGATTTCCTGTATCCTTTCCCACCCGCACCCCACGCTTAAAGCTAAGACAATCTACGGGAATGGGAGAGCTGTGTCAACTTTTCACTATAGAACATTGCCTGATGCACATCAGGCTCTCTACACGTGTTTGGTGTCTGAAAAAAGTGGTTAGGGGCTCAGAGTCTTGTGGTTAATAGCGTAGGCTCTGAGGGTTTCAGGGGGAGCGGAAGGGAGTATGGTCAAAGCGCATTATATACATGGTTGAAATTGTCAAAGAATAAATTTAGAATTTTGTGTGTGTGTGTAGGGTTGCTGGAGAGATGGCTCCGTGGTTAAGAGCACTGGCTGCTTTTCCAGAGGGCCTGGGTTCAATTCCCAGCACCTACATGGTGGCTCACAACCATCTGTAACTCCAGCTCCAGGGTATCTGACAGCTTCTTTTGGCTTCTGTGGGCACTGCACACAAGTAGTACACTGTCATATATTCAGGCAAAACACCCACACATATACAAAATAAAAATAAATGAATCTTTGGGGGAAAATGTGGGGGCATGGAAGATAGTCTACAAAATGTTAGCCAGAGCAGACATGAGGACCTGAATTTGATCCCCAAGACCGGACATGAAAATCTGGGCACATGGTGGTGCACATCTTTAACCCCAGTACTTGGTAGGCAAAGGCAGCTGGATCTCTGTGAATCTGAGGCCAGACTGTTCTATATATTGAGTTCCAGGACAGCCATAATAGAGATACCTGGCTTAAAACAAAAACAAATAAATAAAAACCCCCGGGCACATGTTTGTAATCCCAGCACTGAGAAGCAGAGGCAGGAGGATCCCTGGGGCTCACTGGCCAGCCAGTTTAGCCTATTCCTCCAGCCTCAGGTCCTGGTAAATAATCTTATCACAAAAAACAAGGTAGATTGCTCCTGGAGTTGCCTGAGGTTGACCTCTGGCTTCCACAGGAGCTCACAGACTTGCACACACCAGCATTTACATGGACATGTACACTTAGACACGAAAAGGTGAAAATAAATGCATTTTAAAAGCAAGTGAGCCATCTTGAATGATGTTGATATGTCTTTCTTTGCTAAGGATTTAGCGTGCCCTCAGCTTTCTAAAGTGAGCCGCTTTATAAACTATTGGTTTAGAAATTTCATTTGATTTATTTTGTGACATAAAAATAATAATAATAAATGGACTCTGGAACTACAGTCTCTAAGTTTAGATTCCAGTTTTGTCTCTTAACAGGAGCAAGGAAACCCTCCAAATGTAACAGACGAGCACCAGAGAACCACCCCAGAGGGTATGATGCTATCAATCTCTCTGTTCCTTCGACAGATAAGGAACTGTGAGGTGCCTGGTTCAGAGGACCAGTACATGGGGCCTTTGTATATAAGCCACATGCTCAGAGCACTGAGAACAGCCAGCCCTCACGTACACGGAGGAAGCCTCTAGGGGAAGGGACAGCCAGAGACAGGAAGGAAGTTTGCAGGCAGAGGCACGGGGAGAAGGTGCTGGAAAGAGGAAACAGTGAGCCTGGCACAGCCGTGGAAGCTGGGAGTTTGCCGTGGATGGCAAACCCATCAAGTAGACCTGGGAGAGGTCTGGGTAGAAGCATCTCGGCCCTTGTCTGGGGGTAGAGTGGGAGTAACGGGACTTTTAGGGGTGATTGCCTAGAATCGCAGGATTCTAGGCAGACTTTTTGAGTTGAGGGATTTGGGGAGTCACGCAGCCTTCAGTCCTTCCTCTGCATGTTTAAAGACTAAAGAAAGGACTGGGCTGCCGTACAGCTCAGTGATGGAATACATACAGGGTCTGGGATTTGACACCCCCCCCCATACACACAGAAGAAAACAGAAAAAGTACTAAGAAGAAAATTTTAAAAAAATTGACCCACTGCCTGGGATTATCCACATTTGTCCTGAGTATTTTCTTTCCAATTTTTAAAAATATTTACTATTTTGTGTGAGTGTGTTTTTGTATGTAAGTATTTGGCCCATGGTGCGTGTGTGGAGGCCAAAGGACAACCCACTGGGTCCTCTTCCTCCACTCTGTGAGTCCTGTTCTGTAACTCCTGTTACAGACAGTTGTGAGCTGCCATGTGGGTGCTGGGAATTGAACCCGGGTTCGCTGAGCCATCTCTCCTGCCCCTGTTCTTTTCTTCCTTTCTTTCTTTCTTTTTTTAATAAACATACAACTTAGTATGCCTTAAGTAATATGTAAACAAATGTCTTTCCTTTGAAGATTATTGTTCTGGAAGTGCAAGAGTTGGAACCCAGGACCTGACATATGTTGGACAAACTCCTTACCACTGAGCTACATCCCAGCCCCTGAACCCTCCTCTCCAGTCACTATCTCCAACCCTGCCCCGCCCCCAGAGATATGCCACTGTTAGAAACGTCTTTTTCTCATGTCCTTTGTTTTTTAAAATAATATTTGTGTGTTTGAATATAATCATAGAAAACCCAGAGTTTTGTTTGATGTGTTGCAAAAAGTATAATATACTGTGTGCTCTATTCTGCACTCGTTTACTCTTATTTAATATATTTTTGCTCTACTTACACCTTTGCACATATCTAGCTCCTTGCTTCCAGCTTCCTCTAGCAACCCCCACACAGACTCTTGTCTTTACTTACACATTCCCTACTGCAGGCCCCTGACCTGTATCGAGGGTTTCCTTTTAGATACAATCTTAAAAAGGACAAACTTCCTGAATGCACATATTTTACTAGGTTAAAAGGAAAAATAGAATGGCAGGAGTTCTGTTTTATTAGGTGAAAACAAATTGGGTTAGTCTATTCCCCTAACCCCACCCCTCCAAACACATCCATTCCTGTCCGGGTCTGGCTTTAATCCTTCCTTTCCCTTCTGCAGAGGAAAAGACTAAGGTGCCTGGGCTGAGCCATGCGAGGTTAGGGGCAGAACTCAGACTAAACCTCAAGGTCAGTGCCCCCAACACCCCCCCCCTGGCGCGCGCCCCGCCACACTGGAGACGAGCACCGTGCGGTGTGAGCCTGCTTCCCTTGGAAAATCAAATCGGTAGAGAACCGAAGGGGGGTGGGGCGGGAAGGGCATGGTTATGATGCTCCAACATGGAGATGACACCACGAGTGGAAATTTTTGCAAATCCGCCCAGAAAATGGCTTCGCCCGGTTCGTTGGAGCTGCTCCCAAGCCACCTGCAGCGCGCACAGCTGCACTCTGCCGTCGTCCTTGGCCGGTCCCGGGCGGGGCGAGGGTGGGCGCGCCGTGGCGTCTCCGAGGCTCTCTTCTGGGTGCTGGGAGCCGAGCACGGGGCGCAATGGACTCCAGCGAAGCCCGCGGGGACCGTCCCGAATGCGGGCGCAGGTGCGAGCGCGGCTGCAGCACCCAGCACCCAGCACCCAGCACCCAGCACGAGCCACAGGCCCTTTCAAGACCTGGCCAGCACTGCTGAGTCCCGCCGGAGCTCTCTGGCCCCGGCCGGGGTTGGGGGGCTGTGCTGTCTCCCCCACCACGGGTAGGGGTGGTGCTGGTGGCCAGCTCTCCGCCCCCTGCACTGTCTCAAAGGCCACCGCCAGCGTTTGAAAGAACAAAGCCGCCGGCCCCGCCCAGTTGCCTTTTTCCAGCCAGGAAGCCTGCTTTCCTCTGGTCCAGGGTTTGACACCCTGCCGCTGCCACCTTTTGAGACCTTGAAGGGGTGGGGAGCTCCTTCTTGAGTGTGTGTCACTCCTGCTGAACTGTTGAACAGTTCTAAGACACTGCAGGCTCTCGAGGAGTCCAGTGCCAAGGTCACACGCAAATGGTGGTAAAACTGGGGTAAGGAAATTCTCCCAGGTTCCGAGTTTAAAATGACTGTTCGGTTTGAGATTTTGCAGACAGGATCTCTTATAGCCCAGGTTGGACTCAAATTCACTAGGTAGCTGAGGCTGGCCTTGAACTCCTTGATTCTCCACTTCCAAGTACTAGGATTTCAAGTATGCACGGCCATATTTTAAGATATAAAAACTGGTGGGGTGTAGGCACGTGCCATTATTCCCTGCACTTGGAGGCAGAGGCAGGTGGATCTCTGCAAGTTTGTGGCAGTCCATAACAGCCAGGGCTATACACAGAAACCCTGTCTTGAAAAACAAAACAAAACAAAAAAGATTTAAAAACTGACCTTTTTTTCCTTTTTTTTTCCTTTAAGATTTAAAAGCTAATGTTAAACAGATACTTGGGGAAAAGACCACCGAAGATAAGACTCTGCAGTTAGTCAAGCCATTTCCCTTTGGGTGGGAGGGGAGAGGAGCTGGAGAGAGAGCTGGCCATTTGTAGGAAGGGCTTCTAACCTTGGTTGCCTCTAATGATGAGATGAAAGAGCAACAGCTACTGAGACGCATGTTGGGTGACCAATCCCTAGGACACGGTTTCACTCACAGGAATGTATTGTTCAGATGCATGTGGGATGGCTTATGAGCAGTGATATTCATCACTGCACTGGCCCAATACTTAAAGATGGAAAACAAGCTAAAGTAAATCAATAGAATTGATTACTCTCATTAGGACACATTCATCAAGGGAGTCTATGTAATTTCTTGTTTTAGAAAATCTGGAAGTTCTCATAAGCAGACCGACCAATAACCTTCGTGAGAAAGTACAGAAGTATAGCTCTGCTATGCTACCACTTCCGTATGAAGAAGGAGAACGTGCTTATATCTTTCCCATTAAAAATCCCACTCAAAGCTGGGTGTGGTGGTACATGCCTATGAAGCACAGTATTTGGGAAACTGAGGCAGGAGTTTTGCGAGACCCAGGCCAGCCTGGGCTACACAATATGACTCCCAAAACAAAAAGGAAAATAGTTGCCCACGAGGAGGAAACAATGCCGAGGGGCCGTAAAAGGAAGACGCTCTTTCCATTCTGTAATCCTCGGTGCCTCTGGAATTCTGTGCCATGTGCACACATTAGCAATGCAGAATTCAACTTCAGAAAATAGACTTACTAAAAGCTCTGGTTTTGGAACCAGTACAGAAGTACATTTCCTTCGGGGAATGTCGCTTAAGAAAATCATCGAGACTAGGCCAAAGATTTAAAAATCAAATCACTGAGATCATGTAGTAGAAAGAAAAAAGTAGGCAACTTAAAGACCAACAGTGGAGGAATAGGATTTAAAAGCTACGGCACGTGTATATAATCCCCATCGTAACATCCGAAGAGGGTGGTAATACAAGAGCTTTAATGATGTAGGGAAATGCTCGCGAGGTTAAGAAAGGCTGGTTTGTAAATGACACAGTCTGACTGGACCTCTGTGTTGTGGGAGATTTTAGTTATGGATAATGTTCCAGTAAGCTGTCCTTGAAGCAAGTAAAGGATTCACTGCCTACCAGTAAACAAAGGAGAGGCTATCCGGCTCTCCACAAGAATGGGACAGTCCTTAGCCTTAAGGCAGATGAAGGTTAGGCTCCATTGATTTGTATATTGGAAGGCTGGTGGAGACAGAGAGAGGATTTGGAATAAAAAAGAACTAGGGCAAGGGCAGAGAGGAAGGAGACAGACAGCAGAGAACGAAGAAGAAGCTAGGAGCAGGAGGAGAACCAAGAGAAGAGCATGGGGTGAGGAAGCCATTGCAGTGAGCTCTCTGCCTAGCTGCCGGGGCATTAGAATTCCCTGAGATTTGACATGGTTTGTGATTAATAAAAAGCATTGGAAATTTCAACGTCTGGACCCTCTGTTAAGTGCCATAACTTTATTTTAACACCTCTGGATCCATAACAGCATAAAAAATAGGACCGACAGGTGGCTCAATGGTGAAGGTGCTGCCCAGAAGCTCGGAGACCCGAGTTTGATCCCTGGACCCCCCGAAACGTGGAAGGAAACGTGGAAGGAGAGAACCGACTCCACACAGTTGCCCTCTGACACACACAGACACACACACAGAGGGGGAGGGTAATACATAAAAATAAACAACTGGAAGAAAAACGCGCCCCCGTTTTATAAACAGTTGTGGCTTCTGGATAAAGAGAATGAGTGATTTTTCCCTCCCTGCCTGGTTTTCTGATTTTTTTTTTCTTTTGCAATGGACGTCTTTGTCTTGGATAATTGAAAAAACAAAACAAAAAAAGCTTAAAAATGAATCCCCATGGTATTTAGGAAAATTAGATACACAGACATGTTACCCAGCAATTCCACGTCTAGAAATACCCCCCCCAGCATTAGCAGCTGCACAAGAGCCCAGAGCATTATTATTCATATTAACAAAAGACTATAAATAGCGTGTGACTCTTAGCAATGGTGTAAACAAATCACCAAGCGTCTGTAATGTAGAGTGTGGGTCGGTGGTTGTTGGAGGACCTGTGAGAAAAATTACAGCGGGGAAAGCCTTGGAACAAAGCGACCGGATGGTTGCGTTTACGCTAAAGGAAGAAAACCCGAGACTCAGGAGGACGTGGAATTGTTAATGTCTGGAGAAGCGAGGGGACAGCAAAAGCCAGTTCATCTCTGGTGTTTGCACCTTTTATAAAAAGAGGTTCTCAGGCCAACTGCATGGCTCAGCAGGTAAAAGCCCTTGCTACCAAGCTTGATGGCCTGAGTTTGCTCCCCGGTCACCCACATGGTAGAAAGAAAGAACCAATTCTTGCATGTCATCCTTTGACCACCACACACATGTTGTGACACACACACACACACACACACACACACACACACACACACTATATGTATTACAAAAGTGCTCTGGTGCCGTTTGTGTTATTTAAAAATAATAGTAATATGGGTTTGGAAGTGAAAACACTGCACGAGAGAATTGTGCACAAGAGAATTCATCAAGGTTTCCACCAGGAAAGGGCGAGTAGGGTGTGAAGAGATGGTCCATTTTCTCATTTCTTTTGTGTTCCTTGCTGCAGGTTTTTTTTCTTACGTAAGGACCACATCTGTGCCACCTCCGTGATTAAAGCGGCTGCCCGCTGCACAGGAAGTCCAGGCGCAGCTCTGCTCTTCCCTGTCCTCTCTGGCTCCTCCACTGTCTCTGTTTCTTACGTAAGGACCCTGCTCACATGCACCGCGCAGGAACTCAAAGCCCCAGATAGCACTGGCCCCGGAGTCTCCTTTCACAGGATAAGATGAAAGCAGGCTGGGAACCAGGACCAACGACCTGGATTCCAGGCCCCTCCCCTCTCACCTGTGCTTTCCCCGAGATAACCTGTAGGGGAGGTGGGGAAGGCTGGCCTGCGAGGTCCCCAGCTTGGAGGATGCCAGGCAGGCAGCAGATTAATGATATCAGTGTAGCATCAAATGAGGGAACAATGAACCCTGTCACTTGCCGTTTGCCTCTGGGCTCAGCTTCCAGCTCCCCACCCAGACAATGGCTGTTCACAGACTCTCTGACCAGCCAGGTTTTCCAGAGAGAAAGTGACAGAAAGCTGGGCCAAATTGGCCTCTGGTGGCTAACACGCTGGGATTCACCTCTAAGGACATGGTCCCTTCTGGGAGCTGGCTCAGAAACCCTCCCAGGGCACCAGGCCTCAGCCATAGAAGGTCTGTTTGCTCCAAAAGCTGAATAGAAAGCGACGTATACTGCGGTGGGCGTTGGCCCAGAGGCAAGAAATTGGGGCGCGCTCACTCTCTTATTTGGTGAATTGGCAGCTGCAGAGATCCCAAGAGTCATAGAGTTGGGGACAGACGACAGGGGTGGGGTGGGAGAGGTGAGGGGGAGATCTGCATCCAGAAAGAAAGGCGGGTATGCACCCCCTCCCCCACCACGGCTATCTCCTGATCCTAGCTGTAGAAGCTGCAGTTTCTTCTTCCCTAACAGCTGCTGCCTGTCTGTCTCCATGGCAACCAGGCCAAAAGACTAATTTGCCAGGGTCCCGTCCTCCCCCCCCCCCCCCCCCCCCCACCCGCTCTGGAGCTAACCTTGGAGCAGGGTTTTCAACTTGTCTTTCTAGAAGCCAGGCCATTGCCACTCCCTGGAGCCTCTGCCACCATCCCTGCTGCCAATGTGTGGGGACAGTGGGCTCAGTGCCAGCCAGAAAGACACACCCTGCATCCCTGCATCCTTCCTAAGGAAAGACAAAGAGTGTGGTACCCACTGGCCTTCTAACCATGGATGGTATGTGTCTTTAAGACCCCTGGCCTCTTTCTGGATGCTCTGGACTACTGAGTGGGGATCTGTAAGCACAAAGGGCTTAGGGAGCAGGTCACATGCCAAGAGGTCACCCAATCCCCACTTCCTATCTGCTCAGGCTCCTCTGTGCTCTTACTGACCTGGGGCTGGATCCAAAAGTCCTGCTATGGTCTGTCTGGCTTTAGGAAGGCCAGACAGAAATAAAAACAGACTGAGAGTCACCTGCCCCAGATGCCCCCTAAGGTCAGGCAGCTGTCAGAGACTTACAGATATCTCCCTTGGATATGGTATAACGTGGCTGCCTGTGGCTGCTTCTTCAGGGGCCATTTTCAACCACACAGCTAGGTTTCCTGAGGAATGACTTTGAACTCCTACTCTTCCTGCCTTAGCCTCCCACGTGCTGGGATAACTGGCGTGTGCCATCATGCCCAGCCGCCACTGCCTTCCTTCTGTGCTTTACAGCTCCCCCGACACCGCAGGAAAAGTGGACCTCTTTCTAAAAGGCCTTCTATCAACAGTAGCCTGATCTGCTCGACAAGATCCTGTCTCAAAACTATCCATAGTCATAATTATGGTTTAGATCTGTTCCCTCTTCCCTCTGATTCCCGAGAGCCTGTGGGTGTCCTTGGTCCCAGAGAAAATAACAGTGTCTGGTGCAGGGGATTCTCTCCGTGCTTTTCCAGAGAGGCCAGAAGGAGTGAAACAAAAGAGGAAGGAAGCAGGCCGAAGGACACACACAGCTGCCATTTTGGATGAAGATGATCACAATCCTGACTTGAGGCTGCGTGGTGTTTTCAACATTTCCAAAGTACTTCTGATTTTGCCAGCTTTATTTGCTTCTCACCACACCAAAGGGATACACAAAGAAAGGAAACTGTGCCCTGTAGTTGACAAGCTCCTGTGTGCTGAGAGTTCAGAGGTCAGAATGTTCAGGGTCAGAGCGGAGCTGAGCTGCTGGAAATCCCTGCCTGCCTGGTCTGAGCCTGGGTTCATTCTCTCTCCACCTCCTCCGAGTGCCCTGTAAACCTCTGGCATGAAAAGCAGGGAATGCAAGAATCCTGTGGCTCTTTGTGGGAACTGTGTCCAGGACTCCAGGGAAGGACCATCTAGAATCCTGGACACAAGGACTCAGAGCCAGCAGAGCTGTGTTTCCCACTATCTTCCCACATGATCCTCCTCGGGGGTGGGGTGGGGGGTGAGGGAAAGGAGTGAGCTAGGGTCATGTCATGTGGTACAGACTGGCCTGGAACTCATGGTCCTCCATCCTAGCCTCCCAGGTGCTGGAACCACGCCTGGCTACCCATGCAGTTATGTTGTTTACTTTCCCTGAGCTCAGTTTCCTGAGCGGTGACAGGTGCCCATTTCACGGAGCTGTTACACAGTCTGTGGGGATCTAGGGTCAGAAAGGAATGGTACCCTAGGAAGTATCCTTTATCCTCGTATGCATGGGGGGTGGGGGTGAGGGTAAGAGTCACACTGTGGGGAGGCAAGGGTCCAGGGTCCACCCTTGACTGCCAGCTGAAGGAGGGCAGGGCAGAGTTCACTTCATCCTAAAAGGTATTTGCTTGTACTCACGGAAAGGACCAGTTTGTTCCAGCTTATAGATATCCAGAGACTTCTGGCCAACAGTCCCTCCCCACATCGTCTTTGACCATTTTTTTACATAGTCTCCCTCCATGGGGTTGGTGGGGCATGAGAGTTGAATCATGGACCCTGGCAGTCTTCATTGTGCCAGTAGGAAAGGAGTGGCATTGCAGGGCCTAAGGGACAATGATGTTTCTCAAGTCTCCAGAAAGCCGTCTGCATCTCTTCAGTTAGCACTGAGTCTTTTTTTTTTTTAATTTTTTTAATTTTTTATTTTTTTGGTTTTTCGAGACAGGGTTTCTCTGTTGAAACTCTGGCTGTCCTGGAACTCACTCTGGAGACCAGGCTGGCCTCGAGCTCACAGAAATTTGCCTGTCTCTGCCTGCAGAGTGCTGGGACTAAAGGTGTGCGTCACCACCCCAGCAGCAGCACTGAGTCTTACCAGGCCTTGAAGAAAATAAAACAAAGCCCCGGCCACCATGACGCTTTGCACAGCTCCCTGGTACTGACCTGTCATTATCCTGTTGTTATCTTCTTCAGTCTCTGAGCTCACCCGATTAACTTCCCCAGTAGTCAGGAAAATGTACTCACAAGCTGTGGACTACACAGTCCCTTCCAGTCAGCACCACTGCCAAGGGCTGCGTGGGCCAAGCCCCTTACCTACCCTAGCCACAGGCTTCCAGTGTGAGGATCCTGTCTTATCCTCACAAGCTCTCCAGCGGCTGGCACAGGGTTGGCATACCATAGGCATTTACTAAGTCGTGTGACTACTGTTCAGTGTATCATGTGTTAGACACTTTGTTTTTAGACATGGTCGCGGGTATCCCTGGCTAGCCTCGAACTCATTACATAGCTGATAATGACCTTGAGCTTCTGACCCTTCTGCCTCTGCCTCCTGAGAGCTGCGGTTGTAGGCGTGCACTACCACTCTGTGCTTTTTCCGTAGTGGTGATGAAACCCAGGGCTTTGTGTTTGCCCGGCCTCCTTTACTCTTTTTGACGACTCTGCAGAGTAGGAACACTGGGGCTTGAACCCAGCACTGAGCATGCTAAGCAAGAGCTCTACCACGGAGCTATACCCGAGTTCTGCAAATAGGAAACGGCAGTCTTTCCATTTTACAAACGAGGAGACCGTCTCTGAGAAACAAAGCAACACATCCAGGGCGGTACGGCCACTAGACAACAGGCCCAGGGTTGGCCAAAGGCTGAGCTGTCTGCTCTTCTGTCTGTTCTGAGGCTGAGGCTGTCTGCTAGCCGTTTCCCATAGCTGGCCACTGCCATCTGCCTCCACGGCTGGAACACAGCTCAGGCTGAAGCAGAGGAAGCCTGACTCTGTCTCTCCAGCCACCCTCGCAGAGTAGGGCTTTCATTCTTTTTGTCTCGTGTCTTTCCTTGCAGCCAGTGTCGGCAGTGGCAAGTGTGGGGGATTTCTGTTCACAGGTGCACCGTGGCTGACTGAAAAGGGACAATAATGAGGTCATTGAAAGACACCTCCAGCTGTCCTCAGGGAGCCTGGCATCCCGGACTGGATGTGTGTGTGTGTGCGTGCACATGGGTGTGCATATGTGTACATGTGTGTATGTGTGTGTGTGCGTGTGTGTGTGTGCATGTGTGCACGTGGATGTGCGTATGTGTGTATGTGTGTGTGTGTATGTTGTGAATGTGCTTATGTGTGTATATGTGTGTGCATATGTGTACATGTGTGTATGTTGTGTGTGTGCATGTGTGTGTGTGCATGTGTGCACGTGGATGTGTGTATGTGTGTATGTGTGTGTGTGTGTGTTGTGAATGTGCTTATGTGTGTATGTGTGTGTGCGTGTGTGTGTGTTGTGCATGTGTGTCTGTTGTGTGGGTACGTGTGTGTGTGTGTGTTGTGCATGTGTGTCTGTTGTGTGGGTACATGTGTGTGTGTGTGTGTGTGTGCGTGTGTCTCATTTGCTTATGAAATAAGGATAACAATGTCAACCCTGCTGGTGGAAGAGAAAGGTTTGTGGGAAGACACAGGGCTAGGACAGGAGACTAGAGATGAAAAAGCAAGAATTTCAGGCTCACCATAAAGCATGACATCATTCCTTTCAGGAATCGAGTGTCTTTTCTCTCCCCACCAGGGAATTGAACTCAGGGCCTTGCACTAACCCCTAACCCAAGAGTCTGTGTGCACATGTGTGTGGAGGCCAGAAGACACCCTTAGGTGTCTCTTACGCACCTTAGTTTTGAGACAGAGTCTCTTACTGGTCTGGAACTTTCCAAGTAAGTTAAGCTGGCTGGCCACTGAGCCCCGGGATCCACCTGTCACCGCCTCCTCAGCACGAGGACCATCGGCACACACCAGCACCCTTCGCTTCTGGGGCTCGAACTCAGGTCCTTATGCTTGCTATGAAACCTTTACCTTACCAACTGAGTCATCTCCCCACCCCTGAGAATCTCTCCCCACCCCACCCACCTTTTTGTTTTTGTATTTTTTGGGACAGAGTCTCATTATGTAGCCTTGGCTGGCCTTGAACTCACAGAGAGCCACCTCCCAAGTGCCGGCATTAACGGCCTGCACCACCACGCCCGGCCTAGGAGTCTCTTTTAATGTGATGAGCATGAAACTGCCTTTGAGGTCCCTGCCTTCACCGTTGCTCATTTTCCTCGTTCAAAGAGAGGGAGCCTGAAGCCTGGAGAGTGGGGGTGTTGGGATTCACTGGGGAAACACTGAAGGCTCCCACCTCTCACACAGGAATGAAGGAAGTGAGAACAGAAGGAGAAATGCTAGCGACAGCTCCAAAGGTGGCTTCTGCTGGCTGGCGCTGTGGGTGGGAGAAGCGTCCCTTAGAAGACAGACAGGTCACGGGGCGCTGAGGAGGGGTCCCTTATCGCCTGTTCCTTTAGGTCCAGGCACGGACTGCGAAAGCAGATGCTATCATCTAAGGATTCATGGGCTGCGCCAAGATAAAAATGGTATTTAGCAGAAGAGAGAAAAATGAATTCAATTCCCAGTCCGGTTATGAGTTAGATGCAGCCGTGGGCAGAATAGCAATGAGTTCCTTATTTTAAGCAGGCGGTAGAAAGATGAAAATAGATCAAGTGTTGAAGCAATCCAGGTTTTTTTTTTTTTTTCAATCTGTGAACTGAAGACCACTCCTTTACTAGGCAGAGAGAGAAGTATGGTCTTCAAAAATGAACCCCGGGGGACAATGGGATGGCTTGGAGGTAAAGGGACTCGCTGCCAAGCCTCACAGCCTGAGTTCAACCCCTGGCACCCACATGACGGAGACAAGAATTAACTTTCCCCAGTTGTCCTCCAGCCTACATCTGTGTGCCATGGCACATGCGTGTTCACACATGTAAATAAATACATACACCTAAAAAACCTAAAACAACCCCAAATCTCTTCTGTATAGAGAAGAGCTTTCCCAACCACTGCTAGAGAGTCTTGGTTTTCATCTTGTGGCTGGCTTCTAGAAGGGCAGGCACACTCCAGCCCCTCTCCTGAGCCTTTGGATCAAAGCAAGACCCTCCCAAAACAAGGACACCCGGGAGCGGTCCCATCTGAGTGTCTGGCTGGGTGCCAGACACCTAACGGACGGTATGTTGTTGTATCTAGACTTTGCCACGCCCTTTCTTCTGTAACGTGAAGGTTCCAGGTATGAGTATTGGTTAGTTTTTTTTTTTTTGTTATTCTGACATGAACTAGAGGTACCTGTGAAGAGGGAACTGGGGAAGTAAAAACAGGAGGATTAGGAGTTCAAGACCGTTGTCAACTACCCAGAAGTTACAGGTATCCATGGATACATAAAATGCTGTCTCAAAAGCAAAACAAGGGTTAGGGATGTAGCCCAGTCAGTAGGATTGTTGGGTCCCAGAATCACCCCAGAATCACAAATACTACTGAGATCACTTATGCAAAAAGCAAGAGCACTTTTATTCTGCAGAGCAGACCTGCATGCAGGGGTCAGCCGCTTTACAAAATGGCAAAGACCTGAATACTGGATCAGATCCTTTGGAAGCAAGGGGCTTCCGGGAAGTGGAGAGGCGGGGTCAGTGCCACCACCATTAGGGGTGCTAGTCCTCACAGGATGCTTGTTTACTGTGCAAGAAGTCGTCAGTTTGAGCTCCAGCACACATACACTGGATGTGGTGGCACACACTGGTAATCCCAGACCTCAGGAGGCAGAGGCAGGAGGACCAGAAGTTCAAGGTCATCCTTGGCTACATAGGGTATTAGAGATTACGTTGGGCTAGAGACCCTGTTTTAAAAAAACTAAAACAAAGCTGGGGCAGTAGTGGTGCACACCTTTAATCTCAGAACTCAGGAGGCAGAGGCAGGAAGAGCTCTGTGAGTTCCAGACCAGCCTGGTCTCCAGAGTGAGTTCCAGGACACCTAGAGTTACAACAGAGAAACTCTGTCTCAAAAAACAAACAAACAAACAAACTAAAACAAGGGCTGGCAAGACAGCTTGGCTGGTAAAGGTCCTCGCTGCCAAGTCTGATGATCTGAGTTCAATACCCGGGACTCCCTTGGCCAAAGTAGAGACCTGACACCTAAAAGGTGTCTTCTGACTTCCACATGCGTGCTGTGGCCCATGCACCACCCCCGTGCATACATGTGATCTAGAAGCTAACAAAACAAAACAAAAAGTCAGTCACGCAGTGCGTGCCTGTAATCCCAGCATTTGGGAGACAGAGGCTAGCCTGGTCTGTATAGCAAGTTCTAGGCCAGTCAAGAGTATAAAAGCCAGGCTGCATCTTGAAATAAGTCAAAGCCAAAGCAAAACAAAATAAATACTGCAGCGGCTGTGTTTGACCACAGTCCCGCCTGCATACCCACACCCAGGCTTTCTCGGTGCCACAGAGACTTTGCTTCAGTTGCTGCTTCACAGCAAGGCCTACGCTGACTGACTCCGCACGCAGCGCCCTGTCCCCGGCGTGCAGGGCGCCTTCCCCTCTTTTGCTTCTGTTGAATCATCAGACCTGGTGGGTACTTCTTTGTCTATTTGTTTTTAGAGACAAGGCCTCAATCTGAAGCTCAGGTTGGCTTCAAACTCACACAATCCTCCTGCCTCAACCTTCTGAGTATTGGTGCAGTGGTTTGAACAAGAAAGGCCCTCACTGAGCAGTGGTGTCGCGTGCCTTTAACACCAGCAGTGGGGAGGCAGAGGCAGGCAGGTCTCTGAGTTCAAAGCCAGCCAGCCAGCCAGGCTACACGGGGAAACCCTGTCTCAAAAAAAACAAAAAGAGAAGAAAAAAAAAGAGAAAGAAAGGAAAGAAAGAAGGAAGGAAGGAAGGAGAGACAGAGAGAGAGAGAAAAGAACGGCTCCCATAGGCTCATATATTAAATGCTCAGTCATCAGGGAGTAGCACTACTTAGAAGGATGAGGAGGTGTGGCCTTGTTGGGGAAGTATGTCACTGAGGGCAGGCTTTGAGGCTTCAGAAGCCCAAGACAGGCCTAGTGTGTCTCTCTCTCCCTGCTGCCTGCAGATCCAGACTACTTCTCCAGCACCACGCCTGTCTGTGTGCCGCCATGCTCCCCCCCATGATGACAATGGGCTAAACCTCAGAAACAGTAAGCCAGCCTCCAAGTAAATGCCTTCCTTTATAGGAGGTGCTGTGGTCGTGGTGTCTCCTCACAACATTAGCACACTGACCAAGACAACTGGGATCCTTGGTATGTGCCACTTTTGATAAAGAACAACCCAGGGACCTTTAGGGAGCCTACAGGTCCTAGACTCTGCAGGGGTAAAAGGAAGAGGAGCAGACACAGGGCACCTCTGGAGGAAAGGGTGTCTACAGAAGGTGGCGTCCAGACCACAGTAGATGAGAAGGTTCAGGAGGTGCTCATTCATGAGTTAATGTCAGTGTGCACAGAGCTCAGTGAACAAGAAAAGAAAGCAGGTGCCTGGAGTCTGGGCCAGGCAGCGGGGCTCAGCCTCCGGACAGAACCACCGCAGTGTCCTGTGGCTTGGGTCGCTGTGTGTTGCCAATGCTTCCTCCTTCCCCTTCAGCCGGAAAGACAAAAGGATAAACAAGGCTTGCCCACAAACACAAACACTGACTAGTCCAGGCGAGAGATTTACAAAGTCACTTTAGCGAGATGTGTCGTCAGCTTGCCCAGGCTTGGCCTCCGTAGGGGATTAGATAGGATCACGCCAGTGGCAAGGCCTGGCATGGTGGGGGCCGGTGGGCGTGTGGCAAGCACTGCTCACTATCAAATAGAAATCTCTTTCTAAAACGCTGGTAAACACTGTAAACTCTCTGGAATACACACTGGACCAGGTACCTTTTCGCACACAGTTCTGAAAGTAAGGAGTCTTTTGGAATCTACTGGACCAGGAGTTGGGTATGGGTGCCAGGAGACAGACTAAAAAAGCTTTATTGCTAAACATTCGCATGCCTGAAGGAACAATGTGTTTATGGAACAGGAGTTAGCAAATCAGAGAAGCCCAGAAATACTAACAGAGGCAAAAGAGGCTGCCCCCATTCAAGCCCCGAAGAAGGAGTGGTACCCTGACCCCCAAGCTGCTGCATCTGTCCTCTGTGGCAATGGCTTGGGATTACCGTGGACATATTCAGTAGAATCTTTGCCTGCTGTCTTTCCCTTCTGTGTGTGTGTGTGTGTGTGTGTGTGTGTGTGTGTGTGTGTGGTGTGTGTATGTGTATATATGCTTTTATGTGTGCTGGTGCATGTGTATATATGTGCATACGTCTGTGGAGGTCAGAGGTCAACTTTGGGTATCCTCAGATACCATCCACTTTGTTTTTTGAGATGGGGGGGAGAGGGTCTTTGGCCTAGTGTGGAGCTTGCCAAGCAGGCTAGGCTAGCTGGCCAGGGAACCTGTCTCCGTCTCCAGGCTGGGATTACGAACAAGCATTTGCCACCACACTCAACTTTTTTATAGGGAGTAGGGGTGGGAGCGAGCTATCTCCCAGCTCCTCATGCCTTTGTCTTTTTTTGCAGCACTAAGTAGCAAACCCAGGACTTTAACCATGCATCTAGGCAAGTGCGCTGACATTGAGGCCCATCCTCGGTCCCATTGGCCTGACAGCTTTAACCTAATGCTAATGCT
Source organism: Cricetomys ansorgei (assembly GCA_026225945.1). Lineage (NCBI taxonomy): Eukaryota > Metazoa > Chordata > Mammalia > Rodentia > Nesomyidae > Cricetomys > Cricetomys ansorgei. The sequence goes on from JAMJFZ010004114.1 coordinate 3,567,059, forward strand.
ATTTAAACCCCCCCCCTCCATCTCACCAATCAATCTTCCCACGAAGCATGGCTCCATCAGTGAAGGACAAAGAGGATGCTCAGCTGGGGACAGGGGTTCCTTCCGGTCTCTTTGCTTCCAACCTAATTACATTTTCCACTGAAAATTAATAAACTAACATTCTGGTTTCACAGGACAATGTTGGAGTGTGGCTAAATTATCTTCTTCTTCGGTACACAGATCGGTTTCTTATACCTCCACGCCTTCTTGGGAGGTAGCCCTTAAATTCCCATATGCTGCGATTGAGAGCTCGTTTCTTATTGAATTCCTTTGCAATCTCTCTCCTGGGAATCTTCTGGAAGGGAAATAATTAGAAGCTGCAGTACACATACATACATACAAGAGATGCCTAGTAAGTACAGTGCGGCTTTGTGCGGGGGAGGGGGTTGCAGCCTTGGGCATTTAACCGAGAGGCCTTGCACATACTAGACAAGTCACTTTACGCTCGAACGTATCCCCAGCCATCCTGCTAAGTAACCCAGGCTGGGCTTGAACTTGGAATCCTTCTGCCTCAGGCTCCTGCGTAGCTGATATCCTACAGGTCTGTGCCACTAAGCCAGCCTCAGTACGGTATTTTAATTTTTGCTTATGTGTATGTATGTGTGCCTGCTTGTTCACATATGCATCACACATGTGCAAGTCTAGGCAGAGTCCAGAGGAAGGCATCAGAATTCCTGGAGCTGGACTACAGGCAGCTGTGAGCTGCCTGGTGTGGGTGCTGGGAACAGAACCCAGGTCCCTTGCAAGAGCGGGAAATGTTCTTAAACCAAGAACCATCGATCCAGCCAACCCCAACTCTCTTTTTCCCTTGGGCATCCCAGGCTTCCCATGAATTCATCATGTACCCCAGGCTGGCTCTACCTTTCGAAAGCTCTTCTACCCTAGCCTCTCACACGCTAGGACTGCATGCGTGGGCTGCCACGCCTACAGTGTTTCTTAACTTTTCTGTAATAAGCCTCTGTTGTGACCGAGAGTCCTCCCAGTGGATCCACATGCGAGGCCAGAGATGGGGCTTGGAGAATGGAGCTGCACGGCACGGCAGTGAGACCCCAGTGCTCAGGTCAGGGCGGCAGGAGATCGGAAGTCCAGAGTCGTTCTACATATCAAGTTCAGGGCCAGCCTGGGCTCTATAAGACCCTGTCTCAAAAAAAAGAAAAAAATCACACGTTGAAACTATAACCTGAGATGTGATGATATTTGGGGCGGGGCGTTTGGGAGGTGATCTGGTGACAAGATCATGAGGCTGGACCCCAAAATTGATTAGTGTCCTTATAAGAAGGGGACGAGGCAGGGCAGAAGGAAGGACAGTAGCTCAGTGGAAGATCACGTGAAAGAAAAGAAAAAGCCGGTATGTCCTTCCACCATGTGAGAGACAGTAAACGGAAACAAGATGGTGGCCGAAGTGGGTAACCACTAGGAACCAACTCAATCAGGATCTATCTATCTATCTGTCTATCTAGCTAGCTAGCTAGGTTTTTGAGACAGGGTTTCTTTCTCTGTGTAGCCCTGACTGTCATGGAACTCGCTTTGTACACCAGGCTGGCACCAAACTCAGAGATTTACCTGCCTCTGCGGGGATTCAAGGTGTGTGCGCTGCCACACCGGGCTTCGGCTAGCCGTGAGCTGGGCCTTCCCAGACTCGCCAGCAGTGGACATCAGTCAGTTTTCACCTCCTAGCCTGTGCTATTCTGTTACTGCAACCTGAGCTGAAGAGACAGCAGCTGTTTCTCACAAATGAAGAGGTGGGTGTGGGAGGTGTAAAACACAAGCGGAGAGCAAGCGGGGCCATGATAAATTAAAACCCAAAACAAGTAAAAATAGGGACTTCAGGCAGAGACCCAAAATGGAGAAGGAATGGCTCCCTGGAGTTTTTCTACCCTAACCCTAACCCTAACCCTAACCCTGGGAGGAGGCCGTTGGAGGGGCTCTGACCTGCTTTCTAGAACAACTCCGAGAGGGGTCTTCCAAGCTCTGCAGCTCCTGGCAGGAAGGTGAAACTACTGCCCAGCCGGCCTCAGTTATTTATCAAACGGGGACCCCCACCAGGACAAGGTCGGAGACTGGACGCCTGGGTGGAAGCGGCCACCCGGCTCTACCCTCACTGTCCAGATCTGCCACCCGGAGAGGAATGTGGTGTGTGGGAGACAAGTGATGGCAAAGCATTTGCTTGGGCAGCAGCAGGGGGGAGTGGGGGTGTTAGAGTCTGTCTGGAATCTGCCCTGCTCAAGACTGTGCCTATCAGCTCAGAGCTGTGACCTGAGAGTGAGCCACATGAGTTGCAGTCGATCTGCGCCTCAAGGAAGGGAAGCCAACCCTCAGGAAAGCGAAGGGATGCAGGGGACCAGATACCAGAGACATTTTGCTAACAAAGCACTGAACAGAAGAGGAAGCCGGTTTGTTTCGGCAAGGTCTACGCAGCCTAGCTTGCTTGATTTGCTCACCCCAGCCCTGACTGCTGTTCTGTCACTCACTTTCGCTCTGTTCCTGACTGTCCCCAGCCCTCTGATCCCCTCTCCTCTGTAGATCATTCCTGGTTTCCAGTGTTGAGAGCTGGTGTAAGCTGAGGTTCAGAGTGGAAGAGGGGATGTCTGCTTTGCAGGCATCACTTCATGATAAAAGTTGGAGACATAACAATCTAGGGGCTGGAGAGTCTGCTCTGCAGGTCAGAGGGCTCGCTGCTCTTGCACAGGACCTGAGTTTAGTTCCCGGCACCCACGTTGTGTGGCGCCCAAGCACCTGTAATTCCAAATGCAGGGCAATCTGACACCCTCTCCTGGCCTGAGGGCTCCTGCATGCATACACACAGACTCATAAATAAAAATGATAAAAATATAATCTAAAAACGCGTAAGTATCTAGTCTTAAGAGTAGTCCTTGTGTGAAGCAGAGCCACGGCGGTATGACAGCTGAATGGCTGCTATAATGGATGGAAGGGCGGGGAAGGATATTAAAGGCATCTCATAGGCTCATAGATTTGAAAGGTTGATCAGCGGGAATAGCACTATTAGGAGGTGTGGCCTTGTGGGAGGAAGCGTGTCACTAGGCACAGGCCTTGGGGTTTCAGATGCTCAAGGCAGGCTCACTGTCTCTGCCTGCTGCCTGCAGATCAGGATGTAGAGCTCTCAGCAGCTCTCCAGCACCATGTCCGCCTGCATACCGACATGCTTCCCGCCATGATGACAACGGACCAGACCTCTGACCTGTAAGCCAGCCCCAATTAAGTGCTTTCCTTTATAAGAGTTGTTGTGGTCATGGTGTCTCTTCACAGACAGCAGAGGTCTCAGAGGGAATCCCAGGAATGGAGCACTCCACAATCCTTGTGAGGGCACTGGTGGTCTGTCTGGAAGCCTTTCCTTGAGCGTGCACCCTGTCCTTCTGTCTTCCTTTGTGGTCTGGCACAAGCACAGCACGTTGTATTCTCTCAGGTTTAAGAGGCAGGTGATGACACGGGCCTGGCTAGGCTTAGGACTCACCTCCTGTTCTTAGGGACAACACTAAGAGGGGGACACACGGGCCAAGCAGCACTGGTTTACATCCCCGGGGGATCCAATAATCTGGTCCCTGGGAGGGAGCATAGCCACAATCTTCCTCTAGGGTTGTGGATGCTGGGAGCTTGGGGCTGCCTTCTTGCCTCCATGTGAAGAGCCAACAACCCTACTTCAGATTTCCCATGCCAACACATCTCCTTCTTGCTTCAACCGGATCAAGCCTGTATTCTGTTGTGACTAGCATGCCCCCAACAGGCTGTTTTAGTCCTTGAGTTTTGTATATGTGGGGATCCCAGAGGGAACGCTGCTGCTTGTGCCAGGGCACGTGCATCTGTCCAGAGCTCAGAGTAACACCTTTCACTCTGGGAAGGGAACCCGTGTGCTCTAAGGAAACCTGCACAATGGCCCCTCTGTGCTAACAGCCACACCTTATTCATCACTATGGTTTGAATGCAAAATGTCCCCCTGCAGGCTCGTGTGTGTGAACACGTGGTTCCTAGCCAGTTGTACTGTCTGGGGAAGTTGTGAGAATGTCTGGACATAGAGCCTAGCTGGCAGAAGTGGATCTCTGAGAGCAGGCCTTTGGAGGTGACACTCGCTACCAGTACAAGCTCTATCTGCTTCCAGATGCACACGAGGGGTGAAGGAGCCACGTGAAAACCCCCATCTCCCCAGCCACCAGGCCTCCGTGCTGTGATGAACTCACTCTGCAGCCAAGGATCACCTTGACTTCTGATCTCAGCTCAGTATTAGGACACACAGCCAGTGAGGGGAGTCTAGGTCTGATGGCGCCTCTGATGGCAGTGCTCTGGGAAGCAGTCCTGTGTATCCAGCACCGGGCTCCCTGCTCTCCATCAGCTATCTCACTGTGCTCTGTCCCACAAATCGAACATCACTTAATTCACCTGCTGTCCCCACAGCCCTGCCTAGCACCACCCCTGTACAGTAGAGGTGCCCGGGTTCTAGCCCACACCTGCACTGACCAACCTTCATGGCTGAGCCTCTGCTTCTTCTCCCCGTCCCCATTCCCATATTTTCATGTGTGCGTGCACACGCATGTTTGTGCGTGTGTGTGGGTGCACACATACACAAATACAAGTGGAGGTTGGAGGTTGATGTTAGGGCTTATCATTGATAGCTCTTCTCTTGAGGTAGGCTCTCTCAATCAAACCCAGAGCTCACTGATATAGTCTTGCTAGCTCCAAGGATCCCACATCTCTGCCTTCCAAGGCAGGAACTGCAGGCAGCTGCCACACCTACCCAGCGTTTAACATGGATTTCTGGGACTCTGAAATCCAGTCCTCAGGCTTCTGCAGCTTTAACCTCTGAGCCGCCTCCTCTGCCTGGATTATTATTATTATTATTATTATTATTATTATTATTATTATTATTATTATTATTAAAGAACAGGGTCAGGATTAGAGAGTGAACACTATATTCCCTTTAAGTTCTACCTCCCTGATTCAGGGAAATCAGACAGCATTCCAGGTAGGAGGTAGGACATAGCAGATCCCCATGTGACTGCACACAGCATCAGCCCACAGAGAGCAGGAGGCGCCGGGAGATGAGGCTGGGTCTCCTCAGCATTAGTCATTGTCTGCTTCCCTTCCCGGGAGAGCCGAGGGAAGAGGCACCAATTAGACTGGATTGATGAGGGACTTGGGATGATGAAAGGGTGAGAGAGGCAATGTCAGAAGATACAGTGGGAAATCTGAACCATTCAGCCCCGAGAGAAGGCACAGGAACGGCCAGGTCTCCAGCGAGTAGGGGCCGGCTGGCAGGTGAGCACATGAGTCCAAGGCTCGGGGTGTCTGCGATCTGGCTCTCGTCCTGGCTGTCAAGGCAAAAGAACAAAAAGCAGCATGGCCTTTGACAAGCTATTTCAATTCTCTAATCTTCAATTCCCACATCTAAAAAATAAGGGGGACGGTGGGAATCCAACCGATGCGTACAGAGAGATGTACGTGAGCAGACACTGGTAATCGGCACGTGGGAGGTGAAGGCAAGAGGATCAGGAGTGGCCAGCCTTGGCACCGCAGTAAGTCTGAGGACAGCCTGGGCTGGTGAGACAGCTCGGACAGCAAGGCGCTTTCCTTCCAAGTGTGAGGACCTGAGTTTGATCCCTGGAAACCATGCAATAAATAAATGAAGCTGGGTGTGCTGGCAGGCTTGTAGTCCCAGGGCTGAGGAGGTGGGACAGGCAGACCCTGGGATGCACTGCCATTCAGCCTAGCCTACTTGACCAGTTCTGGGCCAGAGAGAGACCCCAGCTAAAGCCAAAACCTGACTTGACATTGTCCTCTGGCTTCTACACACACATACATACATATACACACATGCACATACATACACACGCACATACACATACACACATGCACATACACACACACATTCATGCAAATACATACACACACATGCATAAACACACATGCACATATATACACACGCACATACATGCACATACATATACACTCACATACACACACACATGCACACACACATTCATGCAAATACATACACACATACATATACACACATGCACATATATACACATGCACATACACACACCTACACACACACATACATGCACATACATATACACGCACATACACACACACTGCACACACACACACACACTTAAGAGAGAAGTGGTTTATATTGGCTCACAGTTCAAGGTACAGCCCATACATCATGATGGGAAACCCAGGCAGCAGGAGCCTGAAGCCGCTGCTCACGTTGCATCCACAGCAGGAAGCAGGGAGGGATGAATGATACACTCCTTCTCAGCTCCCTTTCTAGACCCACAGGGTCCAGGATCCTAGCCAGGACATCGTGCTGCCCACAACGGGAGAGTCTTCCTACTCCAATCAATGTAATAAAGATACTCCCCTCTCGGTGCCCCCGGAGACTAACCTAACCTAGATAATTCCCCACAGGTGTGCAGGGAGGCTTGTCCTCTGTGATTCTAGATCCAGTTAAGTTATAGTGAACAATAGCCATCACAGAAGCAAAGGGTGGTCTGGAACTCCGGATCCTTCTGCAGGCCAGCATCACAGGTGTGCATCACCAGGCTTGGCTCTTAAGCTCAGGCACCTGATGCTCTTGAAGCCTCCCAGTCTCCCTTGCTAGGCTGAAACTGGCCACCTAAACCGCTTCAGAGCAGAGTAGGTCCCCTGCGACAGCACTCAGCAGGCAGATCTACCTGTTGACTTGCCCTCCTCGGCCTCTCAATTCAGTTCTGAGTACAGGGCCAACCACAGGGCAGGCAACAGTGTCGACTCTCCCGGACCTTCTAGGCTAGGCTTCTTCCTTATGCAAAAGCTCCAAGGCACGGTTGCTGGAAATGAGGGGTGTCATAGTGAATGGGGGGAATGTCTGAGAACAAACCTAGGCGCTCACGAGTGTCTCTAAAGTATGTGTGTAGATGCAAGCCGGAAGAGGTAGGGTGGTTTGGTTTCACAGGCCCTGAGGACTTGTGCTAGCCAAACACTCTACCAACCAAGCCACGGACTCAACCTGAGGTTTTTAACTTGAATCTGCCAACTACCTACCAAATAGCCATGAACTCTGGTGTCTTCCTGGGCAAAATTAGCTCATTTTTCTTCCAATTCTAAAATGTCACGGCTCTGGGTTTTTAGCTAGGATTTATTCTTATTCCCTAAAATAGTCCAATTTGCCTAAATCATTGCAAGGGGTCTTGACCTCGACTGAGTGTCTGTATGATTTTGGGATGTGTGGGGCCAGCATCTCCAGTTCCCTGAATGGATCCTAGGTGTCTCTGGTACACGGTCCCAAAAGTGAGTCTGATGTACAGCTTAGAGCATATGAATCAGAATTGTGGGATCACTAATTTCCAAGAGAGTCTAATGTTTCTCTAGCTAATGGCTCCAGGATTATGGAGACACTCTTTTTATATCAGGTGGATATTTGGGTGGATGGATGGATGGATGGACAGTCGGATGGATGGATGGATGGATGTGGATGGATGGATGGGTGGGTGGGTGGATGATGGATGGATGGGAGGATGAGTGGATGGGTGAGGATGGGTGGGTGGATAGATGGATGGATGGGTGGATGATGGATGCATGAGTGGATGGATGATGAGTAGATTACAGATAGATGGATGAAGCCTGTCTTCTACTGCTATTCAAAGTGCACATTTTACTGCTTGGATTTAGCGGTATTTTCAACAGGAACAGCTCTTTGTATGAACAGACTAGGGAGTGCATTTAGCTGGGGAAGAGAGTGTGGGCTATTCAGCTGATACAGGGTCAAGAATGTACCGGGTCCCAGCTCCAACAAGGGTTCAGCAGCCGTGACAGTGTGGCAGAATGGACAAATGGTAAGAATAAACCTCACCTCTTACGGATGGGACAAATGCCTCTCTATTCCTTCTGTTGTTTCTTCTTCCTCTTCTCTCTCTTCTCTCTCCTACTCTTGCTGTCTGTCTATTTTCCTATGTAATATATATATATGAGATATATATTGTATATACACGTATGTATATGTATATACATATATATCATATACATATATATACCTATATGGTATGCATATATACCATATACCTATCTGTATATATACATACATATACATGTGTATGATATATATACACATACATGTACATATATGCATATGGTACATAACACATATATATGTATGTGTGTATACATATATATGTATGCACACACACACACATATACACACACAAAGCCCCTCATGGGGAAAAGAGCACATTGCAATCACGTCTTAATCATAAACTTAAACTTTACATAATGATTACAGGTTTCACATTTCAGTGATTACAAGTTCCATTCTTTTTTAAAAACAAGTTATGTTAAAACCCACACCTGAACACCTAGTTTTCCATGTGTATTTTTCCTACAGTACATCTGTGTCCTAGAAGCAATAGGTTTTTTTTATTATTATTATAGATTAACAGAGTTTAAGCAAGTCAACTAATTTCGCAGCCAGCTTCTATTGTAACCGGTGGGTTGCTAGGGAATGAGCTCACGTCACGGTACCCCAACATACGCAATTGTTTTTAGTTAACACAGTGAAACAAGTTTATTATAACTAGAAAACTTTAAGCCAGGGGTCTCTTTGTTTTTCCTAGGTAAAAGAAAAGTCTGCTGCACAGCTCTATGTCCCCAAGGCATATCCCAAACCCACCGGTAAATTTTTGATTATAGAGACCAGGAAAGAGCCAATGTCATTTGTGGCTGAGGAAGTTCAAGCCTAATAATGGGCACTGAGACTCATTTGTTATTGCCTGATCATGGGCCTGTTTTCCACAGGTGAAACTCGCGGACCCTAGCAATTAAGCTTCCTTTGTTCTAGCTTTCCTAACCCTGACCAAACAAGCCCCTAGCAAAAATATTTTTCTTCTTAAATTACTGAATCTAAGGCAGCTGGCAAAATATTCTAATTTAACCCTGTAACGATATGTGAAAAACACCTACTGTTTTTAACTATACATGGTTTTTAATTATTCTTTCTGGAGTTTCAACAGAGTCACCAATTCAACTGAGTGGCACTGCCTTGCCCAGGTGGCATTGCTCGAGGGAAAATCACCACCATTGTTACATGTGTCAGCAACACTGCCCAGTGAGGGGTTAGCGACCCCCACAGAGCTTTCATACCACAAGAGAGCTAGGGAGACCATGGTAGCAACAACCACGAAAAGGCCCAGCAGTGGCAAAGGGCATTCAGGAGACAATCCCCCAGGAGGCCAAGGTAAAAACCTACTGTCGCCCTGCTAAAGTGTAGGCTGACTCCTGAAGTTCCACTGCTGGCTGCTGTCCCCTGCACGGCTCCCACAAGAATGTTCTTCTTTTATCTATTTATTTATGTGTGTGGTGTATGTGTGTTTGTGTGTGTACATGTATATGCATGAGCACATGCGCGTGTGTATGTATGAATAGGCCAGAGGTCAATGAAATATCTTCTCGTCTATCTATCTCCACCTTAATTTTTGAGATGGAATCTCATTGAAGCCATAAGCTCACAAGCTGCCTAGACTGGCTGGCCAGTAAGCCTAGGAATCACCTGTCTCCACCTCGGCCCTGGAGTTACAGACATGTAACCACTACACTTGGCTTTTACATGGATGCTGGGGACCCAAATTCAGGTCCTCACGCTTGCCCAAGAGGTATTACTGATCAAGCCCAAGAACCTTTTTCTTTTTGTGTGATGGTGATGATTAGGAGTTAAAGCACTGACTTTGGAGCCCACATTCTAAGTTCAAATCCTGGTCCTATCACCTAGATGCTAGTGACTTGGCTGGTCCAGTAAATCTCGGAGCCTCACCTTCTTGATCCAAACAATAGGAATAACATGCACTGCCTTATGGGAATGAGGTTAGAATTGAACAACGTAGTGTGCAGAGAGCACTTAGCACAGCACCTGGCACAGAAGTGAAGTGCTTACTAACTATTAGTTTGTCCCAGCGAATGCAAATGGCTCACCTTACCATTAACAGCAACATGTGGCTGTCTGTTTAGTGCTTTGTAGACGACAAAGGCCATTCTGTTTCGCACCTAGCTATCCAGTCCCAGCAGAAACAGCCGGAGGTGGGCAAGCCCCGCACGAATGACCTCACTTTACTGAAAAAGAAGCAACGCTCAGGAGGGTCCACTGGCTCCAGATCAAAAGCAAAAGAAAGTGCATGTGTCTGAATCCGGTCTGGGTGTGATTCTGTGAGGATGAAGAATTACGCACGCGCACTGGGCAAGCTGAATATCTCGGGGCTGTCTGACTTCGCAGCTCCAGGCGGCCGTGTTTCTAAGCAGCTTTTTTTAGATGAAAGCAAGATGGGAAAGAGAAGCTGGCAAACTGCTTTCCCTCGTTTTCAAGACTGGTGTGAATTCGTGCTCAGCTCTGCCCCCCTGCTCATTCCCAAGTGCTCTTTGTCTGTGGTTTCCCGAAATTCTCTGAAGCTCTCCTGGGCTGGACTGTGGCCGGCTCTGCCCTAGCCCCACAGCTGGGATCTGGGAAAACCAAAGACAACGAAGCTGGGGCAGCTGTAGACATCAGAGAGCTGGGCCAGCACCAGCTGGTCCCCAGTCTGGGTAGGGAACAAGAAGCTGATGGGGGGCAAAGGGGAGGATTCCTGCTCCCCATGTCAGTCAACAGGAGGATGCTGTTTCCCATCCAACAGATGGGCCCTGGAATCATGTAATAAAGTGTACCATTCAATACGGCACAGACCTCGGCTCTCCCGGGAGCAGGAGGCTGAGAGATCAAATGTTAACTGAATGCAATCAAGACACTTCATTGAAGAGGTAGCCTGGCTGGAAGTGGTTGGCCAGACTGAGGCGTTAGTGGTTTTGAGATGCACAGAAAAGGGGCCAGGAGGTCCTGAAAGTCAGCAAAGCACGATGGCCGGGGATGGGGGGGCAGGGGGTGGTGGTGGTGCTAGGCAAACAGGAAAGGGGCATGCGTCAGCAACGACAGACAGAACTGAAGGGCCTCAGACAGCAGCCAGCTCAACAACTGCTGCCCTCCATCCCGGTTCACAGAGAGGAAAGCTGAAGTCAACTGAGAAGCACACACCGGAGGTCACACAGTAAGAGAGGGCCACAAAGGATTGGACATGGACCCAGGGATCCCAGGAGGGGCTCACGAGACCTCGTGTCTCCCCAAAAATCTAGGGAGATGCTTCTGTAAGAAACCCTCAGTAAAGCACTGGGACAGGACACACACACACACACATACACTCACACACTCACACACGCATGCATGAACACGCACATATTCATACACATAGTTGTATGCTGTGGCTCAGCATATGTATGCTGTGTATGAGAGACACAGGGGCATATTTCATAGACTCAAACCCTGCCAGACCTCAGCAGAGGGAACCACCGTCATGACTAGTACCATACTCAAAGTGGAACGCCTAGCGTCTGCACCCAGCTGCTTTTATTCTTTTAGCACACCTCTGATGTTCTGACAGCACGTGCAGATCATTAGCAATTAAACACCCCCCCCCACATAAATCCAACACCTGCAAACAGTACTAAATGCCCTAGACAGCCCCTCACCCAACAGTGCGTAAAAACATCTTAAACATAACTAAACATAAACAATTTCCCAACACTTCCCCTTTCCTGTATTAAAACAAAACAAAACAAAACCTTTACCTTGCAACGCAATTTAACTCTACCCCAGCAAAACCATTTACAAGAGGAATAATCATGAGGGTTCTGATGCACAGGACCAAATAATACCAAACATCTATCAAGCTTTCTCAATGTCTTTGGGCAGCAGAAAAACACTATCAATGTCCAATTATCTTGAATTCACTTATGATTTTTTGGGGGGTCCTCCAAAGTGCTTGGATCTGTCTCTGCCCTCTGCAGCACACACAGCTTTTCCTCCAGGCTCTGGCTGGCTCCACTCCACTGCTGCTGCTGTTCTTGGTGGTCGTCCCGGGGTATTGGCATCTCAAAAACTGCTGGGGTCCCTTGCTGCAACTGGGCTGCACTATCACCTGTCCTGGGCTCTTTTCATGGTGCCAAACCTTAACTTTTTTACTTCACCCCTTCATTCTGGGCCTTCAACTGCTACTTTGGCTGCACCTTCACTAATGGCCTCTCCTGGCCTCTCACAATGCCAAGCCTCAGTTGCTCGCCATGACCCCTTCATGCCTTCAAAACCAGCACCAGCTGGGTGACTCTTACAATACTAAGTTTGGCTACAAGCATGAGGTTCAACCTCACCAGTTCTGGAAGACAGCTTCTGTGTGCTGACCCTGAGGAAACACTTTCCAGGTTTTAGGATAGAGTCTAGTTTGCTGGAAAAATAACTGGTCACTCTGTCTGCAGGAAGGAATCCTTAACTGCATGGGATGCACGAGGGTTACAACCTTCATGGGGTGGAGTTCTCCTCACCATAGCAGATGCCTCACCAGGACCTCTTGTAGACAGATTTGCAGGAAAAACCTGTTCAGCTTAACTAAGCAGCTTTTTGGCTCTAAACTGAGGCTTCCATAACGGCAGGGGGGCCTGGGCTGAATATCTGGCAAAGTCTTGGCAGTTTGGCATCCTTTTACACCACCACTAAAGGGAAACACACAACCCCTTCCATAGATCTCAAACACAACATCTTGAGCTTCGCACATACAAAGCAGCTATCAGAAAACTCAGTTCGTGAAACAGCAGGCTCCCACCTGCGGCTCCATGATCAGGAAAAGCAGTAAGAACCTTGCTTTTTCCTGCTCCCAGCTGAATTCTTTATCTCTAAGGGCCTCCATCCTGTGGCTCTCATCTCGGAGCTTTCGCTCTCATTTATTTATTAATTTCACGGGCTTTTCTCTTCATAGAAGCTTATTTCTTTTCTCTCTCCTCTTCCTTCAGGAGCCTTCAACTAATACCTTAATCTCTGTCCCAAGGACACAGGGCATATGACCCGCTCACCCCAGCCTCAAAGTCTGCAGACAAAAATTAACCAGCCTCTGCTCCCAGCTCCCTTTAGGACACTAGCCCCCACCCCACCCCGACCCTGGCCACCAGGCCAGCCTCTGTGATCCCATTTCTCCATTTGACATCTAAGGATTTATTTTTATTTTGTTTGTTTGCTTTTCTTTTTTGGGGGGAGGGAGTGTCTCAAGGCCAGGTTTCTCTGTTGTAGCTCTGGCTGTCCTGGAACTCACTCTGTAGACCTGGCTGGCCTTGAACTCACAGCGATCCATCTGCCTCCGCCTCCCGAGTGCTGGGATTAAAGACGTGTGCCACCATCTTCTGGCTAATAAATTAAATTTTAAAATAACAAAACACATCTTTTTGTCTTAGACAAGATCAACTACAATGCCGTTTATCAGACATGGCAGTTAGTATCGGGGTTACCTTCCTTAGCCACAGGCCATTTTTCTAGTGTCCTTTGATTCCTTGAAGTTAACTAAGAACTAGAACAAACCCAAAGGCCTGGGGAGTCAGAGGAAGGACTGCAGTCACGGCACTAAGGGTAGCACACCTCAATGGCAGGAGGGTCCCCAAAGAAAGCCTGCTCCCACCCTCTCACCAACTACTTACTTCCTTTTCTTTCAGCTTCAAACAACACAGCCTATTGATTATCCACCGCACACCAGAAGTCGCAGACTGGTGGTGAACGAGCAGGACTGCTCGCAGCTGACTCATCAGGGTTCTGGAGAGTGGCAGCTGGCAGCTGGACCACAACGGAGCCAACACAAAACTCTGAAATGTGACGGAAGAAATTAGGATACTTGCTGGGAGCCGCAGAACGGGCATTAATGGCTGTCCCCACCTTCACAGACTACAGACGCCACATCTCTGACATGAGACTCAGGCACAAGTACTTTGGTTCATTCTAGATGCCAGATGACAAGCTTCAGCTTATGAAATAAGGATGGAACAGTGTCACTTGTACAGAGCCGCTCTCCTCCAGGCTCAGCATGCCACATGCAGACAGAGGCAGTCCGGCCTGCAGACCCACTGTGTGAAGATAAGCTTACCCAGAGGCTGGGGATGTGGCTCAGTGGGACAGCAAGCCTCACACGTGTGCAAGGCCTGGGCTCAAGCCTCAGTACCTGGCGGAACAGGGTAGGATTGAGGCAAATCTCGGTGAGTTCAAGACTACTCTGAACTACAAAGTGAGTTCCAGGCCAGCTAGCGCTACAAAGTGAGAACCTGTCTAAAAAGTAAATAAAATAAAATAAATGAAGTCAGTCCTCATTAAAAAGTGAGCAGCTATGAAAATGTTGGTGTCTTGAGCTCACCAGGAATGCCAGCCCTTGGTTTTAAAGAATGGCCCAGTCAGTAAGGTGCTTGCCACATAAACCTGGGGACCTGAGTTGGGTCCCCAGCACTCATATAGATGGGTGTGGCACACTTTGTGATCCGCATGCTGAGAAGGTGGATGTTGGAGGATCCCTGAGGCTTGCTAGGAAGCCAATCTATTCAGATCAGTGAGCTGCAGGCTCAGCGAGAGACTATCTCAAAAAACACAGTGGAGAGCCACAGAGCCCATCTAAGGTCAACCTCCGGCCTCCACACGGGCGCACCCAGGCATGCAACACCGAAGCATTCACACAACAGAACTGTGGGTTTTCACGCAGACAACCCTTTCAAAGAGGCAATGATTTCTGTGGTTTATCGGATAATTCTGTTACACAGATTTCCCTGGTCTGGAGCTGCTGGGCGTTAGCAGGATGAGCTGAATGGGGAGGGGTTCTCTGTCTCAGGGGGTCCTAACTCTCCGTCACAGTTTTGCACCTGTATTATTTTGGGGGCTCAGTTAATTGCAAGGTCATAGGTGCTATGGCCCCTAGGACTGGCCCAAGGTGGCATCTTCTTGGGGTAGCCTAGGGATACTCCTGTGGGTAGAGAGACTCTGGTCCTTGTGTGGGGGGCTGGAGGGTCCCATTTTAGACTAATATGTGCTGTCTTGGAAAGACACTCCATGGGTAACAGAAGAAGAAAGCCAGCCAGAGACTTCAGAATAGATGGGCTTTTTTTTAATCACACAGTGAACGGTTACAGAGTTGACTTCGAGTGAGCCAACAATCACGTTTCAACAAATCTTGAAGGACAGAAACCGTATGGGTCATTCTTACTCTGAAACACTGAATACACAAATGATCAGAAAGTGCGTGTGAGGTGGGAAATGCACATTTAATAACCCAGGGGTTTTGCATCCCCCCCCAGTCACCCCAACTATTCGCAATGCGGGGCCCTCACTTCACATGTGTGGGAACGGAGGCTGGGGAGACAACATAACTTGCTCTCATTTATGGAGTGATGGAGCCAGGACTCAGGCCCCAGCTGTGGAGCTGCAGGGCCCCGCCCTGGAGCCTCCTGCTGTGTGACATCTCTCTGGATCGCTTATGGTGGCCTGATCTCAGACTACTGTGCAGAGATGTAAGAACAGAAGGGAACCTCTGGGGTTCCCTCCTTGGACTAGGGTGACATGTCTTATATGGCAGGGATACAGTTCTAGGGGGGCCTTCCCACAGAGCTTGGAACTGCGGAAGACTTCCTTTCTTTCCAAAGGTTTCCCACGTGGGCACACGTGATTACCGAACAAAATAAAACCGAAAGAAGAGTCACTTCCAGACGGTTCCCCAACTTGCTCTAATGCAGATTAGACTGGGCTTTACAACATGCCATTAGACAAACATGAGCATTAATATTCAATGGAACAGGACGGAAACAGAGTGGATCTGTTTCTTGACTTAAATTTGGGGTGACAGCCTCAAAAAAACAAAACACTAAAGCACCCAGATTTGGAGCAAGTTGGTAGTTCATGGCATGGTAGGTAAGTGGCGAGACCGAGCTGACTCGGGGTCCCTCTAGGAACATCCCAGGAGTTGAGCTGGTCAGCTGTGCCCTCTGGGACCTGCACAAATGGCAACCCAGCTCCATCTCAACCCACTCAGGATGTTTCTTGACAAAGATGCTCTTGCAAAACCTCAAAGACACTCAGTTCTGAGAGACTCCTTGGTGCTTCTGTGTCCTTCCCTGTGTTCTGAAGACAAAACTGTCCCACGTGGGCTCCTACGACAGTACGGAGTGTCCGTTACTGCTTTCATACAGAGGGAAGACTCGGGAGCCAGAGAGTTACTTAGTGTTTGTATGTCACCAGTGGCCCTGGAGTAAGGGAGGGCAGGTGGAGAGTACCAGGCCGGGTTGGAGGCCCTAAGGTTTCCCCTCCGGCCTTTGGCTTCATAGCTTACATTCAAGAAGCAACACTAGCTCAAGGTGAGGAAATGGACCCGCCCAGACAAGTCTTCACATCCGGGTTCCATAGGGCTCAGCCTGGGGCCTGGGTCTTAACCAGTCCTACCCTAAGGCTTATCCTCTTGGCTCAGCCTCGGAAAGTTAGCTTGCCAAGGGCTGGGGGTTGTGGCTCGGTCTGCCTAACCTTTACAGGCAAACCACTGTAAAGTCAGTCCAGTGGGTTTTCCTTGAGATGAGCACCTGGACACAGAAAGACTGGCTGTGGGGGCACGGTGGCAGTGGCGACCATTACTGTAGACTCCGTGTGGTAACTGCATGCCCAGAACACTAGAAATGGCCTAAGCCAAGAGAGGACTCAGTGGAGCAGGCAAACACAGCCTGGGACAGAGGCGAGGGCCGCCATCACTGGGAACAGGTTCTCAGCACATACTTGAGAGTCATGAATCCAGGTCAGGCACAGTGGCTCACATCAGATTCCATCCCCAGCACTGAATAAAAAACAGGCACGGTGGCAATGTCTGGCATTCAGAAGCCTAGAGGGTCAGCCTCACTACAAAGCCAGTCTGGGTCCTTGACTTAAAAAAAAAAAAAAAAAAAAAAGCCAGCTTCGCAATCAGTCAGTAACGCATTCTGTTCTGAGGTGAGTTTAAGATCATCAACAATTCCAAGAGCACAGTGCTCAGTTACCCAATCAGCAGCCTGATTACATCTTCTTAGTCTGTGAGAAAGGATCCTGTCCATAGGTTACAAGTATCCTTGGGCATCTCCCAAGTGGAAACTCAGCTCAAGCAACCGAAAAACAGCCAGTTGTGCCTATAGACTGGACAGATGGTGTGGGGCCCCTTGGATGAGCGACGGTCCGTTGCCTTCGATGAGGTTGCTCCATTGGTCATAGTCCTCCTTTAGGTCTGAACGGGCACAAACAGGAAGGAAGGTTAGGCAAACCACTGTAAAGCCAGAGCAGCTTCCATGGGGTCAGCGGGGCGTCCTAGGGAGAGGAGCACCTGGGGTATGGAAAGGACTGAGTATGGCAGCCTTCCAGGCAGCTGAGGAGGGAGATCAAGAGTCAGGGCAGCTGGGTCTACCTGGGCAGGCTGGACATTAGAGGTGACCGTAAATATCTAAAGAACCGCCACGTGCTAACTGGGACTTCTCTGGTCAGCTCTTGGGACAACCAGAGCAACTGTGCATGCTTGTGTGTGTGTGCGTGTGTGTGTGTGTGTGTGTGTGTGCCCTCGCACGTGCGCGTGCATGCACATGCGTGTACTTGTGTGTACGGTATCAGATCTTGCTGATAGGCTAGAGTTCAAACCCTGGTAGTCCAGGGAAGCCTGGCTGACTCCTGATGAAGTGACTTGTGAGGCTTCAGCCTCATGAGGTGGTGGGTACTTCCCCCTCCACGCTGACTGCTTTGAAGGGGGTCACATGACCATGAAGGCTCTAGGCCAGTGCTGGACAGGGACCTACAATGTGTTTTGGTAGGCAAAGATGAACTGACACAACCAAGTATCTCTCCTGGGAATCTGGTGTTAAGAAACAACCATAATGAATATATAAGTAAATAAAATAAAATCCCCCAAAGGTAACCCCCCCCAATACAGCTGTGAGTAGTGGGAGCTGGAGAGGAAAGGTGTAAACACACAAGGAGAGGGAACCAGCCACTGGAGGCGTAAGCTAAGCCGGGTTCTGAGGAAGCAGAGATTGAACAAACGCTTCAGGAGTAGAAAAAAAGAGCGAAGAAAGAATTTAAAGAAAGAATGAAGGAGGCCCAGGAGGACAAAGGACACAGGAAGTCAGAGGAGGGAGACACAGACTGAGCCCCGGGGCAGAGAAACAAACACATCCATCCTGCAAATGGCCTTGGCTCCCTTGGCTGTGTCTTCCACTGGGTCCAGGCACACCTCATTAACTAACTTCTACTTTTTTTCTTGAGGTAAGCTAGAATTCTAGTCTTTGTGGCCAAAAGAGTTTAATTAGGCCATCCACTCCTTTTTGCACAATTCATTTATTATTAGTGTATACGTGTGTGTGCACGCATGTGCACACGCAATAGAGCGTGCGTGCGTGGGGGTCAGAGGACAACTCCGTGGAGCCGGTTCTCTCCTTCCGCCTTTATGTGGGTCCCAGGGACCAGCCTCTAGACCAGTGGTTCTCAACCTGTGAGTCTTGACCTCTTTGGGTGTCTAACCCCTTTCACGGGGGTCTCCTGAGAACATCTGCACATCAGATATTTACAGTACAAATCATAACAGCAGCAAAATTACAGTTATGAAGTAGCAACAAAAATAATTTCATGGCTGGGGTCACCACACAGGAGGAGCTGTATTAGAGGGCTGCAGCGTTAGGAAGGCTGAGAACTGCTGCTCTGGACAGTCGCCTCAGGCATCCAAACCCCCAGGGCAGGACCCAGCTTGCGTGTCCATCAGAGAAGACACCTCCTCCAGATACAGGCCATGCCAGAGGCCTCAGAATCCTCTGCCATTTAGCTGGTCTGTGACTTAAGATCCCTCCATGTTTAATATCCTTAAAAACTTCTTAAATTTTCCCAGTTATCATCTCAAAGACCCCAGAGTGCACAAAGGGACAATAAGGATGGGGACCAAGGAGGTGGAGGAAAGAGAGGCGAGTGTCTTGTCAGAGCCAGGAAGGTCAGCCAACCAGGCCAAGGTCATTCACCTCGTAAGTTAGGTCTAGATGGGCAAACCTTCAGGAAAGGTTTCTCCTGTGCCGCTGTGTGAGGCTCCTTTAGTTAGGCTTCCATTTGCCATGAATCTCCTGGGTCCTGGTCATGTCAGGACAGAACAGGATGCTGCAGAAGACCCGAGAGACCCTGCGTGTGCTCCGCAAGCCCCAGGTGTCTCCTTACCAAGGTGCTTCTGCAGGAAGGCCAACATGGCCCGCACCATAATCTCCTGACCCTCATAAGGGTCCAAGGTCCCACGAGTGTGACTGGAAAAGAGTTTAGCAACCAAGTTGCCAGTCGTGAAAGCAAAGTCAGTTTGACTCCGATGAACAGCGCCACTAGAGAGAAAGAGAAACAGCTGTTAGGAGGGTGGAGGTTAGGCACGTGTGTCAAGCACCTACTGTGTGCAAAGTGCTGTGTGTGTGCCATCACTCTCCCAGCAACCTTGCTGGGGGAGTACTTCCCCGTGTGATAGAGTCGGAGGACAAAGCAAGTGACACTGGACAGAGCTGGGATTCGAACTGAGGCATGCCCGGCTGCAAAGCTGGCTCAGCGCCTAGACCACCCTGCCTGACAATACAGGGAAGGAGGGTGAACTTGTTAGAGGGGAGCTGGAGAGGGAGGTGGGGTTCCTGGCCCCTAATGTGACTCCAGGGCCCATGAAACATTTTACAACACTGCCAGAACTGTGCCATGGAGTCGACAGGGAGAGGGGACACCTGCCTTTAGTTAAATACAGCAGAGTGCACGTTAAAATGGGTTTCAGATTGAGTCCTTTGGCTGCAAATGTATTATTCATTCGTTCATTTATTCATTCATGGTACCAAGGACTCAACAGGGCCTTGCACATGTTAGGCAGAGACTTTACCATTGCTACTTCCCCAGCCCGCCAGACACATTTAGTTCACAGGTGATGTGGTGCCCTCGAGGAACTGGTCACGCAGTAGCTGTGGGTCCAGGGCGCTTAGACCCCCAGCCCTGGCATGAGGAGCTGGCAGGATCCCTCCCTCCCCTTTGCAGCCTCTGCACTGACAGACCACAAGCACAGCAAAACTCTGCTCCCTCCCAAAAGGCAGGCCGCGTGATGGGCAGAATTGCTTACGGAAGCCCCAGTATCCCTGTCTTAACCAATGGCCTCTATCTGGGTACCAAAGATCCTCCCCTGCCTGTACCCCATAAATGCAATGATCCTTCCATTAAAGAAGAGAGAGATACGCTCCTCTGATGGCCTCTCCCGAAAGTCTGATTAGCTCTCGCCGGGCTCTTAGTCCCCCAGTCTGGGACCTGCTTGGATGCTGGACCTGCACTTTCCTTCCCAGGCTAAGCTAAGTGGCTAATAGCTTAGCCATGTGCTGGGAAGGGAGGCAGGACCCCACGGGGACAGAGGAAGAGGGAAAACAACAGGTAAAATTCTCGCTTGGTTCCCATTAAGCTAGATTATTCAAAACTCAAATGAATGTGGTATGGAAAATCTAAATGCTACAATATTTGTCTAATTTTAGAAAAAAAATGATTTTTTTTCCTGGTTTTCCGAGACAGGGTTTCTCTGTTGTGACTCTGGCTGTCCTGGAACTCACTCTGTAGACCAGGCTGGCCTCGAACTCACAGAGATCCACCTGCCTCTGCCTCCCGAGTGCTGGGATTAAAGGCGTGCACAACCACTGCCAGATGAAAAACTGATTTTTAAAAATTATATTTATAGCCAGGTGGTGGTGACATATGCCTTTAATCCCAGCACTCGGGACGCAGAAGCAGGAGGATCTCTGTGAGTTCGAGGCCAGCCTGGTCTCCAGAGTGAGTTCAGGACAGCCAGAGTTACAACAGAGAAACCCTGTTGTAACAGCCTCCTGAGTGCTGGG
The DNA here is from genome assembly GCA_026225945.1 of Cricetomys ansorgei. Taxonomy (NCBI): domain Eukaryota; kingdom Metazoa; phylum Chordata; class Mammalia; order Rodentia; family Nesomyidae; genus Cricetomys; species Cricetomys ansorgei. Next base: position 3,587,825 of record JAMJFZ010004114.1, read on the forward strand.
ATTAAAGGCATCCGCCACCACACCTAGCTCTACAAAAAAAAAAAAAAAAAAAAAAAAAAAAAATTTAAGGAATATATTGCCTGCAGTTAAGTCCCCTTTGTGCGCTCTGTCCCTTCCCTATAGATCACAAGTGACTGAGTCTGACTGGCCTGGGGAAACGTTCCTGTTCCCTCCATGCTATGAGGTCAAAATGAAAGAGGAGGCCTGGGCCAGGACGGGAAAGAGAAGAAGCCACTGAAGCCACCACTCACAGCCAACGGGCATGAAGGGGTTTGGCACACTCAACTGCCTAGCAGATTCCCAAGGTGCATAACATGTGGCCAGCTGTGTCTTCCTGAAGCAGGTGCTGGCACATGTGTGCTGCTTGGCTTGAGGCAGGCGGGAGCAGGTCAGGGAGGTTTCAGGCCTGCCTGAGTTCCACATGCCTCCCTATAGCCAGCAGCTTAAGATGGGAAAGCCTGCTGCTCTGGGGAAAACAGCTCCCAGGGAAAGCCAACCAACCGCAGTTCAGTGACCAGGGGAAGACACTGTGGTTTATCTGGCCAGCATGTAAGTGAGCTTAGCTTGGGGCCTCATGTTGATGCCCAGGTTGACCTTGAACTTTTCATTCCCCTTCCTCAGCTTCCTATGCTTCCTGTGTAGGTCCAGCTTGCATGAACTGCTCTTAGGAGAAGGCCCACATTAGGATAACCTCTGTGAAATGGATATCCATGAAATTTCTACAAATCCCCTCAAACTGTCAAACCCTCTACACCCATAGTCTTCCAAAGAACAGTAAGATTCTTACTAGACTAGGAGACTAGAGATGTCTAGAATCCATGCAGACCCAACACACCCATTTTCCAGAAAGTACCAGGTAAAACCTATCACGCAGATACATAAAACTGTCAAAGAAAACTAGCTGGAGCTCAGCAGAGAAGGCAGGAAACCCTATAGGAATTACGGTGTGAGGATTCTGGCAATATTCAGATGTTCTGTGAATATATATATAAAGTTCTAGATAACCAAAGAGAAATGAAGGGAGTCCCTGCTGGTGAAAAATGGATGGGACACTAGGGTCCCGTGCCTTTGGGGTGCACTTACAGGACGGTAACGATCCTGGACTGTTCGTGCTGGGCACATATTTTCTTCATCAAGTTGATGCTCTCCACCGTCTGGAATTTCTCAGCGTTGATAAAGAACACAGGGCCCCGGGCCTTGGGGTAGAAGTCCCGTTCCAGAGGGAACATCCAAGCATCCAGGGCCACAGCACACCTGGGATGGACATTCGGAGCTGTCACTAAGAGGCTCAGGCGAGGACGGTTAGAGTAGAGGGGGATGGAACGAGGGTCTTCTCTCCAGTGGGCTGACGACTCAGGAAGCCAGGATCGGGTGCTAGGACCCACACCCTCCTATTACGCTCCTGCAGAGGAGTCCCTTTTACCTGCCAGCGAAGAACCTTCTAGAATTTGTATTTCCTCAGAGCAAGGGTCGGATTTCCTTCTCTGGCCCCCCCTTCAGGTGACACATCCTAGTTCTGCAGAATGTACCCCATCCACCGGATCAGTCAACTCATTCAGTATTGACCGAGTGGCTGCTGTGGGCTCGGCCCTCTGGGTGCAGAGACCGATGAGAAAGGCTACGCACCCCAGGAGCTCTGGGAGACTTTGAAGGTATCAGAACCACAAGCTCAGAGCTCTAACGCACGAGACGCGACATGAGCCCGGGGCCTGGGTGGCAGAGAACCCTGCACACTGCCTTGGTCCCGAGGGCAAAACTGTGGCGCTTTGACGCAGAGGTGCGCGCTGTCTTCTCCCTCTCAGCGGGGGCAGTCGCCTTCCACTTCAATGACAGGTACAGTTGTCTAAAGCCTCCGCTTCCCCTTTGCTTGCTCTTGTACATCATTAAGGCCTGACAACTCGAACGCGTCTGACTCCATCCGTGCCCCCCATCCTCTGCCTCCAGCCTCCTGCAACTTCATCCTAGGCTTCGCGCTGACACGTGACACGGTCTGCGTCCACCCAGCCTTTCAGGCTGGTCGGCTACACCACAGAGTAGCTTCAGCATCTTACCCTCACTTTATTCTCTTACAATTGCTTCTCACAGGAGGCTTTTTAAAATATAACATTGATTCTTCTCTGCTTAAAATCCTTTAATGGGTTTCTGTTTTATTTCATTTTATTTTTTAAGATAGGGTCTTGCGGGGCTGCAGAGACGGCTCAGCCGTTAAAAGCACTGGCTGCTCTTCCAAAGGACCTGGGTTCAATTCCCAGCACACACATGACAGCTCACTTCTGTCCGTAACTCCAGTTCCAGGGAATCTGATGCCCTTACACCAATGCACGTAAAATAAAGTTAAATAAATTAATAAAAAAAAAAAAAAGATAGGGTCTTGCTTAGGCTTGCCCTGAACTCTGTGATCCTCCTGCCTCAGCCTCCAGAGTGCACAGATAGGGGTGTGTACATCAAGTCTCTTGGCCTGTTTATTTTCTTCATTGCACTTAGGTGCCAAGGATCGCTAGCTCCTTTGCCAGTAGCTTTCCTCCCCCAGTAATGTAACCTCTCAAAGTCAGACCTTGTACTGTTGACCACCACTGAATTCCCAGCCCATCAAACAGCACCCGGAACAGGACCTTTGTGTAACACACCCCTGCTGAATGAATGAATGAATGGTGTGTGGAGCTTGAGGACAATGACATCATCACTGGGCACTCACCGAAATTGGACCTCCTGGGCTAAAGCAAGAATGGCCGTAGCACCTCCAAATGAGTGTCCCATGACAGCCACGCGGCTCATGTCGATGCTGCCCTGAGGAAACCAGAGAGCTTAGCCGATCCTCTCACAGAGACATCAAGTTCAAGCCCAGTCTGGGCTATACGGTGAGACATCGTCACAATAAAAAAAAAAAAAAAAAAAAAGGGGAGGATCTCTGGGGTGTAGCTGAGAGCATGTCTGGCACACCGAAGGCTCTAGGTTTGATACCCAGCACGGCCAAGAGGAGGGAAAAAAAGACCTTGTCTCCTGGAGAGCCGATCTTTGGTGTGAACGGCCTTCAGAGGACTGTGCTTTTCATCTGGACTTTTCGTTTGTTTGTTTGGGACAGGTTCTCACTCTGCACCCCTGGCTGGCCTAGAACTCACTATGTAGATCTGGCTGGCCTCCAACTCACAGAGATCCCTCTCCCTCCGCCTCCAAGTGCTGGGATTGAAGGCGTGTACCATCAATTGGCTCACCTTGACTTCTGTAGCCCTCCATCTGCCGATACCGCTATCTGCCTAGGTAGGCATTCAAGAGTCTGTGAGTACCGGACAGACAGGCTGTCAGGCTTCCACGCCAGCTCATCCTCACGCTGAGGAGCAGCCCCCTCCTCTACAGCTCCTGCCACATGAGCCCTCGGGCCACAGAGCCCACACAAGGGAGCACAGGGAACTAACTCCCACTGCCAGCCACTTTGCTCTGGAGCAAAAACTGCTTTGCCAAAAGCAACTTTGGTCCTCTTCCCTCTGTGTGTCTGTTCTGGTTTTTATCACAGCACAGGGGAGAGTTTGTGTGTTCTGACTGCCCCATAAGAATCTATTTCTGGTTGTTCCCAGAAGCCTCCAGGGCATGGTTCTATAAAAAGGCGCCACCACCACCCAGCTAAGGGGCTGGGGAAATCTCTCCAGACTCTGCATGCTAAACTCTGTTCTCCTCAGCTTCTAGCCCAGGGCATCCACTCTCCCCCTTGGCACCCAGGTAGATGGGCTATTTGAATGTCTCCAAAACCAGGTCTGTGGAGAAGTCTCCCATCTACAGTGTCCTCTCCACCAGCTGCCTGCTTCCTGCCCGTGACCAGGAACAGCTTCTTCGGTGTCTTTGCACAGTCTGTCACTGCACAGACAAGTAAACGTGTTTTGACATAAGAGGGCAAAGAAAGGCCAGGGGGAGAAAAGACTGGGCGTTGTTAAGGTAGAAACGGTTCCTCCCCGATCACCAAGTCCACAGCCAGGGCAGTGTCATGCCCTCTAGGAGGGGGCTTGGGAATCCCTCAGAAGCCTTCTTGGCTACTGGCCTGCAGTAGATGAGATGGGTCACTGCTCCTCGACACCCTGCCTTTGGGAAGGAACTATCTCCTCTAGCCACGTGGGACAGTGGGGCCCTCAGTCTTGGTGTGCCAGCTCCTCTGACCTAGAATGTGGCACGGCCTAGGCAGGCCACGCTGACTACGCTCTCCCTCGGGCACAGTGACTAGTCCTAGTCCATGCAGACTGCGCAAACCACACAAGGCCACGGCCTAGAAGCTAAGAGAATCTTCTTTTTGACTCTAGGCTGTTCAGGCACAGGCCTGGGTTTCTAGCAACTATCTTTCTTGCCTGGAATCTGGTGAGGATGAAGGCCACACACGCACAGGGGAACTGAGCCTTCAGAAGAGTGCAGAGCTGACAGGTCTGAGACCCCACTCACACTACTCCGCCGGCCTGAGGTCAGCCTGAGCCAGCATGGGCCGGCAAGCCTGTGACGAATGCGTAGCGCTGGGTCACCCCAACTGCTGCCATACCTTCAAGGTCGTCAGGTCCAGTCCACCCGGAAAGACGTTGAGGATGGCCTTCCCAGCAGAGACGCCCTCCAGGACTCGCAGCACCCGCACGCACTCTCTCGCCCGCTGGTGCACCTGCAACAGAGCCGGTGTGCAGGAGCCTCCCGCAGCCACACAGCGAGGGCCTCAGCCCCCACAAGCCCAGGCAAAGCTCAGTGGGAGAGGGAGGGAGCCCACCCATCTCAGCAAACACTGCGGGCCTCCTGCGCGCACACGGGTAAGGGATAGTGAGAGGGCCCCGGAGTTCGGGCTGTTCAGGACAGCCAAATGAGGTGATGTACACGAGGGCATTTGCAAACAGACGGAACCGTGAGCATTCTCTTTCTCAAGCCGGTACAGGTTCAACATGCCCATCTACAACACGGGCATCACCTTTGTCTGCCACCCCGTCTCCCATTAACCTCATCTTTTAAGACTGGCCCCCGGCACGCCACGCCCCAGCGATCTGACAATAAATTCTTTTGGTGGGAATTTTTCATCATTTTGCCTCTTGTCCCAGGCTAGGAATCTTTTTTTTTTTTTTTTTGGTTTTCTGAGACAGGGTTTCTCTGTTGTGACTCTGGCTGTCCTGAACTCACTTGTAGACCACTCAAACTCACAGAGATCCACCTGCCTCTGCCTCCCGAGTGCTGGGATTAAAGGCATGTGCCGCCACCGCCAGATGAAAAACTGAGTTTTAAAAATTATATTTATAGCCAGGTGGTGGTGACATATGCCTTTAATCCCAGCACTCGGGAGGCGGAAGCAGGAGGATCTCTGTGAGTTTGAGACCAGCCTGGTCTCCAGAGTGAGTTCAGGACAGCCAGAGTTACAACAGAGAAACCCTGTTGTAACAGCCTCCTGAGTGCTGGGATTAAAGGCGTGTGCCACCACCGCCTGGGCAAATCTTTTACTGGGAATTTTCAAATTTGAGCTGGCTGTGGGATGGAGGACTAGGGAACCACTCCCAGAGCCTTGTCCTCTGCTAATGAGGCTAAGCAGCTGCAAAGTCGGAGCTGGCAGGAGCTCAGAAAGGAAGCCAGCCTGCAGGCAGGAGTCATGGAGGAGACAGGGATGAGCAGGTCCCAGAGGCTGTGAGGCTGCTCCAGCGCTCTCACCCTCCCCGCCTCCTCCCCATGTGAGCCAATCAGCTCCTTGCCACTTAGGCAGGCTTATGCTGGACTTTCAGAGTCCAGTGATTCGTATCTTATTTATTCCCACGGATGTGGTGAGCTCAGACCCACCAGGCTAAAGCTATGAGAGAGAGAGAGGGGTAGTTAAAAGTCTTGCTTTGGTAGACGGAAGGTCCGTGTTGATGGCCTGGTCCCCGTGGGGATGCTTGTGGAAGGTAAAGTCGTTAGAAGGTGGGGGCCAGTGGGAGATCTTTAAGTCATTGAAGACTTGCCCTGAGAAGGGATTGTTGGACACCAACCCCCACAGTCTGGGACCCTCACCGGAGGCCCAAAGCAGCAGGTCCTCCTGACTGTGGGCTGCAATCTCCAGAACCAAACACTCTGAGCTCTGTAAGTGAATTACGTCAGGTATGTTGCTGAGAGAAGGGAAGATTACTAGAACCACGGATGCAGCAGTGGGCACGAATGTACCTCAGGACTCCGATCACTGGGAACACGCCGATGGGCGCCAGCCTACCTGGGGATTCCTGACGTGGAATTCCTTCTCCCCTTCCTCGATTCGACGGAAGGGGACCCATTCCTCCTCCAGTGACTCAGTGGACTGGTCCTCTTGTGGGGTCCGCTTGCAGAAGTATGTAGTCGCAGCTGACTGGTCCCTGGACCACGCAGGCCATCAGCGAGAAAGCGAGAAGACAATGGTGAGCTCACGACTCCTCTTTCGCCAGGCCTCCCTTCCAACCATGACACATGGGCTCTCTGCTTGGCCGGTAGGGAAGGGGGTCAAGGGCATGCAAAGGAGAGCAGGAAAAACAAGGGTTCTGGGGACAGACCGGAGTCAGCTGCATCACTGTCAGTCAGCTACTGAACATCTTTGAACCTTAGTGTTCTACTCTTTTTAATGGGTATAAGAACCGTTTTGCATGGTTATTAAAAATAATACACTGGGGCTAGGGATGTAGTTCAGTGATAGAGTGTTTGTTTGCCTAGCATGTGGGTCTGATGCCCCAGCACCACGGTGCAGCAGATAGCTACTGCTCGGCTCAGCAATGAAGACAAGGAGGCATTTTCATACGTAAAACCCTGCCAGACTCCGCCCCCTTACCCAAAGGCCTATTTGCATAATAAAGGAAACCTGTAGTCTAGTATCATCCCACAATCCCTTAGCAGCCTAGCTAGGTCACCTTTTCTGTGAGGAGCTCCGGGAGTCCAAAAGGATCCCACAACCCTTTAACAGCTGGGCTATGCCACCCTTCTGGTGGGGGAACTCAAGGCCTAAGGGAAGTGTTCTTTCCTTGTGCTGGAGACTGTGGTAGAGAGGGCCACAAGAATTCCTCCACAGCAACTTTTCTCTTCTGAAATGGCTCTGCCAGAGAGCACTGAGCAGGTGCAGGTCATGAGGAAGCAAACATCTGAATCACAGATTTACCTAAAGTCAACACCTGCAGATAATACAAACTGCCCAGGCTTAGGCAGCCCTCCTCCCAACAACATACAAATAATCATTATGAACATAGCTAGAAATAAACTTCTACAACATTACAAACTAAACAAGAAACACCACACTGATAGGGGACTAGCCTATCCCCTAGCTCACCAGAGGTATCCGACTGACACAGGTCACAGGATCTCGCTCTCACCTGTGCTCCAGGGCGGCGACCACAAAACCACGGGAGGCCAGCTCCATGCAGAAGGCTGAGTACAACGCCCTGGAGAGTCACAGAGAGGAGATAAAAAACATGGCCCAGCTTCACCCATGCTCTGCCAGTGGCCACCTCAGAAGGCTGGCTAGGTAAGTGTCATGGGCGGTCCTGGTCCAAGTACCTTCCCCAGAAGTACAGGCCTCAACCCCCAGGGCTCCGGTGTCAGCCAGGGTGTGTTTGCAAGTCGATCTTAATCTGAGGAGCCTTTCCACCCCACCGAATCAGCCTAACCCTAAGCCCAGATAGATTCTGATCACACTAGTGTATTTGTGTGTGTATACACGTTCCTGTGGTTAACATGTGTGCACATGTGTGTGTCTGCATGTGGAAGCCATGTGTCAGATGACTTTCAATCACTTTCTATCGTCTTCTTGTTGTTATTATTATTATTATTATTAATTACTATTATTATTTCAAAATCGGGTTTCTCACTGAACCTGGAACACATTGATTCTATGGGACTGGCTAACCAGAGTTCCAGGGGACCTCCTGTCTCATCTGCACTGGGATCACAGGTCTGTGTGGCCAGGGCCAGATCTTACATGGGTTTTGGGAATCAAACACAAGTCAGTGCCATGTTTACAGCAAGCACACAGTCCACTGAGCAGGGTGTAGCTGTGTAATCCTGGCTGATCTGGAACTCTCTATGTATGCAGTGCGGGCTGGTCTTGAACTCACGAAGATCTGCCTGCCTCTGCCTACTGAGTGCTGGATTAAAGGCGTGTGCACAATGCTCAGCAAGATGGCTCACCAGGTAAAGACCCTTGCCTCACAGACCTAGCAACCTGAATTTGATCCCCAGAACACACATGGTGGATGAAGGAGAGAACCAGTTTCACAAAGTTATTTTCTGCCTTCCACAAAGGAGTCCACGTGCACATACATGATAATAAATCTTAAACATACACAAATCAAAAGTAATTAAAAAATTTCAAGTAGTCATATTTTTAAAAGCTAAAGGGGGGCGTGGCAGCGGCTGGAGGGCTGGCTGCTCTTCTGGAGGACCCAGGCTTGACTCCCAGCACCCACAGGCGTCTCACAACCACCAGGAACTCCAGTTACAGGGGACCTGGCACGGTCTTCTGGCCTCCACAGACACTGCATGCATGACATACAGACACGCATGCAAGCAAAACACCTATACGCGTAAAAATAAATAGAAAAGAAAGAAAGGAAAGGAAAGGAAAGACAGGGGCTGAAGCTCAGGGGCAGAACGCTTGCCCAGCAGGTACAAGGCACTGGATTCAATCCCAGTGCTGCCAAAAAGAACCAAAAGGTTTTTAGTCGGTTGTGGTAGCACATGACTGTGACCCCAGAACTGAGAAGGCTACATCTGAGGCGGGAATATCAGGAGTCCATGGTTGTCCTCAGTTACACAGTGAGTATAAAGCCAGCTTGGGCCAAGTAAGGTCCTATCAAATAAGGAAGGGGAGGAGGGAGGAAAGGAGGGAGGGGGAAAGGAGGGAGGGAGGGAAGGAGGGAAAGAGGAAGGAAGGGGGGAGGGAGGGAGGAAGGGCAGGCACGCTAGTGCACATGTGTTATCCTAGCACCTGAGAAATGAAAGCAGGATCAGGAGTTCAGGGCTAGCCTTGTCTAGGCATCAAGATCATGTCTCAAAACAAGAAGAAACACAGAGCAGAAGAGACGGCTCAGCTGTTAAGAACACTTGCTGCTCTTCCAGAGACCTGAGTTCAATTCCCAGCACCCACACTGGGCACAACTGCCTCTAACTTCAGTTCCAAGGGATCTGACGCCCTCTTCTGGCCTCAGTGAGCACTTGCACACGCATGCATATATACACACATGCACACGCATAACTAAAAATATATTTTTAATCTCTTTTCAAAAAGTAAAAAGAAGGATATTAACTTTACTGATATATTTTAGTTATATATAACTAAAACAGCCTGTTATACCTTCTTTAACCTACTGTAATCTATGTAACCCACTCTGATTTCAAAATACAATAGAAATTGCAATTAATGAGATGTGATTGTATTCTTGCAGTCTTTGGACGCTGATATATGATTTACACCTGAAGCATGTCTCAGTGTTGACCAATCATATTCTAAGCTTTTAAGAGCCACACGGAGCTGACAGCCTAGAATGGACCAAAGCGCTCTAACAGAAGAGATGCAGACAGCTGTATTACGCGGAGCTATCTAGGAGATTTTCTTTAAGAAGTAGAGTGCTCCCTTTATATTTCCTGGGATGCAGACGTAATGGCTGGAACAAAAGCAGCCACCCTAGGTCATGAGATAACTTTAGAAACGGAAGCCGTGCACAACAGAGCAAGATTAGGAAAGTATGGTTCTCTGTTACGTTTATGTAACTACAACATCAGCCCTGATTGTCTGTCTCTGGCTCTTCTCCCCCTTTTCTTTTGTGCTTTTTTTTTGGGAGGAAAGGGGGTTGGTTTTTTCAAGACAGTTTCTCTGTGGTAACTCTGGCTGTTCTGGAACTCACTCTGTAGACCAGGCTGGCCTTGAACTCACAGAGATTCACCTGCGTCTGCCTCCTGATTCTAACTTGCTCCAAGTGAGAGAGAAACAAGAACGTTTTGTTTGTTGGCTGGTGTTGTTGGCTTTTGTAGCCCAGGCCGGATTCACACTCGTGATTATCCTGGCTCAGCCTCTCGGAGAGGCTGTGAGCACAGGCGTGCACCAGACCCTGCAGGAGGAAGGGATTTGATCATGTTTTAGTCACTGACGCTTGGTGTTCTCTGTTAAGTAGACCTCTCTAACTGATAAGGGAAAGTCAGTTTCTAAGGCTTCCTTTCCGCACCCCCATGTTTCCGGAGCGGCAGTGCACAGGGTAACAACTTCAGATCCCTTCCCGGTGGCTGCTGTGTAATGTGGACAAGTTGCTGCTTGCTGCCCGGGGCCCAGTTGCTCCTGTCTGTCTACCTTAGAGGGCTGTGTGGGGACCACAGGGAACAATGGCATTCCAGAAGCCAGTTAGGAGGTATTTACATGCACTCTCCTCCCTGGGAAGGGAAGCCACCCATCTGTGAACATGGGAAGGATTTCATGGTGAGATTCACCAAAGATGTTAAAGAAGGAACTGTCCTTTGATACCTCCTCTCCTTCTTTCTCTTGGAATTTCACACATGGTTAATGAAGAACATGTTACTGCTCACTCTGGTCTACCAAGGTAGCCATACATACATACATACACACACACACACACACACACACACACACACACACACACACACACACACACACACACACATCCCAGTGGAGCTTCCTAGTCAAAAGGCCACCTCCAGATCATGTGCTCACCAGCTCTCTCCAGCAGAGCTACAGCTATAGGTGGGAAGGGGATGTTTCCTAGTTTCTTCTCTCTGCTAGGCCAACACACATGCACACACACACACACACGCACACGCACAAGGTTCTTAAGGCAGGGACTCTCCTACTCACAGCAGGCTCTCAATTTACTACAAAAGAAGCCAGCACAGAAAACCACACGCTTGCCTTCCCAGCCTTATCTTCACACCGACTCTCCACTTCCGGCCATCAGCTAGTTATGTCTGTCTGTATACCAACTCCTCTAGTGTGCGTGGCTTTCTGGAAGTGTGTATGTCCAGATTTTCTACCTTCCTTTCATGACAGGGGGCCAGCATCCAACAGAGATCAGCTGAATGAGCGGGAATCCAGCCAAACAGCCCTGGTGATCCTCTGGGAATGAATATTTACTGGGAAACTATGTGTCCTAGGTCCTGGGGCCATAGAAGATAAGAGTGGTGTCTGTCTTCACAGAGGCTACAGTCTAGCAGGGAAGACAGACACTGGGACATAGTTACACATGTGATGAATGCGCTGGGTAGCTGCTTCAGCCAAGAGAGTGCTGCTCTTGCAGAGGACCCAAGTTCAGTTGAGCACCATATCGGAAAGCTCACAACCACCTGTAACTTCAGCTCCAGGGGGTCTGACACTCTTCAGTCTTCCTCAGACACCTACGCACATGTACACATATACACACACCATACACACATACATTACACACATACATACACACATACATACACACACACATACACACAGACCCGTACATGTACACACACGTGCACATGCGCGCACACACACACACATGCGCGCGCACACACACACACAGACACACAGAGACACATGGACACTCACATAATTAAAACTAGGACAAATCATTTTAAAAGTATGCTGCTGTTATGTTAAGTACTGAGAAGTACAGATAGTACTTAAAAACTTAGCCTCACAGAAGGGTCGGAATGGGCAACCCTCAGAAAGAGACGCACACCAGGTGTGTAGTGCACACCTCTAATCTCAATACCTGAAAGTTTAAAAACAGTTAAGTTTAAAAAGCTATTAAAATGTTTCATTTAGGGGGCTCAAGATATGGCTCACTGGTTAAGAGCACTCTCTGTTCTTCCAGAGGACCTGGGTTTGATTCCCAGCACCCACATGGTGGCTCACAACCATCTGTTACTACAGTCCCAGGGAATCTGACACTCTCAAGAAGGAGAAGAAAGAAGGGAGAAGGAAGAGGAGAAGGAGAGGGAGGAGGAAAGAAAAAGGAAGTGTTTCATTTAGAACATTCATGCACTCAAAAAATATTTCCTGAGATCACAATCTGCCAGGCACTCTTCAAAGTACGGGGAAGAGCAAGATCAGATTTGGGCCTGTTTTGAGATGGGGTATTACCAAACAACACACACTGGCCTGAACTCATGACCCTGCAGCTTCTGCCTTCCAGAATGAGCCATTTCCGGTGTGAGCCACTACACACTGCCAGCTTTAAAACAGATCCCCTTGGCTATAGCGTGGACAAAGTTTGAGGGTTGGCAGCTCCTGCGATGTGTGACATTCTGGGATATAAACCGGACGTGTGTTCATGGGTGAGGAGACAGACAGAGGCGGCACTAACAAATTTAAGTGAGAACACGCAGGATACGATCATAGCTACAGAACACCTCATGGTGTAGACCGGAAAAGTCGTGGGAACAATCCTGATTGGATACTGGATTATGAAGTTGAAGCCAATCGCCCAACATCTGGTGAAAGAGATTATCAAATTTACCATCACCGTATCCCTCCACGTAACGAAAGGGAGAGAGCTACAGGACTGTGCACCTACTGGGTGCCAACCCAACTGAAGCCTCATAAGCCACCTTGTGGGAGACACATCCTCAGTTAGAAGATGCTGAAATCTAGGTTCCAAGAGTGTTACAACTTTCCCTAGCCCGCATGGGACCCTAGCACCATGTGTGGAAGGTTTGCAGGCTAGGCTGCACAGACGACCCCCAGACCCCCAGACGACCAAGAATTAACCGAAAATCAAAGTGTTCTGTCGGCGCTGCATCTCGAACCCTCTCTGCAGCCTTGGGTTCTGCTTACCCAGGTGCACTGTGCACCCTGCATGCCGCAGTGCCTCACTGCATCAAAAAGGCTACCCGAAACACCTGCACACGGATTCGGTACTTCTGCACATCGCAAATAGCAGTGCTTCCGCTGTACGAAGATCTCTGCTCTTAGGAGAATACAGCGACTTAATTACAGAAAACAAGTCCTTTTCATGTTTTCCCGTCACCTTCTTCCATGTATTAGAATGCTGGATTTTTAAAGACTGACACCTGAGGTGGCTGGAGAGGTGGCTCGGTGGGTAGGAGCACCGGCTGCTCTTACAGAGGACCCGAGTTTGGTTCCCAGCACCATGTCAGGTGCCCCTCGGCCGTCTGTAACCTCAGCTCCAGGAGATCTGACGGCTTTGGCTTCCGTAAGCATCTGCGCTCACATGCACATACCCACACGCAGACATACGATCCAATTAAAAAGAATAAAAATAAATCTTAAAAACAAGACACAGAGAGAGAGACTGGTGTCTGGGTTGCTAACTTGAGTTTCACAAAAAAAAAAAAAAAAAAAAAAAAATGTGTTCAGTGATCATGGCTTGGTGATTAAGACAGAATTTCCGGTTTCTGAAATGGTCCTAAGCACATCCTGGTACTTTGTACTGTGTTTATGTAAAGCAGCATTCTCATTGTTTAAGATGCTGAAGACACGCTAAGTCTTACACTATCAAATGTCCAGCCTAGAGTCAATCATTTACACAAAATAAAAAAGCACATCACTTCATTAGTATTCAAATTGATTTTGCTTTTAACGACTGGCAAAATGATATGCAAGCCAGGTAATTGTTTTAAAGTCAGTTTCTTTTATGATTTCTTACCAGCAAATGTTTGACCTGAATTCCTATTTTATACACTTTGATAGCAGTGGGTCATGTGAAAATGTCAGGCAAAAATGAGTCACGAGTGGAAAACCTTAAGAAGCCCTGGTCTAGAGAAGGAGGGCACGGTGCTAGGCCAAGGGGCAGATGGGGAATAAGATGGCAGGCAGACAAAACATCTGTGTTTCTGCCCTCTGAGACTATTTTACGACACAGCAGCTGTCACAATGCAAAGGACGAGACACGGTCCAGGAACCGAAGCTCTTACCTGAAGCCTCCTAGGCCATGGGACAAGATGATCAAGGGGTATCCGGATTCCTTTGTCTTAAAGGGGCCATTCCAGCTAGCAGGCAAGCGACAAGATCCTGGCAGAGACACAGGCTATTGAATCTCTGGCTGCCCAGTAACTGTGATCCCAAGGACAGCCCAAGCACACGCAGGGTGGGCATTTGTGGTCCTCCCCTCTCCAGATCAACCAAGGGGAAAAAAAAAAAAACCCAAAGAGGCCGTACCAAAGAAATCAAGGACAGATCTGTGAGATGCCAAGGCCTTGAGGGATACGGGGGTGGGGGTGGGGGTGGGGGTGGGGGTGGCTTTGAGGGGGACAAGGGGGAGAGTAGGTCCTTTCGAAAGATTGGGGTAGGGACAATAACACCAGAGGGCACGCTGCAGGAGAATGGATGCTCCCTGGGAGCCAAGACTGTCTGACATAGCTGCTGGGTGGCAGAGGAGGGCGTGGTGAGTGGGATGTGATTCGGTGGTAAATGACAGAACACTGGGCTAGGATGTGTGAGGGTTTGATCCCCAGTACTGAAAAAAAGGGGTGGTCTATAGAGCGGGTAAGAACGCACGCAGGATTAAGGAATCACAGCCAGCACCACGGCCCCATCTGATGTCCCAAACACTGCCCTAGAGTTTCTACACATACCTGGCCCCGCAGCTCTATGGGCTGACAGGCAAGCAGCCTACGTGACTTGCCCAAGTCCCACTGCTAGTAAATTACAGTCTGCTTCTGAACTAATGACCCAAATTCTCGACTCTCTCCCCTCTCTCCATACCAAGGACCGGACAAAAATGACTGGGGGCCAGGGCAAGGGCAGCCTTACCCACACCCAGGCTGAACAGCAACCCCACCCAGCGCTTGTTATACTGCAGGTAGTCAGCCAGGCCGGAGCAGTACTCATAGCGGGGAATCCACAGGGGCTGCTCGCACGGCTCTGATGCTTGGCAGGGGTAGAAGAGTCGAAAGAGGCTCCCCTGGGGAAGAGAAGAGAGAGGCTGCTGGGACCAAGAAGCCTAGGTATTGAGAATCAGCAGGAGTCTGGAGCAACCAGCCAGGCTTGACACCAAAGCAGACAATCAAGGGTTTTCTCAGATCCAGACAACTTTGTGGTTAGAGCATCGGAAGGCTATGTTCTTCCAAATGTCAAGCTGCATTTTGAACTACATCCTGGAACAGCACCCAAAACATCGTGCGTTCATGGGCCCAGGCCTGGTGCGAACAGGGGAACTGGATTTGTTCTTAGGCTGAACACGGTGGGCAGAGGTGGGTTGCCCCGGCCACTCCTCCAGGCCTCCTCTCAGGAAGCAGCTTGATCACAAGGGAGCAGGCGAGGGGTTACCAGGAGGGTGTCTCTCACAGGACAGAGGTGAACCCAACCAACACTGACAAAAACCTAAGAACTTGCTGGGCCCTGGTGGCCCATGCCTGGAGTCCTGGAGATGGGAGGGTCAGAAGCTGATGGTCATCCTTGGCTACATTTCCAGTTTGAGGCCAGCCTGAGCTATGTGAGAAACCTGTCTCAAAGAAATGTTAAAAAGGAAGAAAAGGAGAAAACAAAGAAAAAGGAAAGCCAAGAAACTGGGAAGAGGAGGTTCAGAAGAAGGTGGCAACAGATGAAAGCAAGAGGAGACACCCCCCCCCCCCCCACCCCAGCCACCCCACCCCCGGCATCGTCAGGGCGCTGGTGCGTGGTTCACAGTGCTTCCTCCCATTTGCCTACAACAGGATGAGATGGAAAACCTTTCCAGGGTCAGATACCTGAACTCAAGAGAGGAGAAAGGGTCTGTGAGCTGCCTCAGAAGCCAGAGGCCCCGCTCCACCTTGCTGGAGAAAGAACTCAGTCTCTCTGTCAATTGGTTAGGTCCTAATATTTTGAAAAAAAATTTAAAAGGCAGGAAGACAGGTCTAAGGGCTGATAACCAAACCCCGCCCGGGTGTAACCCAGCTCCCCAGAACTGCACCCTTGGACCTGTGGGGGTAAAGTCCCCACGCGGGCAGAGGCCGTGGAGTAGTGCAGGTGTGTCGAGTGGGACACCTACCTCAAGACCCTGCCCCTCCATCACGTCCGTGCAGCCAACGTGGTGGGGTCCGGAGACAGGAGGGAAGCACACAGACTGGCCGGCCCCCATGTTGTGCCGGCTAGACCAGCTCCTGAGCTTGCTGGCTAGAAGGCAGAACACAAGGAACATAGCCTCTTGCTGATCTCTTCCTCGCTTGCTGTTGCTTCTCTGAGTCATGTGTCACCCAGACCACTTCCTGGCATCCTTCCTGATACGACCTTCCCGCCAGCTACTCACTGAACCGTCCGCATCTCTTATACTTGCTACTTTGCCGACATTTAGCGGCTGGTTCTTTGGTTGTTTTTGCAGTGGGGGGCCCAGAGCGTTCCATGTTCTAGCCAGCGCTCCATTCCCAGCCCTTGCAAACTGTATTATTCATTTTCTTCTAGTGGGGTGAGGAGGTGGACGGGGATGGGGAAAGCTAATCCTCAGAGTTCAAGGGCAGCCTGGGATGCATGTGACCCTGTCATGGCAACACTGCACCTACCGTATGCGCATTCAGCAGTAACTGCTGTAATGACCATAGCCCAGACTTTGCCTTGCTGGGCTAACAACATCCACTGAGATCTAGTGTGTCCTCTGCTAGCACAGCACTGAGCCCCTCACAGACACTGCTTCATCTCAGCCTCTCAACAACTCTCCGAGGTAGGAGGTATTAAGACTAATTTTACAGAAGAGAAAACTGAAGCAGAGTGAGCTACCCTGGCTATGGGGGTCTAATCCATAACCCACCCGGTTTAAAGCAACAAAATTTAGATTCCTATTCCTTGTAACCACAACCACCTGCACGGACAGGGTCCTGAGCCACAGGGTTCGCTGTGACCCTGTTCTGATTCCTCCTCTGGGAGCATCAGTGTGCGGGTCAGAGCGTGCCTGGCAAAGAGACCTTAGAGATGGGAGCTGCCAACCTTCCCCACATCACCCCCGACCCTGCCCGGTCTATTTACTACACACAGAGCTCCTGACTGCCGATCATCCAGCCCAGAAGAAAACCCCAAAGAGTCCCAAAAAGTCACTCTGTCGGCAGGTAATGATTTCCCTTCTACTACTCATTTTTTCTTTTTTTTTTCCCACTGCAAATTTTAAGATACCCACTATTACAAAAAGGACGAAGAGAAGGAGACGTTAAGTTGTGCTGCAGGCAAGGGAGTGCTCAGCCAGACTCAAGAGGAGAGGCGTGGCTTAGTCCCCTTAGCAGTCTCCCTGCTGCTGAGGGCACCCACTAGACACTAAAGCTGCAGCAGCAGGACACTTAAGGATCACATGACAGCGAAGCTGCTGCAGATCCTGTCATAAGAGAGATAAAAGGCCACTGGAGTTGAGAAGAGAGAGAGTGTGTCCCGAGTGTGGGAGCAAAGAGAGCAGGGGAAGACAGAAAAAGAGTTAGGAAAGCGTGTGTGGGGCAGTCAGTGTGGGGCAGTCAGTGTGGGGCAGTCAATGTAAGACAGTCAGTGTGGGGCAGTCAGTGTGAGACATTCAGTGTGGGGCAGTCAATGTGAGACAGTCAGTATGGGGCAGTCAGTGTGGGGCAGTCAGTGTGAGACAGTCAGTATGGGGCAGTGAGTATGGGGCAGTCAGTGTGGGACAGTGAGTATGGGACAGTCAGTGTAGGGCAATGTGAGGCAGTCAGTATGGGGCAGTCAGAGTGGGGCAGTCAGTATTGGTTGCTAGGGAAGAGAGGGCTGTGAACAGAGCGGGGTCTGGGTAAGCGTGGAGGTTGGGGAGTAGTCCCTATGGTGCTAGGTCAAAGAGGAAGAGTCTGTTCTGCAAACAGATTAAATCAAACAGACCTTTGCAGGCTTCCTACCTACACACTACCTACACACTACACACTATGCATTTGTGTGGGTGGGTGTGTGCATTCGTGTGCACAGCACACAGTGGAGGCCAAAAGACAACCTCACATGTTGGCTCTCATGTGCTTCCCCACTTTTTGTTTGAGACAGGGTCCCTCATTAGCCTGGAACTCGACCACACAGGCTTCCAGGGATCTACCTGTCTGCCTCTCATCTCACCATCATTGAGATTAGAGTGTACCATCAAGTCGAGCTTTTTATTTATTTATTTATTTTAAAAATTGCATTATAGCAGGGCGGTGGTGTTGCACACCTTTAATTCCAGTACCCAGGAGGCAGAGGAAGGTGGATCTCTGTGAGTTGGAGGCCAGTCTGGTCTACATAGTGAGTTCCAGGACAGCCAGAGTTACAACAGAGAGACCCTATCTCGAATAAATAAATAAATAAATAAATAAATAAATAAAATTACATTTATTTATTTAATGTGTGGAAATGCATGAGGGAGTGTGTTTGTGGGTGTCAGAGGACAACTTGAGGGGGGTCGCTTCTCTCCTGCCTCGAGAGCCCCAGGAGATCAGACTCAGTCATGCTTAGCATCAAGTGTCTCTGTCCACTGACCAGCCCCTGGCTTCCTCCTCTTCTTCTCCTCCCCTGCCTTTTGATAGGGTCTCTATACATAGCCCAGGCTGTCATGGAACTTGCTATGTACACCCGGTTAGCCTTGATCCACTACCTCTGTCTCCTGAGTACAGGAGTTAAAGCCATTGCCGCCACACCCTGCCCTTTGTTTTTCTTTCTTTTCTTTCCTTATGTGAGCGCTAAGGATCTGAACTCAGGTGTCTGACTGACTGAGCTTTCTCCCCCAATGAAAACCTCAAGCCTGAGACCCAGCTCCTTTGCCATCTAGCTTGGGCAAGTTAATCCGATCTCTCTAAGCCTGATTCTGTATCTGCATAAAGGGATTTGAATCAGTCTTGTGGTTGCCATAGAGACAAAATAAAACCGTGCAATTAAAGCACCTCGCGTACTACCATGCTCGAGTGAGTATTCAGGCGCATTCATTGATTGCGAGAAAAGCAGAAACAATAGAGTTTGACAACTGTGTGGATTCGAAAACCAGAGGAAAAGGGAGGAGGCAGAGGTGAGGCAGGGATGAGGATGTTTGTGGAAAGGGATCTTTGTCTCATCTGAGAGCAGTCCCGTGGTCAGGCATCCAGAAAGTATATTTGAAAAGAGTCAGGGAAGTGGGGTATACAGAACCCTGGTCACCCTGGCAGGTTTCTGAGAGGGTCCAGCTGCTTAATTCTGTTTGGAAAAAAATAAAAACCTAAAAAAGACAACTGTCCAGACTGAGGTGAACTTGAAAACAGCCCGAGTTCCCCAGGCTCATGTTGACTGATGCCCAAGACGCTGGGGTGGGGGTGGGGAGCAACCGTACTTGCAAATTACAACAAAGAGACATCGAGACTTATTTCTCATAAATGCCAGGGGATTTTCCAGGGGAGTCAGTCAGGTGTGCTCCAGTGCTCACCTTCACTCCACAATTCATGGTGGTGCCTGTCCAGAGCCTCTTTATCATCCAGGCCTAAGGCCTGGTAAGCTGTAAGTACTCATAATCATCAATGGTGTGGCCCTCTTTCAACATACCCAGCTGAGGTCTTCCATTTTTCCTGGCATAGATCCTTTGACAAAATGAATTCTTCTCTCCCAAGCTTTTCAGGCCTGAGGCACACCTATCAAAGTCCATTAAAGGAGCCCAGAAAGGCCCAAAGGGAAAGGGCGGGACTTTGATTTCGGAGGTGTTCTGTTGGGAGTCCTCCTCCTAGCGGGCAGCCCTGTCCCAGCACGCAGCCCTGTCCCACTGCCAGCCCTGTGGACTTTTCATCACCAGCTATTTCAGGCCAGAGTCCAAGATAAGCACCCCTCTTGGGCTTGGTTTCAGACAAAGCTCTCTGGAGGCTGTGGGCTCAGGCCTGTCTGATCTTTGGTCTCTGGAGGAAGTGAAGAAATAACCTGGTCCTAGATGAAGACATCAAGAGCTCAAGGGACACGATTGAGCAACGAGGCGGCAAAACTAGAAAAGCTGCTCTGATAAGAATGTTCTAGGGCACCAACCAACAACACAAAGAGGACCTCTGTTGCTTGTGGAGGCCTTGCAGTTTACAAAGCACTTTCATACACTGCGATATAGCAGGAGAGAGTCCCAGAAAGCCTATGCGATCTGCCCAAGGTCACAGAGAGTGAGGCAGAGTTCCTAGATGCACTTGAAGATTGTAGCACTGGGAAGAAGAATGTTTCAGTCTTCTCCCACCAGCATGGGGAAAAAGACAGCGAACAGTGGAGCGCAGCGTGGAGACAAAAAAACAGCCGGGGCTCAGGGACCGGAGGCTGTGGGCGAGGCTGAGGCCGAGGGTCAGGGCGTGGGAGCGACAGTCCGCCGTGACCCTGGAGGGCTTGGTGCGGGAGGATTCTGACGGGACTTGTCTGAATAGGAAACACAGACGATGAAGAGCAAAGTGAAGATGCTGGGATTGAGAGACAAGAAGGCCCCACGCCGGAATATGAAAGGTCTTCGGATAGCTCAGTTGAGAACTGGAGCTTTCGTCAATCAAACTTACCCAAGCGCGATGATCACTCAGTAGTAACCTCAGAAGGGTTACTCGGCGGAAACCCGATCGGCCCAGGAGCCCGTAGCCCTCTGGGAGTAGTAGTTTCTTTCATTTAACTTGCGAGCTTAAACCCATTTCCTTCCTCTAGCTATTAAACTACAAGTCCCGAGGTGCAACGCGAGAGAAGGCACCGTGGAATCCCAGGACTACAATTCCCAGAGTCCCTGACTACACTTTTGGTGTGAAACCTGCCAAGGCCAGGGATGCGGTGAGATTGCTCCCCCTAGTGGTCTGAGGAGCCGGAATGACATGTCTCATGCGGAGGGTTATAGGACTGGAAAGTAACCCTCCGCCTCATCGGTCCTCACATAGCTCCCAGGCGTGCCTGGAAACAAACCGCGCGTCACTTTGTTCTCAGGGAGTCGCCGAGATGGTAGGTTATTTTCCATTCCTGTAAACGTTGTTTCCTGTGAAAATATGAGAATGATTGTTTAAGTTGAGGACACATCTCTTATCAAGCTGCCTCTGTTGACACCTTGGATTTTTCATTGTTCTCAGGGGACTCAATTAGCTGAGAACTGGGGGGAACCTGAGAGATCTTGGGGTCCACATCTCAACCCTTCTTCCTCTATTCACCTCCATTTGAATGCCCCGTCCTGGGTTTTTGGAGGCACATTGATGAACAAGATATTGTCCCTAAGGTCAACAGAATTCACAATCCAGCAGAATTCAGAGGTGGGAGAAGCATAGCGAGTATGGGAGCCTTGCAAAGCACCCACCCAAGTTAGGGGAAAGGGAACCGCGTCTCAAGATGCTTAAAGGAAGAGATGCTAAAATTGGACAAAGGGAAAGGACAGTGCTGGAGTGTGGCGACTGCAGATGAGATATCATGAGTTGTCTTACAGAGCCACAGGATGTGAGGGCTGGAATGGAGAATCATTGATGTCGACAAAAACTGGATCATCCATGAAGTTAAAAAACCATGGGTGTTGGGGTGCATGTCTGTAAACCCCTGTGTTCAGGACACAGAGGCTCAACTTAGGTTACATAGCGAGCCTGTTGAAATACTACCACCAACATACACACAACTAAAAATGTTCAACAGCTCTTCGCAACCTACTGGATAAGGTCCCAATTTCTTACCCTGACGTTTAAGTCCTCCGTGACTCCATCAATGTGCTGTTCTTTCTTCCTCCTGACAGGAGTTCCTGTCTTCTGTCCTGCTTTGACCCCAGCTACATGCAATCAAGCCTCAGCAACCTAAGGATACCTTAAGTTCTCACTGTTCCCTCCGCTCTGGCCTAACCAGGTATCTTGATGCAGGCACTCTGTCCTGCCTGGTGAGCCCTCTACTCCTCTCCTGCTTCTAAACTTCACTCTCCAAAACACTCTCATAGTCCCCCTTCCCAGTTCCAATGGACCTCTGCTTCTTCTCAGTTGCTGGAACGTTACAGACTTCTTGCTAGGGGACTTCACCTTCATCACCTTCTGGCATCAACCAGGATGAAGGTTTTTGGTTGGGTTTTTGGTTTTTGGTTTTTTTCCCCCCAAAACATGAGTTTCTCTGGGTAGCCCTGGCTGTCCTGGAACTCTCTCTGTAGAACAGGTTGGCCTCTGCTTCCTGAATGCTGGGATACAAGGCATGCTCCATACTCCCAGCAGGATGGAGGTCTTAATTCTTCAACAAACTGACCTCCTGAGAGTCAAGGATCCTACATATGTGATCTGCATGTGTGGATTTTTTTCACGAGAGTGGGTTCTGAAGAGAACAAAAAAGGCTACTTCAAGATGCAAGCCTATACGAGGCAGAGGGCAACAGCCTCGAAGGAATGAAGGTATTTTATTAAAGAAAGACAGCATTAATGGACTTGCCCCACTCATACAAAGGCCTTATTTGCATAATGAACAGAATCCTACAGCCTTTAGTCCCAGCCAGCCTAGCACCAAGGAAGCTACAGTAACAAAGCCAGAGGTTGGAAGTATTCTTCGATCTCGCCTTGCTGAAAGCCCCTTTGTTAGCAATATCATAAACAAATGCCTTTAACATGTAAGAATTTAGGAGCAGGGTATTTTAAACAACAATTGCTATAGCTAAGAGTTGCTAACAGGTACAGGCTACCTCTCAGGAAGGAGACATTCCTGATGTCTGGAATTACAGGTTTTTACCAAAGAGTGCATCCCCTCATACATTCCAGTGTCTTATCCCTACATGCATGTCCCCTCAAATCACCAGTGTCTCAAATCCTGCCAGGATTTCTCCAGGCTCATTTCTCCTCCTGAAACATATTGCCACCATCATCCTTCCAGGAGCCACAATAAGGCGTGATAACAGAAATACATTAAGCCGCAGATTTAATTAAAGACGTGGTTGCTGCTGGTGGACATATAATGTAAAAACTTTAGTGTGGAATGGAGAAGGCTGTCCTTGTCTAATTAATCCAGGCGGGGCAGCTGGCCACGGGGTCCCCTGGTCATGAGAGGAGGGACCGTAGATGATGTGTTTCCATCCATTACTCCTCAGCCAGGCATGCTGAGGCCATTTGCTGGCTGGGGTTGAGGATGTCAGGCACTCTTTACTTTGTCCCCTGTCACTTTATGAAGATCTTCCTTGGGCCAATCAAACTTTTTACTCTAGCAAAATAAGACAATTAAGTTCAATTACATTGTTTTTCTAATCTAATATTGTTGTTGCTGAGGCGGGCTTTCACTCTGTAGCCTGGGCTAACCTCAAACTCCAGGCACTCCTCCTGCTCAGCCTTCCAAGTACAGAAGTTCCATCATACTTGACTCCAGGCTAGTCTATTCTTGGTGAACAGCCCAAAAGCCTGTAAAGATCCAGCAAGTCATTGATTTCCAGCTCTTTCATACCAGACCTTGACCTCCAGTAATGTAGGATTTCCTTAAGTCAGCTACCACACCAACTCTAACCTTTTCCTTGTGCCTAAGCCAAGTTGAAGGAGATTTGATTAGTAACATAGAAAAAGCTACTCTTCGTCCAATAAGAAAAATGGCAAACATTAGCAGATCGGTATCTTGTGCGCTATATATTTTGCAATCAGAGGTGTAACCGTGTGGTATGGTTAAGAATAAAGACTCTACTCTCTGTTTCCCCGCATAAGCTGCGCCCTTTGCTGTCCTCCATTTCCGTGTCCGTGGTCCATCCCAATCTTTCACACGAGGTCTAGCTGCTATTTGGATGAACAACTTCAGATTTCCTATTCCTCTTCCCTGCTGAAGAAGGACACTACCTTCTAAAATCAAAATCAAGATGAAATCAGTCTATACTAAACAGCGTTAACTTTGTTTTGCTCTTTGAGACAGGGTTTTACTATGTAGCTTGGACTAGCCTCAAATTTGCACTCTTCATCCCTCTGGCTCCTAAGGCTAAGGTCACCGATATGGCACCAAGTCAAGCCTAAACATTCTAATACATTTTCTAAGCTTTTGAAAGATTTACTTTCATCTTATGAGTGTTTTGCCTCTGTGTGTGTGTGTGTGTGTGTGTGTGTGTGTGTGTGTGTGTATGAAGTATATGCATGCATGTATGTGCATATATGTCTGGTGCCTATGGAAGCCAAAAGAGAGTGCTAGATCCCCAGAAACTGAATTTTAAGATGGTTGTAAGCCACCATGTGGGTGCTAGGAGTCAGACCCAGGTCATCTGGAAGATCAGTCAGTGCTCTTAACCACTGAGCCATCTTTCCAGCCCCACAAACGCTCTAATCTTAAATGTATAGCTCAACTTGTTTGTGCGTGTTGTGTGCGTGCCTGTGTATCTGTTTGTGCGTGTTGCGTATGTATGTGCACATGCAAGTGTGCATACAGTGCATGCTTGTGAACTCGTGGACTCCTGCACCAATGGGTGCGCCTGTGGAGACCAGGGCAGCATGTCTGATGTCTTACTCTATCACTCTCAAGCTAACTGCCTTGAGACAAAGTCTCTTACTAAGCCAGAAGCTCACTCTTTGGGCTAGGCTGACTTGCCAGTGAACTCTTGGGACTCACCTGTCTCTGCCTACCTATGTTGGTACTTTGGTAACATGCAGCCGCGCCCAGCTTTTTATGTGGGTGCTGGGGTCTCAAACTCATGTTTTTCTGCTTACATAACAAGTGGGCCTCCCCTCTAAGCCATCTCCCTAGTTTCCCCATCCCTGATGTTTAAAAAGATTTATTTGGCTGTACCTATGTAAGCAGTATACCATGTGTGTGCCTTGAACCTACCTAAAGAGGCCAAAAAGAGGGCATCAGATCCCCTGAAGCTGGAGTTATAGACTGTTATAATCAGTTATGTACATGGAGAAGTGAGCACTGTTAACTGCTGAGCCATCTTTCCAGCACATCCCCATACCCCTCCCCGAGCCCACTGCTTTTTAAAGCCTCTGGGGATGTGGCTTAGTTGGTAGAGCCCGGGGTTCGATTCCTAGTACCAGTATAAAATTAATTAGGTGTGGTGGCATATTCCATAATCCCTGGTATAGCCAGAAGGATCAGAAGTTAAAGGTCATCCTTGGCTACATATTTTGAGGCTAGCCTGGGTTGTACAAGACCCTGTCTTTAAAAAGACAATTGTGCCACCAGCTGGGGACTAAGCCTTTGTTTGACACATAAGCCTATTTCAGGCGGAGGGGATAGGCATGTCATAGCCAAACCATAACATCTGTCTTTACTCCAGCCCTGTCCTCTGTACCTGATAAAAAAGCCCATGTCCAGAATCGGGAAGGAGTATGTCTCTGCCCGGTGTTTGGCATTCCTCATCTCATCCAGTTAGCACGATAGATTTAAAAGGGCAGTCAAACCACCCCCAGTTTGAAGACAAGAAGCAGAAGGACCCGGACCAGGCGGCTTGTCACACATGGTTTTCTACTCAATGGCCAGCAGAGCTAGGCTCAAAACTCCTATCTACCTGTTCTGCTGTGACATCTTGACTCCTGCCTACAGAAAGTGGCATATCTGGGGTGCCCACTGCCTCTCTCGGGCCTCACTGTAGGCCTGGGGCAGCGCCTCCCAATCACCAGAGCCCTGGCTGGGAGCAGCAGGGACCACAGAGCCCAAAGGAGGAACAGCAGGCAGAGGGAAGCTGGGCAGGTGTTTTTCATTCTGCTCTCTGGTTCTTTCCAGGCCTCTGAGGGTTCACTTGGCCTCAGCATCATCCTGCTTCCCGGAATCTCTCATCAGAAATGACTGATAGAGACAGAGCCAGTTCAGAGACGCCAGAGGCCAAGGCAGGGCCCAGTTCCACCCCAGTCTCCTCTTTCTGGCTCCCAGCCCTGTTATCACAGACTCCATCAAAAGCCTAGTAGAGGCTTGCCAAGCGGAAGGCGGCCTGAAGGTACGAAACTCTCATGTGTTTAGGACGGGGAGATGCCCCAACAGGCTGTGAGTAAAGAGGTTACCGACCGGGATCCTGGCTTGCCCTTCTGGGGCCGCTCACAGCCTCCGCGCATAGGTGGCAGCCCTTGTCAAAATCCCTGAATGCTTCTCATATGTGGACCAGTGTCCTCCTGCCAGCCAGATTCTTTCCTCCTCCCCACGCAGGGTGACTGCCAATCCCGGGGTCTGCACACACCTGGCCAGCTCTGTTTTCTTACAGTTTCCCTTCGCTTGTGCTGCTCTTGTTGCTCAAGCCCAGTATAGCTGTCCCCACCACTGCCTCTGTCGCCCCCTAGAGGGGACACCAGGGACACCATGCTGGTGTGCACGACAGTGAAGTGAGCTCCTCCCCACATGGGCCAAAACAAACCCGTCCTTCCCTAAGTCCCCTTTATCTGGTATTTTGTCTCAAGAATGAAAAGAGTAGCCCAAGACAGTCTGGCTGGTAACCAGGCTGGCCTTGAACTCACAGCAACCCTCTTGCCTCAGCTACCTGGGTGTTGAGCATAGGCGTGTGTCGTCACACCCAGCTCAGGTGTGGCAGCCCACTTATAATTCCAGGAAGAGACAGGGGAAACCCAGGGCAAACTGCATAGCTAGCTACACTAGCCAGATAGGTGAGCTCTGGGTTTGATTGAGAGGCCTTGCCTCAATGAATCAAGTGGAGAGTGATCAAGGGAGACTTCCAGTGTCAGCCTTGGGCTTACATATGCATGTAGATACAGGAGTGCGCACACACAGGTAAACGTGTGTGTATACACACACACACACACACACACACACACACACACACACGAAGAATACAAATATATAGTGGCTGTACTATCACTCGAGGGCCACAGAGCAAAGCTTCTTCCACTATAAGACTTTTTTTCTCATAGCTCTCAAGAGGAGGGTAGACACGTCCTGGGAGGGCACCCAGAGAACAGCCTGCACAGGGGTTCTCTAGTGTGGTCTCCTTGGGAACTGGAGGGAGGTGGGGCAGGCAGGCAGGCAGACGGGCGAGGCCTGGCATGGTTTGTACCTCCTCAGCAGGCACTGGGAGCTAGGTGCTGCCCCTCCTTCTTTGGTGCCTGGATCTGATGACTGAAGCAGAACAGAGAGGCCTGTGAGTGGGGGTGGGCTCTGAGCCGAGTGGTAAGCCTTTGAAAAGTCCACGTACTCCAGGACCAGCTGCTCCCCTCTCTTAAGAAAGAGAACCTGGTGAGGATCCAGGCAAAGCTGTGGTGGAGGCTGTTGAGGAGGGAGGGGAGGACAGCACGGACGAGAGGCCACGGCCATGATCTTGCTGTCAGAGGATGGCAGGTGAACGAGGGTAGGGTGGGGAGATGGGAGCTAGGCTTCGGGGTGTGTTCGGAGTGGCACTGGCAGGACTTTATGAACAACCAGAGAGGGTGCCATGTACATTACAAGAGACCCGTCCTGTTCTTAGTCTGGAATTCACATGTGCGTTTCTCCCTCTACCCCAGACCCTCACACTCACACTTCTAATGTTGGTGGCTTAGAGAAGGACTTTTTAGGAAATGGTATCTCCAGGATTCAAGATAGACAGAAAGTGTTCCACACAAAGCCGGGGCCATGGCAGGGACTCAGTAAACAGCAGCTGTGTGTCCACTGAGAAAGTAGAAAGTTTGGCAGATCTGATGTCAGACAGACCATGCTTTGGGTACGAACTCTATTCCCCACTAGCTGTGCATCCCTGAAGAGCAATCTTACCTCCCCTCATCTCCCTCCCCTCACCCGGAAGCCCACATAAAAGGCCTGGTTCTCCTGGTAGTTATGAGAATTAAATGAAGCCCTGCCTGTCTAGAGCCCGGCCCTGTACACACTCCACCGGTGACAACAGCAATGATGCCATATAAACAGGCAGGCTGCGGAGGTGAGCCAAGACTCAGAGAGAAAAGGGACTGAGGCACCTCTGCCTCCTCCTTAGAGCTCACTCACCCCTGGGCCTGCTTCTTCCTCCTGACAGCCCCCAACTCCTAGCCCTCTGCAGGGTTTCTCCAGGACACCCACAGAAAGCTGGCAGAGCTCAGATGCCAGGCAGTCATCCCTGGGGAGGGAGAGGAGGAGAAGTAAATCTTCCTGCCTCTGCTTTGGAAGGCAGCCTGTTAATCATCTGGGTTTGAAGCAGCCTACTTGCTAGGTAACAGCCGGGCTTTGCTGATTAATCCCTAGGTGGTCAGGGCTGACATGGAGATGTCTGGGTATAGGCTGTTCTGAGAAGGTCCAGGAACTCCCTCTAGGGAGCCCCAGCTTCAGAAATCTTCAGAGAGTCTATTTCAGGGAACACATTGGAGGGAAGGATAAAATGACTTCAGGATCAAGCTTTGAAATTTACTTACTCAGTTTTAGCCAATCCTGCCATTTCAAAGAACCCTGTCCCATGGGAATGGCCAGCCCTGGAAACTCAGCTGCAGCCTGAGGCACGATGTTGGCTTGTAACAGCACCTGCTCGCTTCCATGGTCTCTGGTTTTAAGATTCTTATTGATTCATTTATTTGTTTTTTTTTTTAATTTTTGAGACAGGGTTTCTCTTTGTAGTCCTTAATGTCCTAGAACTCATTCTGAAGACCAGGCTGGCCTCGAACTTAGAGATCCACCTGCCTCTGCCTTCTGAGTGCTGGGATTAAAGGCCTGTGCCACCACTGCCCAGCTTACACAGACAGGGTCTATGAAAGCCAGGCTGGCTTAGAACTATGTACATATACTCCAACTAGCTTTGAACTCATAGCAATCCTCCTATCTCCTCACTCCTAAGATTACAAGTGTGCTTCACCACATCTAGCTTTCTCTGAATAACAGAACTTCATCCTACAGGAATCAGAGACCTTCATAAGGATGAGGGGAAGCCCAGACGTTGAGCAGTGTCCAGGTTTGGCCATCTAGAAGACAGACTTGAGTATAATAAAATTAGTAGTAGTAGTAATAGATTTTGTTTGTTTGTTTTGAGACAGGGTCTTGTGTAGCCCAGGCTGGCCCAAAACTAACTACAAGCTAAGAATGATCTCGAACTTACAATCCTACTGTTCCCACGTCCCAGGTGCTGGGAGTACAGGTGTTCAGCACCATGCCCAGTGTATGCATTGCTGGGATGGAACACGGGACTTAGTGCTTGGTAGGCAAGCATTCCAGCAACAGAGCTACATCTGTCCCTAACTAACCTCAAACTTTCAATCCTCCTGCCTCCACCTCAGTGATGGAGTGTGACCTGAGAGCTGTAAGAAGAGATAAACCCTTTCCTCCCCTCCTCGCTTTTGGTCATGGTCCATCGTAGCCATAGAAATCAGTCTTAGACAACTGAGGATCCCAAGACCAGGTCCTGGTCTTCTGACTGGCTGAGTCACACATGTTAGCTGATGTCTCAGTTTGCTTTCTGTTGCTGTGATAAACACCACGGCCAAAGGTGGCCTGGGGAGGAAAGGGTGTATTGATAGTTTGTAGTGCATCATCCAGGGATGTCAGGGCAGGCCCCCAAGGCAGGAACCTGAAGGCAGGAACTGAAAACAGAGGCCATGGAGGAGTGCTGCTTACTGGCTTGCTCATCATGGCTTGCTCAGCTTTTTTTGTTATTGTTATTTTCTGTTGTTGTCGTTGTTGTTTTAATAAAACTCAGAACCAGACCATTCACTAATTAAGAAAATGCCCCCACAGAGTTACCTACGGGCTACTCATACAGACACATTTTTTTTTCAAGTGAGGTCCCTACTTCCCAGAAGAATTGAGCTTGTGTCAAGTTGAGAAAATAAATAAATAACACTAACTGGGACAGCTAGAGATTGAACCCATGTCCTTGGGTGAAGGAAGCAAGTGATCACTAAGCCACACCCCAGGCCTGGGACGCCATGTTTGAGACCTGCCAGGCATGCTCTGCAGACAGTTACATACCTGACATCTAACCCCTCTTTAGGAAGCAGCTACTTTGAGCATCCCCATTTTACAGACGAGAAAACAGAAGCACAGTCACTTTCCTGGGAAGGCACAGTTTATTGGGAACACTTGGGCTATACAGTCAACCACAGCACCAGCTCATGTCTGGGGCTTTCCTCTCAGAGGGATACAGATAGTCCTTCTGAAGGTTGCAGGCCCAGCCTGAGAAAAAGATAAGGAGGGAAGAAGGAAATGCATCAGACCAAACTCCATGGAGTTTAGCGCCTCAGGCAGGACAACACCTGTCCCCAGGCTGGGAGATGGAGCCATCATGGTTGTGAGGTCAACACCATTTTGCTTAGAGGCCCAGGAGCACGGGCTAGTTCTCAAGATTACAGAGGAAAGGCTCCCCATCTCCTTGCACTCCACCCCACTGTGTCCTTACCTTCCTGCCCTAGCCACTCCCTCCTCCCCAGGGCAATGGCTTCTACCCCATAGGTCAGCACCCAGCTACAGGACATGGGTCTCCTAGTAGCTTTGATGAGCGTCAAAGAGCCCTCCAGATGCCCCGGAGGCCCTGGCACAGCCCAGAAGTCTGTTTCCAGAATGAGTTTAGAACACCCCTTCTTCCCTGCTTCCACCCAAGCCTGCAAGCAAGCGTGGCAATCGGTTTAGACAAGCCCAGGCTCAGCTGGTCTGAGAACACCCCCTGCAGGAATGAAGGTAAAAGAGGGTGTGTGTGTGGGTGTGTGTGTGTGTGTTTGAGTGCAAAGGGAACATGCTTCCAGCATGAGCCAGCCATGGCTGGGGGCAGGGTGGCAGTCTGAGCATGACTGGGTGTCCCTGTTGGGTGACTAAACTTTTCCTGGGGAGATCTCGCACACTCACCTATTCACCCCAGGTAGGGAGCCCAAAACAGACCAAAGCACAGCTACCACCTAAGTCCAACTTGGTGAACCAATGGGTTTTATTGAGGTTACTTACAGAAATATGGGTGAGGGGTTACTCGCAGAGCAGAAATGACACCAAAGCCACCCCAGTACCTGACAGTTCACAGAAGCTGGGAACCTGGAGCACACTGCCCAGCCTGCAGGCAGCTCAACGGGGTGCAGTTTGGAGAGTGCCCAAACTTCCAAGTGACTCGATTGTTCTAAGCCTCCTCTTCCTGGTCGTTGATGTGGTCTCAGCGTCTTCTTTTCAGGTTGACTTGTCTGAGAGTGACTCTCAGCTTCTATTACTTACTCTGGGAAGGAGGGGCCTCGTGAACCTGGTTAGTTTCAGGGACTTCCTGAAGTTGTTTGAGTTGTTTGTCTTCCTGCTTAAGGAGAGTCCCCTCAGAGTGGAATATTTTAGAGGAAGTTTATACTATCTCCTAGTCCTCTGGCCTGCTGGCCTTGGTCACCGGTCCTTCTCAATCCGTCTCCTTCACTCGTTCAGCAGCTGTGGTTGTTCGAATGGAAAATGGCCCCCATAGACTCACAGGGAGTGGCACTATTAAGAGGTGTGGCCTCGTTGGAGAAAGTGTGTCACTTTGAGGTTTCAGATGCTCAAGCCAGGATGTCTTACTCTCTCTCCTGCTGCCTGCTGATCGCATGTAGAACTCTCAGCTACCTCTCCAGAACTGTGTCTGCCTGCGTGCCACCATGTTCCTCATCATGATGATAATGGACTAAATCTCTGAACTATAAGCAAGCCCCAGTCAAATGTTTTCCTTTATAAGAGGTGCTGTGGTCATGGTGACTCTTCACAGCAATAGAAACCCTGACTAAGCCAGAAGCCTTGGTTGGACTTCACTGTCTCACTGCTAGAGTGAGGAGCACACCAGACCCAATTGCTCCAACTGCTATTCTGCCCTTACAGAGCCCCCAACCCTCAGGCTTCCCTGACTCAGTGGAGGATGCTTGGGGCTGCAACCAAACTTTACCATTAGCAAGCCTCCTCTTTTCCCTGGTCCAAACATCTCCAGAATCCACAGACTGTGCCCTTTCTGACCTTGCCACCCAGGTCCACCTTCACAGCTCACCTGCTCTACGCTAGCCCAGCAGGTCTCCCCATCTCCCTCCAGACTCTCTCTGGAGTCTGTGTAGTGCTGGGAAAACAGATCACACAGCTGCTCCCCTGCCTCTGAACCTGTGCCCTGGCTGTCTCTGAGTCTGGAGCAATTTTCTCCTAGAAGCTCCAAGGGGAGGAACATCATGTCCCCCTCTCTCCCAGATCCCTTCCTGCAAAGAGGCCTCCACAAAGCCAGATGCTATCAGCTACCTGCTTCCCTGGGGGGCTCTCCAGGCCCACAGGATGAAGCTCACTAAGCAACTGTGGAATGAGAAGGGGACCATTCCCTCTTACACCCTCACAGTGATTTCTCTCAAGAATTATTTTGAAGCTAGCTCCATTGGTACAGTGATTGTGTAGCATGCATGAGGCCCCAGGGTAGGTCTGAGACCCCCTAAACCAACATGCCTGTAATCTCTGCACTCCAGAGGTCAGAAACAGGAGCAGAAATTCAAGGTCATTCTTGACTTACAGCCAGTTCAAGCCTCAAAACCAAACCACACAAAAACTGTTAAGTAGCAGGGAAGTAGCTCAGAGGGAAGCCCCAACGTTTCATTCCAGCGCAGCCCAGACCAAGCAAAACAAAATATGAGACAGCATTGATTCCCTTCCAGACTTAAGGTCAATGTCACTCCTCAGAGGGCTTCTCTGCCCCGGGTTCAGCAGCCCCTCTGTGTGCTGCCAGGTTCCCTCCCCAAATGCTGGTATTCCCTCTAGCAGCAGGGGTGGGGGATAGAGAAGGGTCCATCTCATTCAGCAGAGTGCCTTGTTTAGTGGTTGAAGGAATGGATGGTGGAACCGGAGAGATGGTTCATTGGTTAAGAGCACTTTTTCTTTTTTCTTTTTCTTTTTTTTTCAAGACAGGGTTTCTCTGTTGTAACTCTGGCTGTCCTGGAACTCACTCTGTAGACCAGGCTGGCCTCGAACTTACAGAGATCCACCTGCCTCTGCCTCCCAAATGCTGGGATTAAAAGTGTGTGCCACCACCACTGCCTGGCAAGAGCTCTTGTTCTTGCAGATGACCCCGTTAGGTTCCCAGAACCCACTTGGTAGCTCACAATTATCTGTAACTGCAGATCCAGTGAGTCTAGTGGCCTCTTCTGGCCCCACAGGCACCAGGCGTGCACATGATACACACATATACATGTAGGCAAACACTCATATACCCAAATAAAACTAAATAAATATCATTTTTAAAAAGGGGGAGGGACGACTGGGTATGGTAGCATATACCTTTGATCCTAGCACTTGGGAGACAGAGACAGGCAGATCTTTGCAAGTTCAAAGCCAGCCTGGTCTACAGAGACAGCCAGGGCTACTCAGAGAAACCCTGCCTCAGATAAAAGGAAAGAGGAATTGATGGCTTAGGATCTGGCTAAGCCATGGAATTACAGGCAAAGTTATTCAAGTTCCCTGAGCCTCAGCTTTCTCTTCTGTAAAACGGGACTGATAAAATATCTCTAGGCAGTTCCAGCAGGCTCAGGACACGGTCAGGTAAACTTACTCAGCGTGGTACTCCCAGTGCCTCCTGGGAAACCTGGTCCAGGTCAGTGCTGCTAAGGATCTGTTAGATGAATGAATGTGGATACAGAAAGACAGAAGCAGAGAGAGGGCATGGAGGAGGGGCCTGGCTCCAACAGAGGAGAGTCAGGGCAGCTTCCTGCAGGAAGGGAATTCCAGTCTGGAAAGATGGCAACACCACTCGCCCACACCTTTCTTCTGCATGAGGAGGGCTCCTATTTGCTGGAGCTGCTGCCTATCACTGAGCGACCAACCTCTTAGTGCAAAGGGGCCAGTTTCCCTTGATTCCATTTTCAAGATATTCCTGGGCACATGGCTGTGCCCTGCCCTCAGGCTGGATGCTCACTGAGGACATAATGTTCACAGTGTGGCTCTCCTATCAAGTCAGTAGCCCTCCCAGACCAGGGGAAGGGTACCTCCTTGTGGTCGGACAGCCCCACCAAACGCTCTTCTAGGACCTACCCTGGCAACCCTCCAAGGAGGATGCTGTTAATCCATTCTACAGATGCAGGTAGCCACTTCTCAGCTCCATCCAGTGGCCAGGGAGGACAAGCAGAGGCCCCATGAGACCAGGCTCAGGGTTCAAATCTTCTGGGGACACGTCTCAGTTGGATCACCTTAAAGAAAGTCCATCCCTCTCTAAGCTTCATTTTTCTCAACAGGAAAAAAAAAAAAAAAAAAAAAAAAGACAGAAGGCTGGTGATGTAACTCAATGGTAGAACACTTGTCTAGCACGCACAACGCCCTGGGTTCCATTCACAGCATCACAAAATCAATCTTTAGAGTATATAACGATGATAATAACAGTAACAAAAGGAGAATGTCTACTTTGGATCGTTGGTAAGGACGCTGGAGAGAAAGAGGCTGTCATCGCACAGCCACAAGCAAGGTGTTGTGTCCTCCTGGCCATTATTAGCCTTCCAGAGCCAGGAGTGATGACGTATGGTCGGGAGGTGAAGACGGAGGATCAGAAACTCAAGGTCCGCGGCTGAAAGGTGAGTTTGAAACCAACGTGGGCTACAGGTGACCCTGTCTCAAGAAGAAACAAAACGGAACCGCTCTCCAGGAAAGGAGGTCGCAAGGGGTTAAGTGGAGACCCTGCCTCCTAGCCAGGAGCCAATCAGGGCTGGCGGGGGCGGAGCCAGGCTGAAGCTAGGAAAGAGGTCTGGACCGACCAGACGCTCACAGGAGTGGGACCGGGGGCTGCCAGCCGCGCTTGCGGGGCTGGAGCAGGAAACTCGGAGCGTGGGTCTTGACTTCTTCCCTGTGACAGCTCCCAGCCGGAGGGTGCAGTGGAGCTGCCTGGGACAGGGGCCATGGCAGAGGGGAAGACGACCAGGACCTCGAATCTTCTCCTCCCGGAGGCAGCAGGCATGAGCTGCACCCAGGCTACAACTTCAACAGGCTCTGGTGGCCCACATGGGCACAAGGTCTATTTTTAGCTCTGCCACGGAAGGCCAGCTACCAAGCACAGGGGTAGCCAGGGTATCTCAAGGGCTGTTGGGGCAGAGGGAGGGGTGGGAGAGACCAGTCCTTCCGTATCACCGTTGGCCACCCCCCAGCCACCTACCAACCCCCGTGAGCCCAGACTAGTTCCCCATGATCTGGCAGACAGCCTGCCTCTGGCTCAAAAGCAAGGTCAGGGGGTGCAGCTGGGAGGGCAGATGGACACAGTCTTGTGGTCTGGACAAGAGTTGCATCAGCCCAGGCAGTGGTCAGGGCACAGGGCCCTGATGAGAGGGCAAAGGCTGGTTGGGTTGTGGAAAGGCAAGTTCGGAAAGCCAGGGCCTGGCTGGGCCTCCCAGGAGGGGTCAGCCTCACAGGTGGCCAATGATAACACTGTTCAAACTTAGGCAGGGAGCCTGCCT
Source organism: Cricetomys ansorgei (assembly GCA_026225945.1). Taxonomy (NCBI): domain Eukaryota; kingdom Metazoa; phylum Chordata; class Mammalia; order Rodentia; family Nesomyidae; genus Cricetomys; species Cricetomys ansorgei. The sequence continues at coordinate 3,622,828 of JAMJFZ010004114.1, forward strand.
TCAATGGGCCTCAGTCCCCCGCTTCTGTTTAGTAAGAGTGCTGGACCAGAAGGCTGGTTCTCAGCTCCTCTCTCCTGCCCTAGGGTCTCCTCCTAACCCCACGCACTACAGAAGTTCCTAACTTCCTTCTAGCCCTGGCTGTGGGTGGCCACATGCCGCTGTGGAGAAGAAAGTCCTTCTGGCTGGCAGTGTCAGTCTTCTGGCTCCTCCTCATCCTCCTGGGAGTCGTCCCCCTTCGCCTGGCAGTGCCACCCAGGCCTCTACCAGGGCGCCCCCAAGGCTGGCACCGCTGGCTGGACGCTGCCTTCCTACAGAGTTTCTCCCAGTCTGAGACGCTCCCAGAAGATGCCCCACGGTTTCCTCCCGCGCCCAGGGGGAACAGCTGCACCTGGGGAGCCTGCTTTGACACCTCCAGATGTAAGGAAATGCTCTCAAGATCTTTGTGCACTCTCGGGCTGGTCCGACCACCGAGGCTCATCGCAGGATCCTGGACTCCCTGGAAGGCTCCCGCTACTATGCAGTCAGCGCAGCGGAGGCTTGCCTCTTTCTTTTCCTCCCCAGCCAGGACCAAAGAGGAGCATGCGGGCCCCTTCCTCCGAATTGGAACGGGGGCCGGAACCATCTGGTTCTCAGTCTCTCCCCAGCCCCCTGCACCCGGCTGGGACAGGCAATGGTAGCTGAGGCCAGCCCCTCCGCGGACATCTTCCGACCTGGCTTCGATATAGCACTCCCATATCTCCCCGAAGCTCACCCATTGCGAGGCGGGGCTCCTGGCCAGCTGCGGCAGCATAGCCCCCAGCCTGGGGCCACTTTCCTGGCGGTAGCAGAAGAGAGGGGCAGGTGGCAGACCACAAGCAGCCACGCCTCGGACTGCCCCTGGGTTGGGCACTGTGAGCAAGACCCTGGACCCTGTCAGTAAGTAACCCTGCCCTTGGGGAGCTGAGTAGGAGGGGCCTGGGATAGGAGCTAGTCCGGAGGATGGAGTAAAGAGCAAGACTGACAGCCTGTCAGAGGGAGCAAGTCCTGACAAACCAGCCTCAGCTGCAGCAGGAGAGATAGGGTTAAGATAGCAGAGCGAACTTCCACCAAGATGAGATGATTTGTCTCAAAGGGTGTGAAAGGCAGATTTTGGAATTCTCCCTTGGGGATCTTAGGAACGTAACATGCTCACTCCTACTCCCGACTCCCACCTCCCCCATTCCTGTTACTCTGGTCCCTCCTACTCTAACATTTTATGTAACAGACATTTGTATATGGCTTACATCAAGTAAGCACTTCCAAAAACAATGACTACAGACGGGGGAGGTGGATCCATCAGAAGGCGCTTGCCTGCCAAACATAAAGACCTGAGTTCAAGTCCCATGCGCCCTCCCACCCCCATGTAACCGCCTGCATTGAAGAAGTAGAGACAGGAAGATCCCCAGGGTTCCTGGGCAGCCAACTTAGCTGAATGAGTCAGTTGCAGGTTCAGTGAGAGACCCTGTCTCAAAAAATGAGAAGTGGCTCAGTGGGCAAAAGCGCTTGCCACCAAGTCTAATGACCTGAGTTCGATCCCCCAGACCCACATAGTAGAAAGAGAGAACAGACTCCTGGGAATTGAACCCATATGTCAGAAAAAGAGAACAGGTTCCTGAGAATGGTCCTCTGATATCCTCTCACATGAATAAGTAAAGAAATGTAAAAAAATAACATTAAAAAATAAAGTGGAGAGTGTCTGAGAAAACACCCAACACACACACACACACACACCATCATATATAGAAAAGAATTCTAACCATTATCACCAAAGTGTCTTTACTCTAAAGATGATATAGGTTAGGTAACCACCTGTAGCCACCCAGCCAGAGTGAGCACGACCAATATTTTAATCCAGAACCCTCTGTCTCCAAAGCCTTCAGTATGACTGTTCTGAGTTTTAAGCAAGAGTTAACAATCAACTCTGTCAAAGGCCTTTGGGTACAGAAACTGGTAGCTGGTCCCAGAAGGAAACCGCTCTTGGGTCTAATTTTGGAGATTATATCTCTCAAGGAAATAACAGCCTGTGGTTTGAGAAATATGACTTAGGTCAGATCTTAAGGACTTCCTGCCTGCATAGACATACAGGGATGGAGAGCTTGTGTAGAGAAGTCCCCGACCCGGGCTGGTCGGATGGCACACTTCAGGTGATAAAGCTGGTCACTCCTAACCACTGAACTCTTCTGTCTCCAGGAGGCTAGCATCTCCTTCTAAGGTTGCCCAGGCTGTGGGGCCCTGGGCTCCCTCTCCATCCCCCCAGGGCAGACCTGAGTTTATAGTTCCTCTGTTTCTCCCTTTTGCCTCCTCCTGCGGTCTCCCTCCCCATCCTCCAACACAGCTATTCTGAGCTCAGCTTCCCCCAGGACTCCTTCCCCTGGCCAAGCTCCAGTTCTGCCTCTGCTTGAGGCTCTGGGGCTCTGAAGGGAATGGAATCCTCGCCCTCCCGAAGGCACTGGGGAGACCTCCAGGGAGCCTGCCCTGCCCTTCACAGGCCAGCTCTTCTGGAGACTAGAGGATTTGGGGTTCCTCGGGCCCAGAGCCTGACGGGAACTCTCCTCTGGTGACAAGGCTCCTGAGTCACTGAGTCACCTCACTGTGCTCCCCCCTTTCCAAATGCACACTCACTGGCTCTGCTTGCTCTCTGGAAGTCCCTCCTAGGGCTAACTTAGCTTTACTATGTGTGCCGAGGGAAAGCTGTTTCGGTGTAGCATGGGCTACCTGTAGATACTTATGTTGTGTTTGTTTTGGGCGCTAGCCTGCCTGGAATCTCCAGGGTAGACCCTGCTGGCCTCAGACTTGCAGGGATTCTGCTGCCTTTGCCTCCTGAGTGTGGGAATGGGGATTACAGGTGCCTGTCGCTCCATCCTGTTCTGGGCAGCATTTCCCAGGATGAGTTTCTTTCCAAGGTGTGCTGACCCACATTCCCTGGAAGACCAGTGTTGGTGGTGGAGGTTGCCCAGGGTCACGGTGCTGCAACTACCTTCCTCCATCATTGCCCATTCTCCCAGCATCCTCCACAGGAGATAGTAGTTCCCATCTGGGGGTGGGGAGGCACAGAAAACAGACTCAGGGAGTTGTGGGGAGCGTGTGGGAGTGTCCAAGGCTCTCCGCTCCCCTCACTTTTCTGAGTTGTGGGGTTGGATTCAACACTGTACTTCTGACTCCTGTGCCAGTGATTTTCCGCGCTAGTTGAATAGTCTCCTGTTGCTTTGGGATAAGGGTCTGCCCACTGAAACTGTAATTTCTTTATTTTTATGAATAGGTGATTCATTCACAGGGCGAAGAATTCCAATAGTACAAAGGGGTACACAGTTAAAAGTCCCCCTCCCACCTGGCTTGACCACATAGGTTTCCTTCCTGGAGCCGAGCACTAAGTCCAGCTCCTAGGGTGTCTTTCTTTTCTGGGGAGCTCTGTACAGGACCCAGGGTATGCATAGGTATCCCCACATACCTCTTCTTTTGTTTGGGTTTGGGGGCTTTTCTGAGACAGGGTCTCCTGTAGCCCAGGTTGGCTTTGAACTCACTATGTGGCTGAAGATGACCTTGAACTCCTGATCTTCCTGCCTTCACCACCCAAGTACTGAGATTACAGGTGTGTGTCACCATGCCTGGCCCCTTCTCCATAGTTAATATTCTGTATGTGCTTGTGGTGTGCATATGTGCATGCTAGTTCTCATGAATGTGGTCACGTGTGTATATGTGTACATGTGTACATGTGTGCAAATGCATGTGCAGGCCCAAAGTTGATGACTGTCTTCTTCGATTGCTCTCTACTTTTGTTTTGTTTGTTTTGTTTTTCGAGACAGGGTTTCTCTGTTGCAACTCTGGCTGTCCTGGAACTCACTCTGTAGACAAAGCTGGCCTGGAACTCACAGAGATCCACCCGCCTCTGCATCCTGAGCGCTGGGATTAAAGGTGTGCGCCACCACTGCCCGGCCGATTGCTCTCTACTTTATACATTTATACAGATCTCTCACTTGAATCCAGAGCTGGCCGATTCACCTCGTCTAACCAGCCAGCTTGCTCAGAGGACCCCATCTCCACGTCCCTCACATAGACATTAAAAGTGGCCTGCCATACCCACTCAGCATGTAGGGGTGCTGAGGATCCAAATTGGTCTTGCTCTTTTTAGACTGTTTTGTGTATTTATTTAGTTGCTGTTTTTATGTGTATGTGTGTGCTTGCCTGCGTTCATGTGCGCCATGTGATGTAGGATACCTTAAGAAGCCCAAAGAGAGCACTGGCTCCCCTGGAACTGAGTGGCAGATGGTTGTGAGCATCCATGTCGGTGCTGGCAATGAAAACCTGGTCCTTTGGAAGAGCAAGAAGAAGCGTTCTTACCTAAGCCAGCTCTCCAGACCGGGGCTCCACACAGCAAGTGTTTCAGCTGCTGAGACATATGCCCACCCCACCCCATTAAAAAATGTGTGTGTGTGTGTGTGTGACAGAGAGAGAGAGAGAGAGAGAGAGGCGGCGGGGGGGGGGGGGACACGGTGGGGGGGACGGGACAAGGTTGTGGATTTGGTTGTCGCTTCCATCTTTCCACGGGTTCCAGGAATCAAACTCTCCACCCATCTCTCCCATTTTTAATGTAAATTGAGTGGATGATTCCACACCCCCGCCCCCATCCCTGGGATGGTGTGGAGAGAGCCCAGGCGCACTTCAGGGGGCATGTGAAAACAGCTTCGGAAGAAAAGTGGGAATGTTTAGGTGGAGGAAAATGTCTTGATATGTAGCACTATTTGTTTTTATACCCGACCTAGTGGTTAAATGTAATTTCTAATGCTTTCCCCCAGGGCAGGAGTGACGGCAAAGGTTAAAAGCACCTGAGAAGTCACAGTGTGACTCTGTCATGGCCAGGCCCTGGTGAACCCCACGACCGTGGGCAGAACCCTGCCATTCACCATGGGCTCTGAAGCCCTAGGTCCATGGTACATACCTTAAACATACCTTAAACATACTTTAAACATACCTGAGACATACATACTTTAAACATACCCTAAACATACATACCTTAAACAGGAGAGCATCCTCAGACTTGGTGGCCAGCACGCAGAGACACGAGTTCCCCCTCTCTCTCTCCTTGAGCCGCATACACATGCTTATTCAACCTGGCCTGCTTACCTCCACACATGGGGAATGTGTACCTCCCTCACAACCCTCTCCCTCCCCCAGCCCCGTGTTCAGTTAACACAGTCCTGTTGGGAGACAGGAACATCAGTGGTACACTGTTAAGCAGAGGGAGGCTTGGAGTCCCCTCTACTTCACAGTTAAGTATGTCTTCAGGCCTCAGTTTCCTCACCTGCCCGATGGGACAATACAGCAGTGTTTTCCATCTCAGAGAGCTGCTGTGAGGATGATCTTCATGCCTAGAACTGTGCCAGAGAGGTGGTTGGGGGGGTGGTGCAGGGAGGGCTTCCTGGAGAAGGTGACATGGATCCAGGACACTGCTGCAGAGCAGAAGGAACTCCCCATGCCGGTGAGGCAGGGAGGGTGCTGGGGTGAGAGAAGAGGGCCTGCATAGGCACCAAGGAAAGACGGAGGGGTGCTAAAAGCCAAGGAGTTTGTCTATGCAGTGGGCTCTTTTCTGTTTGTAGGTTCCCTAGGGCTTTGGTTCCTTAATTGGAGGGGAGCTGAGCCTGCCTTCCCAGTGCTGAGGCTTTTCATGTGATAGGGGCTGATGCCTGTTTTGTGGATCCTTCCAGAGGCTCGCGCACCCCTGAACATATATCCCTATGATGTCTGAGATGACTGGGGATTGGAATTGGCACATCTTAATTCTAACCACAGCCCAACCCCCCTCTCCTGAGACTCAGTCTCCCCAACTGTTCAGTGGCCCTGGGACTCCCGGATACTCCCAGACCTGTCTGCTAGAGTCAGGCTCAGAGTAGAGAGCAGCTGAGGTGGGGGGAGGAGGGCTCTGGAGGGGTCCCCTTCATGCTCCTCGCTGACCATGGTACGCCGTGACCGGTCCCCTCCCGCCCTTTCTCCCCCAGCTGGATTGCAGGCATCGGTTCCTGGGCTGGCAGCCCCAGAGAGGTTGCTCTGGAACCTCCCTCACGTCCCGTCCCGGACTCATTGGCACAACCTGAGCACAACCTGAGCGTGGCCCTGGGGCTGGGGGAGGGGAGGGGACAGAGGAGGCCTGTCCTCCAGGATGGGCCTGTGGGCAAGAGCTTCCTGTGCGGTTCCAGGCAGGGGGTCCAGCCCACCTCAGTACAGAGAAGCCTTTCATGGCCAGGCTACCAGTGGGGGAGGGCTGAGTGTGGGGTCACTCAGGTGACAGGAAGGGCTGAGTGTGTGGGGTCACTCAGGTGAGGGAGGGCTGAATGTGGGGTCACTCAGGTAAGGGAGGGCTGAGTGTGTGGGATCACTCAGGTGAGGGAGGGCTGAGCATGGGGTCACTCAGGTGAGGGAGGGCTGAGTGTGGGGTCACTCAGGTGAGGGAGGGCTGAATGTGGGGTCACTCAGGAAGGGCTAGGCCTGAGAAAAAGAGGGAGGAAGGACATTAGATCCAGGCACCTCCCATTCAGTAGATGAGGTAACTGAAGTACAAGGAAAAGAAGAGAGATGTCTAAGGCCACCCAGGGCAGCAACAGAGCTAGCAACCGGGGCTTTTGTACATGAGGGAGCAGTGCACGGGGTCGGGGTGCGGGAGGGGCTGCTCCAGGTTAGTTAAGGGTCAGTGTGGTTGTGTGTTGGAGGACACAGTGGGGAGCAACCTTGTGAACTCAGGAGAGGCACTGCAAGATGCTATGGCCACTGGGGGAGCCAAGCTTAGAGAGGGGTGGCTGACTCGGGCTCCTGTGTCCAGCGTCCCTCCTGTGCCTCCTTAGGACCCACTCGGGAGAAACCCCACCCAGTGCCACCTTCTGCCTCATCCCTGGCCACCGGTCTGCTGCCTCCTGCCTCCTGCAAGCCCTTCAGGTACACCCCTCTGCCCCTGAGCTAGGCAAGAATGGGGACACACGCGCGGGGAGGGGGTTCCCTGCCTTCCCCTCCCCCACCCCTGCAAAAGTTATTCTCCTCTCTATTCTTCCCCTCACAGCAGGGCTGCTGCCTTGGACTGGGGTGGTGGTGTGTGCTAGAAAGGGCTGGGCTCCCCAGTGACTGCCCTGCTCCCCCAGGCCGGCTGTATCCCTGTGCTCCTCAGCCCCCGCTGGGAGCTGCCTTTCTCTGAAGTCATCGACTGGACCAAGGCAGCCATCATTGCTGACGAGAGGATCCCACTGCAGGTAGCTCAGGGTCAGACTGGGGAGGGACCCCGGGAACCTGGCCTCCTTCTAATAATTGCTCCCCCCGCCCCACTTACTCATTGGCTACTTCTCCCAGCCCCCAGCCTGCCTCTGGGGCTGCCATAGACAACAGATAAAGGTGGAGTCTCTGGAGGGTGCTGAGAGCAAGGTCTGAGCCACTCTCAGCCTCAGTTTGCCCATCTCTGCAATGGGATGTTAGACCAGGTGATCTCTGGGGCTCTGCCGAAAGGAAATGAATACGAACGACCCTGTGTCTCTTCCTTCTGATGAAACTGATTTTGTCCGGGTCTGAAGAATACGCATGAGCTGACTTGAGGAGTCTGGGGAATTGGGTAGAGGCAGGAGTAGTCATCCTTTAACTGGGCATGGTGGCCACACCTATAATCCCAACCCTCGGGAGTGTGAGGCAGGAAGATGAGGAAGTCAAGGTCTTCTTCTACACAGCATGTTTGAGGCCAGCCTGGGATAGTCTCAAAAAGAAACAGACAGACTCACACATATACACATACACATACATGCTACACTACCATTAATTCATCGAGTTTCCACATGGCCTAAGCACTAAATAGGCATCTTCCAGTTTAGTCTTTACAACTACCCATGAGGGAGGTGTTCACTGTACCCATTCCACAGATGGGAAAGCGGAGAGACTGCAAGTGTTGAAACAGTTTGACTAGTCATGTCCTTACTGTCTCCCTCTCCCTACTTTAGTACTTCAGCTTAGTGGTTCTCAACCTGTGAGTCTCGACCCCTTTGGGGGTGGGTATTGGATGACCCTTTCACAGGAGTCCCCTAATACCACCTGCATATCAAATATTTACAATTCATAACAGCAGCAAAATTAAGCATTTGGAAGGTTGAGAACCTAGCTGCTAGGGTCTCCTGTAGCCCCTGCTGGCTTCAAACTCCTTATGCAGCCTAGAATGATCTTGAACTTCTGATCCTTCTGCCTCCAACTCTTGAGTGCTAGGATTACAGGCAGGAGTCACACCTCTAGTGTAGTTGAATGTTGCTGTGGCGGCTTACCAAGGAAAGCAGGGAGGCATTTTCATAGTAAACCCTGCCAGACCTCAGCTGAGGGAACCACCATCATGGCCAGCACCATCCTGGACAGTGGAACCTCGAGCCTCTGAGCTCAGGTGTTTTTATTGATTCAGAACTCCTCAGGTGCAGATCATAAGCAATCAAACATCCCCCACAGAAACCCGACACCTGCAGACAATACAAAACACCAAGGTCTTTGCAAGTCCAGTTTAGGTGATGCTGAGGATCAAACCCAGGGCTTTATCCAAGCTGAGGAGGCACTCTGACAACAGAGTCACATGCCCAGCCACAAGGTCTTTTCCCTCTGTAGTTCAGGCTTGCCTTGAACTCAAGATCCTCCTGCCAGGATGTACAGACATGTGCCACCTCACCTAACATTATCATTTAAAACCAGTTCTGTGTGACCCTGAACACAAGTACTCATCACCAGAAACTTCAGGATTCCAGAGCTCTGACTTTCCCGGAGTCAGTCAGGGCCTGGCCCGCCTCCACGCCTCCTCTTTTTCTGCCTCCAGGTCCTGGCTGCCCTCCGCGACATGCCCACCTCGCGGGTTCTTGCCCTGCGCCAGCAGACCCAGTTTCTGTGGACCGCTTACTTCTCCTCAGTGGAAAAGGTCCTCCTCACCACTCTAGAGGTGAGAGGCTCATCTTCAGGGGCCCTGGGCTCCCCTCAGGCCCCCTCTCCATTCTTCTCTCCCTGGGGTCCCTCCCCGGTGTTGCGGTTCCTCCCTTGATGCTTCTGGGAAGAATCAGTCGTGGCTGTGGGGTCGTGGGCCCACGTTTTTCTCCAATCTTGAGCTGTGAGACCACGGTGGCCAGTGGATTCCAAGCACACGATCGGATCGGATCGCTCTGACGGACAGAAGCTGTCTGGGGTGCTGGGCTGGGAAAGAGTTCGGATTTCTCAGAATTTTGAGTCCTGAAAAGATGGCAGGATCCTACAGTTGTATCTGTGGGAGTGAGAAAAGGAGGGCAGCCATGAGGCCTCTCCATCTGTCATCTGCTCATTCCCACTACCGAAGTCTCCTCCCGTGGCCTCTGGCTTCTCAGCAGTTCCCAGCCAGAGTCTCAGTCTCTCCTCCCAGCCTGACGGGGAGAAGGGTGGCGCTGACCTCCCCTGATAGTTATCTCCCCCACCCACTCACTCCTCAGGCCCCGCCCCCTCGATCCCGCCCCTCCCCAGACCCCACCTATAACTTGCGGTCTGAACCCCATACATCAGGCACTCCTTCTGTACAGCCACTCCTCTTTCCACAGATCATTCAGGACCGGATCTGGGGTACATCAGCTCACCCCTCTTTGCTGTGGAACATCCCCCCGGGGGCACTCTTGACTCTGCCCTCTTTTTCGACGAGCCTGCAGGACTTCCCCTTTTATCACCTGCCGCGGGGTACGTCCTGGGGAGTGGGACACCTTGAGGCGACCTCAGCTCTGGCCAGATTTGCTCCACCTTCATCTGTAGACACCCTCTCAAACCCCAACATCTCTCCCAGTTTTTTGAGGTCCCTCAACTCGGGTCACTCTCCAAAGGGGCTCCCATCTTCTCCTAACTCCCTGTGTCTCCTCCCCACAGGCTCCAGTCCTGAGAGCAGTTTCAGCGCCTTGATCTGGGTGGAGGACTTGAGCGAGCCCCTGCAGAAGCTCATCCAAGTGGTGGCAGGTTCCCAGTACTGTGCTCAGGTCTGCCCCCTGACAGCTGGAGTTCTGGGGTCCGGGGTGGAAGCAAGAAACAGGGCCAGGCTCTAGATGACCACACCTCCGGCTTTCCAAAAATTCCTGTGCTTTCACCAAACTCCATCAGAATTGGTGAAGCCCTGGAAGAGCTGGTGCTCTTGATGAGGCTGGAGAAAATAAATATTCGTTCATTCTCTCACTCGGCGGTCAGTCTGAGGCCAGGCCTGGGGCATGGGTACCGAGGGCCATAGAGAAAGCAGAGAGGACTCCGCCCTGTGACTTGTAATTAGTTAACAGTTCCTGGTACCAACACCGCCCAGTCTCACTTCCAGAGAGCAGGGGTTGCCAGGTGTGGTGGCTCACGCCTGTCATTCCAGCACTTAAGCTGAGGCAGGAGGATTGCTGGAGTTGGAGACAGACTAGTGGGGGAGAGGGGGCACAGTGAGTATAAGGCCAGGCAAGACCACGTAACAAGATCCTGTCTCGGATGCCATAAGACAAAGAAAGAAAGAAGCAGAGCTGGAGAAAGGCTCACTGGTGAAGAGTACTTGCTCTTTCAGAGAACCCAGGCTCAGCTCCCAGCTTCAGACAGGCACAGGGCACACAGACATGCAGACCAGACGTTCTTGCTCATAAAATAATAAGTGAACCTAAACAACAACAAAAACGGAGCAGAGAATCCAGGCGAACTCTCAGAGGCAGTAGCTAGGCCAGGGTGGCGCTAGGCGTGGATGGGACATTTGGGCTGAGCAGGAAATGACAAGGGAGGAGGAGGAGGAGGCAAGCCGTAGAGGGAAGATGGGGATTGCACATCAGGTCAGAGCCCAGAGCCTGGTGTGGTGGATGGAGCAGAGCTTTAATCACAGCACTTGGGAGACAGAGGCAGACTGTGAATTCAAGGCCAGCTAGGTCTACATAGCGAGTTTCAAGCAAGACAGCCAGGGCTACATAAAGAGACCCTGTCTCAAAAAAAAGAAAAAAAGAAAAGGAAAAGAAAGGAGAGAAAAGTCAGAGCTCAGTCTAAGGCGACCACACTATTTTATTTTGTTTTATTTTGAGACAAAGTCTTAACTGTTTAACCCTGGCTAGCCCTGAACTCAGAGATCTGTCTCCCTCTGCCTTCTAAATGCTGGAATTACAAGCATGCGCCACCAGCCCTGTCCCCACCAGAATTCTTGCCTTCCAGAAGAACAGAGGCAAGATCAAAGTTCTCAGTGAAGGGACTTGGACTGCACTGAGGCCCCTCTCATGTGTGCATATGTAGCTGCTCTCTGTGCTCCATCCACCCTAAGAGAGGCCACCCTGGGAGCCCCTTCTAATCCAGATCCCAGACTTCAGACACACCCCCTTTCTTCCTAGACCCTGATCCTCTGGAGCAGTGAGGAGCCGCCCCCTGACAGGTGGCCCGAGACAGCGGTGCCCTTGACAGTCATTGAGGGGCACAGGAAGGTGAGGGGGAGCATTCTCACTGGGGAACAGGAAGGTCAGACACAGGGTGTTCTGAGCCAAGCCAGGCGTCTATATGGGTCTGGAGGAGTTGGGCCCTGGGTTCTGGCTGTGAGAGCACTGGAATGATGCTCTTACACTAGGATGGGGCTCAGCAGTACCCATTTGCTTGCTGCGTGCAGGGTCCCAGGTTCCATTTCCAGCAGCACAAAACACCCCTCCCTCCCTGGCCCTGGGAATTACACTTCTAGAGCACTGGGGTTCCAGTGATGTGGAAGACCCAAGTCTACATGGATGTCTCGGATAAGGGGTAGGGAGAAAAGTGAGGTCATGGCAGGGTCATCCTCAACTCTCTCTGCCCTACCACAGGCCAGCGACCGATTCTTCCCATACAGCGACATCAATACCAACGTCATCCTCAGCCTTGATGGCCAGAGCACTCTTTCTACCAGTGAGGTGAGGGCTAGGCCCAGGAGAAGCCCGACGTGGTGGGGACAGAGCCCAAGGGCACTGTAGCTCCTTCAGGTTCCCAAGCCCTGAGCTCCAGCCTCTTGCAGGGTGGTCTCCAAATAGTTACATAATACAGAGGGTTCCTAGCTGGTCAAGTTTCCCCCAAGCCCCCCCCGAAACATGAATATTAAACTTCTAGTCAACTCCAAGCAATGTCCCTGTCCCCTAAGTCCTGCCCCAAACCCTCACGGCCATAGGCTATGAGGATTTTGATCAGGAAGTTCTCCTCACCACTCACTTAAATCCCTCTGCAGGTGGACTTTGCCTTTGTGGTGTGGCAGAGCTTTCCTGAGCGGATGGTGGGCTTTCTGACATGGAGCCACTTCTGGGATGAAGCCCAGGATGGCTGGGGCTACAGGACTGAGATGGCCAATGAATTCTCCATGGTCCTCACCACAGCTGCCTTCTACCACAGGTGCAAAGGGCGTCGCCGGCACAGGGAGAGAGGGACGGAGGCTGCAGTCCTGACCTAGGAGCAGGTAGCTTCCTGCTCAGAGTCAAGGTTCAAGGAAGGCCTAGATAAACTGGTTCCCAGTGATGTGATCTTGGGGAACCGTCTTCTCACTTGTTTTTGCTTTTTGAAACAAGATGTCTTTGAGCTGGGCTAGGGATGTAGTTCAGTTGGTAAGAGCCCTTGTCTAGCATGTACAAAGCCCTGGGTTCCATCCCCAACATAAAAGTGGGGCTGATGGCACACATCTATAATCCCAGCACTAGATTGGTGGAAGCAGGAGGATCAGGAGTTCAAAGGTCACACTCAGCAGCCTAGAGAGTTTGAGGTCAACCTGGGATACGTGAAACCCCGACTCAGAGACAGGGTCTCCCTTTGTAACACAAGCTGACCTCAAGCGAGTGATCTTCCTGCCTCAGTTTCGAAGAGCTGAGATTTCAGGTGCTGTACCCCACCAGGCCTGGCTCCTGGGGCCTCTTGAAAGCCAGTCTTTAATCCAGCAGTTCTCAACCTTTGGGGAGGGTGTTGAATGACCCTTTCACAGGAGTTGCCTAAGACCATCTGCATATCAGATATTTCATAACAGTAGCCAAATGACAGTTATGAAGCAGCAATGAAAATTATTTTATGGTTGGGGGGGGGGTCACCACAACATGAGGAACTGTATTAAAGGGTCACAGCATTAGAAAGGTTGATAACCACTGCTTTAATCTGTTTAAACCTCATCCACTTGATACGGAACTTTTGTAGATTGTTCCAGGGGTTCTGCTTGGAGCTCTGAGGGTGGAGGATAACCCTCATGTGTGCAGAGTGGGCCCAGCTTCTACACAGCCTCCCTGAAGCTGCTCTTTGGTAGCCATGTTTGGTGGCTTTGGAATCATCTAGCACTCCCCCTGTCCGAGTCCAGACTTGGGAGCCCAGAAAGGAAAGCATTCCTATCCCCCCACGGAGGAACTGGGGGGGTAGGAATACATCACTGCCCAACCCCTAAGCCACAGGGTGGGTACTCGAAGAGCTGGTCGTGCCCAGAACGGGCGGTCCCTGGGAGAGGAGCTGCGGGTCGGGTGAGGTGGGGTGGGGTGGGGTGCAGATCTTTGGAAAATGGCTTGAGGTCTGGAGTCAAAGGAAGGAGAATGGATTCTCCTTGCAGCCTCTCCTGTCCCACGCCCCTACCTAAGGCGGACCGAATTCCTTACAGGTATTACCACACCCTTTTCACCCACTCTGTGCCGAAGGCCCTGAGGACCATGGCAGATGAGACTCCCACCTGTGTGGACGTCCTGATGAACTTCCTGGTAGCAATGGTCACCAAGCTGCCCCCCATCAAGGTGCCTTATGGCAGGCAGCACCAGGAGGCTGCTCCACCGGTGAGGGGACTCCAGGGACTGGTCTGCACTGGGAAAGCATGGATTGGGAAAAGAAAAGAGGGCGGATTCCCTTTCGCTGTCTAATACAACTCTTTCTTGCTAAGGGAGGGGTGAGGGTTCAGAAAAACAAGCTCTCTGGATAGTTTCCCTTACTCCTCTTAGGCCGCTGGGGGTCCTGGACCCGGACCAGAGCCTCAGCCCCTGGCTCGGGACTGCATCAACCGCGTGGCAGCAGCGTTCGGCCACATGCCTCTGGTGTCCTCCCGAGTGCGTCTGGACCCGGTGCTGTTCAAGGACCCGGTGTCGGTGCAACGTAAGAAGTACCGCAGTTTAGAGAAGCCCTAGACGAGGCGCTGCACCTGCCTGCGGGACACGAGAGAACCAATCACGACCGATAACTCTTGTCCCGGGGGGGCCAATCACGACAGGGCTCCCTGAGCTCAGGGCGGGGCCTCCCCCTGCCTGCCGCTGGGATGCGTTTGGCACATTCGGGTGCACAGGCTGATCGGTTCCCTGAAATGCCTTTCTCTGCATCTCTGCCAAATCCACGCCTGACCCGCATGCCCACTCACCTCCTGGTGGTCTCGAAGTCCTCACGCCATTCACGCGGAGTGGCCTTCCGCACACCGCCCGGCTCCAGGACTGGCCGGGGAGCTCCGGAGGGCGGGTCCTGCCCGGCAGCGCTGCACTACCAACTTTGACCACTAGAGGTCAGCTGCTGCACCGCACTCCCTCCAATGGAATGGAGTTTGCTTTTGCTTTTTTTGGGGGGGGGGGAGCCGTAGTGGGTAAGACAAGGTCTCACTCTAATCCAGGCTAGCTCGGAACTGGAGACAGTCTTACTGCCTTAGCTTCCCAAGTGTTAAAGAGCTCCAGGCGTGAGCCACCATGCCAGACTATGAATGGAGTCAGGACTACGGATAAGAGGACCAGGGGAAGGGCAGTGATGTGTGCGGCTCCCTGTCTGAGAACGCGGGAGGACTATGACAGAACCCACTTTGGTCTGGACACTTGGAACTTAGCAAAAGAAAGGGACCGTTCTCAGACAGGCTGGACGCGAGGAGGACTGTCCTCAGCGTCCTGTAGGTGAGAGTGGACTGGGGGAAGGGACGCTGCTTTTCCTGGGTTCATCCACCTGGAACTGGAATTATCGCTTCTGAAATAAAGCACGTGTCCTTGCCCACTCACGCTCAGACTATAAATACCCTTATAGCAGCTGCTTGGCGTGGCGGGGCGCTCAGGGTCAAGGGGGAGCACGGTAGGGTGACTGGAGACGGTGGGGGTGAGGGTTCTAACCCAGGTCCAAGGTGTCGGGTGTTTTCCTTCTTTGATGGCTTCGGCCACTGTGGAAACTCCGGTGACTGTGTTGCTGGCTGGTACAGGCTGTCCCTTGAGGCCTCTCTGAAGCCTCCTATCTCTTTTCTCCAGCTTCACTCCTGGCCCCTGTATGACTCAGGTCCTTCCTGGTGCCTGTCACAGCTGGGTGTGGAAAGTGGGCCGTTTATTGGAAGCCAGGAGCTGTCAGAGGCCTGAGGTGCAAGGGGGGTACTGGAGATTAAAGTGGGGGGAGGTGACCTGGCCTAGGGTCAAGAGCAGTTGAGGGTGAGGAATTACACAGCTGCAGTCCAGGCGGCCTTCCAAGGATGGAGAGGGCACCCAGTGCCAGGGCCACCCGGGGCACAGAAGGCACCTTTGCCATTGTGGCCTGGACACTCAGAGAACGGTCTGCCTTAGATTGGTGGTGGCTATATGGAAAGCGTTGCTGGATTCAAAAACTCATACAGTATTAACATTCAACTCTGGGCAGGTCCCAACTCCTGCTGTTACCGAGACTGACCAGGGAACGCAGTGAATGGAGATCTGGCTCACCCCAGCTGTGACTTAACCTCTCTGCTTTTTCTCATCTATAAAAAACGAAAGCTGTGAGAGTTAGAGAGATGGCTCAGTGGTTAACAGCACTTACCACCCTTGCAGAGGACCCTGCCTGGGTTCCCAGAACCCGCACTGGAAGGTTCACAAACACCTGTAACTCCTATTTCAGGGGGCCCAGCATCCTCTTCCGGCTTCCATAGGCACCCACGCGCTCCCGGTTCACATACAGCACATGCACACACGCATACACAGTTTAAAAGTGAAAGGAAGGGGGCTGGAGAGATGGCTCAGCGATTAAGAGCGCTGGCTGCTCTTCCAGAGGACCTGGGTTCAATTCCCAGCACCCACATGGTGGCTCACGACTGTCTGTAACCCCCCTTCAAGGGGACCTGACACCTCCTGCAGTCTCTAGTCCCAGCACTCAGGAGGCAGAGACAGGGCAGGAGACCCTCTGAAAGCCACAGGCCAGCCTGGACTCCATGCACAGAGAGACCTATGTCAGAAACATCAGTAACTTAAAAGAGGACAGCAATAACTAAGGATATGACACACAGTGACTCCTAGCATCCAGAATCCTGGAGCTGGCAGAGGCTGAGAGGTGGGTGCTTGATTACTTGAGACTGGAGCACAGCACTGACACAGAAGTTAAATTTTTAGTCATGTTTAAAATGGTTGTTTAGTGCATTGTTGGGAGAAGAGCTGACTGGACCTTAGCATTTGTGTTGTCTGCAGGTGTTGGCTTTATGTAAAAGATGTTTGATTGCTCATGATCTGCACGTGCTCTCAACAGAACACCTGAGGAGCTTGGGTATCGATAAAAACCTCTGAGATGAGATGCTCGGGGTTCCACTGCCCAGGATGGCACCTGCCATGATGGTGGTTCCCTCTGCTGAGGTCTGGCAGGGTTTATACCTATGAATATGCCGCCATGTCTTCCCTGTGAGCCTACACAGTAGGTGTACCGCTACATTGCGTTGCCACCAGCATCTTCTCCATTCCAGATCAGCACTGATACAGAGAGCCGAGGGACCCCTGACCCGAAGCCACCGCCAACCAACGACGAGGCTGAAAGGATAGGGAGCTTCAACGGAGAGGAGGCCAGAGGTGGTGCATGGAACATGCTGCAATCCGGCTACCCGGGAGGCTGAGGCAGGAGGATGGCAATTACAGGCTAGCATGGGCTATCTAAAATTACAGATTGAAAAAGCCAGATGTGTCTGCTGCATACCTGTAATTCCAGCACTTAAGAGGCAGAGGCAAGACGATCAGGAACCCAGCCATCGAGATGGCTCTGTGGGGACTTGAGTTCCATCCCCAGGACCTACAGTAGGAGAGAACCAATTCCCAAAAGCTATCCTCTGACCTACTCACACGCACCATGGAACACACATGCCCACTCATGCACAGATACACAATGATAATTACTTTAAAAAAAAGAAAGTAAGATCAGGAGTTCAAGGTCTTCTTTGACTATATAGCACTATCAAAGTCAACTTTAACCACCTGAGTAGCCTGTCTGAAAACAAAACATAACAGAAACTAAGGGGGATGGAGAGATAGCTCAGGGGTTAAGAGAAGCCGGGTTCAGTTCCCAGCACCCAAATGGTGGCTCTCAGCCACCTCTAATTTGAGTTCCAGGGTATCTGATGTCTTCTGGCCTCTAATGGTTCCAGGTATGTACATGGTACACATGCATACCTTCAAGGCAAAACACTCATACACAAAATTTTAAAATCCCACTGGGTTTTAATCCCAGCATTTGGGAGGCAGAGGCAGGTAGATCTGAGTTTGAGGCCAGCCTGGTGTATAGAGTGAGTTCCAAGACAGCCAGGGCTCCACAGAGAAACCCTGTTATGAAAGGGAAAAAAAAAAATTAAAAACCCTAAAGACCAGACTCCAAAAATGTAAAACAAATGCTTACTATTTATTGAAAAAACGAAGTGGCATTGGTGGGGGCAAACTTCTAGCCAGGACAGAGTCAACACAAGGAAGTTGGAAGCCTGTCTGGCCCTCACAGCAGCCTCAACGGCCCAGTCCCTTTTCCAGGACACTGATCAAAGTGAGCAATACGCAACCACCAGGTGCGTGGCAGGCTTGGCTGTCTGCATAGTCCTATGGGGGAGGGGTCCTGAAGTTCCTGGTCTAAAGGAGTCACAGGCACTGAGAGGTGACCACCTTAAGGACTAGCCTACAATAGACATACACACTGGCTCAGGCCTTCCTGAGAAGTAGGCCTGTCACCTCCATGGGAATGGGGACAGGTCTCTCCTCTTTCTTCTTGTAACCTTGAGCCAGCTCTAAGGATTCTTCTGAGAATTCCCCTCCATGATGGACCCTGAATATATATGTCTTCCATCCCTGCCTTCTAACTAGGTCAGATCACCCAGGTAACTGAGCACAATCTACAATCTCAGGTCAAGGGAGGCCGCCTGGCCTTGGGACTGTGAAGGCAGGATCCCAACCGGAACCAGTCCCCACTGTGTCAAAGCAGTGGATATGCAGATGTGGCTTCCTGTTTGGGGGACCAGGAAGGAAGACGCCAGCCAGGTTCTTCCCTAGTAAAAGGCCTCCTCCTCCAGGAGGAAGTCACATGGGGCCCACAGCCAAAGTGACTAAGGTAGAGAGAAGCCTGGGGTGCCCTTTGGCCCCACATCTCAGGGACATTTGTCCTCAGCCTCCAGCCCCCATGGCCTTATTAAGCTATGTTATGAGCAGAGGCAGGGGCTCTGCCCCCAACTGCTCCAGGTTCTTAAGGCCAAGGCTGGTAGGGACCAATTGGGAAAAGCAAGCCAGGGAGGGGGCTTGAGGCAGTCTCCCGGTGAAGCAAATTCTTCCTGGTCAAAATAATGAAAACTAAGTTCTACTCCTGGGCCAAGGTAAAATATAACATCCTAACCTGCTCCAAAGATTAGAACATTATGTACCGTTCCTTGAATGGCTCAGGCCTGATAACCTGACTTGATCTCTGGAGTTCACATAAAGGTGGAGAGAACCAACCCCATAAAATTGACCTTTGACCTCCATTCTTTTTAAAGATGGTTGATTGAACCTGCCAGTCACCCTAAGACACACAAAGGAACTGAAAGGACTGATTACACCCTTGATTAGAGTACTTACTGCTCCCGGGGGCCCCACCCCCCACATAGAAGACAGTTGCTTCTAGACCTTAAGTACTAAGTTAGCCTGTTTTCCCAAATTTCTTTCTTTTTGGTTTTTCGAGACAGAATTTCTCTGTTGTAACCCTGGCTGTCCTAGAACTCACTCTGTAGACCAGGCTGTCCTCGAACTCAGAGAGGGGCATCTGCTTCTACCTCCGAGTGCTGGGATTAAAGGCGTGTGCTACCACCTGGCTCTGTTTTTCCCAATTCAAACTCAATTCTCCTTTCCCCTGTTTATTTTATCTTATTTTCTCCCTTTATCTTCACTTCCACCTTTAAATTTTGTTATTATTATTAGTGAGGGGGCAGAGGGCTGTGCATGGAGGCCACATCACAAATCCTCCACTGCTCTCCAACTTCTTTTTGAGGAAGGGTCTCACTAAACCTGGATCCCACAGATGTGGTTAGACTAGCTGACCAGCAAGCTCCAGGGATGGCATTCCCACCTCCCACTAGGTACAAGGTACAGAGAATCCACTCAGGTTCATGTATATGTGTGTGTGTGTGTGTGTGTGTGTGTGTGTTGGCAGCACTCTACCCAGTTTTCCAAGCCCCTCTTTGGATACTGACCAAAGCCCTAAGACACTCCGGGCTTTCTCTGTTCCTCTATCCCAGGCGCTCAGCTGTTGACCCTGACTCAGCATGGCTCTCATCTCCATCACTCTCCTCCCAGCAGCCTGGCCTGTGGGTTCTTCTCCCACATTCTAATCCAATGGCCTTCAGGAGCTTCCTTCTGAGTCCATTTCTACATTCTTTTATCAATGACACTGACCCCGCAAAAGGGAACCCAGACTTCCCAGTAACATGTATCTTGTTCAGTTTTTCGTTCAAGACACAAACACCCTTGATAGTACAAAACACCCCAAAGTCCCCCTCTGTGCCTCAGTGCCTTTAAGGTGACATTAGCTGAGGATCCAGCCCAAACACAGCCCGGGGGGAGAAGCAGGGCCTCTTCTCCCTCATCCCCATCCCATGGGCTCATGGGAGGTCAAGCAGAGTCCCACTGTGAGGCGGACCAGGCTGTGCAGTGAACCCGGAGTCCTGGCTGGACGCTCGGTGTGCCACCCACGGGTCTGGGCCATGTCCGAAATGGCGTCTGGCTAGGCAGTTAGTCCGAGGGGCCCTGGCACTCCTGGCAGTTCTTCATGTCCTCAGAGTAGCTCTCAATTTGGATGGTCATGATGTGGAAATTGAACTTCCCCTGGAGGCGGTCCCTAGCCACCTTCAGCACAGCCTGGGCATCAGCATTCTGAGCTGGAAAGAGAAAGAAAGGATGCTTGGCCTCGCCTCTACCCCTGGAGACCGGACTAGGGGACAAGAGCCAGGGGCTATCCTGCACTGGACAAGCCTGAGAGCAGGAGAAACACTGGCCCAACAGCCTGACTCTGTCTCCCCCACCATTCCCTATCTGCTCCTGTACAGCGTTCTGACCACCCCAAGCAGGCCCCCAGTTATCTTCCTCCATAAACGCAGTGGAAAGGATCAATGGGCGTTTAAATGCTCAGTCTGTCTCCAGAGCTTGGCAAACCGTCAGGAATGGCCCCAAGGCCTTTGGCTGCTTCTCCCTTCGCCTTGCTTACCGATAGCTATGTGGACAGACAGCACCGGCTGCGCCACTGTCAGAGCCCAGATATGCAGGCTGTGTAAGGCCTCCACCCCGTCCACGGATAGCAGCAGATTCTTCACGGCTGTGAAGTCCACACCTTTGGGAGTCCCTGGGGACAGCAAGCACAATGCTAAAGGACAGTGACACCCACTGCCACCCCATTCCTTCGGTGCCATCTACTCTGAAAGCCTCCTTGGCCAGCAGGCTCTATATGGTCCCCAACCCCCATTCTGTCCTGTCATGCGCAACATCAAGTGGAATGATCTCACTCATTTATCTATGGTCTAGCATGGAAACCAGACAACAGAGTCTGTCTTACTCACAGTTATATGGTCCGCGCTTAGTGCAGAATCTCCCTCACATTTTCATTTGAAATTACTTTTGTTTTCAGACAGTCTTGCTATGTACCTCAAGCCGATCTTGGACCCTAAATTCTGCTTCGACTTCCTGGGTGCTGGGACTCCAGGTGTGGCTCCACCGGGCCCAGCCAGTCAGTCATCGTGCTGGAGAAGACTTTGCCTTGAAACTAAACACTCCTACCAACTCCAGGCAAGCACCCTACTCTCTCCCAACTGCTCCAGAAAGCCATCGCTTTGGCTGAAGCAGACCGTCACAGTGTGACACACGATTACAGTGACAGTCCTGAGCAGACCGTCATCCACTGTGGCCGAGGCAGGAACTGGGCTGGGCCCTGAGACCCGTAAGACAGGACTGAGCTGGTGGTGCACGCTCGTATCTCCAACACTTGGGAGGCTGAGCAGTCTGGTCTGAGATGCATATAGAGACCCTGTCTCAAAAACAAGGGAAGCCAGGTGGTAGTGCACGCCTTTAATCCCAGCACTTGGGAGACAGAGGCCAGCAGATCTCTCTGCGGGTTTCAAGGACAGCCTGGTCTACATAGTGAGTTCCAGGACAGCCAGAGTTACAGAAGGAGACACTGTCTCAAAAATAAAATCTTTTTTTTTTTTAAGTTGCTGAGTATGGTGGTGCATACTTTTAACCCAGAACTTGTGGGGGAGGGGGCAGAGTTGGGAGGCCAACCTGGTCTAGAGTTCCAGGCCAGCCATGGCTACGTAGACAGACTCTATTTCAACAATCCCTCAAACAAAAGCAAAGAACCCAAACACGTGAATCCCTATCTTCCTGAGAAAAAGACACCTGACTTAGGGGGAGGGGGACTGGAGCTCCAGGTGTTTCCAAGGCCACTGTCATGTGACCAGCTAGGGAAGACATTCCAAGCAAGGGAGGAGGTACCCTTGGGCCTAGAGGGAGGGGAAGCACTGGCTGGGACCTGTCTAGGAAGTGGCACCTGATCAGCTCAGGGCTCCTAGGATTTCCACCCATGTTAGGTTCCAGACCCGGGTCCCACCCTAGTGCAGTGCTTCTACAAACTACTTGAGGCTGATTAGACTCTAAGAGCCACAGGCTGAGAGAGGGCCCCAACGTCACGATGGGAAGATACTTTAGCTGGTAACAGTGCTTGAGATCCCTCAGAACTCACACTAAACACACATGAGCACACGCATACACACACACACACACAACGATAGTGCACACTTGTAATCACAGACTTGGGAGGCAGAGGCAGGCAGATTCCTTGGGACTGACTGGCCAGTCAGCTTTAAGAAACTAGACAGCTTTAAGTTCAGTAAGAGACCCTATCTCAAAAAAGATAATAGAATAAGTAATACAAAAAATGAACTGAGCCTTTAATCCTAGCACTCTGGGGTAAAGGCAGATGAGTCTCTGGGGTTCGAGGCCGTCTTGGTCTACACAATAAGACCCTGGCTTAAAAGTTAGGGTGAGTGGCCAGGCGGTGGAGGCACGTCTTTAATCCTAGCACTCGGGAGGCAGAGGCAGGCAGATCTCTGAGTTTGAGGCCAGCCTGGTCTACAGAGTGAGTTCCAGGACAGCCAGAGGCACATAGTTGAGACCGTGTCACAAAACAAAACAAAACATAAATTAGGGTGAGGATGACACCCCAGTGGCAACCTCTGGTTTCCCCAAGACATAACAGATGAACACAGACATCTGCATGCGCTCCCCCACCATACGCCCACAGCCCTAAAGTCCGAGTCACCTTCCATGAGAACCACGATCACGTCTCTCAGGATGGTTAGCGTCGTCCCCAAGACCAGGATGGAGAAGAGAAAGGTGCAGACGGGGTCCACGTACTTGTACTCAGGCTGCAGGAAAAGGAGGCAAAGCCGGGCTCAGCAACATCCGCCGGGGTCTCCCACGCTCCCTCCCACCAGCACAGTATCAGGGACGGTCTCTCTCTTCAGGGTGAGCACTCTGGCTTTGTCAGTTTTCTGCTCTCTGCCCAGAAGAGTTCGGGGCACATCTCTTGCTAAAGAGCTGAGACACAGGCAGAGCTAAAAAGGAATCTCAGCATTTGACCCATCATTCCCATTTTATAGATAGGGAAACTAAGGCTCGACTGAACTAGGAAATTCATTCATCACACAGCCTCAGCCACACACATGGCTCTTTCTACATCTCACTGATGACTATGTGATAGCAATGCCCGGGCTTCACACAGCCGTGGGCTTCAATCCAGCCTCACAATCTGATGTGGAACTGCGCAAGTAACAGGAACTTTCTGACCTGCGTAAAACACAATTGCATTCCTTTCAGGCTTATTGTAGAGAGAGATAAGAGGTGCAAACACTTGGTACGTAAATTCTCCTTCCCTCTCGTCCGAAGCTGGAGGGGATCTAGCATGGGAAAAGCCCTGTGTATGAGTCCCGGGTACTGCCCCACCTCTCTCCCTGTGCCCAGCTCTGACCTTGAAGTATATAATATAGGCTGCCACCAGGACGCCCACACTCTGCAGAAGATCCCCAATCACATGGATGAAGGCAGCTCGGACACTGGGGTTCTCCTGCTCCTGGCTGCTGTTGTCATGGCTTCGGTCATCATGGCTGTGCTCATGCTGAGGACTTTGCCCATGGCTGTGCCCGTGTCCAGATCCAGACTGATGAAGGGTCAACCCCATTCTATAGAAGCAGACAAAGCCCAGGGGCTGGATGAGGTAGCAAAGGTTAAGTCGGCCAGGCACAGTCTACCCATAATGGCTGGCCTCAGTGAGGGTGAAAGCCTGAAGCCCCAGCACTCAGTGACCCTCTTAAGTCGAGCAAGGAACCTAGCTTCAAAGCCTTGGCTTACAGCCACAGGGCCAAGAGCTCTGCCCACGACAGGAGGCTGTCTGGGAACAATGCTCCAAAGCTGAGTTTCAGAGCAGGGGGGCAATAAGTCATCTGGTTCATCCCTTCATGTTACAAGTGGGGAAACTGAGCCAAGCAAAGGGGACCGAAAGCCCAAACCCATGATACCCACCCCTCCCTTTACTGAGACCAGTTTAGCCTATCAGTCGAGCTTTGGCTTTTGTTCCAGCACAAACCAGATGCATCCCCTTTGCTGCCTGGATGGCCTCCAATATGGGGGTGAATGATGGGGGGCTCATCTATAACTGCTCACGTCCTTGGCTAAGGTCTCAAGGAGGACCTATGTGTATCAGGTGCCAGAGCTCAGACCAGGAGGGACATTCTGTCTCAGGGACAGGTGCTGCAAGGGAGCACGGCCTCCTCCCACGGGGGAGCTGACAGAGGTTTGCGTGGGGTAGGGGTGGGGATCAATTACAGGGACCTTGGGCCAAACTCACATGATGTTGACAGCTACAGCACAGCCCGATGTGATCAACATGGTATCTCCTTTGATCTCGTAATCTCCAGAAATCAGTCGCTGCACAGCCAGGTACACGAGCACCCCCGTCACCACCCAGATGGACAGCACAGACAGCAAGGCTCCAAGGATCTCTGGGTGAGAGCACAACCACAGAGCAAGCTAAGCCTGGGGCCCCTAAGGGTGGGAGGGCCGACTCCTGCCTTCACAGTAGACCCTCCCCACTGTCAAGTCACAGCCTGGGTCTTTTTCGTGTTTCCTGAAGATGTAACTCATCCCACCAACTCAAGTCTGAGAACATCAGAGCAAAAAAGAATCATATATATATACACACACAAACATATCATATATGTATACGTATATATGCACACGTGTATGTGTGTGTGTGTGTGTGTACATATATATATATATGTATGTATACACACACATATATGAATATGTATTAACCAGCGTGGCTGTTAATGCACCTCTCTAATCCTAGAACATGAAACCCTAAGGAAGGGGACCACCTGAGTTTAATAACCTCTCTTTCATAGGTCTTTTTTGTGGTCTCACTCTGTAGCTTTGAACTCAAGAGATTCACCTGCCTCCGCTTCTCTTGTGCTGGGAATAAAAGTGTACATCTAAGTATTTTTCCCCCAAAATAAAAGACAGGGTCACTACCAGCTTTAACTAGGGTTGCCAGCCAGAAGAGGCCCTGGGTTCAACCAGAGCTGGAGTCAACAGCTCTGAGCCAAGAACTAACTGCTAACTGCTGAGCCATCCCAAGCTCCTTGTTTGCTCAAGTACGGAGGCTGAGGACACTGGGCTATCTCTCCCTAGAGGAGAGTGCCCGTGCCACCAATCTCTCCCTAGAGGAGAGTGCCAGTGCCAAAGGCAGTGCGTATTGCTCTTCCCACCCCCAGAGCTGGTCCGCAGGGACAGGCGATGCTAGGCTTGCTGTCGGGTTTGCGCCACTACTTTCTAAGCAAGTGAACTTTGCTTCTCGATTAACTAGCAGCTCCCAGATGACTGGCACCAAGTCTGCTCCATCAGATTAGGAGTTCCCAGAGGGCAGAGGCCAAGGCAGACACCCACTTCCCCCATAGAAGCTACTATCTTGGCCTTACTCAGGGATCCCCCTAGGAGCCCTTGTTCTAGCCCGGCATATGCCTTAATTCCAGTCCTTGGGAGGCTGTGGCAGTAGTTACTATGATTTTGAAGCCAGCCTGGACCCTGTAAAGAAAAACCAAAAAATAGCTAGGTTGGGCACGTGCCTGTAATGCCAGGACTTGGGAGGTGGAGACATGAGGATCAGGGATTCAAGGGCAGCCTCGGTTACACAGTAAGTTCAAGGCTAGACTGGACTACTAGAGATTCTCTCAAAACACTTAGAATTCCAAACAAGAGCCCTCTTCTGATGCATGTGCTTTCTTTCTTGGTCAACCCCGTCTCCGGCCCACCTAGGACCCTTACCAGCTCGCTGCCAGCCGAAGTTCATGGTCTTGGTGGCTGGTCTGGAAGACACCCAGAGGGAGAAGAGGCTAATGAGCATGCTGGCAAAATCGGTGAGCAGGTGGGCTGCGTCAGTCATAATGGCCAGGCTGTGTGCCAGGTATCCGCCTGCAAAAGTGAGCGACAGGAGTCTGGAGTTCCCCCAAAGTGTCATCTCCCCCAATTGTGTACAGCAGGGAGACCACACACTCTGGAAGATGCATTGGGTTCAAGGTCTCTGCACTTCCTGGGTGTACAACATAAGCACGTGATCTCCACCATGAGTCTCAATTTCTCCTCTGTGAAAGGAGTTAGCATCTACTTACAGGGTGAATGTGAAAATCAAGTTCAACTAGGGATAGGAAAGAAAAGTAGGGGTTCTTCTTAGCTTATTTTTATTATCAGAGTGTGTGCACCATATGCCTGGTGCCCACAGAAGCCACAAGAGGGTATCTGATTCCCTGGGACTAGAGTTATAGATGACTGTGAGCCATCATGTAGGTGCTGGGAATCCAGCCCAGGTCCTCTGGAAGAGCAGCCAGTGCTCTTAACTGTTGAGCTATTTTTTTTCCAGCCATGTGGTCTCCTTAAAAAAAAAAAAAAGAATTAGCCCAACAGTGGTGACATGCTCCTTTAATCCCAGCATTCAGGAGGCAGAGGCAGGCAGATCTGAGTTCCAAGCCAGCCAAGGGCTACTTAGTGAGATCCTGTCTCAAACAAAACAAAACGAAAAAACCTAATCATTAAAACCAGAATCATCAGTGCCATTAGCGTTTAATGGACATATCCAGCCTATCCATGCACCAAAGTCACTTAAATTCACACACATGGCCTTACCGATGACTTCCCCAATCATGAACACCAGACAGACAGCGGAGGCCACATAGAGCTTCCGCCGGGCCCTCTGCCTCTTGGAGTTCGGGTGACTGCCAGGGTCCTTCTGGGCATGGCAATAATGGTTGCTCTGGACAGCCAGCTCAACGGAGGGCAGGCTCACAGGAGGGATCCAGGCAGCCTCGCTCGTCTTCCACAGAGATCTTAAGTAAGACCTGGCGGTGGGAGGAAGGAGAGAAAACGCTCAGGGGTGAGGTGGGAGCACAGAGACAGTTTCTGTGGAGTCGGGCTGGTCCCGTTCGTCCAGAACACTTAAGAACACTCCTAGCCCAGCAGTGCCTGGCGGGTGACCAGAGGTAGGAAGTCAGTGTTACAGGGGGATGCCTGGGAGGTGAGTCTCGGGAACTTGTTCTAAGCTGCTCCCTCCTCCTCCACCCCTTCCCGGGCCTAGAGGAGAGTCTGCGAACTAGCCAAAGGGCAGGCTGTTCAGTCGAGCGCAGAGAAAGAGCAGAGTTCTGGCTCAGAGAGCAGCATAGAACATAGCTCAGCGCGCCCGAGGGCACAGTCCGTCCCCGTTCCCCCCCACATTAGGGCTGCCTGGGACCCAAGTGCTGGACTGAAGGCGGAGTTCCAGGAACCCCACTGTGTCCCACTCGGGCGCCCTGGCAGACGGCGATTAGGATCTGTGTGCTCCACAGGGTGACATAGATGATTCCCGGGGCCTCAAAGCCACCGCGATTTTCCTTACTCTGGCCTCACCCCATCCTCCTGGCGGAATCCCAGTTCAAGCCCCCGCCCGGACCAACCACAGCCAGGGTGGCCAAAGAGGAGGCGCATGTCACGCCGCCCAGATTCCCGCCCCTCGGGGCTTGAATGTACCGGGCTCCGCGCGTGCTCTCCAGCAGGTTCTGCTTGTCCGTGGTCTGCATGCCGCCTCTCCCGGGGCGCCCTCGAAGTCGCACGCGGGACGACGGAGGCGAGGCGCGCGCTCGCCTTCCGCTCGGGTCTCGCCGCTGCGCCCCGCGCCCGCCCGCTTTATCCCGGGCCCGCGCCACACCGTGTGAAGCCGCCCGCCGCGCGTCGTGTGCAAAAGCCCGCGGGGAGGGGGAAGGGTGGCCGGCTGCAAAGGGAGCGCGGCTCTGCCCCGGGCGTCGGCCCCCTGCGTCCCGGAGCCCGAAGGGGCCGAGCAGCCTGCCATCCAGCGGGGCACTTGCTAAAAGTCGCCCAGAGTTGCTAAGTTAGGTCCGTGTGGTCTGAACACTCACTCTCCCCGGATACCATAGAAAAGCCATGGGATCTGGGTTTCTAGGAAATCCTTTGGACCCGGAAGGTGGTGGTGCACGCTTTAATTCCAGCACTTGGGACACAGAGGTAGGGGGATCTCTGTGAGTTCGAGGCCAGCCTGGCCTAGAGAGTTCCAGGACAGCCCGTCTCAGGGGAAAAAAGAAAAAGAACAAACAAACAAACAAAAAACCACACACACACACCCCTTTGATTGCCCTGAGGACAGGGATGTGACTACAGGCAGCAGGATGGGGACTCCAGTCTAAGATCCGGCTTTCATCAAGGAAGCAAGACTTCTCTGAGCTTGTTTATTTTGTTTTCTATGGAGTGACTCTCCAGGCGTTGGGCTGGTGCTCTGGCCCTCTGGCTGTGGGTCGGGTCTGCCTCCCTCTGCGGGGCAGTATCTCCGCCCCACCCCCCACCTCTCCCAGAGTGGTTTGAGTGACAGACACAAACTTGCCTTTGGAAAGGCACCTCCTGCCTCGTGCATGCTGATTAGGATCTGTAGAGGCCAGCTTTATCTCCACCTCTACAAAGAACAGTGTCCTCTCGAGCTTCACCGATGCTATCTGGGGAGAACCAACAGCCAAGCCTGTCTTTGTACCTCAGAAGCCCAACGAATTCCTGGGAGATGGTGGGCAGGAGGGCCAAACATGTAGCGCCTTAGGAGAAGAAGGCGTGGTTGCCAGCCTGGTTCTAAACAGTCTCTCCCACTACCACAGCCCACATTTTCTGGGGTTAAGGGCCTGTGACACCCCCTACCCCCAGTGCTGGCCTCTGATGGGTACCTCCTTCCGGTTGATGACCTAATTAGTCACATCTATGGTCTTCAGGACCACAGCTTGGAGGGTAAAGATTGGGGTGGATGTGACTCAGTGGTATACTGTTCATGCACAAAGCCTTGGGTCCTGTCCCTAGGGTTCAGTGGGGCGAGAAGGAAGGATAGTCACTATGGCTATGTAGCCCAGGCTGGATGGAGTGAGACCTTGCCTCAAAGGGGTGGGGGTGGGGGCTGTGGTGTTGCTCGGCTTACCTAGCATGCAGGAAGCCTTGAGTTCCCTCCACAGCACGGCTTACACTTGTAAATCCCTCTGTAGGGGTGGAGGGGCAGGAGGAGTTCAAGGTTATCCTTGCTTATATAGCGAGTTTAAGGCTAGCCTGGGGTACCTAAGACTTTAGGCCCAGTCTCAAAAAACAAACAATAAAAATAAAGCCATGCCAAATCCTCTCAGAAAGTGGGTGAGGGAAGAAACAAGTACTTCTGAGCATGGTGCACAGGCCTGTCATCCAGTGATCCGGTCCCAGGGCAGGAGGACTCTCCAAGGGCCTCCACTGGTCTGTGTGGCTTAACCCTGAGAGCCCAGGCGGGCTCCTGTGAGTTAGATCGAAACAATAGGAGAGCCTGACATGGATGCTTGTTCCTGTAATTTCAGGAATTCAGGAGCCTTGGACAGAAGGATCTCGAGTTTGACACTAGCCTGAGTCTGGGCGATTTTCTGGGACAGTCTAAGCGACAGAACATCTACTGTGACAGAGCCCTTAGTTCAATTCCCGGTCCTGTCAACATGAAGTAGATGAGTACTGTCCGGTGAAATTTCTATAGGGTGATCATGTTACTGTTTTATATCTTCTCTGTTTTAACTCTGGCTGTCCTGGAACTCACTCTGAACTCACAGGGATCTGCCTGCCTCTCCCTCCCAAGTGCTGGGATTAAAGCGTGCACCACCACCTCCCGGGTCTAAGGGATTTCCTAGAAACCCAGATCCCGTGGCTTTTCTATGGTATCCGGGGAGAGTGAGTGTTCCGACCACACGGACCTAACTTAGCAACTCTGGGCGACTTTTAGCAAGTGCCCCGCTGGATGGCAGGCTGCTCGGCCCCTTCGGGCTCCGGGACGCAGGGGGCCGACGCCCGGGGCAGAGCCGCGCTCCCTTTGCAGCCGGCCACCCTTCCCCCTCCCCGCGGGCTTTTGCACACGACGCGCGGCGGGCGGCTTCACACGGTGTGGCGCGGGCCCGGGGCGCAGCGGCGAGACCCGAGCGGAAGGCGAGCGCGCGCCTCGCCTCCGTCGTCCCGCGTGCGACTTCGAGGGCGCCCCGGGAGAGGCGGCATGCAGACCACGGACAAGCAGAACCTGCTGGAGAGCACGCGCGGAGCCCGGTACATTCAAGCCCCGAGGGGCGGGAATCTGGGCGGCGTGACATGCGCCTCCTCTTTGGCCACCCTGGCTGTGGTTGGTCCGGGCGGGGGCTTGAACTGGGATTCCGCCGGAAGCATGGGGTGAGGCCAGAGAAAGAGGAAATTGGCTCCGCTACCATCACCTGGCTTAGTTATGTTTATATGAGGACATCTCCAATACAAAATTGATTGATTGATTGATTGATTGATTGATTGATTAATACATACACAAAAGGAATTCCAGAAATTTCAGAAAGCAACACAGGTTGCCTTCTGGAGGCGGCTGCACCTAGAGAGGGAAGGCATCCAGCGTCTCCACCCCTTCCCATAAGTCCTGCCCTCTGTCTCTTACCTTTTTTATTCCTTTGTGATGAATTAGTAAGTGTTAAGTTAGCATTCCTCCTGGGTTCTTGGCAAATTGATGGTTCCCTAGGAGGGAAGCTGTGAGAAGATAAAACAACCTGGCTTTGTGCTTCCCACCAAAAGAGAAGGGACTGTCTTGAGGAGGGAGCACTGCAGACAGAGGTGAACCGAGTTTGTGGACAAACTCCTGTGATCCACTGCAAAATCAGTTGCTCGCTTGGTGTGTGCACCTGGTGTGAGAAGTGCCGCCTGGAGAAACTGCAGTTGAGGTTGGCCTTTCTCAGCATCCTCAGAGGGATTTTAATTGATTCTCAAAAAGAGTTTTTGTTGAGGATGTAGTTCCTTGATAGAGTTCTTGGCTAGCATTCCTGGGACCCTGGGTTCAATTCTAGTAACACACACCTAACCGAAAATTTCATTTAAAATTTCGACAAGGGAGCTGGAAAGATGGCTCAGTGGTTAAAAGCACTCACTGCTTTTCAAGAGGACTTCAGTTCCCAGCATCTACGTGGGAGCTGTAACAGCAGTTCCACCGATCCAGCATTCTCTTCTGACATCCGATGCTATCGGATACACATGGAGTGCACTTACATACACACAGCAAAAAACATCTGTATACATAAAATAAAATACATAAGACAATCTGGAAGACACCTGCCTTTGCAGGTGGATGTCTGTGAGTTAAAGGCCAGTCCGGTTT
This sequence comes from Cricetomys ansorgei, assembly GCA_026225945.1. Classification (NCBI taxonomy): domain Eukaryota; kingdom Metazoa; phylum Chordata; class Mammalia; order Rodentia; family Nesomyidae; genus Cricetomys; species Cricetomys ansorgei. The sequence goes on from JAMJFZ010004114.1 coordinate 3,653,743, forward strand.
ACATAGAGAGACATTACCTCAAAAATAAATAATAGATAAAATAAAACTTAACAAAATTGGCAGGTAAGGGCAAGAAGATTAGATGAGGTTATCAATACTTAGTGAGTTCAAAGCCAGACCCTGTCTAAAATAAATAACGAAAGAGCTGAGTGCACGCTGGTTTAGCAGTTTCCTCCCAGATTAAAACCTTGTGCCTTGAAGGGAAGCTCATTCAGACACAGGATGTTAAAGGGGAGGTAAAATAACAGGATATTTTAAGACAGGATGTTTGTAGAGAGGTAAAACAACACATGTTCTAAGGGAGAGCTCCTTAAACTCAGGAAGTAAACAACTCAGTAGCTTCAGGAAGTCCCTGAAACTAAGCAGATTCTCTGGCTCCTTCTTCCCCAAGCATATATGAGCAGTAAAGGCCCACAGAGAGACATTCTCAGACAAGCTGAGCTACTAAAAGAGTCATGTTAGAAGCAGAGACCTGCTGAGCCACCAGGAAGAAGCACATCCAACTAAACGCCTGGAAAGGACCATCTGCATCCTACTGACCTGACAGCAGGTTGGGCTTATATGTTCCAAGTTTCCAACTCTTTTGACCTGTGTGCCCCTCTCGAAGTGGGATCTTAGTGATGTGGCTAGCAGAGTCATTTCTGCACCTGGAAGTCAACTCTCACCCATGTTCCTATAATTAACCCTAGTAAAACTCACTGATTCACCGAGTTGGACCCTGGTAGTATCCATACTTACTAGGTTTCCTATCTGGGCCAAGTAAACGCTTCTTTATATCTCTCGATAAGATGAGGACTGTAGTGCCTGCCTTCTCTAGTCGGTGACATGGAGAGGTGATACAGAAACCGTGGTCTCAGTCTTCCTTCTGGGCCTCCTGAGTGCTGAGATTACAGGTGTGAACCCCACCCATCTTTTCTCTTCGGAGACATGGCTCAGGCTGGCCTCAGATTTGCTATATAGTAGAGGATAACCTCGAACATCAGATCTTCCTGCTTCCAACTCCCAAATGATAGGATTACAGTGTGTAAACCCCCAACCTTCACCAGCTCACTGCTTTTTGGTTTTTGTTTATTTTATTTTACATTTTGAGACAGGGCCTGTCTACATGGGCCTGGATGTCCTTGAACTCACTATCGGGCCAGACTTGAATTTACTAGATATCAGCCTGCCTCGCCTCCCTAGTGCTCGGATTTAAAGTGCGCGCCACCATGACAAGCTCCCGTCCGTCAGCTTTTGTTCCACAGACTGCTTCTAGCATTGGTGTCCCTCCCGTGTTCTGCTTACCTGGAGGTGAGCTGACTCTACACAGCCCTCTGGGGTTAGACAGGTGTTTTCGTTCATCGATTCTAATTCGATCAGCCTCTTGCCCTCCTTAGAGCCCCAGGCCGCTGCAGAAAGCTGTGTTCTGTACCATCACCTCATCCTTAGTGTTACTGGCTGTCCTGGCCTTCCCTGGAAGAAATCTGGGCTCCGCTGTGGGCTCCATTCTGTCTGTTGGCACCAGACAGCAGCAGTTCCAGATCCCTTAACCAACTCCCCTGGACCATAAAGCTCTGGCTCCTCTCCCTACTTTCAACCTCACACACCACTGAGCCAGGTGCTGGGGCTGTGGAGCAGTGGGCGCCCTAGGAAGGCCTGCACGCTCTGCCTTGCTTCCATCCTCATTGCTGTCTGCCCTGGGATGGGACCTCCGGATAAAGCTTCTGAGCCCTCCAGAGATGGGCCTTCTGGAGAACTCGAGCCTGTGTTGTGAGGCTCACCACAGGGCCAGTTCCCCATGGAGCTCACATTGGGGAGTGTGGGGATGACACCTCCGCTAGGGCCTTGTGAGCCTAGCATGGGCCACGCTGTCTAGCAAGCCTGCTTGCTGACACTGGATTCTTTTGTTTTGTTTTGTTTTGTTTTTTAGAGACTGGGTTTCTCTGTGTAGCTCTGGCTGTCTCTGTAGACAGAGATCGGCCCTTCTCTACTCCTGAGTGCTAGGATTAAAGGCTGGCTGACTGATTGAATTCTTTCCTCCTGTTGGGGGAGGAGGGCGGGGGGGGGGGGCGAAAAACCAGGCTAAAGGAAGGCTGGAACCTTTTGTAGATCAGGGTAGAGTTTTCATCTAGTGTTTCCATGGTCCTCCGTTCTGTTGCAAGTCACACACACACACGCACACACACACGCACAGCTGAATGAAATCACACTTCTTTGGTAGTTACCAGGAAAAGAGCACTGTGCGTTTATTTTTTATTCTTTTTCAATTTTTATTTTTGAGACAGAGTCTTGTCAACATAGACGTGGCTGGTCTGAAACTCTCCATGGAGGCCAGGCTGGCTTTGAACTCGTAGAGATCCTCCTGCCTCTGCCTCGGAAGTGCTGGGATTAAAGGGCATGTGCCCTCATGCCCAGCCCATTGTGCATTTATGAAAACAACACACAACACAAGCTCAGTCCTCCCCCCATGCTTGGGGACGGGCGCTGAAGTACAGTACATTGCCCCTTCCTCGGCCTTTGAGTGAGACTGGTTCCTCCCACCAAGGGAAGGACATGGGCAGCTCTATTAGCTTCCTTCCTTCTTTGTGACAGTCGCCAGTCACACAATGACCAGGCGTGATCATACAAAAGTTCTCGTACAAAAAGCACCGGAGTGGCGTACATACACAAGTATATACAAAAATCACATTTTAAAAACGTACAAAATGTTTCATTTTGCACCAACGTAGAAAAGTGTCCTGTGACATTTTGAATACATTTCCAACTGTGGTTCAGCAGCTGCTGGACACAGCGGCGGGGAGGGCCCACCCTAGTCCCTGCTCTCTGAGCAGAGAGAAGACACATTTCCCCATTGCACCCACCCCTCAAGGAGCCCCAGCTCCCTCTGAGACAAGACTGCCACCCGCCTCCCCAGTCTCTGCATCCAGAGGGTGCTCACTCTTCCAGCTCCTCACTGGTGTCCTGAAAGACAAAGTTGCACACAGGCAACATGGTAAGTCACAGACTCAGGAGGACCCAGGGCTCCGGAGCTGTGGTGGCAATCAAACAACACCATCTCCAGCCTGGGCGCTTCCTTTAAAGCCAAACTAGAATGTAGCTGTCAGAATTCAATGGCCGCCGTTGCCGTAGACTCTTTGGGGCTAGCTACTTTAACTGGATTGGAATTCAGTTCCAATAACAGGCTCGGACATTAATCAGGTGTAGGGTAGCGTGCCTTTAATCCCAGCTCTCAGAGGCCAGCCTGGTCTCCACAGTAAGTTCCCTTCCAGCCAGGGATACACTAAACAAGGAGGAGACAGCAGCTGGGAGCAGGCCTGGTAAGCGGTCCCTACATAAGCCTGAGGGCCGGAGTTCAGATCCCCAACACCCAAGGATGACCGTAGTAATAACTCTGGTGATTCCAGAGCTCAGAAGGCAGGAGAAGGCATCCCTGAGCAAGTTGGCTAGCTAAACTAGCAAATCCATAAACTCTGGATTCAATTAAGAGACCCTGCCTCTGTGAATAAGATGGAGAGGGATCAACAAGACCTTCATGTCAGCCTTGGGCTTCTGTATGCGCGCCTCTGAGGACACACATGTGCAAACATGCATGTATGCATGCACACCTCAGATGTGCAAAAAAGGGAGGATCAAAATAATAAACACTGAACACACACCCACTCTGGGAATGTGTTAACTTGGCATTCCTAACACTGAGAGCAGAAGCGCAGAGAAAGGCCGAGTTCTTACCTTCTTTCCCCTCTGTGGACACGCCCTCGTCCTGATCTTCCTCATCCTCAATAAACTCCTCCTCATCCTCATCTGTGACAAGACCAGTTGCATTAGGATGGGACTAGCTCCTCACAGCAGAGACTAGAAGATCAGCCACCCTAGAGGGGACATATGTCCCCATTTCTGGGCCCAGCTGGGCATCTAGAGGCAGCAGGGACCTAGGGCCCAAGCCCAGGGAGCCCAGCCTTCCATGTCCCCCACCTCCTCCCTCCAGATTGCAGCCCGTTTGCTCCAAGACACCTTCACCACTGGTGCAGCTGCGTCAGAGAAGCAGGAGGCTCACTCAGGGTTCTGTGCATCTCAGTGGGATGGGTCAGAGAAGGGAAACAGGGCAAACAAATATTTCTGGTGCTTAGGGATCAGAGTCCTCGGCTGGAAGGAATTTGCTCAGCCTTTGAAATCTGCTCACTCAGCATCTCGTTGTTTGCCTTGTTCCTCAGTCCACAGGGAGGCAGATTTGGGGTGGCCTAGTGGTGTCTGCTCAGGAGACTGGAGCAATATCTTCCAAGGTAAAAACCTAAGTCCTCACTTTCTCATCCTGGGATGTGACCTTCAAACTTTCCTAACAGGGCCTCGCCCTTCCCCAGCTCCCTTCCGAGCCTCAGGGAATCGCAGAGTCAGCATTTGTCAGGCCCATCTACAAACCAGAGTTTAAGCTTGTCATTGTAACTGGTTAAGCACTCAGAAAACTGAGGCAGGTCAGCCACAGATTCAAGGACAGCCTATGCTACGTAGTAGACAGCCTGTCTCAAAAGATCCTAACCAAAGCCAGGTTGTGGTGGCGATGCCTTTAACTCAGAGCTTGGGAAACAGGCAGGTGGATCTCTGTGAGTTTGAAGCCAGCTTGGTCTACAGAGTGAGTTCCAGGACAGCCAGGGCTACACATGGAAACTGTCTCGGGGAGGAGGAAGGAAGGAAGGAAGGAAGGAAGGCAGGAAGGAAGGAAGGAAGGAACCAAAGCAACAAAAGTGGCAAGTAAAAACTGCAGCCAAACAGCCAGGATCCAAGATCCATGCATAAACTAGCTAATCCAGGGGGTTTATTGTTTCATTTAAACTGTAGCTACTGCTCATAATAGCTTTCTGCAGAATCACTAAAGGCCAGTGCAGCGATGTCTTCCCATTGTTTCCTATGTCCTCGGAGAGTCTCGTGAGCCAATGGCCCCCTGGGTGGGATTTGCACCCGCTACTTACTAGCCGTGTGGCTTTAACAAGGGATATTACCCTGTCTAAACCTAGTTTCCTAAGCTACAAAACAGAGGTTCTAACAGAACCCCATCCTAGAGTGGTATTAGATGATAGAATTGACATCTTTAGGTCAGGGTCTCGGTGTTCAGAGCATGGAAAGTCCAATCAATAAATGAGCTCAGGGCTGGGCGTAGTAACACACGTCTTTAATCCCAGCACTCAGGAGGCAGAGTTAGGCGGATCTCTGAGTTCCAGGCCAGCCTGGTCTATAGAGAATTCTAAGACCCCCCAGGGCTCTTTAGAGAGACCCTGTCAAAGCTGACTGTGTAAATTTGACTTTTTTAGTGCATCTGCCTCCCATCAGGGCTCAAAGGGTAATGCTGCCTTTCAAGGGGCAAGCAAGCAAGTGGCACTACCATGCCCTTTACCTGTCCCAAAGTCGATGGCCCTCAGGGCTTCTGCTATGTGTTCTAAGTCCAGAGTGAAGTAGTCCATGTTTTCGAAGCCCTGTTCCGTCTTTCCCAGCTGGCAGCCCTTGGAAGCTTCCACAATACTAGGGAAGGAAGGGAGTAAGGATGAGACAGCTTAACCCCAGCTCTGTGGGGGACCATTCCAGCCCTGAAGTGAGAGGGGAGGGAGGGAGGGAGGGACAGGATTTCTTCTCCAGGGTCAGGCAGAGTGAATGACCCAAGGAAAAAGGGGACATGAACTGAGGGGCGGGGAGCCTCAACCCCAGAACTAACTCACAGGGTCCCATTGGCGGGTGTCAGAAGCCCTTGGGGGTAACTGGGGACTTGGGCCACAGTCCCTGAGGGCACTGACCTTTTGATGAGCTGCTTGGCACTCTGTGGGGAGAAAGAGCAGAGGTTAGCATTGCAAAACTCCAGAGACGTAAAATAGCAACAGACTCCAAGTACCTGTCCATGGTGCGGGTGTAACCTTCCTGCCTTGAGTTAGACAGAACATGGACGTTTCCTCTCCTTCCCTGGTCAGCACAGGTCTTGGCCAGCATGCGCCAATATGTTCCACTGTCCTGGTAGGAAGCCAGGGTTCTTCGACCTAGCATTCACAATATCTGAGGTTTCCTGGATGACAGTCAACCAAACTCCTTTTCAGACCCAGGGTCTGGACAAAGCTGGCCCAGGAGAAGATCTGAAGGTATGTGTTTTGGGTGTTCTAGTTTCTTGTGTGCTTTAAAAACATTTTTTTTTGGTATGGATCTATGTGTGCGTGCAGCAGCCCCTGAAGTCCAGAAGAGGGCGTTAGATGCCCCTGGAACTGGAGTTATATCCAGGTGGTTGGGAGCTGCCCCACATGGGTGCTGGGAACTTAACTCATGCCCTGTGAAAGAACAGCAAGCATTCTTGACTGCCGAGCCATCTCTCCAGACCTTCTGGGTTTTGCTGTTGTTAATATGTGTTTATGTTTATTTTATGTGTGTGTATGACTACTGCCTGCATATATGTATGTACACCACATGTGTCTGGTGCCCTTGGAAGTCAGAAGTGGGCAGTGGGTCCCCTGGAACTGGAATTGTGGGTAGTTGTAAGTCACCATGTGTGTGCTGGGAACTGAACCCAGGTCCTTTGCAAGAGCAAAAAGTGTTTTGCTTTGTTTATTTATGTATTTATTCCTTTGGAATTTTGAGACAGGGTTTCTCTATTATGTAGCCCTAGCTGTCCTGGAACATGCTATGTAGACCAGGCTGGCCTCAAATTCACAATGATCCACCTACCTGCCTCTGCCTCCCAAGTGCTGGGATAAAGGTATGCCCCACCATACCCTATGCAAAAAGTCTTAACCACAGAACCATCTCTCCAGCCCCAACATTTTTTATTATTTATTATTTATTTATTTATTTATTTATGAGACAGGGTCTCACTATGCAGTCTTGGCTGGCTTGAAGCTCACTATATAAACCAGGGTAGCCTCAAACTCACAGAGATCCTCCTGCCTCTGCCCTTGTCTCTCAAGTGCTGGGATCAAAGTCCTCTGTCACCAAGCCTAGCCTGGCATATTTTGTTTGGAGATAACATTTTGCTAAGTTACCCAGGTTTCCCCTGAACTTGCAATCCTCCTGTCTCAACCTCCCAAGTACTAGGATTACAGTCATGAGCTACGATGCCTGGCAGTAGACTCAAATGGCCTGTTCAAGGGTCAAGGAAGAGTATAGTTCGAATGCACCGAATCCACCAGGTACCACTCACCAGGAGGAAGGTGGCTCCTCCGGGCTCATCCAGGGACCGGATGGCTGTCTCCACGAGCTTGGTGGACTTGTCCAGCTGTTCTCGGTACTGGAGGATCAGGGCCTCGATGAAGCTCAGCTTCTCCTCCTGCTCCTGTGTGATCCTCTGCAGCAGCTCACTCTTCTTCTCATCCAGGATGGCGTAGAGGGTGTCAAACTTCTGGCTCAGCTCCTCCTTCACATGGTGGCTGTTTTCCTGAGGACAGAAATGCTACAGTCACATCTCCTGGGGTCCCAACCCACTGAGACAGAAGGGCCCAGGAACCAGCCATCTGCAGCAGGAAAAGGTCCTGCCAAGTCCAGAACTAACGGGAAGAAAGTGTGCACCAGGGAGGCTGGCGTGGTGGTGCAGCTTACTGAGACTTTGACTCAAAATTCAAAGTAAAACAGGTATGACAGTGGCACCTTCTGGAACCGGATGCTTGCCACTGAGGGATCGCAGTGCCCCTCCCCTTTCCACAGCTCTGTCCCTCTCCCGTTTCATCAGTTCCAACCCTTCCTCAAGGAGAGATCAGATCTGTTTCTTGTTTTTTTGACAGTCTCACTGCCTGGAGCTCACTAAGTCGATCAGGCTGGCCTCAAGCTCCCAGAGATCTCCCTGCTTCTGTTTCCTGAGTGTTAGGATTAGAGGTATATCACCGAGTCCGGGAAGAGCAAAATTATGAATATACTTCCAGGATAGGAAAGCTTCCTTCTTTTTCCTTCCTCTTCCTTCCTCTTCCTTCCCTCCCTCCCTCCCTCTTCCTTCCCTCCCTCCCTCCTTTCCTTCTTTCTTCCTTCCTTCCTTCCTTCCTTCCTTCCTTCCTTTCCTTCCTTCCTTCCTTCCTTCCTTCCTTTCTTTTTCTTTCTTTCTTTCTTTCTTTCTTTCTTTCTTTCTTTCTTTCTTTCTTTCTTTCTTTCTTTCTTTCTTTCTTATTGAGACAGTCTCATGTAGCCCAGGCTGGCCTCAAACTCAACAATGTAAGAGGATGACCTTGAATTTCTCTTTCTCTCTTGTCCCATCTCCCAAATGCAGAAATTACAGGTGTGTCATCACACCGGGCAGGGAAAGCTACCTCCACCTTCTGTGGTCTGTAGAACCAGCAGCCAGCTGAAGCCCATTAGAAATGCAAATTTTCTGCAGAATAATCAGGAGTTCAAGGCCAATCTAGACAGACTACATAGTAAATGCAAGGTCATCCTGTTCTACACAAGACCTTGTCTCAAAAAAGTCAAATCAGAGAGAGAGAGGAGGGGAGAGAGAGAGAGAAACAGGAGAGATGCCTCAGTGGTTAAGAGCCCTGGATACTCTTCCAGAATACCCTGATTCAATTCCCAACACCCATGTGGTGGTGCATGGCCAACAGTAACTTTAGTTCCAGGGAATCTGACTCCTTCTGACCTCTGAGGGTGCTCCACACATGATGTGCAGACATTCATGCAAGCAAAACACCCATCTATATACATTAAAAAAATACAGGAAGAAGTGCAGAATTGTGTTTCATTCCAAACCCACCGAGTCAGGACCTGAGCTCCCACAGGCTCTGGGGTCAAGTGTGAGCTTTTAAAGGTCCAGGAGCCTTGCTCTGCAGCCAAATGATTAATGCTGGAGGCATTCAGGGAGTTTCTGTTGAGTCCCTTCAGTCAGGGACCAATTGGGTCTGTCTTGACCTTGGGCAGGGCCTGACACATCTGTTGTGTTCGAGAAGTATTTGTTGAGTGGAGGGATGGCTGAGCCCCTTTCCTGCCATCTCTGTTGGCTATCCAAGGCTCCAAACCCCCAACTGCACCCGCAGCTTAGGCCTTCCCAGAGGCAGGTGCGCTGGAGGCTTCGACTCCCCAACACTGCGGACAGGGCTGCTCCACACCCTCACCTTGGTCACTCGGCTTGAGTCCTCCAGCTGAGAGATGATAGTCTGCACCCTGTCATTTCCTGCCACCAGCATGGAGATGCAGTTACTCAATTCAGTCTGGATGGGAGGGGGGTGAGAGAAGGGAGACAGAAATAGACTCAGAGTGGCTGCTTCTGGTGTCCCTGCTCCCCCTCTTGGATAGAGTCACTAGTAGGGTTGCTATCCCTCCTTCTGGAGTGCAGTTCAGGTCTAAAGCAGAGGCTACCACAGATGCTATATCCTTTGAGGACAGATGACGCCCAGAAAAGGGAACTGAGCCACCCAAAACACACAGCGAGGTACTGACAAAGAAACAAGGAAAGACTAGTTCCTTCCTTCCTTCCTTCTTTCCTTCTTTCCTTTCTTTTCTTTTTTCTTTTCTTTTTTTTTTAAAGACAGGGTCTCACTATCCTGCCTTGGCTGGCCCAGAACTTACTATGTAGACTAGGCTGGCTTCAAATTCATAGAGATCCACCTGCCTCTGCCTCCTGAGTGCTGGGATTAAAGGCCTGTGCTACCACCCAGCTGCTTGTTTCTGAGACAAGGAATAAAATTGGAAAGTTCCAGAAGAGAAAACCCCAAGAGAGGAGCAGAATATGGAGAATGGAGAATTCAGAAAGTAGGGCTCCAGCTTACGCCATGGGCAGGATGCTGAGGTTGCCAGGGGACCCAGGAAAAGCCTCAAATCTGTCTTGTGCTACATGAGAGGATCCGGTGAAGCCTGGGACCCCAGGGTACACAGGAGGGGGAAGCCATGGCCTGGGAGGGCCTGGTGGCCTGGCCCTGGGGTCTGGCCTCATCCCCGTGGCCACACCCAGGTGTTCTCAAGTGGCTCTAAGTATAACCCATGAGCTCAGCCACCTCCCCCAGGGAGGCAAAGGCTGCTGTGCCTGTGTCCTGGGAAGTCCCTGCAGAGAGACTATTTGTGAAAGGCCGGCTCAGCACATCCACAAGGGTCAGATCCACCCCGGCATCATCTGGGCACAGTGGCCGTAGTAGTCGGTACCTTTTGTCCCTGGAAGACGCTCTGCAGCGGAGCTACCTCGCAGGCCTGGTGGGCCCCGAACACCTTGCACAGGGAGCAAGTAGGCACCTCGCACGTGAGGCAGTAGATGTTGATTTTCTCATCTTCGTGCTCCTTGCACATCGGGTGGTTGCCTTTCTGTAGGGGCCGACTGCGGCGAAGAAGACCCAGGAGTCAGCCACAGCCCCTCTCCCTGTCCCTTCCTAGCGCCAGCACGCACAGGAAGCCACCACACCCAGATGTCACTGCCACACCATGTGTGTGACGTCACAGCAGGTCAGGCTGCTCCAGTCTCCTTTTTATGTTCTGGGAGCCCCAGATCAAGGAAGCCAATGACATCAAACAAACCCATTCCCCAAACCTCAAACTCAAGACTCCCATGTCAGACCTGGCCTGAGTTGGTAGAGAGGACATGGGGAGGGGCCCCAGAATTCCAGAGTCAGACCAGAAGATGCTAACCTTATGGAGGAGGCAACGGGTTCCCAAAAATGAATGGGCCTGCCCAAGGTCGCCCAGTGGCACAAGCAGGGGAGGCTGGGACTCTTTTGCTCTAATTATAGCCCAAAGCTCTTGGTTGCTGGGGCCTGGGCAATTTATTCTGATGGCAGCCCGACGTCTATATTTAATCCATCGGACTGTACCCTCCAACTACGCAGACAGCCTGCTTGTTTGTCTTCCCCGAGTCTATAACGTACAGTACCTGGCGTGGAGTCCGTGGAAATGAAACACGAGTAGAAGAGATACATCAGTAAACATCCTAAGGGTGTCTGAGGGCTCAGAAAAGCAGACGGTGTGTGCACCTCAAGCCATCCAAGCCATAGAGACGGCGCACAGTGGGGGGCAGGGCTATCCACAAGCCCAGTGCAAACCTTGGCCTCCTGCACAGAGGTTCTCCAAGGCCCAGAATTTCTTTTTTTTTTTTAATTAATTTTAAAAATCGCATGCGTTTAATCTGTGCGTGTGTTGGCGGGGAAGGGAGCACATGCATGGAGGTCAGGCATGTGGGTCCTGCGGATAGAACTCAGGTCGTTAGGCTTGGCGGCAAGCACCTTTACTCACGAGCCATCTTGCCGGCCCCAGAGTTTCTTTTTACTATCTGTCCTAGGAAGCCTTTCTCTCTATTGCTTTAGGCTGCCTGACGTGCACCCTAAAGTGTCAGTCATTCCCCAGCCTAGACTGGG